>CM076990.1:83014926-83639926 GCA_039090855.1 Macrothele yani
TTGGCATTAATTGTAGGGCATTCTCATTCTATTTTATTTTTTTCTCTCTCACTCAGGAAAAGACACTTGCATTAGTTTTGAACTTTTTCTTTGCTAAAATTTTTTACTGAGAAATATTTTTTTAATTTCAGTTTTAATTTTTAAAATTTGATCTGCAACTTTTTTACTCCGTGTGCGAAAGGAATTCAAATTTTAAATTCAATTTATTGCATACTAATAAAATATATCACAATCAGGGCCAAACCAAGTAAAAATGCAAAACCATAGTATCCAGAAAAGAAAAATGTGGGAAGCAAGTATCTATAAAACTGAAGAAAATGTTCACCAGCCAACGTTTTTAGCTACCACAATGGGTATCCAGATGTTTTGATCTGTGATAGCTGTGCAAAAAATATCTTAATGCAAAGTGAAAATCCTCCAAATATGTGGCATTAGTGAATAAACAAAGACATTGCTCTTTCCATATTTTAGCAACTCTCCGGCAGTGACCGAACAACAATATTTTGGTTGCTGTGTGTTGCTAAAATGTGGAAAGAGCGATGTCTTTGTCTATTCATTATATATCTTAATGCTTTTATTTACCTGTTATGCTATGTACAAAATCCACAGTGAAATGAAAAACATCAGTATACAAGTTTTTCCTATTTTGATTGCACACGTTTTTAATTTGTTTTCCATAGTAGGAAACTATTGACATTTCAAGAGAGAGTGGTGAGGGCCTGCTCATGTGCTTATACTGGGGCCCATAATTTTATGGTTGAGCATTAAAACTGATATACACAGAGCAGGGCATGAACTGATGATTTTGAATCATAATCAAATAATTTTGAAAACTTATAGTCTCAATCAAACAAACTATCACACCAAAAACCATGGGATGTCCTTATGACAACAAAATAGCCCATGATTTGGCTTATAAAAGCAACCAAGCACTGTTTGGAAGCCAGCTACAACATAAGGCTTAAAAAAAGAGTGTGCAACAGAGGCTAACATAGTTTCAAAGGGGCGATGACAGTTGAATAATTTATCAGGAAAACATTGGTACACGAGATTGCTCTGACATTTTTATGGTAATTATTTGTTGGCATAGTAATGTGATTTTACAATTCTATACTTAACAAACTGAACGGGTAAATATCAGATTAACCATGCCATAATACAAAACAGATATGTATGGGGCTCAAATTTGACCAGTACTTTTTTTCCCAGTACAAAAGAAACACATATGAATACACTTACCAATATGGGTTCTTTTCTAGGTACTCTACCTTAGCATTAACACTCTTGTCACATATCCTTGTAAGACTATACTCCAGCCATGCAGAAAAGTGTGTGTGTGTGTGTGTGTGAGTGAGTGAGTGAGTGAGAGTGAGAGTGTGTGTGTGTGTGAGAGAGAGAGAGAGAGAGAGAGAGAGAGAGAGAGAGAGAGAGAGAGAGAGAGAGAGAGAGAGAGAGAGAGAGAGAGAGAGAGAGAGAGAGAGAGAGAGAGAGAGAGAGAGAGAGAGAGAGAGAGAGAGAGAGAGAGAGAGAGAGAGAGAGAGAGAGAGAGAGAGAGAGAGAGAGAGAGAGAGAGAGAGAGAGAGAGAGAGAGAGAGAGAGAGAGAGAGAGAGAGAGAGAGAGAGAGAGAGAGAGAGAGAGAGAGAGAGAGAGTTGTGTGTGGTCAAAGGATCATTGATTACACTTTCTTCAAAGAAACTGTGGATATTATTGCATATTTACTCACAGTTTGCGGAAAAACTGGAACATGTGAAACCTACTCAAGGTTACTAATAGCAATATGCCAGATGTCAACAGAATCCATAACAATGTGTTAAATTTTTTTCAAGGATTGAGTGATTTCTAAGAATCTATTGCCACTGCTGTCCCACAACTTAACCTCTCCCAATTTCCTTTTGTTGGCTTATCTTAAGAAAGTAGAGTTCCATAACCAACAACAAACAACAGGCATTTTGAAAAAAAACACTGTAAATGAAAACAGGCAAACTCATAACATAGTACTAAAATACACCACTGAAAACATGCAATTCTGTTCCAAATGTCCCTGTTAGAGCGTGGTAGCCACTTCTAACATATGATGCAACATTACTTTATTTTGTTTGAAACAAAATATGTGTCTATACAGAATTATCACATTTTATCTATGGCCAAACATATAAGTTTTATTCCTATATTAATCACATAACATTTAATTGAGTAAATATCTAAGGAACGGAGCCAAATCTTTACCATGAAAATGTGTATATGCACATCTACTGAAAAAGTACATATTATTAACAGCTGACTAATCAACACTAATCATGAATTTCTTTTTGCATTTGATTGGTTTGGTTATCATGGTTGCATAATTTCACATTTGTTCACATGAACTAAATGATGTCACAATAATGTAATATTCTTTCACATTAGGTTCCAGTTCATTTGGTTGCTATGGCTCGGCTTTTCATATTCACTCACATTGTGTGTGTGGTACAGTAAGGTCTGGAACACACTTATATTCTGATAAGAGAACACAAAAGGGGGAGAGGGCTTCAATACGTGGCTTTTAGATTGCTTGATCACTGATGAACATATGCACACAAAGATATTGAGATATGTGCCAACAATCAGCTGCTTGTATCAGAAATTTAGACTATCATTCTTGCCATCTGGTAATCACCTAGATCTGGCATATCAAACTTATCACAGGGTCAGAGCCACATCCACATAATATCTCTCTCAAGCAGGTCACAGAACTCTGATATAAAGAGCTTTCTTTTTTGTTTTGATAATAAATTACTTCATTCATTTTTAAACACTCATGACTCTTCTCTAATATCTCAATTCAAGAATTTTAATAATGTGCATTATTACACAGAAAAATGCTTAAAAATCTGTGACTGCTGATTGATAGATATATCATCATCATCATCATTGTCAACCATTATCAATCCACTGCTGGACGAAGGTCTCCCCAAGTTTCCTCCACAACGGTCTGTCTTGTGCCAGTCTCCTCCATGTCACCCCTGCATACTTTCGAATTTCATCCACCCATCTCCTATGTGGTCTTCTTCTGGGTCTTTTCCTGTCCCTTGGAATCCAATCTAAAATTTCGGCTGTCCATCGATGATCTGTCCTTCTGGCAGTATGTCCAGCCCATTGCCATTTCAGGGATTTAACTCTGATCATGATGTCTTCCACTCTTGTCATTTTTCGGATCCACGAGTTCCTCTTCTTATCTCTCCTGGTTACACCAAGCATGCACCTCTCCATGCTTCTTTGAGTTGTCTGCAGCCTTTGTATGTCTCTTTTAGTTAAGGTCCACGTCTCTGCACCATACGTAAGCACTGGAAGGATGCATTGATCAAACACTTTTCTTTTAAGACATAATGGCATATTGCTCTTGAAAATTATGCTGTTTCTTCCAAAAGCTCTCCAGGCAAGTTTTGTACGCCGATTAATTTCTTCATCAATGTGACCCTCACTTGATATCTGCTGTCCAAGATAAACGTACGTGTCTGTTATCTCCAGCTTTTCTCCATCAATCGATAAATCTTCATTTCTTGTAAAAGCATTGAACATCACTTTTGTCTTCTGAAAGTTCATTTTTAATCCCACTTCTTTACTCTTGTCAGCAAGTTATATAGGCCTATATATATCAGGGGTGATTGGGAGGTGACACAAGAAACCCTGAAAATCTCAGCTTATAATGCATATTACGTATATTTACATATATTACACACATATAAACTAGCTACACAACAAATAGGCTCAAGAGGTGGTGTAGTTAAACTTTAATTTTTTCTTGTACCCAATTTTCTTTCACTGTGCAAAATCCTTCAGGCATTGCATCTTTGAAATCAAATTTCGCACTTCATATTATATGTTAATTGAGCAGTCTATGCGGATCAGTTTTACTTGAAGCCTACAGTGGATTCCATTCAATTTCTAAAAGTAGCTCATTGGATTAACCGAATCAAATATAATCAAATTATTTAATGTAGATGCAACTTTCAAAATAATGAAAAAAAAAAAAAAAAAAAGAGCCTTCCTTTCAGCAGGCTGTTATCTTGAGAGCTTGTTTGTTAACAAAAGAAACACTCAAGGTGTCACACATCGTCTACTTTCACCATTTCCACGGACATGCAGTGTTTTTAATCAAACACTGTAATTTCCAAAGAAAATGGAACTTGAACTTTTAATTAACATTTTGTAGCATTTTTAGAAATGAAATGTCCGAAGTATCTCAAATTCTTCTAAAACTTAAAAACCCAGATTTATGGGTTTGGAATGTGACAAAACCCGGGAATACCCAGATACACCCAGATTACAAACAGACTGTCTGATATATATAAGGTCAGGTGATGCGTAACATCACAGCCTCTCCTAGACAAATATCAATCCCGCCTTCTCGTGGTACATCCTGTTCCCACTAGAGGGGCTCTGACGACCGCCAATAGCAGTATAACTATACCATCGGGATTAGAAGAAATGCTATCCCACACTCACCAACCCGCTTGGCCAGCGTGGTGAGTTATGGCCAAACCCCTCCAAAATGACTCCACAACTTAAATCTTGGCCCTCAGTCTCTGGCAGCTGGAATGTACCTGGCCAAGGCAGCGGCCAGTGCGGCATGAAGGCAGAGGGTGCTAAGAATCCCCGGAGGACCGGACTAGGCTGCCATCTGATGCTGACCTTGGCTATGTATAATGGACGCTCCCTATCTTCTGATTCAAGGCTTCTTGAATTGGAAGAGGAACTACAAAGGATCAAGTGGGACATCATTGGGCTAAGTGAGGTAAGGAGAAAAGGAGAAGATCTCATTGAACTGAAAAGTGGACATCTCTTCTACTATCGTGGGACAGATACTGGCAGAACTAGTGGTGTTGGATTTATAATAAACAAGAAACTGAAGGATAAAGTTGTAGAAGTTGAAAGTTCCTCTCACAGAGCTGCACGACTCGTTATCCAACTCTCGAGAAGATACCAGGCTCAGATTATTCAAACTTATGCACCCACCACAAGTCATGCTGAAGAAGAAATTGAAGAATTTTATGAGGAAATTCGTGATCTAAATAATAAAGGTAAGCAGCACTTGAAGATAATTATGGGAGATTTCAATGCAAAAATAGGGCTAGGGCAACGGCAACAGAATGAAACTTCAGTAGGTAAATTCGGTCACGGCAACAGAAACCAGCGTGGAAATACTCTCGTTGAGTTTGCAGAGGCAGAAGGGTTTTTCATCATGAACTCCTTTTTCAAGAAAAAGCCACACAGGAAATGGACATGGAGACATCCAAATGGGACGACAAGTGAAATTGATTTTATTATGTGTAACAAAAAATCCGTCATAAAAGACTGCAGTGTGCTAAACAAGTTCAACACAGGTAGTGACCATAGATTGGTGAGATGTAAGATGCACCTCAACACTAAACTCGAACGTGGCAAGCTCATATTACAAACAAAATGTATTGACATAACCAACCTTAAAAAACACCATAATACCATCAAGTTGGAACTGAAGAACAGATTCTCTGCTTTAGAAGGCCTAACATCAGAAGAAGTGGATATTTCTGAAGTTAACAGAAAAGTAACCAAAGCTCTTACGGAAACAACAACAAAATTAGCTGGGTCTAAGAACAAGTTGCATGTAAACAAATTATCAGGAAAAACCAAAATGTTGATGCAAAAAAGAAGAGAGATGAGGACAACTAAAGAAGATGTGACTTCCAAAGTGGAATATATAGAGCTATGCAAGACAGTACGAAAAAGTATCACTGAAGACGTAAGGAAATTCAACTGTGAACTAGTGAGCAAAGCAATTGAAAACAACCAAAGCCTAAAGATAGCAAAGGGACATCTCAGTAAGGGAAGAAAACAGATTATGGCACTGAGAAAAGAAGATGGTTCTGTAACAAGAAATAGAGGCGAAATTTTGACAAGAGTGAAAGATTTCTACTCCAAATTATATGAAAGGGATGATGCATGTACCCCAGACATCATGAAAGGTACCAGTACCAGAGTTCTTCCTGTCCTCCCAGCAGAAGTTACACATGCAATCAAGAACACGAAGCGGGGAAAAGCTCCAAGAGAAGATGGAATTACTGTGGACATCATACAAGAAGCAAGTGGAGAAATCGAAACAGTACTCGCCCAAATTTTCACTCGATGCCTTAATGAAGGGAAGATTCCTGAGGATTGGAACAACGCTACAATGATCCTGCTACATAAAAAAAGTGACATTGAGGATCTCAGGAACTACAGACCTATTAGCCCCCTATCAGTGGTTTATAAAATCTTCACTAAAGTTCTTTCACACCGTTTGAAGGTAACACTGGACATGGCTCAACCGAGAGAACAAGCTGAATTCAGGAGTGGCTAGATCACTAATAGATTATATCCACATACTGAGAGAACTAATTGAAAGAGTGAGGGAATATGAACTTCCATTGTGCATGGTTTTTATCGATTATGAAAAAGCCTTTGATTCAGTGAAACCATCAGCAGTTACAATGGCTCTGAAATCCTGCGGTATTGAAGATGCATACATCAATATTATTAATAACATCTATGAAAATGCAAGTGCAAAGATTCGGCTGTTTGAAAATACAACACACATAAAAATTGGAAAGGGAGTGAGACAAGGTGACACCATATCTCCGAAGCTCTTTAATGCCACATTGGAAAATGTCTTTCAATCACTGAACTGGGAAAACAAAGGAATAAAGATTAACGGAGATTATCTAACCCACCTTCATTTTGCTGATGACGTAGTAATTTTTGCACCTACCCCATCAGAGCTGCAGAGTATGATCCAGGAACTTGCTGACAAGAGTAAAGAAGTGGGATTAAAAATGAACTTTCAGAAGACAAAAGTGATGTTCAATGCTTTTACAAGAAATGAAGATTTATCGATTGATGAAGAAAAGCTGGAGATAACAGACACATACGTTTATCTTGGACAGCAGATATCAAGTGAAGGTCACATTGATGAAGAAATTAATCGGCGTACAAAACTTGCCTGGAGAGCTTTTGGAAGAAACAGCATAATTTTCAAGAGCAATATGCCATTATGTCTTAAAAGAAAAGTGTTTGATCAATGCATCCTTCCATGCATTGATCAAACACATGTGTTTTAGTTTGCTGGATTCTGGTTCTATTAGTAATCCAACAAATGTGTTTTAGTTTGCTGGATTCGGGTTCTATTAGTAATCCCTTTTATTGACATTATTCCCCTAAATTTAATTGGTCCTTTTAGCAAACTAAAATAGCAGAAACCTACAATTCTCTGGTCTCAGTAGATTAGTGAGTGATTTTATTGTTGCTTGCCCTTGACGAAGCCGACAAGGAGTCAGTCATTAATATGCTTCCCTGCATTCTTATGTTCGGTATTTTTTCATCGTTTGAAGCTAGCCTGGTTCGGGTGATGGATTTGGTGATTGCTGATCTTTTTTTGTATTTTTAGTTCAAAATTTTGCTTTGTTTTACACTATATATATATATATAATTTCTGTGATAAAACCTACCCTCCTTCAAATTTTCAAAATCCGTACAGGATTTGTCCCAGAAATCGATCTTCAGTTTTTTCAATATTTCGGTAGATATAAATGCCTGTAATTAAAACATTTTCACGCTGTCCAAGCATTCAAAAATCATTTGATACACCAAAATTTGTATCTATAATGCACCTCAAGCCCTTAACATTTTCAGTCACCATTAACTTTAATCAGAATTACAAAGGGTTCTAATACTTGTCTTACCTATTTTCAATGGATTTCTGCAAAACATCAGCACTTTTTCTGGAAGTTCATTTGCAGGTAAGAGAACTAAATTCTTGCACTGAGACAAAAAAGAATGCACATCTTTTAAATAAGATCTCTCATGAACTCCAATTAATTTCAGCAATAAAACCCTAGATGAGATTACCTTAGATTTATAAAGCAATAGCTAATTCCACCGACACTGTATCTGCTGCTTCCAATCACAAGCATAAATTCATTGCAGCCTATTTCAAAAACATGGGAAAGCCAAATAAAGTTTCTCTAATTCATGCACAAACAAATATTTTGTAATTTAGCAAATATTTTGTGGTACTTTTTGTCACACTTTTGTTCAAAACAATAGTCCTTTACCTGAGGATTATCTTCTAAAGCATCTTCAAGATGAATTTTCTCAAGACCAGGCATTTTCAATAGTACAACTAATAAGCTAATAAGAAAAAAAATGCAATGTGTGAATAAATTATTTGGTCAATACAAAAAAAATATGACAATTACTAACACAAGAAAAATCACAGCACAAATTTTGGAAATCACATGCTCTTCTCATATACAGCAGACTCTGCTTTTTAACTTAGAAACATGAAATTTTGTGTACATTCTTCAGAAATATTAGTTTTCTAAAACACTCAAGTACTGAAATTTAGCATCAAAACTGCACTGAAACACTGAAGCACAGTCAGTGAACTCAGGATACTTCAAATGTATAATGCAAGAAATATCTTACAAAAGAAAATTTATGCTCAAATCAAAGATCAATTTTCAAGAATTTAAAAAACATCCATAGACTGCAAGTATACATGACCTTTACTTTAGGCATCGAACAAAAATGTAGAACAAATGCAACAAAAATCTTAATTCCTCCAACTTTTGGAATTGTATGAAAATAGTGCTATTAGTGTTTAACAGCGCTGTAAATAACTGCAAAACTTTTAAAGTACTGCTCAAATCAAAATTTTGGTTACAAACTTTATTGTATATTCCTTCTAACTATACTTTCATATACTTTCCCAGGTCTCTTTTCCGTTCTACACTTAATGAATTTGGTTTCTCTGTGCACCTTGTCTAGTTTTCCTGTGCTTCTGTTTTTGACCCCATCACATTACTTACTCAGCTCATCCAATTGTAAGCAAATGAGTCTACAAATCAGATTTATGTAATTAAACTCTTATTGCAGTGCTTCTTCATTTCATCCAACAAATTTAAAGAAATATTCTTTTCAGCACAGATAAGTGAAAAACACAGTAAGTTTTACCCTGAAGTAACACAACTAACTCTTATTCCAATAAGCTATTGTTGACCGTACAGCTGCTGTTATTCTAATTAAAAGTAATGTTAGAAGCATCAAGAATAATAATAAAGGCAAATTAAATATTTACAATACAATTAAAAGCATCAAACACAAAGTACAATACAATTTTACAAACTGTTTAAAATTTCCCACAACATAACATTCCTCAAAAATTATTTAAAATACATTCTGTGACATTGAAATTGTAACACCCTGAAGGATGATCAGAAGCACCTGCAAATCAGTCAATTGCTAAGTTCAATCAAGATGCACACATTACTAAAATATAAGACCAATCCATTTCCAGCTTTTGCCAATATAAGCAAGAACACCTCTGCTATAACATCTCAAGTAACACTGGTTTCCTCATGAGAAGAATTTTCTGGCTTCAAGTTGCAATTTCTAGGAGGAAGTGAACTACAATACAGAATGCCAAGACACTAAATTCACTGACCATATTGCAAGCTGAGTGCATTTAAGAGGGGAATGATCACTGGTCCCCAAGGGGTTGGATAGTTAACACGCTATATTACACTGCATTTGAGCAGTGACAAAGCAAGACAGAATCAACATTAGCAGCAATTTTTGAGAAAAAGTACCTCTTGTTGGCATGGAATTGAAGTACACAGGATGACCATACCATGAGAAGGCCATCTGATCTAGCGACAATCCTTCGCCACTTCTATAGTTTCTCTGTCTACCATCAGAAGAGTGGTAAATGTTGCTTTAATTCATCCCATCACAAGACAGACCATATCTTAATGACAGGTAGAGGCAAAACTTCCTGCATGGCATCTGTTGCATCACTTGCCCCTGACCAATGAACATTGCTGCTAGTATCTGGAGTGGTTCCATGCTCAAGTGAACTAGCTAGCAAAATATTGGTGTGTGATCGTCAGTGATGAATCTCATTTTTGTTCAGTGTCCAATGATTGCCAAGTTTACATATGAAGACCATGGGGAGAACAGACCAATTAAAAAGTAATTGCCCTGTGGAATACAGTGTGAACGGCATGAGTCATTCTCAGGGGAGCAATCAGCTATTACAGCTGAACATCTCTAGCATTTCTCACATGCAGTTTTTGACAGCTTGGCAGTACAAGGAGAACATCCTGAATGCTATTGCTATCCCTATCATAAGGGGGCATCTGGCAGCATGTTTCAGCAAAACAATGTGATTCCACATACTGCAAATGTCTCTAAGGAATGTTTATGCACTGCCAGTATCCTTGAATGTGCAGCAGAATCCCCAAATATGTCCATAAAAAACAAATGGGACAGGGTTGGATGGTATCTCAACAGTCAACTGGAAGCTCTCAAGACTACATATAAGAAGCATGGTCGGCAATGCCTCTAGAAGCCATCAGATTTAATGCCATGATACAATGATGAATGCATTGCCCTAATAGAGGTAATTATACCTCTCACTGATATGCCTTATTTTTCAGATAATAAAACTGCTCATTAGTTTTGAAAACTTAATCATGTATTTCTTGTCTTCCATATTGCTCCATCCATGAACATCAGTTGAATTCTGGGTGCTGCAATTTCAATTTTATGGACTGTATTTACAAGAGGATTAGAACACCGCTACAATGATCCTGCTACATAAGAAAGGTGACATTGAGGATCTCGGAAACTACAGACCTATCAGCCTCCTATCAGTAGTTTATAAAATCTTCACTAAAGTTCTTTCACACCGCTTGAAGGTAACACTGGACATGGCTCAACCGAGAGAACAAGCTGGATTCAGGAGTGGCTACAGCACAATAGATCATATCCATGTGCTGAGAGAACTAATTGAAAGAGCGAGGGAATATGAACTTCCATTGTGCATGGCTTTTATCGATTATGAAAAAGCCTTTGATTCGGTGAAACCATCAGCAGTTACAATGGCTCTGAAAACCTGCGGTATTGAAGATGCATACATTAATATTATTAATAACATCTATGAAAATGCAAGTGCAAAGATTAGGCTGTTTGAAAATACAACACACATAAAAATTGGAAAGGGAGTGAGACAAGGTGACACCATATCTCCGAAGCTCTTTAATGCCACATTGGAGGGTGTTTTTCAGTCACTGAGCTGGGAAAACAAGGGGATAAAGATTAATGGAGATTATCTAACCCACCTTCGTTTTGCTGATGACGTAGTCATTTTTGCAACTAGCCCATCAGAGCTGCAGAGTATGATCCAGGAACTTGCTGACAAGAGTAAAGAAGTGGGATTAAAAATGAACTTTCAGAAGACAAAAGTGATGTTCAATGCTTTTACAAGAAATGAAGATTTATCGATTGATGGAGAAAAGCTGGAGATAACAGACACATACGTTTATCTTGGACAGCAGATATCAAGTGAGGGTCACATTGATGAAGAAATTAATCGGCGTACAAAACTTGCCTGGAGAGCTTTTGGAAGAAACAGCATAATTTTCAAGAGCAATATGCAATTATGTCTTAAAAGAAAAGTGTTTGATCAATGCATCCTTCCAGTGCTTACGAATGGTGCAGAGACGTGGACCTTAACTAAAAGAGACATAGAAAGGCTGCAGACAACTCAAAGCAGCATGGAGAGGTGCATGCTTGGTGTAACCAGGAGAGATAAGAAGAGGAACTCGTGGATCTGAAAAATGACAAGAGTGGAAGACATCATGATCAGAGTTAAATCCCTGAAATGGCAGTGGGCTGGACATACTGCCAGGACAGATCATCGATGGACAGCCGAAATTTTAGATTGGATTCCAAGGGACAGGAAAAGACCCAGAAGAAGACCACATGGGAGATGGGTGGATGAAATTCGAAAGTATGCAGGGGTGACATGGAGGAGACTGGCACAAGACAGACCGTTGTGGAGGAAACTTGGGGAGACCTTCGTCCAGCAGTGGATTGATAATGGTTGACAATGATGATGATGATGATGATTTACAATAATAGCCTACTAAAGAGCATTAATTGACATTTTAGGTGTCATAAATAATTGTCTTGAGCTGACAGTCACAAAATAACTTTTTGATCACAGGTTATTGTAGTGTCACAACATTTTTGCTATTGTTTTATCCTTAGCCAATAAGAACATTTTTCTTTTTCATTGATGGGTATATAAAAAAAGGGTATGTCAGAAAAGCTGGAGGGGAGTATTTCAAATAAATGCTTACATAAATAAGGTCACAGCTAGGATTTATATCTACTGAAAAATGTCATCAGAAATGATTGTTGATAAATTGTGATTCATTTCATCTGCTATATTGGCTATGTATGAGGGTTGTACCAAAAGTAATGCAAAAGTGGGAATAACATTTTTATTAACTGACAGAGCTTGTTCAAATTGCACATGTTGATAGAGTAACTTTTTCTCTATACAAAAGTACTCAACATAGTCTCCATCACAAGCGATGCATTTGTGCCATTGTTGAACTCAACTCTCGAATTCTCTTTGAAAAAAATCAGGTGTAGACTGTTGTACCCAATTCTTCACAGCCACTTTCACCTCGTATGTGTCATCAAATCATTGTCCCTGGAGACTGTCCTTCATTGAACCGAACAGGTGGAAGTTGGAGGGCACCAGATCTGGGCTGTACAGTGAATGGGGGACTAGAGATCAGCACGGGCTCCTTTTTTAAGGCCTGGGCCCATAATACCATTATATATGGCTGACCTGGGCCCGGCCCAGGTTTTAACGTTTGTGTAAATTTTTCCTACGTGAAAAAGGAAAAAAATGAAGCATATCATTTTATTCCTATTTACATTTTTGGGATCAGATAACAATGTTAGTGCTTCCTGTTAATGTCAACCCCCAAAAAAGAGAAAGAATAATAATTATTATTATGTGCATCATATTCAGGTAATAAAATGCCATTCATTTTGTTTCCCAAATGTAGCAAGTGAATTCGTTTACCTAATTAACCATATTTAATTTGTTTCATTCAAATTCAAATAAGGGTTTTGAATGCTTAAATTACATTAGAAAATTATTATTAAATGTACATAATTTCTCCATGGCATGAGAATTATGTATTCCTTGTTTTGCTGACAGATTTGGTCCGATTTAGTACTGAGCAAATGTGCACTGCATATATAGGTCGTAATGATTTTTAACGAAACTTTATAATATTAGCTGTTTTCTGAATCACAAACTTTGTTTAATGAATAAAATAAAAAAATAAAAAATTATAATAAATAAAAAACAAAAGATTCCGTGGTTTCATTTAAATTCTACAGTATGAAGCGATCTGAGATCATACTTCCTTCATAATATCAAATTAAGGCCTTGTATTTATTTAGGTATCGGTGCCGAATGATGAAGTAAAATTTCAATTTTTTCTTGGTTGCGCATGATTACAATCGGTATTTTAATGGGAAAATCATCGACGGTATATTTGGCTGATTTTTTTTTTTTTTAATATCAGGTCTATTTTATATTATGCCGCGTTGGTTGGTATTGACGGCAGCAGAATACATATATTTTCAGTTCTGGAAGTTATAAAACGTCAATTATGTTACTTCAGTTTAATTGCTGAGAAACAAAATTTTACGATAATAAGAAAATAAGCATTGATGTATCAAATATATAAGCATTATTACCGAAGTAAAATTTCTTGTATTGTTCAAGGAAATAATTATTCAAAAATCGCTCTTTCTTGATTCACTTTCAGCATGTTTCCTATACTTCTAGAACAAAAACATCATTAAAGGATGTCTTGCCTCATAGTCTCTCATAACTTCTCAAAAACAGAATTGCGTCTAAAGCAGGAGAATTTAATCTCGATCTTCTTTCTTCTAACACCCTGCCTGCTGCACTCAAGGCCTGTTCACTTGCAGTGCTGCTAGCTGGTATGCACAACACAAGTCTTTCAATACTGGCTAATTTGGGGAATTTTGAATTTTTCCACTAAGTCAGCAAATCCTTAGCTTCTAAGTGATTGACTCCCACTTTCAAATCGATGTAGCTACGCACTTCATCTTCTTGAGGAACATGTAAATTAAATTCATCTGCCAGTTCTTCAAACACACTTGATGACGTATGTTTTGGCGTGGGCAGTTCCCGTATTGTCGATACTGAAGCCGATGTTTCCGCTTTGTTAGTTTCATCGATCATAGAATGTATTTGTGAATGAACATGTTTTCTTTCATTTTCCGATAACATTTTTAATGATTTGAAGTTCGAATGTAGAAAGGTTGTCATTTTATGCTTATGTAAATTGTTAATATTTATTTTGCTGTGCAACTATTTTCCTGTTTTTTAACTTCAGTACTACTAAAATACCTGAATCTGTTGGGAAAATGGTGCCATGCTTCATGAGCAAGTAATACCAGAGGAGTAGCATACCATATGTAAAGTGGGATGCAAATCTCCTTCAAGATGACTAGTGGCTTCTTCAAACAGTTTTAGAAATTTTGTCAAAACAGACAAAATATCAGAATTTAATCCTCCCATATGAAAGGCTTCATTTTTGATAGCCAAAACATCCCTTATAATACTGAACTGGTCGTTTACAGATTCTAGCATAGCACACAAGTATTCCAGCGAGTTTTGACTTCTTGATAAACAGATTTTTTCAACTGCGACACAATTCCCGATTTTTTTAAGTAACAAGCAATTTACAATTTTCTACACTTGTTTTCAACTCTGGTAGTGTGCTTCAGTTGCTTCTGTAAAACTGTGTTTCAGTACAATGTTCAAGAGGTGGCATGCACAAGTTAAACGCAGAAAACATCTTAATGCCAAAATTATATTTGCCCCTTCATCACTTACAAATACTACTTTTGTTGAAAGCATAGGGCAATCAAATTCCTCATTTTCAAGGGTTTGCAAAAGTTCTGAATTTATGTTTTCCCCTGTCTTGGATGCATGAGAAATGCAGTAGTTGTTAACACCACACTTCTCAAAACGAAGTCATTATCTACAAAGCGACAGGTAACAGCCATATGTGCTTCATTCCTAAAGGAAGACAGGTGCACATGTCAGTTGTTATAGTGCCACCAAACTTACGTATCACTTCGTTCATTTATATAACATATTCTAATCTTACAGTGTAAGCTGATCTTTTGGCATGTCTTGAGAGTGTAGTCCTGTGAGGTAGCACATCTTGCACTAGAACTGATCCTTCTGTTGCACCTGTATCAATTAAATACTGTGCTACCTCCAGAAATCCTTGTCCTTCGGTGATATCAAAAGGTCGCATATCATTAAAGCAGAGTTTTGCACAAGCTTTTAGTATTTTTTTCCTTTACAGTGGCAGATACTTTTTTCTTTCTTTCTTTAATTAAGAAATAATCCAAATTCATGAAAGTTGGTTGTTTACTGCAAATTTGAGTGTGTTGGGTAAGTCTGCTAGATCCCACTGAATATGTATACTTTAATATCTTTTTACACTATATATATATATAAAACGTACTCAACTTAAGTGAAAATCCTCTAAATATGTGGCGTCAGTGAATAAACAAAGCCATTACATGGGAAGAGCGATGTCTTTGTACTCTACTTTTTTATTAGTTTCCAACTCAACTATTTCTTCAAAATATTTCCATACATCCAATTTTCCATGTTTATTCGGGGAAGTCACATATTCTCCAGCATTGATTTTCCGTTTTATGTTTTCTTGCTCATTGTTATAGTCATTTTGCACCCTAGCATGTGTCACATGCTGAAGTGAAGTATACATCAGACCTCAGAGAAGATATAACCATTGCACCTAATCGAAACCAAACCCACTGGAAAGAGTTTCACTCCTTTGTTCTTTGAATTATTCATCATGAAGGGAGGAACAAACAAAGGCGAGTGTTTGACATTTTCAGTTGGCACAGGATATCCCTCCCTTCTCCTAATCCCCCCTCCCTAGTAGCCCTGGGTAATTGGCCTTTGGCCTGGCCTCTGCAGTCTACAAGTCGGCTCACACTCATGCTTTATCCGAAAGACTGAAAAATACGATTTTTCATATTTTAGCTACCAGAACTTTAAATTTTAGTTTAGGAAAAAATGCATAGTTGTTACGTAAAACACTCACAGACGTTTTGAAGTTATGAAATGCACACGAAATATGCAATTAACAATAATTGAGAATTTTAGGCAAAGAACAAATGAGAGACTAAAGCCGAAACATTCAGTTGTGTGTTTCCCATTGCTTTAGTTAATTCAGTTAGTAGTGTTAAATAAAATTAATTAGAAAAGTTAATGGAAGAATTAACTTGAGCCCGGGTCCGGGACCTGGGCTATGAAAAGAGCCCGGGCCTGTGCTCATCTCTATGACCAGCCTAATTTGCTGATCACCTGATTTGTTGCCAAAGATGTGTGTATTCTTGCATTGTCATGGTGAATATGAATCCTCTTCAGATTCTTGTTTGATCTCTTCTTCCTTATGGCTTTTCTAAGCTTCTTGAGTATCTCAATGTACCACTCACTGGTCATGGTACGGCCACATTCTAGAAAATCAAGGAGAATGACACCCCTGTCATCCCAAAACCAGTTACCCTGACTTTCTGTGCTGATTGCTGGCTCTTGAACTTCTTAGGCCTTGGTGAAGAGGTGTGACGCCATTCCATGGATTGATTCTTCGTTTCTGAATCATAAACATATGCACACGTTTCATCACCTGTCACCAGATCAGAAAAAAATGTGTCTTCATTGGTTTCAAACGCTTCCAGTAGATCAGAGCAGACTTCCACCTTTCCCTCCTCCAAATCGGGTGTCAACTGCTGAGGTACCCATTTTGCACACACTTTCTGATACCCAAAGTCTTCCAACCATCTTCTGAATGGCATTGTGATCACAGTCCAGTTGTGCAACAAGCTCACAGATTTTGACATGCGAATCAATTCAGCTACTCGCTGACAATTCATGTCAGTGGTTGCAGATGATGGTCTCCCACTGTGTGGTTTGTCTTCAATGCTGGTTTCTCCTTCTTTAAACTTCTTCATCCATCTGTGTACATTGCTCTTGTAAATGGTGGCATTTCCGTAAACATTCTGTAGCCTTCTGTGGATGTCAGACAGCCTTCTGATGTCAAGTTTGTGATGTGAGTCAGCCTTCTGTGGATGCCCCTTCCTTCGCCAAGAACTCAATGACGGCACGTTGCTTCTGCTTAGAATCCATTATTTACCTGCAATGAAGAAGAAGGGTTACTATAAAAGAAGAGTTACTCTACCATGTTCAATTTGAATGACCTGTCAGTTAATAAAAAGTTGTGCCCACTTTTGCATTACTTTTGGTACAACCCTCATATGTACATTTTGTTGTGAAAAAATGCAATGCACTAGAAAAAAACATGGGGATATTCAAACAAAAAGCTAAAACATCTGAAAGATTTAGGAAACTTTGCACAAGCAACACAATGTACACTTTTTTTTTTTCTGAAATGTAATTTTATAAAACAAAGTTGATGGGAATGCAGTCTTTTTAAGTGGTCTTTTAGTTCTTTTCAAGCAATATGCATATTTACTGCAGCATTTTGAAGTCCATGTTCTCGATTGATCTTCAGTTCTCTTCATTCAGGAGTGTTTCAAAGTATTCCTCCCATCCAATCCTAATGTCCTGGTCATTTGCCAGCACTACACTATGCTCATTTTTCATTTGTCAGACCAAAAGAATTAATATCCCTTCATTGCCTTATTTCTTGCTTTTACAATTTTGAATATTTTCTTTTACCTCTCCCTTGCGTCCAGCTCCCCATGAATTCCACTCAGACACTGTGGCTTAGCATTTACCACTGCCTTTGTAGCTGTTTCATCACCCTTAGAATTCCCCTCACCGGCAGTTTCAATACTTCAGCATTTTATTTCCACCACTTTTGAACACCTTCACCTTTTTTCTTATTTCTTGGGAAACTTTTCCATTGAAACTGACCTAAATTTCTCCCCCACCCTTCTCCCAAGTCTCTGCCACTTGAATTTTGTTTCCTCCTTATTGATCTCATTTCTTCTTTCTTTCATTTCTAAGTCCAAGAGAGGTATCTGATGTTGTGGAACAACTTCTCCTGGGATTACTTAATGGTTTTTAACTTCTTTACGCTGTCATATTTTCTACAATACATAGTATAGTCTATTAATAATACTTTCCCCCACTCTCGTAAGTAGTAAGGTGCTCCTTCTGCTTTTGAAAGTATTGGTTCATGCCATATCAAATGATAATGCAAAGCCTATTATGATGTTCCCCACCATCCTATTCCCTTCTCCCAGGCACTCTCTACAAGTCTTCATAACTCTGTCTAACATGACCATTAAAGTTTCCTCCAATATACACTGAAAGAGACCTTAAAATGATCATGTTTAGCACAGCTTTCATGCTTCTTCCATCTGTTGCCAGAAATCCTCCTTTTCTTCCTGGTTACAGCTGCTTTGGGGTGCATGGCAGGGAAAATAAATTTCATTTAATGTGTGCACTCATCACTATAATCACTATTCTTTTTTTCGCCTTTTAGGTCCTTTATAACAGGATAATCCTCACTCTATTTCCTGGCCAATGGCTATAACTATTGGGTTGCCAGAAAAGTCATGACATATTTTAGCCATGTTTTGCAAAGGTCATTTATTGATAGAAAGAGCAAAGGTCAATCAATGATATAATGCCCATTTTGTTTGATAACCTTTTGCCATCTTTCAGTGAGCTGCAGAATGCCTCGTTCATAGAAGGACCTGTCTTTCACTGCGAAAAACTGTACACGGTGCTGATTTACAGCCTCATCTGAAATGAACGTTATACCACGCAAGGACTGTTGAAGAGAGCGAAACAAGTGGAAGTCTGATGGCGCAAGGTCAGGCGAGTATGCTGTGTGTGGCAACACATCCCACCCAAGGTCCAATAATTTTTGGCGGGTGCTCAAACTTGTGAGTGGTCTCGTGTTGTCATGATGGAACGAAACATCTTTACGATGAACAAACTCTGGACGTTTCTGGATGATGGATTTGTTCAAACTGTCCAACTGCCGACAGTACACATTCGAATTGATTGTTTGGTTCCGTGGTAGGTGCTCGAAAAACACGACACCTTTAAAATCCCACCACACTGAGACCAGAACCTTCCGCTGATGAATGTCTGCTTTGGATGTTGTTTGAGGCGAAGCAGCATGTCGGGACCAAGACCGTTTGCACAGCCCATTGTTGTACACAATCCACTTTTTGTCACCAGTTATCAGTTGCTTCAAAAAAGGATCGTTTTCCTCACATTTAATGAGCATATTGCAGATGTTTATATGCGCCGTCAATTGAACTTCTTTGAGTTCATGAGGAACCCACACATCGAGCTTGCTTACGTATCCCAGCTTCTTCAGGTGGTCATGAATGCTTGAATGATGGATGTGCAATGTGTCTGCAATCTCTCGTGTCGTGTAATGTGGGTTTGACTCAATCACTGCCTTGATTTTGTCATCATCATCCTTGGTGGGCCTCCTGGACAAAGGAGCATCGTTGAGGTCAAAATCACCAGCACGGAATTTTGCGAACCACCGCTGGCACTGACGTTCTTGTAGAGCATTATCACCGGACAGTCGTACACTTTACGCAACTTTTCACAAGCTTGATGCGCGTTCTTCCCTTTATGGAAGTAAAACAGTAAAATACGGCGAAAATGCACAGTTTGGTCTTCCATCTTCAACTTGATGTCAAATCTCTGCAAATCAACCAAATCGCTCACTATTCCTTTTAAACTGCAGCTAGAACTGGCACCTGTCGAATGCCATAGCGATAACAGAGCTGCGCATGCCTCTAGTACTTCCAAAACCGCCATCGGGTGCCAAAATACGTCATGACTTTTCTGACAACGCAATAGCATTCAGCTCCCTTGCCCTTTACACTTTAGGTATCAATAGGAAATGAATCCCCCTAGAGAAATAATTCTTCACGAATACATGGAAAGCAAATACAAATATCATTATTAACACAAAAGTGTCAAATTTTCTACTCTTTCCCCTGTGGCCATCTCTTCAGAAAACTTAAAAACTGCATCATTTTGAAGTTGGAATCTAACCTCCATCTCCCAATATGCATTCAAGCATGCTACCATTACACCATCCATCATATAGGTCACAAGTTCCAGCAATAGAACTAGTGACCTATTTTTGTACTTGGATAAGAAATGGTCATTGCTGCTACAAGAAAGCATTTGATTGCTTTGACCAGAGCAAACCTGAATGGTATTCAGAATTCTAAGCAACATATGCTTAGCTGCAGTTGCTTGGCTATGCTGTCCTGGTTGGTATAATGGTAGCATGCTCAAATAGAAATTAGGAGATGCAGGTTCAATTCCCACTACAGGGTGAAATAATTTTCCAGCATTCTGAAGAGCACTTGATGTTGGAATATTTGGACTTCCTTCGTTACCTCATCCATGGTGGGATAGTCCCAGCACATTTTTCACCGAAGTAGGAAAACATATCTACATGTTGCCAATGAGTAATGGTCTAGCCTTTATCACTTTTTCACAGATCATCATTTATGTGGTCATAGCAAAAGTTTTACACCTGAATGCCTTTCCTGTCATCAATCCACTACTTTGTCCTGGCTTGGGACTAAATTATCTGTTCTTCCCAGGTACAATGTCAATAGCATTTCCCTTATACCAGTAAACAATCTCTCTCTCTCTCTCTCAAAAAAAAAAAAAAAAATGCATGGTATATCAGATAAAGAAGCCTCTTGCAGAATATACAATGTGGGGGGGGAAAAATGAATAATTGGACTTGTATAGATCCTTCCTGGGGTCTGCATGGATCCCCATCTAGGATGAATACCAAATGCAACACAGTTTTAAATACACTGCTGGACAATTGCTAAGGACGGATCATAAACGGCTATATAGCACAACATTTTTCGGGAGATCCGCTTGCCAGTAGCAGCCATAAACTGATTTGCTAACTCACTAGCTGTGCTGCACCGGTGTCTTTTTGTTGATAGCACTATGTACCGATCTTCTGCAGGTGTCGTACTGCAAACACGACCTCCCCCGTGACGTTTGCTACACTCTCCATCTGTTTGAAATGATTTCCAAAGCCTTGAAACAACACTGTGGCTGACGTCGAACTCCCTGCCAACATCTGTTATTTTTCGCCCTTCTTCAATCTTGCCAATAATATGGCTACGCGTAAAATCATCTAGGTGATGTCGGGAAGACATACTGAAAATTGCAAGTTCGTCAATTGATTCTTTCCCTTTCAACTTTGCGTTTGAACAACAACGGTCAATACGCGTCAAATCCTTTATATCTCTTATCAGCGCTTTGACGTCACGAACAAGTTTGGCAATCCAAAATTTGCATACGCACAACAAGTCTTACTGTATCCTGCACTTATGCTAATTTCCACATTTTCCTGCCTTCCATTTTATGGTTGCTATCGTTGCTATTGTCATCAGTCCTTAGCAATTGTCCGGCAGTGTATATTCTATTCGAAAAAAAAAAAAAAAAGCTCCCAATGTTTTTATGGTCTTTCTTTAAATGTAGAGCTAATTTGATTGCCCAATGATAGTGACTGATATAGTTTTGCAACCTTCTGTCAGTTATATCCCCAGCTGTATGGGGGGCTATGTAACTGACACACATGATTGGTACTCAAATTAAAATCATGGGAAAACTGTATAGTTCAATTACAATTTTTTAAAACATGTTCATTTTCTCAGGCTGACAATGAAAGTTAAACCACACACACACACACAAAAAAAAAGTCTGTTGTTATTTTGCATTTTCTTTGCATAAAAGAATTAACATTTGTGTGTGTGTGTGTGTGTGTGTGTGTGTGTGTGTGTGTGTGTGTGTGTGTGTGTAAAAATCCATATTATTGCAGCATTGAAGTTATTATTTTTTCTATAAAAAATACTCTGCATGAAATTTATGTGGAGCTAGTCTCTTTGCCCCACGAGAGTAGTGTACAGGTAGATACACGGAACTATGCAATGTACTGAGATTCAGAAATCCAGCCTTTGTTTCTATGAAACATAGACAATAGAACTCAGGGAAAGAATACAGCTGATCTAAATGTATTCTTGTGATTACTTCATTGTACAGCAGTTTTCAAATCACATAATAAAAGCCTTGAAACTATTTATATCATAGATGGGAACTGGAGGGATAAATTTACATATACAGTGAAAATTGGTGGTCACAAAATTGTTTGTGTTGGCAGTCACTGGCATTCTCCAATCATCTGCCAAAGCAGGTTGTTTTGTCTGGCATGGATGTTATTGCCAGTAGAAACAATGCATAAGAGACCTTTACTTGGAGACCACCTGTGAGATGTGGCCATGAGCAGCTGTTTTTGAAACTCATAAGAGAAATAAACCTGCATTTTACAGTAACCAACATTCTTGTTTAAGAAATTCTAGAAAGATAACAAAAAGGCTGTGAGTTTCAAAATATAAAACACCTGCTTCTTTTTTTCTCTCTTTCACCACTCTTCACGACATTGTAAACGGTGGGTGATCTTTGGGGTCTGAGGTCAAGTTCTTAGAATATTGTTTGCAGACTACATGATTTTCTGATAACTAAGGTACACATAACTTGTTTTTGAATCAGAAAGATTATATATTTCATAATGCCAGTAAAGATACAAACTGCAATCATGGTTTCAGCCACATAGGCTCTTGTCAGCCATCAAATCGTACACAATACGTTGTTCTGTTCTTGATCTGTTTTTGAAATTTTCATCACAGGGCTGTGGTCTTGTGCTGCCATTTTTTGGATGGATCCTGCTGAATTTTCGGAAAATTTTAATTGGTCACATATATTTTGGAAAAATTTTGTAAGGAAATTATCCTAGATACATACCTTCCAACTACTATGGAATGTCCATAGTTTCTACGGGTTCAGTTGTCTTACTACGGAACCCACTGCTAAAACTACGGATTCTATGAATTTTGCTTTTGTTTTTTCAAAATTAGTGTTTTTTGCTATTATTTCATGAAATGCTTTTTATTATCATAAACTGCAATTTTGGAGGCAGCCTCTGGATGCATGATCATGTCGCAAGTGGAGGTTCGCACAATGCGCGTTCACATGCTTGGAGTTCCTGTCGGTCAAGCCTTAGGAGATTCTGAAAACATCTGACTGATTATTACTGGTGAAAGTTTGGAACTTAAATCTCGCAACTTTGCTGTATTGCACCCTCACCACTTTGTGTTTCACACGTGTTAAGTTCATATCATTAGTGTCATTTTTTGTTGTGATGTTTTGTTGTGTAGTGTGCATATCTTTTTCACAAAGAGATAGATCTTTTCCTAAAAATGCAAAAGAATAAGGAAGCAGCTTCTATGCCACCAAAAAAAAAAAAAAATGAAGAATTGTGAGGAATTTAAGGAGGAATATTTTAAACAGTGGCCCTGCATTATTGAGTCTAGGAAAGAGGTATTTGCCTATTACCACAACATCAAATTTTACCGGATATGCCAATTACCACCAAGCAAAGAAAGACAGTTTCACTGAACAGTGTGAAAAGAAAAGCAGCAGTAAATCAAATTATAACTATAAAAGTGTGTGTGTGAAACTAAACCATTCAGAAGCATGTAAGGAATTATTTTATCGCTGTATTCCGCAATGCCGCATAATAGTACTAATTACTACGGACAGAAGTTTGGCTAATGTTGGCAGGTAAGCAGATACATATTGCTAATTTTGATAGAGGGGTCCTCATTGCAGGCTTAATAATTGGTTGAAATTTTGATAGTTCACAGATGAGCGAACATTTCCATTCTGCATAATTTGAAATGACTCTTTCTTCATGTAAACCCACCACCATCAATAATTGTTCAAACCAGATCAGTAGTTGTTGTTTTTTTATGAATATTTAACATTTTGCTTATTTCATTTATGTTCTTTAAAGTGGATTGATAATGCTCTTCTGGTCATTCCAAACAACTTAGTGCAACCACCTGGTGAATAAAGAAATACAAAATCACTTTTGTTCTCAGGTTTCAATGGGTCCTTATCACTTCTTGGCTGTTATGCAATTGAAAGGCCTTGTCTAATGCCAATGTTTATATTTTATTTTTTAAGTTTCTTTTGAATCCAGTTCGAGATACTTGGTACATACTGAATAGAACCTGTATATTTATTTTTCATACTGGAAGAATAGGATTGAGAAAGTTGGAAGAGTTTGGTAATAATATTGAACTTATACCCATTGTGTAAAAGCCTTTTATAACCATGTTTTTCATATGCTCCAAAGAACTGTTCAAGATTAAAATAAAGTGTGCCTGAGAAAGCAGTCAGCTTACTTTCTTAAGAAGACATCAAGAGTACAAGATTATACTGTCATTCATTATGATTCACAATCAACTGCTTGCATGTGAATTTAAATCCATCATCATTAAATTCCAACTAAAAGTTTTGGATACTGCAATTCAAAAGAATTTCATTCTCCAGTCACTAAAAAAGGAGGCACTGAAAATAAAACAAAAGCTTAAAAAAAACTCATATCAATCACAAGTTATTTCTATTCAAAGCCATGCCTCATTGTATGAAGATAAGTTGAATTTATCCTTTAATAAAAAAACTATTGTATTGCAAAGAAACAAGGAAAGCCTATTTCACCACCTATTATCTCGGAAGTACCTTTTATTGATTGTCTAACCACAATTTTAGCAACTATAAAGAAAGCATTTTAAAACTTGGTCCAAAATTTGTTTTACCTCACATTCCTAACGTCAAGGATTTTTATCAGATGTTGAAATGGTCATTAATGAAGCCTCTATTAATTTAAAGAATAAAATTAGAATCAGCTGATTAAAAAACAGTTTCATTTCAGATCCTCTACCCAAGATCTTAAAACTATGTGGAATATTAAAAATAACACTAATATCATAGTCACCACTTCTGATAAAACAGGCCAAATTGTAATCCTGAATACATTTGACTAAGTGAAACTGCATAAACAAGGTTTTCCCATGAGAGGAATTGTTAGCAAGAAAAACTGCCCCACTTCTGACTTGGAAAAAACTGAACATTTTTTTTTTTTTAATTTCTACCTCTCTCTACCTTAGCAATCAACTCTACAATTCAAGCTATGCAGGCAATTAAGAAACTGAATGAGCAAGAACCTTTCATCAAGTGCAGCTTTGAATAGTGGCCCTCAATACCCATCTGTTGATACTCAACAGACCATCCAAAATATTCTTCAAACTCTCTCACAAAATAATGTCAACCAAAATAGCACTGATGGAATCCATGCATCATTAAACCTTGTCAAAAAATATAACTATTTCCATTCAATCCAAAGACGCACCCATGGGATCTTCGCTTTCAGAAACTCCTGCTGAATTCCTCATTAGACCCCTGGAAAATGGCTTTTTTGACAACCTACGTGTGAAATCGATTTTATGGATTTGATATGTTGATGATATCCTTGTTTTTTGGCCTTCTCGTGATAATCTTAGCATGTTTGAATTATATCAAATGTTAAACATACCATAAAAAAATCTAAAATTCATATAGAAATAGAGGATAACCAAACTGTGGCTTACTTGGATATATAAACTACGAAGAATAATCTAGGAATCAGCACCAGTTTTCAGAAAGCACAATTGGTTCCCTAATATAATTCCAGCAAAATCTTACTCACTCTGGTCCTTGAAAGAAGTACCTTTCTGTTTATTTGTAAACCGCGCCAATAATATCATCAGAAACTCAAAAGTGAAACCATGAAATTCTACAATTAAAAGAAGCTGCTTTACGTATTGGGTATAACTCCAATATTATTACCAACCTCTCCCAACACTCATGATCCTATTCTTCTGATGCAAAAAATAAATATAAAGCTTCTATTCAATACATACCAGGTCCTCATCATCATCATTGCCACTCATTATCAGTCCACTGCTGGACAAAGGTCTTCCCAAGTTTCCTCCACAACGGTCTGTCTTGTGCCAGTCTCCTCCATGTCACTCCTGCATACTTTCGAATTTCATCCACCCATCTCCCATGTGGTCTTCTTCTGGGTCTTTTCCTGTCCCTTGGAATCCAATCTAACATTTCGGCTGCCCATCGTTGGTCTGTCTTTCCGGCAGTATGTCCAGCCCATTGCCATTTCAGGGATTTAACTCTGATCATGATGTCTTCCACTCTTGTCATTTTTCAGATCCACGAGTTCCTCTTCTTATCTCTCCTGGTTACACCAAGCATGCACCTCTCCATGCTGCTTTGAGTTGTCTGCAGCCTTTCTATGTCTCTTTTAGTTAAGGTCCACGTCTCTGCACCATACGTAAGCACTGGAAGAATGCATTGATCAAACACTTTTCTTTTAAGACATAATGGCATATTGCTCTTGAAAATTATGCTGTTTCTTCCAAAAGCTCTCCAGGCAAGTTTTGTACGCCGATTAATTTCTTCATCTATATGACCCTCACTTGATATCTGCTGTCCAAGATAACCTCCAGCTTTTATCTATCAATCGATAAATCTCCATTTCTTGAAAAACCATTGAACATCACTTTTGTCTTCTGAAAGTTTATTTGTAATCCCACTTCTTTACTCTTGTCAACAAGTTCCTGGATCATACTCAGCAGCTCTGATGGGGTAGTTGCAAAAATGATTACATCATCAGCAAAACGAAGGTGAGTTAGATAATCTCCATTAATCTTTATCCCCTTTTTCCCAGCTCAGCGACTGAAAGACACCCTCCAATATAGCATTAAAGAGCTTCGGAGACATGGTGTCACCTTGTTTCACTCCCTTTCCAACTTTTATGTGTGCTGTATTCTCAAACAGCCGAATCTTTGCACTTGCATTTTCATAGATGTTATTAATAATATTAATGTATGCATCTTCAATACCGCAGGATTTCAGAGCCATTGTAACTGCTGATGGTTTCACCGAATCAAAGGCTTTTTCATAATCGATAAAAGCCATGCACAATGGAAGTTCATATTCCCTCGCTCTTTCAATTAGTTCTCTCAGTACGTGGATATGATCTATTGTGCTGTAGCCACTCCTGAATCCAGCTTGTTCTCTTGGTTGAGCCATGTCCAGTGTTACCTTCAAGCAGTGTGAAAGAACTTTAGTGAAGATTTTATAAACCATTGATAGGAGACTGATAGGTCTGTAGTTCCTGAGATCCTCAATGTCACCTTTTTTATGTAGCAGGATCATTGTAGCGTTGTTCCAATCCTCAGGAATCTTCCCTTCATTAAGGCATCGAGTGAAAAGTTGGGCGAGTACTGTTTCGATTTCTCCACTTGCTTCTTGTATGATGTCCACAGTAATTCCATCTTTTCTTGGAGCTTTTCCCTGCTTCATGTTCTTGATTGCATGTGCAACTTCTGCTGGGAGGACTGGAAGAACTTTGCTACTGGTACCTTTCATGATGTCTGGAGTACATGTATCATCCCTTTCATATAATTTGGAGTAGAAATCTTTCACTCTTGTCAAAATTTTGCCTTTATTTCTTGTTACAGAACCATCTTCTTTTCTCAGTGCCATAATCTGTTTTCTTCTCTTGCTGAGATGTCCCTTTGCTATCTTTAGGCTTTGGTTGTTTTCAATTGCTTTCCTCACTAGTTCACAGTTGAATTTCCTTACGTCTTCAGTGATACTTTTTCGTACTGTCTTGCATAGCTCTATATATTCCACTTTGGAAGTCACATCTTCTTTAGTTGTCCTCATCTCTCTTCTTTTTTGCATCAACATTTTGGTTTTTCCTGATTCAACATTTTGGTTCACATGCAACTTGTTCTTAGACCCAGCTAATTTTGTTGCTGTTTCCATAAGAGCTTTGGTTACTTTTCTGGTAACTTCAGAAATATCCACTTCTTCCGAGGTTAGGCCTTCTAAAGCAGAGAATCTGTTCGCAGAGTTCCAACTTGAAAAGCAGAGTTCCAACTTGAAGGTATTATGGTGTTTTTTAAGGTTGGTTATGTCAATACATTTTGTTTGTCTTATGAGCTTGCCACATTCAAGTTTAGTGTTGAGATGCATCTTACATCTCACCAATCTATCGTCACTACCTGTGTTGAACTTGTTTAGCACACTGCAGTCTTTTATGACGGATTTTTTGTTACACATAATAAAATCAATATCACTTGTCGTTTCATTTGGATGTCTCTATGTCCATTTCCTGTGTGGCTTTTTCTTGAAAAAGGAGTTCAAGGGGAAAAACCCTTCTGCCTCTGCAAACTCAACGAGAGTATTTCCACGCTGGTTTCTGTTGCTGTGACGGAATTTACCTACTGAAGTTTCATTCTGTTGCCCTATTTTTGCATTGAAATCTCCCATAATTATCTTCAAATGCTGCTTACCTTTATTATTTAGATGACAAATTTCCTCATAAAATTCTTCAATTTTTTCTTCAGGATGACTTGTGGTGGGTGCATAAGTTTGAATTATCTGAGCCTGGTATTTCTCGAGAGTTGGATAACGAGTTGTGCAGCTCTGTCAGAGGAACTTTCAACTTCTACCACTTTATCCTTCAGTTTCTTGTTTATTATAAATCCAACACCACTAGTTCTGCCAGTATCTGTCCCACGATAGTAGAAGAGATGTCCACTTTTCAGTTCAATGAGATCTTCTCCTTTTCTCCTTACTACACTTAGCCCGACGATGTCCCACTTGATCCTTTGTAGTTCCTCTTCCAATTCAAGAAGCTTTGAATCAGAAGATAGGGAGAAGGTCAGCATCAGATCAGCATCAGATTATACATAGCCAAGGTCAGCATCAGATGGCAGCCTAGTCCGGTCCTCCGGG
Source organism: Macrothele yani (assembly GCA_039090855.1). Lineage (NCBI taxonomy): Eukaryota > Metazoa > Arthropoda > Arachnida > Araneae > Macrothelidae > Macrothele > Macrothele yani. Next base: position 83,043,621 of record CM076990.1, read on the forward strand.
GATTCTTAGCACCCTCTGCCTTCATGTCGCACTGGTCGCTGCCTTGGCCAGGTACATTCTAGCTGCTGGAGACTGAGGGCCAAAATTTAAGTTGTGGAGTCATTTTGGAGGTTTTTGGCCACAACTCACCACGCTGGCCAAGCGGGTTGGTGAATGGTGAGTGTGGGATAGCATTTCCTCTAATCCCGATGGTATAGTTATACTGCTATTGGCGGTCGTCAGAGCCCCTTTAGTGGGAACAGGATGCACCACGAGAAGGCAGGGTTGACATTTGTCAAGGAGAGGCTGTGATGTTACGCATCACCTGACCTTACATCCCTGGTATCTCCAACTAAATTGAAAAGAAACTTGAAAAAAAATATATTATTATTGACAACAGACAAAGCCTTTTGATAGACAGCAACTGGGAAGTGAAAAGGACCCATCAAAATTTGAGAACAAAAAAGTGGAGTTTATTTTTTACTTCTTTATTCACTAGATGATTGACCTAAGAAAAGGTGCATAGGAATGACCAAAACAGCATTATCAACCTGCCTTAAAGAACATAAACAAAATGTTAAATATTCATAAAAAGTTACAGATCGGTTAAAACAGTTATTGAAGATGAGGTTACACCTGTTTGGTATGAAGCAAAAGTCATTCTAAATTACACAGGATGGAAACATTCTCTTCTCCATGAATCTGAATATTCATAAAAAACAATGTTTTTCCAAAAGATAAGTCACTAATCAAACTTTTCTGAAAATTCAGCAGGATCCAGCCAAAACGTGGTAGCACAAGACCACAGTCCTGTGATGAGAGTTTCAAAAACAGATCAAGAACAGAACAACATATTGTGCACAATTTGATAGCTGACAGGAGCCCAAGTGGCTGAAACCATGCTCCCAGTTTAAACTTTTAATGTCATTTAGAAATATCTTTCTGATTCAAAAATGATGCATTCATAAGAAAATGTCATTAGCAATTTTTTGCTCTACTATTTTGTGTGGTAGGGTACACATGTCCGATCTTTAAAATTGCCCTAAATGAGAGTGTGAAGATGACAGCATAGTTCATCTCCCTCATTCCAATTAACCAAGCCTTCTTGTACTGTAACCATACTGTTTCAGCAGGCTTGATGGTTACTTCTAGATGGCTAAAGAATATATCACTAACTTTAATGAAGAGACAGGAATGAGTGGGTGGAGGTGGCTTCAAAGCTCAATCACAACAGTGCTGCTATTGAATTCAACAGCTCCTTACTTTCCATTTCCCTTCCTTTTTTTCTCCCCTATTGGTTTAACAACCACTGTGAGCAACTCGATGGCTATAAGCAGTTGCCCATTCCTAATTTAGGGCCACTGACTCCAGGGAAGGGAGGGAGACAGTGCCATATGGCAAACACAACATCATCCATACCTCACCAGGATTCGAACACCGGACCCTTCTCAGACGAATGACCAGAAGCAACCGCTTAGACTACTGCACCACCGAGGGGGGGGATTCCTTTGAGGGAACATGTGGTAGGAATGACCAATTTGTGGAAATATGCGTATGTTCTTAACACCCACCTTACCCCATTTTTCAATCTTACTTCTTTCTGGCTCTTAGTGAGATATTCAGTGAATAACATTAAACAATAAAACAGCATGGAAGAAAGAAAAAAAAACGAACTTCACAGTAGGCTGCATTACAAAACAGTAAGATATTTTAAAATTATTTTCAAGTGTGGAGGGGAGATATTTTGGCAAATTAAATCACTATTTGGTGATTACCTGTCAAGACAGACATTTCTTCACAGAACCATAGATGACCTCGTTCGAGAGGTTTCACTGTACATACATACATTAAAACAATGTTATTATTTTAAGTTTCTTATACTTTTTTTATACTTTGAGAAAAATCTGGCCATTGCTGCAATTTTTTTTTATTTATTTATTAAAACAGTTGGAGAACTATGGGACAAACAAAACTGAAAAATGCAAGCTAAAAATCCTTATCTTTGGTTATATGAACCAATTATTTTATAATACCTACATTTATACTAAATGAGATAACAAAGGAACTCATTTGCCGGGCAAAGGTAAAAAGCTCCTGAAACAACATCACTTGTTATACGTTTGATGCAATCAAATCATTGGTATAAACTAGAACACTACATCAGACAATTATTTCAGCTCCACAAAGCTCACAATTACAACATATGGGATATGTTAAGAAATAAATTTCCTAAACTCTGTCAGAATTCATGCTGAGATTTCTCATATGTCTATGGATTTGTGAAAAATATAACATCAGTTTCTTTCATTCCAAAAATTGGGCAAATTAGTTTTTTTATTATCCAGTATCATATATAAAACAGGTTTTATATTATCTGACATACTGTATGTATCACTCTAAAGAAACAAATCTGGAAGTCACAGATAATAGCACTTAATAATACTCCATGGAATGAACTGATACTTTAGACTAAAAGCATATGACTTACTGAATAAGCAAAGGAACATACCAGAGGACCTGAATATATACAGATAATGATTATTCAGAAAAAACTTCTAAAAACTAGGTTTTAACTTATACTAATTAATTACACTGCTTGGGACACAAATATAAAAATTTCTTTAGAATCTGATTTCAAGGAATACCAGGAAACTGAAATTTTATTAAAGTAATTTACTGGGCAGAATATAATTACTAATTTCAATGTGTGGCCATGTTACAACAAACCAATTCTTATTACGAACTGGCAGGTTTTAGTTTACAACTTTACACTCAGAATATCAATAAGCACTGCCAAATTCAGTTAACTCTAAATTCTTCTAAAATATAAAGCTGTGATATTAAGCTGTGATATAATGATATTCGAAGTTTCTGCAATAATACGACGGCATTATCTAGAAATGTCGTAAATGGAACACTGCAACCAGACTGGGCGAACATTAGACTGCTGAACACCGCTACGTACATACACTGACTGCACCTTGCTGAAAGCCTGTACATTGAAGCCTTGGGAGACAGGTGCTGTAACGATAACACGCCAGTGGACATACCAAAAGTTTGGAAAAATCACATCGCCGATTTGAACTTTAAATTATTAATTTAATAAAACAATAACATGTGGATTAACAATAATTTTAACAGTTCAACACAATTTGTATTATTATGTGTAACTAAAGTCAGAAATTGTATGTATTGCTCGGCTGCAATGGCAACACCTTTACCTTGTGATGCTTGAGAACTATACCATGATGCATTGTTGCACTCCGATAAAAGTCTATGTGAGTACTGCATCACCTCTCTGTTCCACCTGTTGATGGGGTAAATGTTACCCCGAAAGTGCTAGTGGAGGTTTTAATTTGCAAATAGTTTTCATCTTTTATTAAATATTGCACATAGATGGTGGTATTTGTTTTGTATAATATATTGTATGAATTGTGCTTTTATCTATAGAGTTGTGTTTAATTTGTAAATGCAGTTGACTTAACACAATTATTTGGTGTAAATTTTTAAAACATTTGATACAAATTAATTACATACTTTTTTAAATTGTAATTAAAAAATCAAAATCTGGTTTCTTTGTCAAAGTAGTTTAAATACTAATGGTCTATTCAAATGATACAACTCAAGATCATTAAACTTAAGTGCATCAGATTCGGCCTCTACATATTTTATTTACACTGATTTTTGAGAAAACAATTATGAAATGTCACATCACATGTCTTATCCATTTTGCCTAACTCAAACATCTTATATGGTGTTAATAATATAAATGAATTAATCAGTAATGCAAGTTTTTACAGCACCTAGTGATAAATACTTTGCAAAGAGACCATGCATGCAGTTATTGTTTTACACAACAAAGTAATGATAAAAATAAAGCCATAAAAATTTTACTTTTTAAATGGAAGTCTCTGTGTTTAAAGAATAGCCATTTCATGATGGTTTTCACTTATTAAAGTTTGTGGGCAACAAAGTTATTTTATTAAAAAAAAACTTTTTTTAATAAAACTAATTTTCCAATGTGCTCATTACAATGGAGAAAATAGCTTGGAATGACTTTGTTCCAATTGTTAGGGGCTTCCTGTGCAATCACAAAGCTGAAAACTATGTGGAGCTAGTCAACTCTGGTGAAAAACTACAGCAAAATTGGCTGTAGGATGTTCCTTAAAGTTTATATCTTTGATGCTCATCTTGATAAAATCAAGGAGAGCATGGGAGCATACTCAGAGGAGCAAAGTGAGTGCTTCCACCAGGATATACTGGACTTTGAACATCACTACCAAGGACAGTATATCAAGAACATGATGGAAGACTACATTTGAGGGCTGATTCGTGAGTGATTTACAGTAGTTTTAAATCTCAAAAAAACTACTCACTTCTAAATCTTTTGTGGTCATTTTTGTAAAACTGAAGTATAGTCACATGTTAATTTTGATTCATATGTTGTTGTTTTTTACTTTATGTAAATGAAAAGATGCAAATTGGCCTATTTCCTCATTGGAAATAGGGGATTTTCAAATATCACTGTCCTAGTCACGAAAGCAAAGTTTGTGTATAGGTATAAACAATCAGGAAATAACACTTACTAACCAGTAACAAGAACTGTGTTGCACAGTGTAATAACATATTTAAATATGATATCAAATATGCATTAAGGAAAACAATTTCACACAATACATTTTTTTTTTTTAAATTTCTACTACTAAAAATCAGTTTTAAAGCACTCTTCCTTATACTTAAAAAAAATTTAACTGGCACAATAAGATAGCTTTATTTGATGTAAAACTACTGAGCCTCAGTGCGCGGCTCAGGGGTGGATCCAGGGTTTTCGTGAGGTGGGGAGGGGGGGGGGCTGCAAGTGTTGGGAATGACTGGGGATCTTTCTATTTTCCTGCAAAATGAAAAAGTGTTTTTAGTAGGTCTATAAATTCTTCCAATTAATTAACGAAAGTAATATACTTTTAAATAATACTTTCTTTCACCAAAAGTATTCAATTTGTTATTAAAACCTAACAAATTGAAGTTTTTCATTGGTTCCTGAGGGGTACATTCCACTCTGGATGCACCGCTGGTACTGCTTATATCATGTGAGCACGCAATGGTTTTTTTTTTTTTATAAAATATTAACAAAAATTAAATGGGCACAGCAGCAACTGTGCTGCAACCTACAACATAGAACTATGTCAACTATTACCATTTCATGGCATTATCTTACTAGTTCTATGTCCTTAAAGTATTTAGCGAAGGACAGTTGATATAGCCCTATGTTGTATGTTGTAGCACAGTTGCTACTGTGCCGCTTTGATTTTTTTTGTCTAAAAAATAAATTAATTTTAAATCCACTTTATTTCAATTTATCACATACATCCGTTAGCTGTAACCCTCAGCTATGGAATGTGGGGCTGAGGTAATCACTATCTATTCACTAGTTATCAACCTTAAAATGATGTGCGGCGAAACAAAATCATACAAAATTTAGCTTAAATTTTTAACGTTACTGTATTGAAGGGTTAACAGGCAGAGAGTGGAAACTTATTTTGTTATTAATGGGACTCTATAAATTATCTAATGACATATCATTTATTACTCTGATTATTAGTTTTGAAGATATAAGTGTTCAGTGTGCGACATATTTTCAATGAAACTGTGCTCCTTATGTTACCCACTACCCAGCGCAGAGAAAGATGTAGTTCTATGTGAAAACGCATTCATCGCTTCACTGAGTGGTGAAAAAACAATACACTCACATCAAAAACCGCAAGAGGCATGCCAACCATAACAGAAACTTGATGGTCCTCCACTTCGAAGTCAGTAAGTGTAATAGTTGAAGATTGGGATAAATTGAAGGAAGTAGTCGAATTTCTCACAAATAGTGACCAATCAGACAAAAAATCAATTCAACTTGCCCAAGGGTTTTTAAATGATATGAACACTTTTGAATTTACATTATTGGGAATAGCATTTAATGAAGTATTTGGTTCATCGATCTATTATTCGAAATTTTGCAGAAAAAATCACTAGACATATACTGTGTTACTCAAATTAAAAAAATACTTATAAAATTTTGAGCCATAAAAGGAACGATGAGGTATTTGAAACACTGTTTGGAAAAGCTAGCAAAATCCCAGAAATAAGCAGATCTAAACAGGAATATGCTGCTCTTACACAAGAAACATTTTTTAAAAATTATAAACAATTGTATTTTGAAATTTTGTACCACATTCTTATGGAAATGGATATAATATTTCAGGGCAGTGAGAAACTTAAACTTCAATATCCCTGTCTTGCTAACACAACCAAATTCGACCAATTTAATTCATGCTTTCCCTCTCACGCTTTTGAAAATCTAAAACATTTTTACAGAAAAATATTTACTAAACATCAGAGCCTTAAAAATGAACTAAATCTTGTATATGCTGATGAAAAATTAAGGAATATATCGACGTGAACTTTTTCGAGTGCTTCATGGAGATAAAAACATTTTTACAGAAGCTTATAAATTGGTTTCCCTGATTTTAACAATTGCATCTGCAAGTGTTTCAGTGGAAATAAGTTTTTCTTGCCTTAAAAGAATACAAACTTACTCAAGAAACACTATTTCTCCAGATAAACTTGCTTCTTTGGCAAATATTTCTATTCAGAAAGACATTTTCTTGATGTGACGAAGAAACATCCATTTTATGGCGACATAATCGACAAATTTCCAGCTTTAAAGGGAAGAAGAATTGATCTAATATATTAAAAAATAGGTTAACTGATTTTCATTGAAGACAGTAGATATCTTTTCATATTGCTCTTGTAGCTCTTCACCTATTTTTCCTACCACGAGCCGCCACTAGGAAAACCATGAAGTAATTGGTTGATAATGGAATTCAATCCATGCCTTTAATTTCAGCATTCCATCATAATAATAATCATAAAGAGCATGTATAAACTTGATGTATGTATTATAACAAGAGTTTGTTTCTATACACATTATACTGTACTGAGGATTTGCTTTCTCAGCAGTTGTCTGCTGAACTGCATGAAGAGTTTGTTTTCTTAGCCATAGTCTGCATGCAAGTACAGATTGGGAGGAGGGGGCTCAAAGGTCAGGGCCATGGCACGTGCCCCGAATGCATACATGCCCTCCCGTAAATCAGGCCCTGCCTTCATGACATTGTTTTCAAGGATAGTTGTATTTAATCATCTACTGTACCTCAAAAAACACATGTATAATTCAATATCTGTTGAGTGTTATAATAAATCTGTCCCAAGTATTCTCACAGCAATGCTTTCGATTTTTTACAGGTTAAAAAAATTAAAATTAATAACATAAGTTTCATAACTTCAGGGCTTGGCATGTTACTATTATTCATACAAAATGAGTGCTTCGGAATGATAAGTGACGACCTACCTCCAAGACGCTACTAATGAGAACTCAATAACATCCTTCTCTTTATTCCGATGGTTTTATCTAACCCTGTAAAAAGCAATTATTGTTAAAACCTACACCAGTAGCATTCCTCCCCCAATATTTAAAGAATCCAAGGTTTCTGAGGCTCACCGACTGTGTAAATACCTATGGAGATCTAGCTCTTCGACCAACCACAGAAGATTATAACCGGGTAAATCACCGCATAAACAAATTACCTACGTAATGCTTAATTAAGCGAGCAGACAGCAAAATATAATTCGGGAAAGAAAAGTAACAAAAATCACATTTTTCTTCCCAGAATGAGCTCTACGATTTCAAATTTAACATTTAGAAAAACAAAAACTTAACCACTGAAAATGATTTGCACTAAAATAAACCTACCGCAAAAGTGGAGAAGATAATTAGACACAATCAAAACATTCTTCAAATCAGCAGACACCCCATCACACTGATCCAGTACTGCTGCCAACAGTCAAATATTCTCACTGTATCTTTCCAGAAAAAACACTGTTGTATTCTTGAACTAATCCCTTAGTATAGCGTCTAAAAGGGGAAGTGTGCCGTGCGAACTCAAAATCTGCGTTCGAAATATGTCCCACGCCGCATCGCGGCGCTGCAGACGGCGTCTGTGTCAAAGATTGTGTGTACTGTTGTGCAATGTGAACCAAACAACAGGGGTTGGATTAGGATATGTACGATTTTCTTAAGTGTGTGATTATGGAAACACATTTTATGGTTCAGTGAAATGTCTACGTCTGGCGCAGAGTGCAGCGTCGGCAAATGTAATTGAAAGTATAATTATGCGTGATTTAAATTGATATGCTACCTCCTCGAAGAATGCCTACCAAAAGGCTAACAAATGGCTTGTATGTGCCAAGTAAAGAAGTGCTGTTTGGAAAATTTAAATGTATGTCACTTAGTAGCGGCTAGTGGTAAGCTGAGTCGAATCTGACGAAAAAGACAGGCTACGGTGCGAAATAGTCACGTGCACAACTTAGTGCTGTCGCCAAGTCAATCGGTTGAACAGCCATTGCGTTTCATTGTTGGTTCACATTTGTTTGTATTGAGTGAGTGTTCCGTTTATTGCCATTTGGATACACGTATAGTTTTGTAAGGTAGGTATTATTATATTTCTAAGGTAAGGTTAATTCTTAGTAAACGTTTTATTTAGTTTTAGTAATAATTATAGGTTTAATGAGTAGATCTTAGTTTCACACGTGTTGAAATCTGTTCATGTCTCGTGAATAGTGAAGTATAAAGAAGTGAGTTATTCTGTAGTGTTGAATTCTTATTTCAAATAGAATAATTAATATATTTTGCCAATGCCGATTCACATAGAGCTTGAATATTACCAGAAATCAGGGCAACTTTTCAGGAAATTAGCCTTCGTAATTTGTATAACATTTGCATCTCCAACAATCGTTAGCCCTTTCTTTACGAAATTAATGCTTGAACTGTTGTTGCATTGTAATGTGTCTCTGAATTAAAGAGTACATTTTTTAATTTCGTAACTTAATGCAACTGTGATATAGCATTTGTCTGATTGAATTTACTAAAGCTGTCTGAACAGTGTGGACAGATTATGTTGAAAAACTTGCATGATCAACTTTATTCTAACTGTACAAAACATAGGGAACTACTTTCGATTAAAAATTTCATATCTAGTTCTTCACTTGTATTAAAAGGTGTAATTCTTTTTACAGGAATTGCCAAAATTTGCCATGCCACAGTGTTGCAGTGTTAGTGGCTGCTAGTTAAATTATAGAAGTCAAAAGGAGACTTACAACTTTTGCCATACCAATTGTCTTATACAAAATCTGCTGCATACATTTAAACAGACAAAGTTCTGATTTTAGATTTCCTTGTTCATTTTCCGTGGAATGTTTGTGTATGAGTAGCTTGAAAACTAAATAGGAAAACATAACTCTCCTCAGTTGGAAAATACTCTTGAACAACTTAGTGAAAGCCAAACATGACAACTGAAATTATTTGAAATCACGTGAAAGGAAAATTAAGAAGTTGAAAGTCTGAACGCTTAGTTTTGTGTGCCTCTCCTTAGTGCATAGTGTGCACAGAGTAAGTCCTGAGATAGGAAAAAGAGTTCAAACTTATCAAATATTTTATATGCAAAAGTGTATAGCCAGGTTGGTTAAAGTATTGAAATGTATTTTTCTTCTGTAATAAATGAAGATAACATTTCTGAAAAGTTATCTTTGAAACTGGAAAGTAAAGATCCGTCATATTTGGTTTAATTTTATTTGAAACTTGTATACCAGGAAGCAGTACTTCAGTTAGCTTCTCGTAACATATTTCCAATCTTTTTTCTGCTTCATCACATATTCACACAGTGATGCGGAGTGGTTGGTGGCATTCTGTACTGAAGATTTGTATTTAATATTTGGTGGTGTCTTTTTTTTTTTTTTCAAATTGGAACTAATACTGTTTGTGCAGTGGTTGCCCGTCTTCAAAATGGACCAGAGGTCCTCATTTACTAGCAGGTTTGATTTCATCTGTCAAAATTCATTTGAAAATCTATGGACTATTTTCTTTCCGTGGAAGATGATGCTGTACTCCTTCGCGTCATGGGGTCCGGCTAGTCCCTCAACGACACCATACCCGTACGAGTTCCATGTCACTTATTTTCAGATTAATAAATGTTAGCAGTAATATTGTAGCATTTTTGTTTATGTTTCAATACTGTACCAAAAAATTCCAGGAAATTTCTCTTATTTTTCATACTTACCACTATGACTTCATTGCCATAAAATTTTTGATAAAAACACCTGTGAGAAATTAACTGAAGTGTTACTGTGTGTGTGTGTGTCAGAGCTGAGTTCGGGCTGAATTTCAAGATCCTGAGCCTGAAGTATGTCAGCTCGAACGAGCCCCGAAAACTATGATTAACCTGTTAAGCATTGAAAAAGTCTTCCAGACTTCCACTCTTTCCTACCCATGCAATTAACTGATGTCTTTCTCAACTGCGGAGTGGAGAAGGGATGTCTATCTATTTCTATAGTTACCTTTAACCATTCATTTATTCCCGAAATGTTTTTTTGGGGGAGGGGGGGGGGACATCTGGAGGCACAACAAACTATGTCGTATGTTGCTCAATAGAATTAGCAGGGAGCTGCCCCTTTGAGGTAGGGAGCAAAATTCCGTCAGCTTGCTATCTACTATCTATGCTTCTTAAAACTTATCCTTGGCAGAAATCCTGTAATTCATGGCCTATGGTATTTTGTTATCCAAGCCCGGAATGGATAGCCCTGCAGAATTCCTACTCCCCATTTGACCCAGTTGCTGAAGAATTCTCTTTCACAACTAGAAAGTGTAAAAAAAGTCTCGTGTGCTAAATTATATAAAATCACATTAAAAGAAAAAGGAAGAAAATTCTTCCCCTCTCTCCAAGCCCGAACTCCAGTAAGTATTACACAGCCAGCGCCCGGTTCGGGCTCGGCCCGTCTCAGCACTGGTGTGTGTGTGTACTAGTGCTTAGCTTGACATTTATAGTAGGTATATTGAAAGTAAAAATTTAATTTTACTATAATGAGCAAATTTGGCTTCTAGTAAAGAATGTTAGTAAAATGTATAAATTCCCTAGTGTTATGAAAAACTACTAACCAATTCTGCTTAATTCCTTTAGAAATGTGTGGGAAATATTTATTTATACTGTTAAAATGTTGTCTAATCTAAAAAGTGATATCAAATATGTTTTATAAAGTAGATCACAGGTATGAACATTACAAGAGTAGATTTTAGGTAAAGAAAATAATTGACATAACTCATACATAAAATATTCAGATGGTAACACACACTGAAGGATCTAAAGCTGAGATAATTTTGATGTAACTTGTGATGATTCAAACTATTTGAAACAGATGTCTTAATTTCTGCCATTGGTTAGCAAGAATTCTTTTTTTATTTTGTTGTGTGTATCTATAACTTTGTTGCAGATGCTATCACATAAAGGAAGTTTGGGTAACAATCTGAAGCTGAATACTGTTTAGCTTGTGATGACTTCCTTCTTTCAAACTATTTGAAACAGACATTTGAGGTACATTTATGTAAAAGAATGGACCCATTTGTTTATTTTTAATAGTATTTTTTACTTTGTTCCGCTTGAAGATACAAGACAAATTCATAGTCAATAGGTAAGTTGATACTTTATCCAAATGTAGTATTTATGCTAATTTTTAAAACAAACTAAAAAATTAATTTCTGAATTGTAGCAAAGTGCTTTAATAATATGAGGGTGGATCAAAAAGTTAGTTACACTGTTGAATAAAAAAATCAAGGATATACTCAGGGGATGTATGTTGGTTTACAACATTAATTCATTTTTCGACATAGTCGCCTAAGGACTGTAAACATTTATCGGAACGTGCGATTAACTTTCCCATACCTGTACAAGAAAAGTCCAGTTTGGTGCAACTAGTTAAGGACCGCACTTTTCACAGCCTCATCCGTTGGGAATCATTGTCCACTAAGCTCCTGTTTCATTTTACCGAACAAATGGTAGCCGCATGGGGATAAGTTGGGGCTGTAAGGTGGATGCTGCCACAATTCCGACTTGAATTAATGCAGCAATTCCCTTAGTTTTCCGTGCTGTGTAATGTTCTTGGACATCAGTGTGACACCTTCGCTCAACTTACCCCGGCATCTGTCCTTAATTGAATTTCGCAAATTTAATGGTGTTTGGCAATATGAGTCACTTGATGGTTGTCTCTTTTGACAGAAATTCTGTGTAAACAACAGATTCACAGTCATCATGACCACTCCCGCAGACAGAGACAGTTGGACTTTTCACGTCTTCCTTGTTGGGGAGGTGACATGTTTCCATTCCATGGACGATCGTTTGATTTCAGTTACGTAACAGTAAATATGTGATTTCAGATTGCTTATAGAGATATATTTCCCACGTATAATAAGAAGAAATATTTCTTCCCCAGTGTTTACCTGTATAACTGGGAATTTGCTAAGCATCGACCTGACTCTAAATAGCTGAGCTACGATGAAGCAAGGCTCGCTTTGACTGGCGAAAATCTGATATGAAATGTAAACTAGAACAATCTGTAGGATGCATAATGCTGTATTTAGTTCCAGAACAGTCTGCTGATATACCAAATGTCTTCCACATATTCCTGGTCCAAGAAGCCCCATCACACGTAATGAAATTAACAAACAGACCTGCATTTTCAGTGAGAATAACAGCTTTAATAATTAATTTTGCTAGCAAAGTTCCACTTATATTGTTACTTGTGGCAAAAACACCAATTATTTGGGTCCAATCTCCATTTAATGGCTGAAACACCATTACCAGTCCGTGATTACATGGGGTATACTTAACAGTTTTTGAAGTGTATGGCCCAATATGAACAAACCCTAATATTTCACCAGATGATTTTGCATGCAGTTTTTCTGTAAGCTTCACTTCATCTATTAATATACCACCATGTCTTGCAAAAGGCTCCATTTCACTTGTTTTCTTTGAAATAGTTTCAAACGTCAGTGCATTGAATCCAAAACTGCTGTTGTAATTTGAAATATACTTTCTAATAGTTGTTCTATTAGGTAGGATCATGATTTTGTGTTTCCGTATGTGCTCGTACAATTTTGGACTTTTTATGTGCATTAGTAAGCATTCAAGTAACCATTCTTTGGTATATGACATACCTCTTGCAGATTTCTTTTTGCTGCCTTATAACAATGAATAACCATTTGCTGCTGCTTAATGCGTAATTCTGCTATTTTTTCATTAATGGAAAGTTCTGTAAAATTCCTTTTTTTTTTTTATTTTAAGTTTAATTAGAGAGCGAAATAACTAGTTTCTTCAGCCTGTTGATTTTCCGAACTGTATTTTGATACTTATTTTTAAATGTAGCCTTTCTTCTATGATAAGCTATTTTGTGCAAAAGTAAGCCCTGCAGATACTTACATCTGAGGCAAGTCTTTGTTGTTCCTTTCGTTACACAATTTTTGCTGTACAAATTATTCTAAAAATAACTCCACTTTCAAGGTACTTCATGTTATTTTCAAATTCTGAAATGGAGCCTGTGCCATGACATACTGTTAGCCTATCAGTGTCTCGAATAATGGATTTTGATTCATCTTTAGAAGTAATATTAGAAACTGAGTTAATTTTTATTCCACGTAAATACACTTTACAGGTAACCTCTGGTTAACTTTTGGTAACAACAACCAGTTTTTCTGTTGTCAATGAATTTGACAATTCACATTTGAATGAATGAACATGGAAAATTATGCACTTTGAATTATTTGCAGGAATTTGCTTACCCCAAAATACTGAAGGCTGTGATATTCAGAAGGCAGTTCCGTGTAACTCTTTGGAAGTGAATTCCAAGCTATTTAAATTACCATCAGGCTTATCATCGGTTTCCCTAACTTTCCTGTATTTTGCCAGAGTTTTTGACAAATAATGGGAAGGTTTGGAAATATTGTTGGAATTGCATCTGGTGTCAAGATGGGCCGATCTCTGGGTATTAACACAGTCTCCTCATTTATTTTATGCACAAAATTTGAACCACAAATCTCTCAAAGTGCAGTTCACATACAGCACTAAATTTGTCGTAAGTTTTTATCTGCACATCTGCACCGGGAATCAATCTTTGCCACTGCTGTAAAAGTTTATCATTTTTGGGTATTCCAAAGAGTGACGGCTTACTGTTTTTGTACTGAGTATTGCAACCTGGCACAAAACTATGGTTATTTCTCTTCCGCATAATGAGCTAAGTATAACTTATATACAATATTTAGGTAATCCACATTCCTTCTAAAACCTAAAACATAACACGTTTTCGTCTAAATTACCGTTCTTTTCACAGTAAGCAACACGAATTTAGTTTCCCGCTCCCATCACAGTAAGAAAGAGGAAGGGAAGGCGATCGAAGCGCCATCTACGAAGGGGACAAATTTCGGTATCCACGCCAATCATTACGTACGCTAGGCGCTCGGCACACTTTCCCTTCTAGACGCTATACCCTTAGTAACTAATGCATTTCACTCAGTGGCGTGTCCACTGACTAGAGCGTAACCATGTTTCAAACTCTGATGGGGGGAGGGGGCGATCACACATACACACATTATCTATCATCATCATCATCATTGCCATTACCAATCCACTGCTGGACGTAGGTCTCGCCAAGTTTCTTCCACAACGATGTCTTGTGCCAGTCTCCTCCGTGTTACTCCCGCATACTTTCGAATTTCATCCACCCATCTCCCGTGTGATCTTCTTCTGGGTCTTTTCCTGTCCCTTGGAATCCAATCTAACATTTCGGCTGTCCATCGATGGTCTGTCCTTCTGGCAGTATATCCAGCCCATTGCCATTTTCAGGGATTTTACTCTGATCATGATGTCTTCCACTCTTGTCATTTTTCGGATCCACGAGTTCCTCTTCTTATCTCTCCTGGTTACACCAAGCATGCACCTCTCCATGCTGCTTTGAGTTGTCTGCAGCCTTTCTATGTCTCTTTTAGTTATGGTCCACGTCTCTGCACCATACGTAAGCACTGGAAGGATGCATTGATCAAACACTTTTCTTTTAAGACATAATGGCATATTGCTCTTGAAAATTATGCTGTTTCTTCCAAAAGCTCTCCAAGCAGTTTTGTACGCCGATTAATTTCTTCATCAATGTGACCCTCACTTGATATTTTTTTTTTCAATTGGAGGTTTAACGACCACCATGAGCAACTCAATGGGCTATAAGCAGTCGCCCGTCCCTAATTTAGGGTCACTGGTTCCAGGGAAGGGAGATAGCCAGTGCCGTAAGACAAACACAACATCCATGCCTGACCGGGATTCGAACTCGGACCCCTTACGGACGAATGATCAGAGGCCAGCGCCTTAGACCACTGCGCCACCGAGGCGGCTACACTTGAAATCTGCTGTTCAAGATAAACGTACGTGTTTGTAATCTCCAGCTTTTCTCCATCAATCGATAAATCTCCATTTCTTGAAAAACCATTGAACATGACTTTTGTCTTCTGAAAGTTCATTTTTAATCCCACTTCTTTACTCTTGTCAGCAAGTTCCTGGATCATACTCTGCAGCTCTAATGGGATAGTTGCAAAAATGACTACGTCATCAGCAAAACGAAGGTGGGTTACATAATCTCCATTAATCTTTATCCCCTTGTTTTCCCAGCTCAGTGACTGAAAAACACCCTCCAATGTGGCATTAAAGAGCTTCGGAGATACGGTGTCACCTTGTCTCACTCCCTTTCCAATTTTTATGTATCTTGTATTTTCAAACAGCCGAATCTTTGCACTTGCATTTTCATAGATGTTATTAATAATATTAATGTATGCATCTTCAATACCGCAGGATTTCAGAGCCATTGTAACTGCTGATGGTTTCACCGAATCAAAGGCTTTTTCATAATCGATAAAAGCCATGCACAATGGAAGTTCATATTCCCTCGCTCTTTCAATTAGTTCTCTCAGTACGTGGATATGATCTATTGTGCTGTAGCCACTCCTGAATCCAGCTTGTTCTCTTGGTTGAGCCATGTCCAGTGTTACCTTCAAGCGGTGTGAAAGAACTTTAGTGAAGATTTTATAAACCACTAATAGGACGCTGATAGGTCTGTAGTTCCTGAGATCCTCAATGTGACCTTTTTTATGCAGCAGGATCATTGTAGCGTTGTTCCAATCCTCAGGAATCTTCCCTTCATTAAGGCATCGAGTGAAAATTTGGGCGAGTACAGTTTCGATTTCTCCACTTGCTTCTTGTATGATGTCTACAGTAATTCCATCTGCTCCTGGAGCTTTCCCCCGCTTCATGTTCTTGATTGCATGTGCAACTTCTGCTAGAAGGACTGGAATAACTCTTGTATTGGTACCTTTCATGATGTTTGGAGTACATGTATCATCCCTTTCATATAATTTGGAGTAGAAATCTTTCACTCTTGTCAAAATTTCGCCTTTATTTCTTGTTACAGAACCATCTTCTTTTCTCAGTGCCATAATCTGTTTTCTTCTCTTGCTGAGATGTCCCTTTGCTATCTTTAGGCTTTGGTTGTTTTCAATTGCTTTCCTCACTAGTTCACAGTTGAATTTCCTTACGTCTTCAGTGATACCTTTTCGTACTGTCTTGCATAGCTCTATATATTCTACTTTGGAAGTCATATCTTCTTTAGTTGTCCTCGTCTCTTTTCTTTTTTGCATCAACATTTTGGTTTTTCCTGATAATTTGTTCACATGCAACTTGTTCTTAGACTCAGCTAATTTTGTTGCTGTTTCCATAAGAGCTTTGGTTACTTTTCTGTTAACTTCAGAAATATCCACTTCTTCTGATGTTAGGCCTTCTAAAGCAGAGAATCTGTTCTTCAGTTCCAACTTGAAGGTATTATGGTGTTTTTTAAGGTTGGTTATGTCAATTCATTTTGTTTGTATTATGAGCTTGCTACGTTCGAGTTTAGTGTTGAGGTGCATCTTACATCTCACCAATCTATGGTCACTACCTGTGTTGAACTTGTTTAGCACATTGCAGTCTTCTATGACGAATTTTTTGTTACACATAATAAAATCAATTTCACTTGTCGTCCCATTTGGATGTCTCCATGTCCATTTCCTGTGTGGCTTTTTCTTGAAAAAGGAGTTCAAGATGAGAAACCCTTCTGCCTCCTCAAACTCAACGAAAGTATTTCCACGCTGGTTTCTGTTGCCGTGACCGAATTTACCTACTGAAGTTTCATTCTGTTGCCGTTGCCCTAGCCCTATTTTTGCATTGAAATCTCCCATAATTATCTTTAAGTGCTGCTTGCCTTTATTATTTAGATCACGAATTTCCTCATAAAATTCTTCAATTTCTTCTTCAGCATGACTTGTGGTGGGTGCATAAGTTTGAATAATCTGAGCCTGGTATCTTCTCGAGAGTTGGATAACGAGTCGTGCAGCTCTGTGAGAGGAACTTTCAACTTCTACAACTTTATCCTTCAGTTTCTTGTTTATTATAAATCCAACACCACTAGTTCTGCCAGTATCTGTCCCACGATAGTAGAAGAGATGTCCACTTTTCAGTTCAATGAGATCTGCTCCTTTTCTCCTTACCTTACTTAGCCCGACGATGTCCCACTTGATCATTTGTAGTTCTTCTTCCAATTCAAGAAGCCTTGAATCAGAAGATAGGGGCGTCCATTGTAAGTAGCCAAAGTGACATGGTCAGCATCAAATGGCAGCCTAGTCCGGTCCTCCGGGGATTCTTAACACCCTCTGCCTTCATGTCGCACTGGCCGCTGCCTTGGCCAGGTGCATTCCAGCTGCCGGATACTGAGGGCCAAGATTTAAGTTGTGGAGTCATTTTGGGGGAGGGGGGGGGTTTGGCCATAACTCACCACGCTGGCCAAGCGGGTTGTGTGTGTGGGATAGCATTTCTTCTAATCCAGGTGGTATAGTTATGCCGCTATTGGCGGTCGTCAGAGCCCCTTTAGTAGGAACAGGATGCACCACGAGAAACTGGGTTGACATTTGTCAAGGGGAGGCTGTGATGTTGCGCATCACCTGACCTTACATCCCACATTATATATATATATATATATATATATATATATATATATATGAGGATCCAGACTCTGAAAATCTGGTGGTACCTGACCCCCCCCCCCCAACCCCAATGGTTACGCCTATGATTTCACTAAACGCACACAGCATGGGTTCTGAACAGCCTCATGGGTTCTGAAGAGCGCTGGCTGTGGAGGTGCACTTTTTCACAAATTGGGCACGATATTACAACTGATGAGAACAATCTGCGGTGATAATTGTCAGCCTGGTGCTTACCAATTAAATGGTTGGCGGGGCGATAGATGTCCTTCTTGATTGACAGCCTGAAGATGTATGTACCTTTGTAATCACAGGAAATTCGTGTTTATTTGCTTCCTGAATGAGAATTTCAGTAAGCAATCCCTTGAAACAGTTATCAAATGGAAAATTCTCTACAGCAGAAATGCTATTTGATTTGTGAAGTACAGCTTCGGTTTTCGTTTTCTGAGTTCTTAAGATTCAGAAATATGCTACTTTTGAAATTGAACTATGAATAAATTATGTTTCTGTAAATCACTTAGTAGGCAGATGTTTCGGAATGTGTCTCCTTCAGCAACTGCTACTGGTTAGGATCTTGGATTCGGACATTGGTGAACTTGTACTTCTGCTAGCACATCTCACGAAACAAATAAACTCATCCATCCAGCAGTGTTCCAAGAACCCATACCCTTCAGAATACAGTAATTTTTCCAAAAAATTTCTTTTTCTGTTTCTTTTAACATCAAACATATGTAAATCCCGTGAACATCTATCTGTATATATATATATATATATATATATATATATATATATATACTCACGCAGGTAGATACATAACCTTTTCTATGTTGTACTAGGTGTGAGTCAAAATTATATATGTATTTTTTTGCTTAGGTATCTTTATAGTATATATATATATATATATATATACACACTATCTACCAACAAGTAATTGGACACCCCTGCAATCGACGATATCTGCGGTCCTGATACACGTCATGGCCGCCGCCGTTAAATATCGTTTTGGAAACAACAACGCAACCAGTCGCGTGCAAGATGCCACGCAGTTCGGAGCTCTCTGATTTCTAGAAAGGTGTAATCGTCGGGTATCACAAAAATGGCCCATCCATACGTGACATATCCAGCGAGTTGAAGTACTCAAAATCGACAGTGGCCTACGTGATTGGCAAGTGGAAGATGAGAGGTGACTGTCGGAATGTGCCCCGACCCAGCAGACCCACAAAACTGGGAGTTCGAGACCGACGGGTGCTGGCCAGAGAAATTCGGAAGAACCGCACCAAATCGATGGGCGACATCCGCGACGAGTTTCAACAGACATCTGGGAGTATTCTTTCGATGAGTACCATCCTTAAGGAAGCCCATCTGCTCTGTTATCATGGACGTGCTGCCGCCCACAAGCCTTTGATCACCAAGTCCAATAGCGCTGCTCGGCTAACGTGGTGCAAAGAACGTCGACAGTGGACCGCTGAACAGTGGAAACTGGTTCTCTGGAGCGGCGAATCAATGATCACCCTCACCGTTCGGATGGCAGGGTCTGGGTTTGGCGTCTGCCTGGAGAACGTCTTCTTCCGGAATATATTGTGCCAACTGTGAAGTTCGGCGGCGGTGGAATTATGATATTAGGGTGTTTCTCCTGGTATGGCACGGGACCCTTGGTAACAATTCCCGGTAGACTCAACACCGAGACCTACTGTACCATTTTGGACGGCCATGCGCTTCCTACGCTGTGGCAGTTTTACGGGGTGGACCCATGTTACTTTCAGGATGACCGTACCACCTGTCATGTTGCGAGGTCCACCATGGCTTGGTATGGTCACAATGGGGTTAATCGAATGTACTGGCCTGCGCAGAGCCCGGACCTTAACCCTATCGAGCACCTTTGGGATGAGTTGGAGCGCCGACTAAAGGGGTGCCCCCACCGTCCGAAATCGGTGAAGGAACTGACCTGTCTTCTCCAAGCCGAGTGGAAGAAAATACCGCTAGCCGTCGTGCAACGCCTGGTTGAGAGTATGCCCCGGATTGTCACAACTGTAATCGTCGCTCGTGGAGGCTCCACCAACTATTGAAGGTGAATAAACTTCGTTTTCCTTTGCTATCACAGGTGTCCAATTACTTTTTGATAGATAGTGTATATATATACATACACATATATATTCAAATATATTAAATATGAAACTTGATAATTCGAACTTCATAATGAGAGATTCAAAGCATTGAATTATTATCACTAAAACATTTAGGGTAAAACAGTAGACAGCTAACGAAATTCAGCTAACCTAACGAAAATCACCTTCACAGCTCGTGAACCAGCTGACAGCTCGTAAGCCAGCATACATTGTGAAAAAACAAATTTGTAGGTGACGGTGATCGAATCCTCACCTACTCGCACGGGAGCCAGTTGTTCTAACCGACTAAACTACACCGATGGGATGTATCGCTGTAGATTTGTCGTCTTGACACGTTCATCACCTCTGTAGTATGTCACACCTTTCTCCTTTTTTTTTTTTTTTTTTAAAGCGAAGAAAGAATTTTTATTCATTCTAGATGATGTGTGGGATAAAAATCACACATTTCTTGTAGATATGTGTGTGATTAACATCAGACGTCAGGCGCCAGTGTGTAAACACAAATTTGTCGATGACAAGGATCGATCCCGCGTCTCCTTGCCCCGGAGCCAGTTGTTCTAACCGACTAAATTACACAGAGGGAATGTATCGCTGCAGATCGTCGTCTTGATAAGCATTTCATTCCTGTAGTACGTCACAACATACATTGAAAAGAACCTTCTTATCTCATTTTTTTACATACGTTACACAACCTCCGCCCTCATTTGACATTGCCAAAAGACATTCGAGCAAGAGAGAAAATGTAAACGTTAAGTGTGGAAAAATTGTTAAGGGGAACGAACCAGAATACAGGAACTAAAAAGAAAAGTTACATTGACGTATACCTTACAGAATTCAAAAATTTCCTACTTCGACTCAAATAATAAGTTCTTTTTACTTTCTCACATCGCAATTATGGGAAAGTATTGTGATCCATTCAAAATCTCACTTTTGACATAATTTTACTAAAAGATAAGAACTAGGCAAATATCCAAGAGCCAACGGTTGCAAATATCAAGTAAAACGTGAAAGTTATGTGTGAACGCCGACAACACAGCATGCCTCAGAAATGCAGAACGAAAAAAAAAAAAAAAAAAAAAAAGCACGGACGAATGAGTACACAGTAAACGCAACAATAGGAAGATGTGTTGGGAATAGGGCTTTAAAAATTCCCTTCCAGGCTAAACGCTCAGAGGAGCTGACTTTCTGCGACATAACACAAATAGAGAACTAGTTCATCCCTACGGCGTGTTCGGAAAGGTCTGGAGGTTAGACATATCTATTGCTTTATTTGCCTACATCTGCTGTTTCAAACAATTCCTTTAACGAATAGATGTTCATACCTCACAGTGTAGGTTACTCTGCATCATGGTTTACTCCTCGGAAGACTGTACGCAGCTAACTCAAGTCTTTAAAAAAAGAAAATATTGAAGTGTATTTTTTTCCTTAACAAAGGCTTTCAGTTTTCAGTAAATTTTTTCACACGTTGTGCCTTTCTATTTTCACGCCTTTCAGAGATAGAATTTAGGCACTTCTTTTTTTTTTTTTTTTTTTTTGATTGGAGGTTTAACGACCACCGTGAGCAACTCAATGGGCTATAAGCAGTCGCCCGTCCCTAATTTAGGGTCACTGGTTCCAGGGAAGGGAAAGAGCCAGTGCCGTAAGACAAACACAACATCCATGCCTCGCCAGAATTCGAATTCGGGCCAGTTCCGGACGAATGATCAGAGGCCATCGCTTAGACCACTGCGCCACCGGGGCGGCTTAGGCACTTCGTATGACTATTCTGAGAGGGTAGACGCCCTCCCTGCAGCTACGGTACGGCCCTGTTCACTCCCCAATGTACTCTTCGACGCCCTTTTCCAACTTTTCGCAGCAGAAAATGTATATAATGTTTTCAAATCTAACATACTCACATGTATTTGGCTGTTTTTCTTATTCCACTTCTAAAAATTTAGAAATAAGGTGTTTTAGTATCTTTCAAGTAAGTACCTAGTGACACAAATTGTCATGGGGTAAATATTGATTTCTTTCACGTTAAAAAACATTGGATAGAAACTGCTCCCTTGTAAAATAATTGAGTGTACCAGATTCATCTAGCCGGGACGGCATCCGTAATGTACGCCTCTCAGAATGATTCCAGACAGATAAATGTACGCCAATAATTTCTCAATGTGTTCTGCTGATGCCGTCCCGGTGGCGCAGTGGTCTAAGGCGCTGGCCTCTGATCATTCGTCCGTAAGGGGTCCGGGTTCGAATCCCGGTCAGGCATGGATGTTGTGTTTGTCTTACGGCACTGGCTCTCTCCCTTCCCTGGAACCAGTGACCCTAAATTAGGGACCGGCGACTGCTTATAGCCCATTGAGTTGCTCACGGTGGTCGTTAAACCTCCAATAAAAAAAATCAATGTGTTCTGCAGTTTTTTCGTGAAAAAAAAGTGCCTCGTGAAATTTTTAGAGAGCGAAATTTCACCCCATTGTTAACTTTTACTCCAAGCAGCTGCTTCCTTTGTTTAACGAAAAATTTGACACTGCTAGCATATGGGGGAAGGGGTGAGGCTTCAAACAAATAAACACTGGGTTTTGATTCCTCAGAAAAAAGAAAGATTTCTGTAGAGGAATTTAGGAAGGGAGTAGCAGACTCAGGTCTTAAACAACCCTTAGAGGTTGGAAGCTAGGAGATTTGCACTAGAGTTCCTGACAAGAAAGTCACATGGAAGCGAGGTAAAAAGGGAAGAACGACGCCCTTATTCATAACTGGGGGAAGTAGCCGGAGTCCGCCGGCTTCATGTGCCCATCCAACACACAGCGGATGGGCACATTAAGGTCGTACCATCCTGGGATCGATCCTGAGACTTCCCGTGGTAGACACGAACGTTGACTGCTAAGCCATCCGTGGCCTAGCAAAATAAAGAAGTGGAAGGGAAAGGAGATATGTTAACAGATGCAACAAAGCAAGATAGCCCTGGGGCCAAAGGAGAGTCTTTTTAAAGTTCGGGTAGGGGAAATTCTTCTAATGCCATTCCATACAGGAGCAGCCAATTAATGCATGACTTCCCTGGCGAGGGCTGTATTCTGCATATCCTGGTTGACACTTCGCACGTGTTCTTTATAATAATATCCATATAATTGTTCCTTATAAAGAACATGTGCGGAATGCCAACCAGGACATGCAGAATACAGCCCTTGCCATAGAAGTCATGTATTCATCGGCCGCTCCTGTATGGACTACTATTAGAAGAAGTGCCCCTTACACGAACTTCAAAGAGACGGCCATCAGGGAAACAGTCGAAATCCTCTCTAGCAAACTAGCATGCAATGATATGGTCTCTACGGAACTACCAATGGTTTGGCATGCATTATTAAAAGATGGAAACATATCGCGGCATACCGTATAATTGCGTGATAAAAATCCATGTAACACAGCTCGTGATGTTTAATTTCCTGAAAAACAAACATGATTTTCTGAAAATAACGTGACACCCATATTATTTTCAAAAAATCACCTTTGTTTCTTACGTGTTCTAATTCCCTGCATTTTATGTCTACCCATTGCCTTGGAAAAGCCTCCCAGTGGGGAGCGAAAGCTTGGAGAATATGCAAATTAAACCACAAAAATAAACTGATTTACTACGCTATAAGCATTTCTTGAGTATTTACGGTCTGGTGTATCTAAAATAGCGTGGTCTGAAGTCTTTTGGTTTAGATACACCATGCGTTGCTAACGAATGGCTTAATGCTTACGAAGTTATTGACTAGATTTTTGTGTGCACTGCGTTTAGTATGACTTGCAAAAAAACATTTGTTCTTTTAAAAATACATCAGATAATAATCACTCATATGGCAATTATGCGTACTAATTATTAACAATATCAGCTACTATTATAAACAGCAATAAATATATACCTACTTAGTTAATCACATCACTGTACTATTTTCATGCATTTGTAAAACTAACTGTTAAATGCTCGCTCACCATTCAGCAATTTAAGTACTTGCTACACTTGTGCGTTGATTTAGGTTAAATTATGTACATACATGAAACGTTATCGGAAGTCCCAAAATAAAATAAAAAATTAAAATTTACTAACCTATGGGAAGTAGCTTCCTTCGGTTTTACATTAGCATGGTTTGTGCAATACTAACACATGCAATTTGGAACCATAACTGGGATACAATAAAAATCTCACAATAAAAAATGAGGAAACCACCGTAAGGTAATAATAATCATTATCAAAATTTTCAAACTTTAATTATTGTCTTGGGTTCATGATTAAGAACGCAAAGCATCTCCAGAAGTCTTTTACTTAATTTTCCTAGGCAGTATGTCTGTCAGTAGTCGTATTACTTTCACAAATGAAATTTGTGGTTTGCAGTCACATTAGCTGCACTTTTTCGATAATGCAAATTAATTTTTCGGCTTTAGATCTTTCAAACGAAATGCTTGTTCTTAAGAAAATAGTGCAAATAATACAAAAAAGTACTACAGAGCACGGAATCGTTACCTGTCGTGATCGAAACATTAGAATAACACTGTACGGCATGGGAAGTTTCTGTCGCTGACCGAGTTGCAATTAGGCAATGAATGTAATCAAAATTCTTTACAGTCGAATTTTCGGGTTGCGCTCTTACCCTTCCTCAAGACTACACTATAGCAGGTGTTGCATTTCATATTCATTAGCTAAATATTCCAACCTTTCACGTCATTTAATGTTGTACCTCTCCTCTTAATTTCCAGTCCTTCTGATAATTTTCAAGAGAAAACAGCCATGACATCAATTATTACCAATTTTCAAGAGAAAATAGCCATGACATCAATTATTATCGATTTTCAAGAGAAATTTTTCAGGACTGAAAATTGAGAGAAGAAGAGGTGCAACATTAAATGATATGAAAGGTTGTAATTCAGCAAATGAATGGCAACACCTGCAATAGTGTAATCCTGAAAAAGGGTAGGAGTGCTACCCGAAAATTCGACTGTAAGTAATTTCCTTTTATCCCTGAGTAAAACCTATAATCTAGTGAAATTTAAAGTGTATCAAGTCTAGGAATAGCCATGACATTAATTATTACCAAATCAAAATTCTGTTTATTTTCTGATTGCGTCTTGATAGAGTTACCTCTTGTAAAATATAACATTAAGTAGTAGCATCTTGTGACCTTGGGTAGTTCTATTGCGGTATATATGGGAGAAATCCGAACAGGTTTTTAACATAAATTATTGTTTAGAAGAAAAAAGAAAGTTAGTGGCGCATTTGGAGTTACCGGGGCTCTGCGCAGAATATCGGTTTTGGGGCCCTTCTCTTTGCCAGCCATCCTTGAAAAAAAAATCCTTTTTATTGCCGCATACTCCACCCAACGCTCATATTTAATTTCTCACACATTAGTAGGAGAAAATGTTATAATCGCAAAAAAATTCCATTTCGAGATTTGAACAGAAATATGCATTTTGGTTTCCTCCGCACATGATTTGATTTCTTTTATGGTGGTGTCTGTGTGTCAATCTGTCTGTCTGTGGGATTTGTTGCTGTCATAACTCAAAATATATTATAGCTATCGAGACGGAATTGAATATTTAGGGGTTTCATGGCACCGTGATGGGAAATAGGTACGATACCTATTCGGAATAGTACTACCAATGGATAGTTACGGTACTTAAGGAATCGTGCCATGGGAAAGCCTTCGTTAAGGAAGAAGAGCCGGAATTTTTAAAAGACGGCCACTGAAGCACAGCACTATCATTTAGCATGTTACATACGGATAACTCATGACACTGCTTTGGTATTTATTACATCTGGTGTGGGATCTGCTATTTTGGAGGAAAGGGGGTATAACGACCACCTTGAGTAACTTGATGTGCTGTAAGCAGTCGTCCGTCATTAATTTAGGTCCACTAGTTCCAGGGAAGGGAAAGAGCCAGTGCTGTAAGACAAGCACAACATCCATGTCTCACGGGATCCGAACTCGGACCCATCTCTGATGAATGGTCGGAAACCAACGCTTAGACCACTGCGCCACCGGAGCAGTAGCGTAGCTAGAAATTTCTTAAGGGGGGGCCATGGGGTTGGTTCATTGGTGAAAGCCTCGTATATACGTACGTATACATCGCTTTGAATTCAAGAGGAGGGTTCAAACCCAGAAATGCCCCCTTCCCCTTGGGTACGCCACTGCACCGGAGGGATCTGCTAATGCATATTATCAACCCCGCCGAAATTTTATCTAAAGATTCCGAGTGTGGAGGAAATTGAGGGTGTCTCGTGAAACCAGTTTTTCCAATGCCATTTTATTTGTATGGTAACAATATTGTAATTGCCTCTTTAACTTGGTCGAATGGGCAAATAGAAATTTGAAAGGAAAGATTGGCACTAGCAGTCTTATTTAATATCGAGTTAAAGAGCAAAATGTTTATTATTCTAAGCAAATCTTCCAGAAATAACATCCGAGTTCAGTTGTAGTGAAATACTATGTTATGTAATATTACTTTCAAAATGATGTTACTCAGTCTACATTTAAGCTAGTAAGTTGATATTTGCAGATGACATATTTCGTGTTCGGAAGGAATTTATGCTCCCAGAACAGTGAATTTTTATTTATCCCACACTCTATAGCTTTATCTTTTCCTTTTTGAGAAGGAAAAAGAAAGAAAAGAAAAAAATGAAGAAAACGTTATTCTGGGGTTTCCTGTCGACATTGCGAGACCCGGCGCCCGGCGCCCGGCGCCTGGGCTTTGTGGACTTTCCTGTAAATATGTCCCCGAGCAAAATCCATTCTTCTTTCTCTGCGAGGAACAAGGGATTCAGTCACTTTTTCATTGAAGTCACAGTACTACTCGTTCAAGTTCCTGTTGTCCTAGTAGCGCAATGGTCTAAGCACTAGCTTCTGATCATTCGTCCAAGTGGGATCAACTCCCATTACCAGGGGCGGTTTTCCATTGGGCCAACCTGGGCCATGGCCCAGGGCGCTGCACATAGAGGGGCGCCAAAAGTTTGAGAATACATATAGCACAAGACGTTTTATCTCATCCCCCCTCCCTAAAAAAAGAGAATGAAATGGGATTTTTCATTTCTACACATTATAAACTGAGTAGTATAATGACTTCAATTCCTAAGAAAATATTAAATGGTGTTAGTACATTCGACGTGTTTAATTATTAAAAATATTAATTCATTTTGAAAGTGAGTTCAGTAAGACTCAGAAGCATCCGAGGAAGTTATTTCTTCCTGCTTCCGGGCAAGGTCAAAACTCAGAAGAGGACAGAGAGGGGAGAATTTCTTTTACAGAGTTCGCAGACAACGGGGAACAAGAGTGGGAGACTAGGAAAGGGGCATTGTACCGGTGCATAATTTTTACAAGGCATTGCAAAATCTGAGCGTGAGGACAGCTGTGGGATGTGGGTTGAAAGACCAGATTCGGACTCCATGAATTCAAGATCAAGGCCCCAAGGTATTGTGGGTGACAAGAGAAGGCAGAGTACTGGTTAGAATGCATTCCAGTTCAGCTTACGACACCAGCTGCCTGCTTTGGGATTCCCCTCCGCCCCTCGTAAGTTTACGTGTGTGTTTTCATTCTCGCTTTGTTCTTTTGGGGGAAATCATTACTATTAAACATCACCGTCAGCGAAAATGTCGACTACGAAGTTTTCTGGATGCGAAAATAGAAAAAGGAAGCTTAAAAAGACTGAAAAACAAGGGCAACTTTAAAAAAAGTACCAAAACTAAAACACTTTTTTAAACCGGCAGAAGACGACACAGTAAGTGAAAAGAAAATGTAGTGTTTGGTTGCAAGATCTATCGATGAAGAAGTGAAGGAGCCAACTGAAAAAGAACTAACGGCTCAGGGCGAAGATCAAATTTGTGAATCTTCCGATGGTCCGGATGAGGAAGGTAAGTCTAACACAAATCTTGGAGGAAATTTTCAATCTGTTGAAGGAAATAAACTTTTGTTACATCATATGATATTAGATTCTGTTAAATGGAAATTAGACGATTCTTTTGTTGATTATATTACAAAAAATCCTCCGAATCAAAATTTAAACAAAATAGATTTTGCAGTTTCAAAAAGATCTTATAGTGATCGATTTAGATCTGCCTCAAAAGGATTACTTTATAAAGGTCTTCAAAATTTGACCCTTTTCTGCAGCAACATTTGAAAAATTTTGGAAATAAGGGAAGTGGAAATGTTTCATACCTTTCGAAGGATGTATGTGAAGAATTCATTTCATTAATTGCCTTATCAGTCACTGACGCAATAGTTAAAGAGTTGAAGTCTAGCAAATATTACTCTATTATTATAGACTCCACTCCATATTTGTCAAAAGTTGACCAGTTGACTGTTATTTTTCGTTATGTTCTGAAAAATGGGCAACCAGTGGAACGTTTTATTTGTTCCACTAAGCAGAAGACAGAAGACATGGAGAAGGCTTATTGAAGCTGTTACAAGATTTAAAAATAGATGTTAAAGAAAAGACTACAGAGGCCAAAGTTATGACAATGCGGGAAATATGTCTGGTGAATATTCAGGTCTTCAAGCTCGATTAAAAAGTCATAACAGTTTAGCCTACTATATTCCATGCACACTCTCTTAATTTGGTTGGAAAATCCGCAGCGGGATGCTAGCTTGAAGCTACATCTTTTTTTATGTTCGTATAGGAAATATGCAACTTTTGGCCATCTTCATCACATAGGTGGCAAATCTTGAAGACAAGTCTTCAAGATAGTCCTAAGCTCCACAGCGAATCTGGATCGCAATCGCCAAACCCGATGGTCAGCAAGGCTTGATGCACATGCAAGGCCTTACACTCTAGTTATTCCTGCATTAGATATGCACTTCAAGACTTCGCAGAAAACACCGGTGAAAAATTAGAAGCAGAGGGATTATTAAGTAATGGGGATTTGTTAGAAATGGGCATTCTCTTAGAGCTTTGGAGTGATATTTTACAAAGAATTGATAGTTGCAACAAAACACTGCAGAAAGTGAATATTGACCTTTCAGTTGCTGTAGAACTGTACGATTCACTTAATAAATATTTAACTGTTCTCCGCAATAAATTTGATAAATATGAAGAAGATGGAAAACTGTTGTCTCGGTGCGACGAATATAAGAAATATGTTACTAGAACCCCTCGGATAAAACTAGAATTTCAAGAGATGAATGGCAAGAAAGAAACTGTTTTCACTGCGTGGAAAGGAACATATGCGAATATGCGTTTTTCGTACGATCATTGATAACTTGGTGCAGCAGTTGAAACGTCGACGAGATGCTTATTCCGATGTGGAGAGCATGTTTGGGTTTCTAACGCAATTATCAGATGTTGATGAGACAACAGTACCTCAAAAGGCAAAAAAATCTACTGACAGTTTACTCTCAAGATTTAGGCCCATAATTTGAACAAGAATGTCTTCATTTCCAGAAATTTTGGAATAATTTAGATAGACAAGCAGTGACAGACTCAAGTGTTAGTGTTCCTGTTGAGGATATGTTGAAACTGATTAGGGAAAAAAGAATTGATTCAAGTTTTCCGAACATTGATATTATCCTAAGGATTTATCTATGCATATCCATCACTAAAGCTTCTGGAGAAAGAAGTTTCTCTCTTTTGAAAATCATCCACAATTATTTGAGGACATCTAGTTCTCAAGAAAGAACGAGTGCACTGACAACTTTGTCACTTAATTTAAACATTACAGAAACAGTAACATTTGATGATATAGTAGAGGATTTCGCCACAAAGAAATCGAGAAAAAATCTTTTAGCGTAGAGTAATTCAACTATATATAAGTTATGTTCATTCATTTCTTCTATCTCTCAGTCACTTAATCGATATACAATAAACCATTGCAATAAACATTGGTAGCAGCACTATTATTATTATTTTTTTAATTCTAAAATTAATATTGCATACGTTGCAAATTTAAATCCAAAATTTTGCAAGCAAATGTTTCAGAAGTGTGTTAAAAAAACAATTTCATTTGTAAATATAAAAATTTACTGTCAAATGATGTTTTAAAATTATGCGAATTAAACTTGTGAGAAAACAATATTTATAAATTTTTGTTTCAGTGCCCAGTTTTAAATACACTGCTGGACAATTGCTAAGGACGGATATAAACGGCTATATAGCGCATAAAAAAGTAAGTGTGGTTGGATGGCAAGTGAAATAAAATAATGTCAGAATGCCAGGACATTACAAGAAAGACAATTCATTGTGCTCTGAAATCTAGAAGGCTTTGGAACGTGTTCAAGGGACAAACAGGCCATTTTGTGCAGAATACGTAAACGTGAAAAAAATGCAATTACCGTCCGCAGGCGTTCCGGCGTAAGATGTCAATACGGGATATGGCCACCATGGGGGGCGATGCAAGATTCCACACGTCGTGTCATGCTTTGCACAACATTATCAAGCAGCTGTTGGATTAATTTATCCCATTCCTCTGTCAGTGCACGGATGAGGGTGTCCTTGTTTATTGTAGGGCATTGGCGACCAGCAAGACTCCTCCCCAAAGCATCCCACACATTTAAAATGGGATTCAGATCTGGAGAACGTGCTGGCCATACGAGGCGTTGAATATCCTCGCTCTCAAGACACCCCTGGACAGCGACTGTTCGATGACATGTTGCGTTGTCGTCTATGAAAATGAATCTATCACCGACAGCACCACGGAACATGCGAACATGAGGTAGCAGAACATCATTAATGTATCGTTGGCCAGTCATAGTCCCAGTTGGAAGCACATAGAGGGACGTACGGCCATTGATCATGATGCCAGCCCATACCATGACACTACATGTCGGATATCGGTCCCTTTCCTGTATGTTTGTTGAACAATATGCAGTACCACTATCACGCCAGATCAGTTGTCGTCGACAATCAGACGATAGACTGTATCTACTCTCATCTGAGAAGAGGACAGCAGACCAGTCGTTATCAGACCAATTGCGGTGTTAATGGCACCATTGCAAACGGGCGGTACGGTGACGTCTGGACAATGGGATGCACACAACAGGACGGCGGGAGTATAGTCCTCCTTCATGCAAACGTCTGGCGACAGTTTTTCGGGAGATCCGCTTGCCAGTAGCAGCCATAAACTGATTTGCTAACTCACTAGCTGTGCTGCACCGGTGTCTTTTTGTTGATAGCACTATGTACCGATCTTCTCCAGGTGTCGTACTGCGAACACGACCTCCCCCGTGACGTTTGCTACACTCTCCATTTGTTTGAAATGATTTCCAAAGCCTTGAAACAACACCGTGGCTGACGTCGAACTCCCTGGCAACATCTGTTATTTTTCGCCCTTCTTCAATCTTGCCAATAATACGGCCACGCGTAAAATCATCTAGGTGATGTCGGGAAGACATACTGAAAATTGCAAGTTCGTCAATTGATTCTTTTCCTTTCAACTTTGCGTTTGAACAACAACGGTCAATACGCGTCAAATCCTTTATATCTCTTATCAGCGCTATGACGTCACGAACAAGTTCGGCAATCCAAAATTTGCATACGCACAACACGTCTTACTGTATCCCGCACTTATGCTAATTTCCACATTTTCCTGCCTTCCATTTTATGGTTGCTATCGTTGCTATTGTCATCCGTCCTTAGCAATTGTCCGGCAGTGTAATACATGTGCTAAAATTTTTACAGGGTTGGGTTGTTCTTGAGAATATGCTGATTCTTTGTGTGATAAAATAACTATATGTGATATGTAATTTAAGTATAAAATTCCAATCGGCCTCAAATTTCTTACAATAAGTTCACTTAGGGGCGTGTGATTTTTCTTGGCCCAGGGCGCTGTAATGCTTAAACCCGCCCCTGCCCATTGCTCATTGTTCAGTCAACAAATTGTAAACATGGTAAACACCAAGGTCTCCATGTGGGCGACAGACGATGTTCGTCACATTTCACCTCTC
Source organism: Macrothele yani (assembly GCA_039090855.1). Classification (NCBI taxonomy): domain Eukaryota; kingdom Metazoa; phylum Arthropoda; class Arachnida; order Araneae; family Macrothelidae; genus Macrothele; species Macrothele yani. The sequence continues at coordinate 83,075,588 of CM076990.1, forward strand.
GGCCTCAGAAAAATGTATGCGGAACAATCCCGAGGTAAGGAAGGAAAATTTGCACTATTAAGAACAATCGGAACGCCCTTTATCTTAACTCAACTCAACCAATCTGTCTGGGAGGAATAATAAAAATTAAACACAGAATCACAATTTTGTTCTTTGGGGGTGTAAAATGCCATTAAGGTGGACGTCAAGTGATTTTGTTTCCTATACTTCCAATGGGCAAACTTCTGTACACATTTTCCTCATAATTAATGCGTTCCCAAGGATGAACATTTTAACATCGATTACAATAACTTCGTATTATAACTTGGAATACATAAAATTTTCTAAAACATAGCCATAATTAATCAATCTAACATTTGTTTGTCTACTGACGTCATCAATGTACAGGTCACGCGATATTTTTTTTAGTCTCGGCACCATCAAAGTAAAGGTTATTGATTTTTAATATAATTATGGTTATATTTTAGAAAATATTAAATATTCCAAGTTATAATATGAAGTTATTTTAATCGATGTTCAAATTTTCATTTTTGGGAACGCATCAATTGTGGAAAAAATGTGCACAGAAGTTTGCCAATTGGAAGTATAGCAAGCAAAATCACTAGACGTCCACCTTAAGTAAAGTTTCACACAGATATATTTTTTACATGTAAGAGGCTTTTTATGCAATTTGCTTTCTGAAAAACTACAAGTATGTATATTATCAGCACCTTTTTTTGTTATGTAACTAATTAAACAAAGCAAAGAAAGCTCTGACCACTTTTTTTTTTGTTTAAGGTATGACCTAAGAGGTGATTTTAGCCTCTTCAATAATGAAAAAGACTTTTCCCCAATACAATTGGATATGGGAATTGTTACAAATATTCTCAGTGCGGTTTTTACATTAGCAAATGTTATAGAACGATTCACTACAAAGCGGCAATTTGGGGCCCTTTGAAGTGGAAGCCCGGAGCACCTGCCCCGCATGCCCCTGTGATAATCAGGCGTTGTCTTGTAGGCGTAATGAACTCAGAAGTTATCTCTTGGCCGATTCCTGTTTTTTCACCAGCGTGTTTTATGTTAACATACAACACGAATAAAAGAGGATATCTAAAGTAACTTCCATTTATTCGCATGTCTTTGAAGCCTTCTTTGGAAACAACGCGCAAAAGTGCACGTAAAGCTGAAAACTGGTAAAAAGGGGAAATAGATAAAAGACAGTTCAATTAATTGAGTGATATATACACTGACGGAAAAAAATCCCAACACCGCGAAAAAATAGTTGTAGAAGAAAGAAATGGCGGCAATACATTCGTATAGGTAACATATTTAATCGATTAAGTTTTCAAGATCACAGCTTATTGTAAGCTCGAGAAGAGCCATTTTAAATGTGAAATGCTGGTACATTAATAACCGGTATAACCGCCAGAATGTTGAATGTAAGCACGCAAACGTTCATGCATTGTGTCGTACAGGTGCTGGATGTCAGTTTGTGGGATACAGTTCCATGCCTGTTGCACTTGGTCGGTCAATACAGTGACGGTTAATGCTGGTTGGGGGTGGCGCTGGAGTTGTCGTCCAATGATGTCCCATACGTGCTAGATTGGTGAAAGATCTGGTGATCTAGTAGGTAACGGCAACATGTCGACACTCTGTAGAGCATGTTGGGTTACAACAGCGGTATGCGGGCGAGCGTTATCCTGTTGGAAAACACTCCCTGGAATGTTGTTCATGAATGGCAGCACAACAGGTTGAATCACCAGACCGACGTACAACTGTGCCGTCAGGGTGCGTGGGATAACCACGAGAGTGCTCCTGCGGTCATAGGAAATTGCTCCCCAGACCATAACTCCAGGTGTAGGTCCAGTGTGTCTCCGCAGCAGACAGGTTGGTTGCAGGCGCTCACCTGGCCTCCTTCTAACCAACACACGGCCATCACTGCCACCCAGGCAGAACCGGCTTTCATCAGAAAACACAACAGATCTCCACTCCGTCCTCCAATGAGCTCTAGCATGACACCACTGACGTCGCAAACGGCAGTGGCTTGGAGTAAGTGGAATGCACGCTACAAGGCGTCTGGCTCGGAGCTGTCCTTCAAGTAACCGATTTGTAACAGTTCGTTGTGTCACTGTGGTGACAACTGCAGTTCGAATTGCTGCCGCAGACGGGGTACGATGCGCCACGGCCATACCCCGTACACGGCGGTCTTCCCTCTCAGTAGTGCCACGTGGCCGGCCGGAACCCGGTCTTCTTGAGGCAGTACCTTCCCAAGACCACCGCTGCCAATAATCATGCACAGTGGCTACATTCCTGCCAAGTCGTTCTGCAATATTACGGAAAGAAAATCCACCTTCTCGTAGCCCTATTACACGACCTCGTTCAAACTCCGTGAGCTGTTGATAATGGCTTCTTCGTCTTCTTAAAGGAATTCTTGACTAACATCAACACCCTACGTCGAATCTCAACGATAACTAACGCTCACGAACGTTACAGCGCGTATTTACAGCAAACCTGCTTTGCATGTTCCGAGGGGCGCTACTAGCGCCACACGTATGCGCCGAGCGCGAAATTTGCATAGACGTCATCTTACAGATGTACTCTCACCGCCTACCAACTGTCGTTTATCTGACACAACCCCTTCTTGGTGTTGGGATTTTTTTCCGTCAGTGTAGTTGTCATTCCAAATTCGCATACTGGCCAGTGAGTACTAAAGAAACGCCAGATATTTTTTACTACATAGGATCATTATTACCAAGGAAAAACGTTGGCCGCGTGATTTTCTACTCATCATAAATGTATTTATACATATTTTTTCGACTTTACTACAAAATCATATGTAGTACCTGCCCATTGAAGTACAATAATACGGCAGCGATACGGAAATTTGCTAACCAGCACACCTGGAGTAATACCATTTGGTTTCAAACTTAAAAATTTCCACAAATTTGCATTGATTGTCTCCACACTAACTATATGCAGGGCCTGATTTCTGCACGTGCACAGGGCCTCAGAATTTGGAGGGGCCTCCAAACTATCTTAATAAGTAGTATAAATTTTCAGAACCAAATTATATTTTCCGTTATAGCACGAAATTATTATACGGTTCGGTTTCAAAATTTAGGATGAGATTTTGGAAACCAAATTATTATTATTTCGCATAATAAAGCTCAGGTGTTGCGCTGAGCTGGGATCCGCCAGTGTAGCATCTTAATCTCACCCTTATTTGTAACAATCAAAATGCAATGGAAACAGCGTATATGCGGAGCAATACAGTATATTATACATGAAAAGCATTTCAGCAAACATGTAGAATTTGCTAAAATATACTTTTATTATTAATATTAGTCTTGTGAGAACAAAAATTGTGAATCAATATTCATAATTATGTAGGGTTTATTTTTACATAAATAAAAATACAAAAAAGTTCAATTGACAGTACTTTATTTAAAGACTGTTGTAATAATTTACATGGAGTGTTGGAATAATTTATCCCACAATGTGTGTGATAAATTATGTGAAACTAGGTGTTTTAAATTATAGATAATGTTATGGTACACTAGGTGTTTTAAATTATATCTGGGAGGATAGTTTTTTGCTTCCGTAAATAATATTATTAAAAAAATCCAGAGTAATTAATGTTACAGCTGTAAGCTCTGCGGGTAAGGGGAAGTACAAGCGGTGTGAATGCTCCATTACAAGCCACATTGGCTATAAAATTGACTAGCATGTGGGATATGTTTTAATGTTTTTACAGCTAGAAAAACTGCTTGCAAAAAAAATAATTACCAGTAAATATTTTTTAGACTGTTTGACTGAAAATTTTAATCGAGGGGGCCCCAGACATAAGATGTGCACAGGGCCTCGACTGATCTAAGTCGGGGCCTGACTATATGTATATGATACGAACAAACGTATAGATAAGGACGAATAGATATGAACAGAGGTTCTCCCGTTCTCGGAACCCCTCCGAAATGAAATCCTGGTAACTATACCTAAACGCATTTCGGTATAGTAACAAGGATTTCATTTGCTTTTACTATACCGAAATGCGTTTTTCTCAACATAAAATTCAATCTGCAGAAAAGATGAAGCAAGTAAAAAGTCGGTCCATCGGTACAAACAGACTGTCTTCGCTGCCGATATTTCCAGGAAACCATATTTCAGGGCGCATTTCGCTATTTTGCTCCCTAAAACAGATGATTTTCGTAGCCTGTTCCTTTCAGGTAAGGTGCAAGGTGAGCGAACAGGCAGTTACGGTCGACGAGATACGTTTTCAGTTCTGAGAAACCGGAAAAAGAAAAAAATAACAATAAAGAATCGCGACGACAATGGGGTTTGTATGGGAATGGAATTCAGAATAATCAGTAGACAGCACTCAGCAGTAAAGCAAGCCAAAGGAAAATGGAGTTATATTCTCCACAACTACATTTCTAGCATGTCTTTGACACATACACACACACGCGCGTACTCCTAAAAACATATATTGTAAGTTTACGCTTATTATTTCGGTAGTCTGTTGAAATAATATCTCCATGACTAGAAGGGAGATCTTCCCCCTGAATCAATTCTGTTTCTTTCCCTTTGAATCATGCAGTTATTTCCTTTATTTCTGGACTTTAGTTTTAAATTTATAACTTTTTTGTTCACGTTCTTACCCCTTTGTGTTAAACATTTCTTATTAGTTTGTTGTTATTAGATATTGAGGAAATAACACACTTTTTGCTATGTGCCCTCGTGGCCCAATGGATAAGGCATCGGTCTCCTAAACCGGGGATTGCGGGTTCGAGTCCCGCCGAGGGTAAGCATAATTTCTTTTTTTTTTTTTTTTTTTGTTCCTCCAAAGTTCCACATTTACTTATCACCTAGGTTTAGGATAAGCTGACCAGACGTCCCCAATTCTTGAGGACAGTCCTCGAATTTAGTTTACTGTCCCCAAAAACGTCTGAAGCCTTTGGGGACACAAATTGTCCTCAAATTTTAATGTTTGTTCCCAAATGTCCTCGAATTTACACTTCCTCATTAACCCTTTAGATTTCCAATGAAAAATGTTCTTAAAAGTAGCTTCCGTTGTTCTAACTTTCCAACATGCTTCTTGTGAAAACAAATTTTGACTTTTTTTTCTTCTTTCTGGGTTTAACGACCGTTACAAGCAACTCTAAGGACTATAAGCAGTCACCTATCTCTAATTTGGAGACATTCGGTCTAGGGAAGAGAGAGAGCAAGTGCTGTAAAACAAACACACCGCCTATGCCTCATTCGGGACTCGAACCCGTACCCACTTGTACGAATGGTCAGTAGTGCAGCACTAGGTTAATGCACCACTGGCGCTGTCAAATTTTGACTGTACTTGTCTGAGTTTCCCCATAAACTTTGGCAAAATGAAAAATTCGCCATGCAATTACGATGGTGTGCAGCCTAATTTTAATTCAACGCATGTACTTTAGGTAAAGCATTTCACTTTTGCTAATATGTTCTCGTCATCATAATTCTACTTTGTCAATACAAATTACCAACATTCTACAAGTTATATGCTTTTAAGACACAAATTTTCATATGTAATATCACACTTATTGAAGCAATGCAGTTTTGTGACAAAAAGATTTGCATATTTATTTTGAGTACGTATGTGTCCCCAAATGAACTACCGATTTGGGGACGCCACGCCCTTTTGTCCTCGAATCGGTGTCCCGATATCTGGTCACCTTAGTTTAGGACCAATAACACTGTGGAAGAAATGGAACTTCTGTTGCTTTCTTGGCCTGAGACATCTGAAGTACATTAGACTACCATACGAGTAAATAGGAACGAACTATCAATACTGTGAACAGCAACATTTCGAACACTGTAGTCACATTCTAAAACAAAATTACAGGATTTTAATAGAAAATGACCTATCCTTTTTTTAGCACGTCTTTTATAAAAAAGATCGTTTTTATGTTACCGGTTTGTTCGTCCGTCTGTGGAGACACTATATCTCTGCAACTATTAGTCTGATTTGAATTTTTTCTTTTTTTGCATTGGGAACCTTGAAATGTAAGAGTGATTGCCCTTCATTTCATTTTTTTTACGATGCAAAATCTCGCCACCAGAGGGCATAAATGCAGATGATATCGAATTCAAAATACAGTTTATTCCATATACTTGATTCTAAAATATCCGATTGAAAAAATTTTTTACCTTTCGATTCCATTTATGTCGAAGACTATTTTAGGTATAGTCACTTTTTCAAGATACGCATAGATTTTCCGCTAGGAAGCGTAAAAGTAAATTACGTTTTCCCCGATATCTCTGCTTCTAAGACTCCGATTTGAAAAAAACTTCTTTCTGCATCAGATACAGCTCCTGATGTTTTAATAGAAAATGGCCTATCTTTTTTTTTTTTTAATCTTTTGCATATAATTTCGATTTTGTTTAAAAAATGGTTTGGCCACCAGGTGGCGCAAATCGTAATTTCCGCTTGTGATGTATTTGCAGCAAAATCTGAGCTTCTGAAATCTCGATTGAAAAAAATTCGTTCTTGGACTGATACCACTCAGACATTCACAAAAATATATCACTCACAAAAACATTTTTTTTATTGGAGGTTTAACGACCACCGTGAGCAAGGGGGCGTAAGTGTTAATTTTTGCTTCTCATGTATTTGCAGCAAAATCTGAGCTAATGAAAACTTGACTGAAAAATTCTTTCGTGGACCGATGCAATTTACATTGAAAAACTTTTTGAGAATACTTTCTTCTTAAAATAATGCATGGTTTTCACGCCAGGGTGCGTAGATGCATATCTTATATTTGTCGATACTGCACTGATTCGATCCTCTTCTGTATTTATATTTATGTAATTATTTCCTTCATTCATGGCAAGGAAGTCGTTAGACTTCGAAATCAGGGTGGGCAATGGGTGGGCGAGTGTTATTTTTGGTGGGGCAAGTTTGATAGCAACTTTTTTTCTTTATACGAAACAATGAAGAACGAATTTTTCACGTTTTTTTTAATTGAAGGTTTAACGACCACCGTGAGCAACTCGATGGGCTATAAGCAGTCGCCGTCCCTAATTTAGGGCCACTGGTTCCAGGGAAGTGAGAGAGCCAGTGCCGTAAGACAAACACAACATCCATGCCTCACCAGGAGTCGATCCCGGACCCATCTCGGGTGAATGGTCATAAGCCAACGTTTACACCACTGCTTTAATGTTGTTCACTACCGGCTACAAAGGAATTCATGCAATCCCCACCTCCCTCCATCTGGATTACACACACACACACAAACACACACACACAGATCTAGGTAGTTAGGCCACTGGTATAAGATAGAAGTGTTGGTAGAATGTTGCCTTCAACTTTTTGCTTGCTCTGAATGCATTGTCTTAAATTGCTTTTTAAAATTTTCTATTTTTGCTTACTAAAATAGTACTGTACTTGAACAAGTTATATAAAAGAAAATGTCGGTTTTGTTTATCTTAATCAAATTTTAATGTCCTACCACGTAGACACAATACCTCTCCCTCCACCCGCAACTTCCTTCCTTCCTTCTAGCCAGCGGCTTTGCCTTGCACTCTCCTCCCCTACAAAGCAATCGTCAGCCACTTTCTATACTTTCGCTGTCCCAGAGCAGTCTTACGAGCGCTAGTGTAGCTTTAGACTACACTTTCCGCGTTGGAATCCCGTATTTTGTAAAGAAACCAAACAAAGCAATTAGTAATGACCCTCTCAGTGAATTCCTATTCACCAACCTCATTAGCGCCCTGGTTATACCAACATGAAAAAGAGGCTTAAAACTAAGGAATTGGAAAAGTGGAGTACAACTGAATTTTCATAGCCCTTCCGATGCTATTTTGATAACCTTTCTTTTGAAGACGTAAACAACGCACTACCTAGAGGAAAATACGTAGGGCTACATGAAATAAAATACAAAACTTATTACTTGGCAAAGTGCAGATTATATTTTAAAGTTAAATATACTGAAAAATGGCACATTTTGAATTGGATGGGGAAGTAGGGTGGGCAAGACATAGCCCACCCTCGCACCCCCTTGTCGACGTCCTTGATTCATGGCCTCATTAATTCCAACTGTATCCCCCCCCCTTTTTTTTTCAGGAAGTTATATCCTGGTACCTACTTATACATTTGTATCGGTTACATACTTTTTTTCATAGGGTTGTCATATTTTTTTTAATGCAAAACCGGGATAAAAAGAAGACAGAATTTAATACAAAATTATAAACACGGCTAACAATACAGCTTTTGAAGGTTTGAACTGCTATAAATCCATTCTCTTTGGTTATAAAAGCGTTGAAATGTCTTGCACAGGCAGATTTTTCTGTCAAACTCAGGGAATCAAAAGACTTCTCATTGTGTTTATTTTTAGTCTGTAATTTGCTTAATTATCTTGAACCATTTTTGTTCACAAAAAAGCGAGGAATATACAACTTACTATTTTCCAGCTGTATCAGAAAAGATCCCTCTGAAGTTACGAACTCGACAAATCACAGATAAAGTCACAGTCAAAAGAAATTCTGTTTTTGCAACACGCTAATCCGCATTTCCACACGTTTTTCCACGGCAATAAACGAAGCCAAATCCGAAGTGGGAATAAACAATCAAAACAAAGCAAATCACTCCGATTTCTTTAAGTCCTCGATTGGATTGCCCTGAGCTTTGGCTGCTAGAAGTTAAATGCAACTGGAGATTTTGCATAACAGGAATCTTCTCTGCCTATCTTACTCGGCTTTCCACACGCCACTGTCCCCCATAGAAACGAGTACGGGCTTGACAATGAAGAACCAGCTGTGGTATTCACAATTGCTCCATCAATTCCTACTAAAAATAAACACAAATACATGAATTTTGTTTTAAATAAAAACTCTTCTAAAACCATTGGTACATATACAGTAAACATTTTCTCAAAAAAAAAAAAAAAAAACTGCAGCACAAACGTTTTCTTCGTATAATTCTTTCTTTTTTTCACGAAGCAATTTTTTGCACGTAATCAAGGCATGCGTTGCATACAACTACCGCAAGCTACCGACTATAAACGTAATAAACTTACTCCTAACAACATTAATCATCTGGTATGACCATTCGTATTTTTTAGTAGCATGAGCATTTCTTTTAGTTGCTACTTAACTTATTCTTATTATTTTTTATAAAATTCAGTGCAGCATTATTCAGTGTTTACTTTGAGCTAAATTAGGCTTTTAGGAATGGTCAAAACCAGATGATTAATTTTATTAGGAGTAAGTTTACTACGTTTATAGTCGGTAGCTAACGGTAGCTGTATGCAACGCATGCCTTAATTACGTGAAAAATTTGCTTCGTGAAAAAAGGAAAGAATTATACGAAGAAAACGTTTGTGCTGCAGTTTTTTTTTATGGGAAAATGTTTACTATATATGCAGAAATGTTTGGTAGGCAGAAAATGTAAAAAAACACTTGACTGAGGTTTGGTACAGAAATGTCCTGGTCCATGAAATGATTGAACCGTTAAAGCCATTTTTCTTCAAGTCTTGCTGAATATTCTTAGTTTGCCTAGTACCACAGTTTAAAGATCAAAATACCTTGGCAATTATTACTTCGCCCCATGTGTTGCATCCCTTCTTAGTGTTTCATTGCTTTTTTTACATCTGAAATTCCAATTACTATATTCATGTAATGTCCTTTTATTTCCAAACAAAAGTTTCTGCTCCACCAAAACTATTTTCTCGTAGCTCAATGTAAGAGAGACGCACCGATCATAAAAATTTGTAAATTCTTTCATGACCGTGTCAGGATTAATATTTACATTCTCCTTTATAAAGCCTTTGCACCGACGTCATTTTTGGAGTTACGGTTACTTCCGGGTGGTTAAGAGAAAGTTCGGCTGCTAAGGTTCCCATAGGATTAACATGGGGAAGCGATTTCTGGATCGTCTGCCACTCGATTGTTTGAAGTTTTAGAAATGGTTAAAAGTTGTGTGGCGTATGGGTGCTTCACAAAGTACGAGTAAGGTGGTGGAATTTCCTTTTATCGCTTTCCAACGGCAGAAAAACGCCTGATTATGTGGAAAATAGCCGTAAATCGGAAGGCATGGTCGCTCAGACTGTATGACAGGATCTGTAGTAAACACTTCATTTCAGGTATCGTAAATCTGCATATTTTACTACTTTGTAGTCCAATTTATATCGCTACATTTTCTTGCTCACTCTTATGTATTATTTTCAAGTTTTTACTTAAATTATTGTTATTCTGTTTAAAATGCTCTGAATGCATGACGGATTAACTTTGCTGTCGAATCGGAAATTGTTAAGCTTTCGTGAACTTTTTAAGATTTTGTACTGTTACTGATTTCTAAATACTGAAACAGATGCCTTTTTTCCGAACCGAAATTTAAGGATATACGTCCACATAGAAGTAAAGGGTGCTGTCATACATTATTATGTCGTCCGTTTTCCCGGATCTGTTTTCTTATTCTCTCTCTCTCTTTCTGTTTTTTTGTGAAAAAATAGTCCGTTTTTCAGAATATTATAAGTCGGTATTTTCTTTTTTTTTTAATTGAAATACACTGGAACCACCCATACACACTGGAACCAACCAGAAATGTAACAACTTACCTTAGACCGGATAAAAAAAATTTTCGTTTTCAGTCTTCAGAATTAATACATTTCTAATCCACCCATTAGTAAAATATTTATATGCATCAAGGCTAGAGCTTTTCCGGTATAACACGAAAAACTGCCTATTAAATATTTATAAATATCGTGATAGTTCAGATCAGGGAAGTCCGTAGCAATACAAAGACGATAAAAATATCTTTCAGGTACGTCATATGGATCTTCTATGCCATTATTTCTAAACTTTTCTTCATAACGTTGTTTTTCCACCACATTAAAATGGCAAACTTTGTCAGAAAGAACCGTTTTTTAACTCTATTTACAGCAGCAGTAGCTTTGAAAAGCATGGAGAGTGACCAGCTCGGGTACTTTCTAACCACCCGGAAGTCTAGCAGATAGTTTTGTGACTTCACGTGCGAAGGCTCTATTCTCGGGGCAAACCTAAGCTGTCTATGGAGTGGACAAACCTAGCCTGTATACAGTGGACAAACCTAACCTGTCTATAAGTTTTACCAAAAAAAAAAAATAATATCCTGGTTTTTTGGTATTTTCTCCGCACTAATGGAATGCAATGGGTCAAAAGCCGTCCCACCAACCCTGAGCGTGTACCACCGTGACGGCGAACAGAACAAAATGAAACTTCTTGCTGATACTTCTGTCAGCTATTTTTCCCTAGCAAAAAAAACAGCAATGTTGAATGTTCTAAAACCTTAATAACACATTACTGTTCGCCTACTCTTCCACGCATAGTAGACATCCTCCACTACAGGGTATACCTGTAGTGGACATGGCCGACGGACAGAACTTACAAGGACTTCGCCAAAACGCGAATGACTGCATTTTTAGAAACGCTGTGAAAACAGGAATTTATCGGTGACGAAAATCGAAATCGCGTCTCCTCGCTCCGGAGTGAGTTGCTCTAACCGACTAAGCTACACCAGCGGAATATAGTCTTACATATTTGTCGTCTTGATGCGTGCTTACCCTCTGTAGTGCGTCGCATCATCACCCTCTTAATTTTTTTTTTTTTTTTTTTTTTTTTTGTTGTTAACCGAAGAAGGAATTTTCATTAATTCCGGAAGATGTGCTAAACGAACATCACACGTTTTTCGAAGAACCCAGCTGCCAGTAGATCCATTTTTACGTTCTGGCGCCAATGTGAAAACAGGAATTTGTCCGTGAGAATTTCGAAACCGCGTCTCCTCGCTCCGGAGTGAGTTGCTCTTAGCGATTAAGCTACAGCGACGGAATCTATCGCTGCCGATTTGCCGTCTTGACACGTCCTTCACCTCTGTAGTACGTCACAACGCGGCTCAGACTGAGATCTTAATTTTTTAATGTACTCATACACATCGTTTAGGACAACTATATACTTTTTAAAACCCAGTTCAAGCTCGAATACTATCTCTTAAACTAGAACTATATTACGCAGTGGAAGTACACATTCAGCACCTTCAACTCCATAGGGAAGTTAGCTTTGCCGTGAGTATAATGCATTGATTAGTTTTCTAGCTCATTATATTATAAATTTATTATTCCGTCTTTCTTCAAGACTTACTTTAAAATTTTCATGCCCTAGAATAATATCAGTCGCATTTACTTTTGTTCTCTCCATTGCTAAGATTGCTTTGTTAAACAAAATGAGTTGTTTGTGCAAAAACCACAAATACATTTCCCCACAAACACTCTCAAATAGCCTTTTTGTTATCTCTGGGCAGTATTCCAAAACAAAAATAAGACTTTAATCCATTATAATTTTGGACAATCCTCTCCATAGCTGGAAGTAACTAGGGGCGGATTGGCGGTCGCAAAAAGGGCCCGGGAAAAATTTTGCAAATGGGTCCGTTCAGTTGTAGTTACATGAAAATTACTTTTTTTATTCAAGAAACAAAACATAGCAAGCTCAGTTGCTCTGGAAACAGTTGCAGCATAGTAGTAGGGGGGGGGGAGTTAAAAAAAAAAGCACCCCAGTCAGCCCTAAATTGAAGTGGGTGTTGCGGAAAAATTTTCATCGGCCCATGCCAAGATTTTACTGCAATTTTTCTGTTGTGGACAATCACAGTTAGAAATTTCAAGATATTTAAATATCGTGGCAACCTCACTTAATCGACGTGGAAAAAGGGAATCATCATCATCATCAACCATTATCAATCCACTGCTGGATGAAGGTCTTCCAAAGTTTCTTCCACAATTGTCTGTCTTGAGCCTGTCTTTTTCACGTCACTCCAGCATACTTTCGAATTTTATCCATCCATCTCCCATGGGGTCTCCTTCGGGGTCTTTTCCTGTCCCTCGGAATCCAGTCTAAAATTTCGGTTGTCTATCGGTGGTCCGTTCTTCTGGCAACAAGTCCAGCCCATTACCATTTCAGTGATTTCACTCTGGTCATGATGTCGTCCACTCCTGTCATTTTCCTTATCCACAAGTTCCTCTTCTTATCTTTCCTGGTTACACCAAGCATGCATCTCTCCATGCTGCTTTGAGTTGTCTGCATGCTTTGTATGTCTTTTTTAGTTATGGTCCATGTCTCTGCTCCATACGTAAGCACTGGCAGGATGCATTGATTAAACACTTTTCTTTTAAGACATAATGGAATACTGCTCTTAAATTGTACTGTTTCTTACAAAAGCTCTCCATCCAAGTTTTATACGCTGAATAATGTCTTCATCAATGTGACCCTGACTTGATATCTGCTGCCCAAGATAAATGTAGGTATTGGTTGTCTCAAGCTTTTCTCCATCAATCGATAATTCTTCGTTTCTTGTAAAAGCATTGTACATCACATTTGTCTTCTGAAAGTTCATTTTTAATCCCACTTCTTTACTCTTGTCAGCAAGATCTTGGATCATACTTTGATAAAAGCGAACAACCAGGTTTCAATCACTAATTTAGTTAGTTATGTATGTAATTGCGCTAGAGAAGCTTCTGATTTTGTACACACTCAATATTTCTATTTGTTTAAAATTTTCTCTTAAGAACGCTGAAGTAAGAACATTAATTTTTTTTTTTTTAAATTGCTTACTTCAGCGTTAAGTATGTTCTTACTGAACGTTGAAGTAAGAACATTAAATTTAAAAAACAAAACAAAAAAACCCAGCCTTTTCATGTTCGGCAGATCTAAAATAATCTTGATTTTTATACCTTTGAGCTTCCAGTTCTTAAATTTTCAACGAAGTGGGCTTTGAGAGAGAGAGAAAACTGCTACTACCAAAATTATGTTGGAGTTGTACCAAAAATCCTTTCGCATAAACGAAAAAAAAAAAAAAAATACAGAACTTTTACACTGTAAAATTTTATATTTGTACTGCAATTTTTGTAATTTTTCTACTGTGGACAATCACAGTTAGAAATTTAAAGATTTTTAAATATTGTGGCGAACAGATTCTTAATTTAGTGATCTCGTATGTGTTTCAATTACAAAACGTGCTTTTATGCTGCGGTTATGTATTGTAAAGACACCTTACTAAATAACGTAAACAAAACATTTTGCAACTTCATGTTGAAGTGATATCTCCGTGAATGCCTTCATCTGCAGCATTTGTCAGTTATCACAAGCTCCTTGTGATAACTGACAAATTATCACAAGCTCCTTGTGATAACTGTGATAACTGTCAGTTATCACAAGCTCCTTGTGATAACTGACAAATGCAGATCATTTAGGGGGTAAGGGATCGTACATGAACACCCCCGCAAATAATCTTACAGTTATTTCAAAATAAGTTCTTGATATTATTAGCTTTCACTCTGAATTCTGTGTTTTCATATAGTGAATAGTACCAAGGGCACCCATAAGGGGGCAGGGGGGCTCAAGCCCCACCCCCTACCGTTGGTATAGCCAAATTTTTGATAAATTTAAAACACTAAAATAGACGAAACCTTTTTTTAAATCATTTTTAAAAATAATAAGATATTAATGATTGATTGTACCAATTATTCTTGTTATATTTTTTAGCCCTGTTCAGCCCCCACCCCAATACTGTTAACATACGTAGATTGTTGTGCCTCCCGTTTTTCCCTGATGTCCGGCCCCTCGAAACATTTCAGGATGAAATGAATGGTCAAAGAAACTACAGAAATAGATAAACATCCCTTCCCCACTCCGCAGTTGAGAAAGACATCGGTTAATTGCACGGGGAGGAAGGAGTGGAAGTTTGGAAGTATTTTTTTAATGCTTAAACAGATTAATCATAGTTTTCGGGCTCGTTCGGGCCCGGACTCTATTTTGCAATATAAAATTCGGGCTAGGGCTGACATACTTCGGTCTCAGGCTCTTAAAATTCAGCCTGAACTCAGCGCTTATGAGCACAGCACTAATGCCTGTTACAACCAACGGGAGTAAAATCAACTACAGCCCCCTCCCCCTCCTTGGGGAATACATAGAACATCTTGTACACACCTCCTCTATTCCGCAACATACGGTACATACATTCTCGTTCCTCAGCTACTAAGTGAACCCAGAAGTTCACAAATACACATGACCCATCTATTGTAGTTGGGATTCTAGCAGTTGCCTGATAAGGTGATTTTTTCCCTAATTCAAAATAGAAAGGTTTTTTCCCCCGCTTGTTATAATTACATCATGTGTATTTCATTTATAAAAAAAGTGTTGTGGTTCAGTTGTGTGTTTAAAACAACTGAACTAAAAACAGTTTTAAGAAAGTAAGAAAGAAAGAGACAAAATATACGGAAGGGGCCCACCGGAAAATGTCTCGGTGTCCCGGTGGGCCAATCCGTCCCTGGAAGTAACGAAAGAAATCGGGTGCAATGTTGTAAAACCTTCTTGTACTCATCGTCTACAAGCTCACATAACTTTTTCTGCTAAGTCACGCGCATGGTGCAAATGTGAACATACAGCGAAGTAGCAAATCATTAGGAACACCTATTAAATAACGTGTTGGGACGCTCTTCAAAACAGCCTCGCTTTGATGTGGCATAGATTCAACTAGTTGCTCATGTCGTTATACTGGTATGTTTAGACAAGCGAATAGGATGGCGTCCATCAATTGCAGAACAGGAAGAGGATTTCTGTTACAAATGGCTCTCTCAATATCATCCCACAGGTGTTCGATTGGGTAAAGATCTGGAAACTGTGTGTTGTTAAATTTTTAATTCTCAATATGTTACTTACTATTTGTCTCAATAGATGGCGCCAGGTACACATCGCTTTGCAGAAATCGTGTATGTGACGTTGGAGCTTCACTTCTCTGCAGAGAGATGTTGACGTGTGGATTTGTAGCGGAGAGCCTAATGTTGTGCGTACATGTCCTTTTTGTGTAATAAAATGTTTTAAATGTTGCTGTGGTAAGTGACTGAAGTAGAATAGTGCTTTGGATGGATTGTAGCAAGAGAAAGGAAAGATGATTTCCGAAATAATATACGTCGTAATTTTATCACCCGCACAACACTGTGAGGACCATTTTGGCACTTTGGAGTCACTGTCGTGCTCCTAGAACAACTGTGCGAAGATTCGAGATTTGTGATAGGCGTAGTATCCTGCTGGAACCATTGCACATGTATGAGTGTGCTTAGTCAGCAATTATATTAAGGTACCTCGTGGCATGACCAAATGTTGCAATGTTGCTCCAGAGATATTAAAGACACCAATTCCCGCTATGAAAACAGACCAATGACCGTTACGCTGTGTTCACCGGCTTGTAAAGTTAACGCTTGGCAGCTTGATCCATCGATTCATGCTGTTTAAGTCATATACTCATACTGGCCCGTCCAACATCATGAGTTAACTGAAAACGCGATTCATCGGAATAGGTGGCAGTTTCCTAGTCTTCAAAGGACCGGTCTTAATCCTACCGTGCCCATTGAAGACAAATTTTGTTGGATTTTAGCAGAGGTAAGAGGTAGGCTACATGCAGGAGACAACTGCTGTTATTGCACATTTGCGCTAATGTGAGGGCTGGGTGAGTAGAAGTTCTCCTCTTGATACCGCTGCTGTACTACGCGGTTACTTGAAACAATGGAGCTCGTCTTTACCTTGTACAATCCACTTCAGCTGTCCTTGCTCTCAAATGGTCTTTTCCAATCGTTTACGCCTACAAGAAGACCGCTAATTGCTTGTTTTGTTGTTTGCTGACCTTCATTGTACATCCTCGATACAGTTGTTCTTGCATATCCGAAGTTTGCCGTTTCTGAGGTGCTTGCAGCGACCTGCCTAGCGCCAACTGTCACGTCTCTTTTAAAGTCGTGAGACTTTCCAAAATTGTCGCTATCTACGCATCGTGCACGTCTGAATCCTTTACAGTGAGCTGTTCATTAAAGCCATCTCAAGGTCATAGCTGCCTAAGTAAGTGAGGATGGCGAGTTTCTGATTATTATTCGGTGTTCCTAACAATTTGCTACTTCAGTGTGTTTATCAATTTTGATAACATGGACTTTTATTTCAATAAATAGGAAATCAACTACAGTTTGAAGACAGTTTTGAGCTACTGTATATGGGCACCATTATCAACGCCCACAATATTTTTTTTAACCTTTTAATCGGATGGAATGAATTAATATGGGGTTAGAAAAATGGGGTGAAATCAGCTCGAAAGAATATATATTCGTTCTCTAAGAAGTTAGACGAAAGCGGCTGGAGCCAGTAAACCTGCCTGGGCATCAGAAAATGTTGTTTATCCATTAGCTTTTTGTAACTTAAAATGATTATTTAATGAGATGATCGACACTAATCTTATCTGAATGATATTTCCTTTCTTAGGTTTTACATCGCTGTTACAACCCTTTTAGCAGGCAATCAGTTTAGATGTTTGAGTCACTTGTTTCTGCCCAGTGGCACGATGTCAGTAACGGGGAGACTGCCAACCCTTCCCCATCAGGCTTTAGGTCGTGAAGCAGAGAACAGATTACTAGAATGGAGCGCTTATCACCAGTGGCATATTTGTGGTCGGTGCTGCTGAGATGAGAGGAGGGAAGGCATTATTTTGGGGTAGCTTTCGTAAAACCCGGCTGCTATGCAAACGTTTCTCTTCGTGGGGCGTAGGAAATTTTAGGCACCATTTGGTTAAGGTACATCGGCAGCTTAAAGGGTTAATCGGCTGTAAAATGGCTCTCCTTTCCGTTTTTCATTTTTTTAAATCATGGTTTTGACTACTGACAGCAAGTAGTTTGTCCGTATTTCTGAAGCGTATTTATGCATAGCCAAATTAGTTCTAACCTTATCTGTATTTCATTTATTTATTTTGTTCAGGCTGTTACACTTTTATTCATGCCTATATTAGTTCGTTTCTTCCTTTCTCTATGTTCATAGTTCCACCGATTCCATCTTTCTTCTGTTTTCATTCATGTCATTACTTCCTTCATTCATGGCCTCATTGATTCTAATCTTCTGTCTTTCTTTTCTTCAGGAAGTTATTTCTTTCATTTATGCCTTCGTAAATTCGTCCTTCCCCTTTATTTATGAAATTATTTCTCTTCCTGGTTTTCCCCTCTTTGAATCATGCAGTTCTTTTCCCTGGACGCTTTAATTTTCAGTTCATAGCTTATCTGTTCATGTACTTACATCCTTTATCATTCCTTATTAGTTCATCGTTTTATTTTGTCGGAAACACTTCAAGTCGTACGTTCCCTCGTGGCCCAATAGGTAGGGCATCGGTCTCCTAAACTGGGAGGGTATGTGTGTCTTTTGCATATTTTTAGTTATCGGTCAACTGAATTTATAAATTTATTATCCCGTCTTTCGTCAAGATTAATTTACAATTTTTCAATCCCCATAACAATATAAGTGCCATTTACTTTGTTTGCTTTCAGCATTAGCAAGACTTTTTTGTTAAACAAGGTTAGTAGTTCCTGAACAAACCAGAAATGGTCTTACGCACAATCATTTTGAGATAACCTTCTTATCATCACTGGGCAGTGTCCCTGAGTAAAAATAAAAGCTTAGCCCATTCTATTACAGATTTGGAGAATACTCTCATGCAGTAGCTGGAAGTAACGAAGGAAATCGGGTGGTGCCATGTTGTAAAACCTTCTGGTATAGCCTACTGATCGTCCACAAATTCACAAAACTCATTGACATAAATGGGTTGCACGCACGGTGCAAATGTGATCAAATATAAATTTTGTCTACGTGGGCTTCTATTCCAATAGACAGGACATCAACTGCAGTTTGAGACAGTTGTGAGCGATAGGGGCACTACCAACACGCACAATAGCTTTCGTCATTTCTTTCTTTAAACGGCTGTAAAAATAACTTTCCCTGTTTGCTCATTTTTCATCTCCAAATTAGATGTTACACTTATATCACCATAAAACTCAATAGCTGTTTTTGACAAATCATGATTATTTACTACTGAGAACAAACAGTTTGTCAAGAAGCTGAAGTTTCACCAGGAACTGACTGAAAGCCTAGAAGCTTTTCTTTTACTCCTTGTTCCGTTATGTAATATTGCACAACACACACTACAATTTGAACTTCTTTTCTTTTGGAAGCATCAGTTATTAGGGCTATAAAATTTGATTTCCATATACTTTCATTAAGTTCATCCACTATCATTAGAGCAATCATATTTAGAATAATTGCTTCGTACACCGTTTCAGCAAGACTAAAATTTGGTTCAAAGAACTTTGATTTCAATTTTGTTGAACAGTCAGCTGTTGAGCAGCTCAAATCATGAGCAACAGTATAGAACGCAATATTTGCCTTTTTAGCAGCTATTCCCAGCGGCTGTGCCCTCGTGGCACAATGGATGAGGCATCGGTCTCCTAAACCGGAGATTGCGGGTTCGAGTCCCGCCGGGGGTATGCATGTCTTTTTCCTGCTCCTTGAAAGTTTTACATATTGGTTATCGGTCAACAGAACTTGTAGAAGTTGAGTCGAGGGTATGACCATCTATTTGTCAACCGGATCAGCCATTTTAAAAATGCTGAAATTTTGGGAGAAATGGTGGCTACAGTCAAATAAGATGATATCTTACATGTTCAGTCACATTTCAGACGATATCTTACGTCGGAGAGCCTACCATGAAACACTGAAAATTGAGATGAACATTGCTTACTCTTAAACCCATAGCCACGCACCGTTTTTTTACAAAAGATATTCTTCTTCCAATGAATGAGTAAACACGCATTTTCCTTTTGGCCTTTTTAAATCCTAAATTTAAAGGATTTATTAAAAACACACTCTTAAAAATGTAAACTGTCTTTCATAAATGGGGCAAAGTAACTTTTCGTTCGGTAGAGATGATGAAACGATATGTATATATTGACCATACAGTGAACCCTACAATGCTGCCATCTATCAGTCCTCGACAAACAACCCTCACGAAACTAGTTGTCCTGATTACGCAGGATTCCGAATCAAAGGAGGACTACATATAATAAATTTGCTCTTCATTCTCACCCGAATGACACAGTTAACCGGCTAGGTAGCCTGCATAAAACACAGGACGACCCCGGTCAAACCGCTAAGTATGTTCTCAGAGTATACATACACATACTGTATAGACCAAGGAGGATAGAATAAGGGGAGGGAGCATAACAAGCAAGCCCTGCGTAAAGCTTTGAAGCCGACGCTCTGAGCGGTAGCCATCTTATTTTACCCTGCTGATTGCGTTCCATCCGAATTACGTACCTAACAATATAGGCAGGCTAACACTTTTAAAACCTTCTTGCGAAAAGAAAAAAATGTCATGTACATTTATGGATGTAGTCTATAATATCACCACTGTTTTCTATTCTTTCCCTTTAAAGCACGGCTAAGTTACGTTTTACTTCTACGTACGACAAAAATCCCTTTAACTCGTCACACGAAAAGTACACGCTGTTTAAAATAATGCATGAAGCCGTTCACAAACTCTAAAGGGAAGAAGAACACCCTGATTTATTTCATGTGATCGAGTGAATGTTTCTGAAGAGAGAAACGCAACGAAATATTACCTTAGAAACAATAGTTCATGCTAAACTTTGATAATTTACAAAATTTTAACGAAGAGTATACGGAATATGCAAATTGAAAACCGTTTGTAGCGCACAATGAAATCCGTTAGCGTTGATAGATTACTATGTACTAATGAGAAATGCGATAATTTACGAATTTAAAATAACAAAAAAAAATCACGGATTTTATTGTGCGCGAGAAACGAATGCTTTTTACAAAGTTTTAATTCGTACTAGAAATGTTTAGCTATTCCATCAAAAGTTTTTGATCCGCAAATACAATAGATCTATCTTCAGCTTTTAATGTTAGTTGAACTTCAAATGAACAATTCCATGAATCAGTCATAAGCAAACGTCCTTCTCACACGAAATAAAAAACTAAAATCTTCCTTAACTTGCAAAGGAAAAAATGAGCAACTGAGGGTAATGTAATATGGCGGCCACGCAACTTAGCTGGCTTCAATGGTGAGAGCACATGCTCTCTCCCTTATTCCATACTCCTTGGTATAGACCGAGTGATCACTGAATTATGACTACCCCTATCAAAAGTAGATGCAGCCCGTTGACCACGTGATTTCCAAGAGAGCGCGATTAGTCGACCTACGTAATATACACTGACGGAAAAAAAATCCCAACACCACGAAAAAATAGTTGTAGAGGAATGAAATGGCGGCAATACATTTGTACAGGTAACATATTTAATCGATTAAGGTTTCAAGATCACAGCTTATTGTAAGCTCGAGAAGAGCCATTTTAAATGTGAAATTCTGGTACAATAATAACCGGTGTAACCGCCAGAATGTTGAATGCAAGCACGCAAACGTTCATGCATTGTGTCGTACAGGTGCTGGATGTCAGTTTGTGGGATGGAGTTCCATGCCTGTTGCACTTGGTCGGTCAATACAGGGACGGTTAATGCTGGTTGGGGGTGACGCTGGAGTTGTCGTCCAATGATGTCCCATACGTGCTCGGTTGGTGAAAGATCTGGTGATCTAGCAGGCCACAGCAACATGTCGACACTCTGTAGAGCATGTTGGGTTACAACAGCGGTATGCGGGCGAGCGTTATCCTGTTAGAAAACACCCTCTGGAATGCTGTTCATGAATGGCAGCACAACAGGTTGAATCACCAGACCGACGTACAACTGTGCCGTCAGGGTGCATGGGATAACCACGAGAGTGCTCCTGCGGTCATAGGAAATTGCTCCCCAGACCATAACTCCAGGTGTAGGTCCAGTGTGTCTCGGCAGCAGACAGGTTGGTTGTAGGCGCTCACCTGGCCTCCTTCTAACCAACACACGGGATCACTGGCACTCAGACAGAACCGGCTTTCATCAGAAAACACAACAGATTTCCACTCCGTCCTCCAATGAGCTCTAGCATGACACCACTGACGTCGCAAACGGCAGTGGTTTGGACTAAGTGGAATGCACGCTACAGGGCGTCTGGCTCGGAGCTGTCCTTCAAGTAACCGATTTGTAACAGTTCGTTGTGTCACTGTGGTGACAACTGCAGCTCGAATTGCTGCCGCAGACGCGGTACGATGCGCCACGGCCATACCCCGTACACGACGTTCTTCCCTCTCAGTGGAGCCACGTGGCCGGCCGGAACCCGGTCTTCTTGAGGCAGTACGTTCCCAAGACCACCGCTGCCAACAATCATGCACAGTGGCTACATTCCTGCCAAGTCGTTCTGCAATAGTGCGGAAAGAAAATCCACCTTCTCGTATAATGGCTTCTTCGTCTTCTTAAAGGCATTCTTGACTAACATCAACACCCTACGTCGAATCTCAGCGATAACTTACGCCCACGAACGTTACAGCGCGTATTTACAGCAAACCTGCTTTGCATGTTCCGAGGGGCGCTACTAGCGCCACACGTATGCGCCGAGCGCGAAATTTGCATAGACGTCATCTTACAGATGTACTCTCACCGCCTACCAACTGTCGTTTATCTAACACAACCCCTTCTTGGTGTTAGGATTTTTTTTCCGTCAGTGTATATAAGATATGAGTGGAGCAGTAGGTTGTAAAATTCAGAGCGTTACGGGTAAACGGAAGGATTTATCGGACTTTGAAAGCGGAGAAATTGTAAGAGCTCGGAGAGCGGGTGCCCCGATTTCCCAAACGGCTGAACTGGTGGGTTGTTCGCAAGCCGCCGTAATTAAAGTGCATTAGGACTGGTGTAAAAATTGTCAAACAAGGACCCGGAGCCAAAAATGTACAGGACAGAGAGGTGAGGACTGGATCTGACGACATGTAGAGGCCGACAGACGCAGCACTGTTAAACAGGTGACTACCCAGTACAACAGAGGTCAACCCGGAACAGTATCTGTCATGACCATGCGTCGCTCGCTCGCACGTATGGGCTATAACAGCAGATGAACCGACGATATCATCTCCTAAACACAATTCATCGCCGCAAAAAATCATGCAAGTTGGACGTCGGATGAGTAAAAAAAGTGCGCTGGTACGACGAGTCACATTTTTTACTAAACTTTCGTGTACGTATTTGGCGCAAACATGAGGCACTCCATACAACCAGCATGGTCTCCATAGCGCAAGCCGATGGATGCAGATGTATGGTGTTGGGCATATTCACCTGGCAGGAACTTGGATCCCTGGTCCACGTGGAACAACGTATGACTGGTGCCCACTATCGTGAATTACTTGATGACTCCGTATACCCAGCAATGTGGCACTCCTCCCCTCCTGAATGGCGACTGTGTCTTCCAAGATGACAACGCGCCGAGCCACAGGTCCAATGTTGTGCAAGAATGATTCGAAGAATACAGGTTCAATGTTGTGCAGGAATGGTTTGAAGAACACACCAGCATATCAATCGGCCGCCGAACTTCTCCAATATCAATCCCATAGAGCACTCGTGGGACACTCTGGAACGGCATATCAGGAGTCTGATAAACCAATCCCCTCCATATCTGCGTTGAAGGACGCATTACACACAGCTTGGTTGGCTATACTTCCCAACTGCTTCGGGCATCTCATTGAATCGATGTGACGTCGGATTGCTGCTGTACTGAGTGCGAAAAAAGGACCTACGAAGTATTAGGTAAGTGGTCATAATTCAGTGATCACTCGGTGTACTTCAAACATATACTTTATACATGTGTTTCATACATATACTTTGTATAATTACATATAGTTCATACATATATTTTTAGGGAGGCGGTTTTACTCCCTAAACCCCTCTCAAAATTTCAGTTTGCCTATCAACAAGGCAAATCAACAGAAGCAGCTGTCCATGGCATTATTTTTTGCCTGGATGGAGAAGGCACTAGAATTTAAGGAGGTGGCATTAGCCACTTTCCTTGATATTGAAGGTGTCTTTGACAGGGTCTCTACGGAGACCATTGTGGGAGCTGTGGAAAGACATGGTGTTGATAGAACCTGTTGTCAATGGATTAAGGCCATGCCCACAAGCAGAACGGTCGTGGCCTCGCTACTCGGGGAGACTCTGTTGGTCTCCACCTGCCGAGGCTGCCCTCAGGGAGGAGTTTTCTCTCCTTTGTTGTGGTGCCTGGTGGTGGATGAACTGCTAAGGATCCTGGGGGGGGGATCTGGTTGCGATTGTTTTGGCTATGCAGATGACGTGGCCATAATTGTCAAGGGAAAATTCCCTAAAACAGTCTCGAGCGTAATGCAAAGAACACTGGGACTTGTTGAGGATTGATGCAGGAAGGTTGGTCTATCAGTAAACCCTGACAAAACCACCCTTGTGCCTTTCACTAGAAAGAGGAATCTTGGAGACCTTCGAGGTATTGCTCTCTTTGGGAAAACAATTCCTCTCATTACACAGGTAAAGTACCTGGGAGTCATTTTGGACGGAGGCTTAACCTGGAAACAGCACCTAGATTACTCTATTGCCAGAGCCAAGAAAGTGTTCAGGTCATGTAGAGGTGCTATTAGCAAATCCTGGGGTCTCAACCCGAGGATCTTGCACTGGATATATACTATGGTCACTTATGGCTCAACGGTGTGGTGGCGCAGAGTTAACCTCTGCACGGTGCAGGCTGAACGTAACAAGTTACAAAGGCTGGCCTGCATAGGTATATCAGGAGCAATGAGAACTTCTCCAACAGCTGCGTTTGAGTTGCTTCTTGATATTCTGCCACTTCACCTTCATATTGAGGGTGAGGCCATTATGGGGGCATATAGATTATGCTGCAATGGCATGTGGAGACCCTCGTTGTTGGTTGGCAGCCATACCAAGCCTATTCAAGAGTATATTTGTAAGGAGCCCATCTTTCAAATGGGAACCGACAACATTCTAGCAAATTATAATTTCGATAAAGTATTCAGTGTGAACTTTCCCAGTCGCAGTGAATGGGAAACGTCCTTTGTCCCTGGGTGCAGCGGTGAAACTGTTTGGTTTACTGACGGCTCCAGGACAAACGTAGGAGTAGGAGCAGGGAAATATTGCCTATCCAGAGGTTATGGTTCATGCCAAAGCCCTGGAAGGCATGCTACCGTGTTCCAAGCTGAGGTGTATGCTATTCTAGCATGTGTATCAGAATGTCTGATCAAAGGGTATCACAATGTGCGTATCCAGATTTGTTCAGACAGCCAGGCGGCTTTACTGGCACTTTGTCAGTGCCGCATTTCATCCAAAATTGTTTGGAACTGCCTCTAGACCCTAACCGAACTGGCAAACCGGAACAAAGTGCAACTGTTCTGGGTGCCAAGACATAGGTGATTTGTACGTAATAAGAAAGCTGACCTTCTTGCTAAAGAGGGGGCAGAGCAGGCTTTTTATGGTCCAGAGCCTGCATTAGGGCTCGCCTCTGGTGTGGCCAGAGGACTAACTAAAAGGCTGCTGAGGACTAAGCAGCTTGACCTCTGGCATGCTACCAGGGGTCAGAGGCAGGCGAAGGAACTTAATCAAGGACCCTTGCCTCATAGGGCTAAGGAACTCCTTAAACTGCCAAAAAAGGATATTGGACTGATTGTTGGTCTACTTACAAGACACTGTCGTCTTAATAGGCACCTTAATTTGATTGGGGTGAAAAAGGATCCACTTTGTAGAGGATGCCATCTGGAAGAGGAGACTTCCTTGCATTTTCTTTGTGACTGTGACTTTTTTTGCAGCACTCAGGCTTGAACACTTTGGTACTCACAACTTGAGACCAAGTGATCTCTCTTTAGTAATAGTCAAGAGCATTCTTGCTTTTTGCTCGTGCATCTGGTCTCTTTCGAGATTAGGGCTGGGGATGCACAATAGACCTTAGGTCGCGGTGCTGGGTCAAGTACCCCCCCCCCCCCATTGGTACAAGTAACAAGTAAGTACATATATTTTTTACAGTTACATACATGATACGTTATAGTGCTATGTGCGACGTCAGAGAAAGTATCACGGACTTGCACTTCCCGAAGATCACGGTACATGTATATTTCATACATATACTTTATACATAAGTTACCTACTTTACACATGACCCCATTAGTTACAATATTACCTTCATTTCTTTTTCCTTCATTTATAACTATATCATTTAGGTTCTTGCTTCCTATATATTCATACATGCGCTGATTCTATTTATCTTCCGTTTTCATACATGTAATTATTTCCTTCATTTATGGTCTCATTAATCCCAACCATATGTATAAATATTTTTCTTTCTTCAGGAAGTTATTTCCTTCATTCATACCTTCGTATATTCGGCCCTTCCTTGGTCTTCTTTTATTAAATCATATCCCTTATTTCTGTACCTTAATTTTAAATTCACAGCTGTTCTGTTCACATTCACACCTCCTTTATCATTTTTTAATACTGTCTTGTTATATATTGAGGAAATAAGTCATCTAAGCAAGTGCCCTCGTGGCCCAATGGATAAGGCATCGGTCTCCTAAACCGGGGATTGCGGGTTCGAGTCCCGCCGAGGGTATGCACGTGTTTTTGCTGCTTTTTGAAAGTAACTTCACATTTTAGTTACCGGTCAACAGAACTTGTGGAAGTTGAGCCGAGGGTATAAATCTTTTATTCTTCTATTTGTGAAACTGAGTTTTTAGAAGTTTCGCATTTTCATCTACCAGACGAACTCATAGATGTTGAAAGAATGGTATGGAAAAAGTGAATTTGAAAACAGAAGTTACAGAAAGCTGAAGGACTCGAAATGGAAGATTCGCTACAGCAACTTCACCTCGGTTGAAGATCAATAACGCTGTGGAAGAACTGCAACTTGTCCTCTTGCTTTCTAAAATAGTGGCCGGCTGGAGCCGACTCAAATACTTTGCCTTACAATACGAGTAATAAGGTACCAACTTTTCCAAAAATCTTCTTCGCATTCAAAGAATACGAATTTCAAGAAAATTCATTAGTTTTCGATAGAGGAAGTTTTTTTTTAAGTACTTAGTGCGAGCAGCAGAATGGATGAAACTTCAGAAAGAAATAATTAACTGTGGGAGAAAAGTAATAAGTAATATTTTTTACATCTCATTTAACGTTACAAAAATGTTTCTATTGGGCACTTTTCCGTTTGAGAGATTTTCTATTAAATTTTATTTACAGAAAAGAAGCTGCATTAAAAATAAATTATCTCAAAAATATGCTTTATTTCTTCTTGATATGCATCTGTCGCTTTAAAATTTTGCATAAAAAAAATTTGCATCCCTTAACATCCAACATATGCGAATATCTACAGAAAAACCCGATCTGGAGGTTTATAAATAACTTTTCTGATACTAAATGACAGTATATTCTATGAAGAAAACATTTCATTTTAAGTTTTACTAAATTTATTAAAAATGGATGGACGGAACATTAGCAGAAATGACCCCAAACGTTAGATTCTTTTGTATTCCAAAATTAATGAATATGTATCCAGGACGGGCAAGGGATATTGCACAAATACCTTTGCAGCCTGTAGAAAAAGGAAAACAAATTCTTTCTTTCAGTGTTTTGTAAATAAAGTTGCTATCAGACTTGCCCCAGCAAAAATAATAGTCGCCCACCAGTCGCCCATCCTAATTTCGAAGTCTAGCGACGTCCCTGTTTACAGTTTTCTTTACGAATTATGTGACTGTATTTAGAAATCATAAAAAAAATACCGAAAGTTCGTTCCTCACTCTAGTACAATATTTGCGTAGGAAATTCAGGTTTTCTTACAATGGAGTGTATGTAAAGATCTTTACCATCAGTAATTAAACTACCATTAGATAAAAAAGTGCTTTCCTATGTTCAAAATCAATACGTGAATTTTTCAGCTCGGATTACATGATAAAATTGTTGCGTGGTTTTATTTTCCTGTAACAGCACACACCCAAGGCAAAAGGCCACGCTACGCCACAAATACATATATATATCAAAACGGGTAATAAATACCCTGATGGGGAGGAAATAGCTTAAGTTAGAAGTGGAGAAGCCATTCTCAAAATAGTATTGGTTGATGTGCGAAAGCTTGGAAAGTTTTATTTCTATTCTACGCCAAGAAA
The DNA here is from genome assembly GCA_039090855.1 of Macrothele yani. NCBI lineage: Eukaryota > Metazoa > Arthropoda > Arachnida > Araneae > Macrothelidae > Macrothele > Macrothele yani. The sequence goes on from CM076990.1 coordinate 83,103,484, forward strand.
TTTATCATTAGTATAGTTATACTATTTTGAGTATAATTGGTGTACAGTTCCTACTTATTAATTACTTGGATTGTTAAAGAAAACGAGTCGGAACTTTTATAAGGATGGTCACTGAAGCATTGTTCAAATATTTACGATGTTAGTATATTGCACTACTTTAACGGACTTCTTTGCTTCATGAAGTGTGGGATCTGCTGTCTCATAGCATCATATTCCACCCCACTCACGGGCCCGAACACGGATGAAATCGATTAGCAAGTCTCGTAAAACCAGCTTTTTCCAATGCCATTTTAGTCGCATGGTAACAGTCTTGTGATTGCTTATAAAATGGACTCAATGGGTATAAAGAAAATTTAAGGGAAAAATGGGCGGTCATATTAAATAACGAATTTACGATAGTCTGAAAGAGCTATGTCGGGACTATACTCCAGGTGCTCCAAAACTTTCCAGCCAAGCGTCAACAACATTTCCTTGACCGATTTCGCGACATGCGGCATAGCGTTGTTATGCAGTAATTTCACGGGACGTAATCGTTTGCCTGTGAAAGGATGTTTCCGACAGATTACCTGGTTCAATCGCAGCAATTAGTGCTTGCAGCGATCAGCAGTAAGAGTTTGACCCTGTTCCAATAGTTCATAATAGAGCACACCCTTCATATTCCATCAGATGCACAGCAGAACTTTCTTGGAGTGAATATTGCGTTTCGGTGTCGAAGTCTTTGCTTCACCGGGGTACCCAGTGTTTCTTGCGTTTGGGATTGTCGTACAAGTACAATATCCACTTTTCATCACCCGTAATGATTTTCCACAGGAAATACTTTCTGTGTTGTTTATTCAACAGATTCATGACACGTTCATCCTTGCTCCTCTGGCTCAGGTCACGTGCCACCCATTTCCCATCCTTCTGAATTTTTCCAATTGCGCGTAAACGATTGAAAATGGCTTGTTGAGTTACCCCCAGTTGTTCAGCTAGTTCGTTTTTCATTTGAGACGAATCTTCATCCAGCAATGCTTGCAGTTCCTCATATGCAACCTTTTGCGGGGCGCTGCTACGTTCTCGATCACTAACATCAAAATCGCCTGTTTTAAACCGTTTAAACCAAAACACACAGGCGCTTTTCGATACAATATTATCCCCCAGAACATAAGAGATTGATGCACATGATTTTGAAGCACTTTATCTTGATGAAATTCGTAACGAATGCAGTGTCGAAAAAATGCAGTATCGTTTGCCATCTTTGACCTACCGATGTGCAAGTGCGTTTGACTGTTGGGCAAACTTCTGTGTCACATTTTATACTCTGGACCAGTTACGGTCATATGACAACAACGCGAGGGAATGTCCGATATGTAAATTAGCGGTTTACGTCACACAAAAAAAAACGCTTTAAAACTTATTTGTACATCTAATATATTAAAATGTGCAGTTGAAATACTTCGAGTGTTTGAGCGGAAACATGCTTCCCAAACCAAAAAACAGCGAACTTATCCTCCCTCACTGTATGTCTTTTTTCTTTTCTCCCTTTTTTAAGAAGAAAAAGGAAAAAGAAAACAAAGATAGATGGGGAGAGGGGGCCTCCAGCATCACGTGGCCATGGGCCTGGGCTTCGTAGGCTTCCCTATAAATTCATCCCTGGCTTATGAGAAAAGATGCTGGGCCGCAGGTGGCCTAGTGGGCAACGTTCGTGACTGCCGCGGAAAGGACCTCAGGTCCCAGCCAGGTAAGAACACTCGATCCACTAAATATCCGCCGTGCGTCGGATGGGCACTTTAAGTCGTCGGACCCCGGGTACTGGCCTCCCGGTAATAAATAAGAGCGTCTTCCTCCCCCTTTATACTTTGCTTCCGTGTCACTTTCCTATCGGGCTCTCCAGCCCAAATCTCCTAGCTTCCTATTTCTAAGGGTTGTTTAAGACCTGGGGTCAGACACTCCCTTCCTAAAATCCTCTACATAGGATCTGATCTGATCTGAGAAAAGATGCTTACACATTTATAAATAAATTTATCTTGCAAAGACAATGTGAAAATGGATATTGTACTATTCAGATTATGATAACTAATCAAATGAAAAGCTGAATAAAGAATACTGCATTTCTTAAACGTAGATAAACTGTGCTTGCAGGCAAACAGGCTTACGTTGCAAACAACTTCCATAGGCTGCCTTTACTGAGGCAGCATAATTCACTGTGCAGCTGGGTAATGTATTGTAGTGCAAAATTGCATCTAAATGCTCAAAGCATTTGTATCTTTTTCATCAGTAACCGCAACATTTATATAATTTCAATTAAATTTTGCTAATTCATAATAAAACATTTGCCAGCTATGCTTGCAAACCTAAAAATATTTATGAATTGAAAAGAATTTATGAATATACTTGAAATAATTTAAGAATTTCTAAGTTATTTTGTATGAAATTAATTTAGGCTTGTTTATTCTAATATAGGTGAACATTAGAAATTATAATTTTTTTCCATCACTTGTCAAAGTAATCTTCCATCTCCCATGTGCTTGTTACATAGCTCAGTTTCAAAATTCATTTCTTATCTAGGAAAAGGAATCATAAAATTCTATTGACTTGTAACTCAGAAACAGTTTAAAATGTTTTACAAGTGTTGGAACACCGTTTCTGTAGAATTTAAGTCTTGGCAGACTCTAAATTACTGCAATGCTTTACAAACGTCTTGATGGTGTAACTTGCACAAATGAATATCGGCGTCTGGTCTTTCTTCTTTTTTTAAATGATACGAATTCCTCCATTAAATGTGTGTAAACTATTTAGAAAAAGAATTTGAGTAGCGAGTCCTGTGACAAAAGCGTATTCCATCGACTTACGGCAACTTTTCAAGCCTATACTTAGGGGCGTAAATATAATTTTTTTTTTCGGGTGGAAAGGCGACCGAAAATGAAAGTTTTTGGAATCCACTAGGAAAAAATAAAAATTAATGAAAAATAGAAGAAAAAAATTAAAGCGTTATTTTCTATTGTAAGTTGATGGATTTCATTAAATTAAAGCATTTTTTTCTAATGCATGAAGCATTTTAACAACAAAATTAAACACTTTCGAAGGGCCTCTAAATATGCTCCTGCCAATACTCATCAATGGTGGAAACGGAAATCATTTTAGAATATAACAATGAACCAAAAGCTTTGAAAATTGGTGACACAATAACAATTGCACTAATGTTGAACGTGAGGGGCAGAAATTGCAAATAATCTGTGTATTTACATGGATAATATCTAAAATAATAAAAATTTTCTTTAAATGGTATGTGGCGCCATCTACATTCTGAAAGTTCGTTAGAAAGAAATCAAAATATGAAACTAAACGTTCAGCAAATATTTCTTGCACTAAATTAAGCAAACGTATAGTTCTAGTTTTCCTTTGACAACACCAGTTAGCATTTGGTGTTGTCAAAAGAAAACGATTTTTAGCAACCCCATGGAACCATTGGCAGGACATCGAAAATTCACATTCTCGTGAACTTTTAGAATATGTAAAATTAAGAATTTCAGTGGAACTTTAGAAAAATAGTTGTTCTAAAACTTTTGATAGTAAGTGTTAGCAACTTTGAACCGCCTGACATGAAATTTTCGCTGTCGTGTTTTACGTACTGGGTGAATGTGATATCTGTATTTAGAATTAATAAAGTTCACTATTATTAGCATTTCCTTTTGACAAAGTTTTACGCCAGCAACTACATTTTCATGCACACATAATATCGTTTTAATTCGAAGGAAAATAAAGTATAGTTGGTCTTAAATTTATGCGAGCAACGAACATTTCCACTTCTACGAAACAATTTTTTAGCTTATCAGTATTTATGTTCTTTGCTCTTTCGTATTCAACACTCAGTGGCCCAAATCTGACGATCGAATTGGATACGAAGTACTTTTTAAATAACATTTCTTAAATTTCATTTTGGAGAAATCCTTTTGCCAGCGTAGAAGTAACTGATTTTGTAAAAAATAAAATCTACCCTGTGCAAGACCTTTAAGATACATAGACTGGAAAACCGTCAGCTAACCGTGCGACATTTGAAGTTAAGCCGCTGTCGGCAAGCATCTATCACATCTCGTAGTTTTCCAAAGGCGTTCGCGTGTTAATATCAGTTACATCAATTTTTTTATATATAATCACTAGGCTTTACATTTTTTTTATAAATAGTATGTATATATTGTAAGGTATTTCAGAAACGAATATAGCCATATTTAATGAGCTAAATCAAATTTTAATGTCAAAAGCAATGAGGATGCAGCAGGCACGTGACTCTAGGTATGACAACGAGTCTTAGTAATGTAAGTGAAGGACAACCAGCCCCATTGAAATGATGGCTTCTTACTTTTAAACTTTAACTTCCGAGTACAAAATGCGGTAATAGGAAAAATTAAAGAGATTGAAGGAAAAGATCCTTATTTGCTGAATGCAAGTATCTTCGAAGGTGATGCGAAAAGTTTTCCGGAAGTGCAAATAGTAAATATTTTTGATTACTTCGTCTTTGGTCGAAGTGCCTTTACCGCAGAACAGTTCGAGGCATATAAAAGTTTCGAAGCATATAACAATTTCTCGTCGTCGGTATTCTTTTACAGGGTAATTTTGTACGATCACAAATTCGTGAGTAATCAGTAATTTATGGAGAAAATAGGTACGCTGCCTTAATAAGTAAGGTTCTCTTCCCTCCCAGGTGCAGAGACCTGAGTAAAAAATGATAGGTTTTCTTTCATTCCAGGAATCGCTGATTTTGGATAAAACTTACCCTTAAATGGTTCTATTCGTTTTTGAGAGTTTAACTCTTCAACAAAAAGCGTCTTTCTAAGCTCTGGGAAGCAATTTCCAAGCCTTAGAAAAATGAGTATTTTTTTTTATTTTTTTCGTAAAATTGTGGTGAAAAAACAAAATAATTTTGCTGGAATTTGTGCCCTATAATCTATTTATCCGTAAATAAATTCAGCAGCATAACACCGTCCTGTAAACAGACCTAGACACCAAAAAGGATTTTATTTGGACAATAATTTTAGCCACTATTTGCATTTTCCCGCAAAAGTGTGCTTCAGCACCAGGTAAAAATCCAGGTGTACTAAAAATAAAATCGACGGTAGTTTGGGGAGGAAATATCATATAGGAGAAAGTAGTAAATTAAAAAACCCCAACACCGGCAGCCAAATAACTTTAATCGTGAAAAGCCGAAAACCCGCAAAAAAAAGTGAGTCAGGGAAACGGCGTGCTCGAGATCTAAAAAACACAGAAGAGACAGAGATTTGATTCAGACTAAAAGTCAGGTTTGCTAACAAATTAACTTTTAGCTCTATACAAAGTTTTAAAAAAAGTCCATGGCCGGATCTAGGGGGAGGGGCAACTGCCTCGGGCGGTGGTCTGGAGGGGGCGGCACGGCAATTCGAGTCGATCATAACTTTAACCAGGAAACGTTTTAGCAATGTTGAATCGCCGAGTGGAAAACCAAAAGTTCAAATTCATCATCATCAAGCAAAAATTAACTTTTACATCTAAATCATCGTAAAAAAACTACCAAGGTCGATAAAAATTGGGTCTGGATCACTATCGTACACCATGGTCTGGACTATAGGATTAAACAGCAGGGACTTCAGCACTTCAAGAAACGAGTTGTTACCCTCGAGAAACGAGAGGGGAGAAAGGGCGAAGTTTGACGCGTCGCGGGCTAAAATAATCTGCATTCCATCGCCACAATATATGAGGGATTTGTGGTCACTTTGTACTGCGTCTCATGGGCCCATTTTAGCAGCAATAAACGAAAACGCTTACCCCAAGCCATTGTGCGGGGAGGAGAAACAGCCTTTTCCCGAAAACTTCATATCGCAATGCGTCTGTTTTGACTGAAACCAGGTGTTTTTTTGTTTTTTTGTTGTTGATTTTCATCGGACGGACCCCTTGGCGTCTTGGTTTCTCAGAATCAGAAGCCAGAAGGCACCCTCTGCCCCTCTTTGGCCACTGGGAGGAGGTAGGATGGTTATCTTTTGCGTGGCGGGGGTCTGCTCGAAGAAGGAATTGTCGAGTGGTGACACGTGACGTGACAGTGACACACACTACAGTAATTTCAAGCTGCAAAGAACTCTTTCCTGTATTCCTCGTTCCTCCACCTCCAACAACGCTTACCATGGTTTTAGATTTTTTGTTCGCTTGTTTCACCAGTTTATGCGTTGAGTATTGAAACTGAGTCGAGTGTCCAGTTTATACTGAGTTTGAAATTGTCATGAATAATACAAAACAAAAACTTTCAGGTGCTCAATACAGAAAGAAAGCAAAAGCTAAGAAACTATCAGATGTGCAGAATGCTACTTTTATGAAGAAGTGGCTCAGTGGCGGCTTTTCAGGTGAAGCCTTCACCTATTTCACTTAAAATAAAGTATTATTCAGTAATTTGTATAATATATTATTTTTTGCCTATGTTGAGTTACAAAATACTCAAACTTTTGATTAGATATCAATTCACATAGCGCGTTCAATACGGAAAACAAGTCCTCATACACAAAACAGTGCAAGTGAAGAGCCGAAATGAGAGCCATTGGAAGTCTGCAGCTTTCGACCGAGTTGCTATGGTAACCGTGACGTCAACCTCCCTTATCTGGCGCGCAAGTAAAGTGTCTTAGCTTTAGCAGCCGAAGTTCTGAAGATGGAATCGTGACCTTCAAAGGAGATCCGGTGAAACTGAACGGATTACCCAGGATACCTTGCAATCCACTAAGGCTTTTTCCACAGATATCTTTGGCTTTTTACTTGCGGTGTTGTGGTACATGCTTTCCGAAAGGGATTTTTTTTTCGTGCTTTGTGATTATTTGTCAAAAAGTTTAGCTGTTACTGTAGTTTTGTGTACAGTTTAACTGTTAGTGATAGTTTTAATTTTTAGTATGTATCCTGTGAACGACATTGTTTGTAATTTATTACAAACTCCATTCAATTGGTGGAAAGATGAAGATAAAAGAGACAGTTTACTTCAAGGACGACCGACGGATTCACTGACAATTGTTGCCAAAAACGAAATCAAGAAGAGCAGTAAATCTTACAATATTAATTTTAAAATTTTTTGGTTTACTGAATATAAATGGCTTTGTAGTACTTCTGTGTTAAAAAAATTATTTTGTTGGCCTTGCTTGCTTTTTAGTAATAAACATTCGGCGTGGAATAAAGATGGAATCTCAGATTTATTAAATATAACACGCTCACTTCATAAACATGGTGCTTCTAGCGAACACCTGAAATGCGAGTTAATGCTAAGGAATTTTGAAAAAAATCAGAACACCATTGCCGATGCCCTGGGGGAGAATGCTAGGCTTTTGAAAATGCATTTCAACGAAAACGTTCGTTTAAATAAACTTTTCCTGCAGACTGTGATTGATGCAGCATTATATTTGAGCAAAGAAGAACTAGCCTTCCGTGACCATGACGAAAGCATGGACTCGATAAAACGTGGAAATTTCAAGGAATTACTTTCACTGTTGATATCAAGAAGTCCTTCAGAAATTCAAAATCAATACGAAAAGATAAAAAGTGTCTTCACAGGTGACTCAAAAACTATTCAAATTAATTAATTGAATGTATTTCTGAATATATAAACTATCACGTTAAAAATGAAATAAATGAAGTTCAATGCTTTTCTATTCAAGTAGATGACACCACAGGCAGTGGCGTGCCGTGAACTTTCTAGGCAGGCATGCAAAAAAAAAAAAAAAAAAAAAAGACCTACCTCATTTGTAGCGAAATTCCATCCCGCGATCCTTTTTTATGAATTCTTCCGTTACTTCTTCATAAAGCGTAGGCTTTGACATCAAAGTCTTCAGGAGAACCTTTTCAATTGTCATTAAAGACAGTCCAGATAATCTGTGTTGTCCCTGTGTACTGCGGGAATATGTTTTTATTCTTTTAAGAGCGGAAAATGATATTTCTGCGGAAGCCGTGGAATAAGGGAATTGTCACAATTAATTGGCACAACTTATTTAGTTCCGTCAAGCATTTAGCCAAACCAAGCTCGTGCAAAGATTTGAACAATTTGCAGACCGTTTTACTGCTTAATTCTGGGGAAGAGTAGAGAACACTTAATTCACTTTTTAACCTTGTGAAATCAAAGCGTGTGGGATACGTTTCTTTGAGTGAATTCAAGCTTTGTTCGAGAAACTTAAGCTGGAAGATCTCAGACTTTTCTGGATCAATGAGCTCCACGAACTTTATTTTATCGAATGACGAAAATCTGCTTTTCATCTGTTCGCTGAAGTGTCAATTATTTCTGCGAGTAAACGTTTCCAGGGATCCGCAGATGTCTTTTTGAAAGAAGTTAATCTAATCTTTTTCAACGGAGGATGAGAGAAAAAGGGGCACAGGGATTCACATTCTTCTAGATATTTTTTATAGGAAGCCCGCTTTTTTGAGATATATTCTATTGTGCTCTTGATATGCTGCACACAGAATTCAATATCAAGATTTCTTGACTGCAATATTTCGAACAAAATTTCCGTTAAGCTGAAAACATCATGAAATACACAAAGGATGAAGATGAACTCTGGATCTTTTAGCTTGTGCAAGTACCCTTCAGCAGATAAATACGTTTCCCCATCAAATTTTTCAGGGCTTTCAAGAATTGTTTCAAAATATTTCACGAGAGAATGATATTGCTGCCTTACTGTGAACACGATTCTTGACTTGAAGTTCCACCTTACTGTAGATCATGTGGGTAATCTGCGATTAACAATATTTCGCAAAAGTACGCTTCGAGATGAAGATCTGGAAAAAAAGGATGATAGACCATCAAATGTCAGGAAAAAAATGCGACATTCTTTTATATTTTGAGCGGAGAATGATAACACGAGGTTCATATTATGCGCATAGCAGTGAACGAACATTGCATCTGGAAACAGCTGCCGTACTCTAGTTTGCAATCCTGTTAATTCCCCTGCCATAACAGCTGCCCCGTTGTAAGTTTGAGCTATTAATTCAGCACCACATTTGTGAGTCTCGACAAAAAATTTCACGTGAAAGAACAGTTCTTCCGCAGTTTTTCCACTGCTTACATCGGAAAAACCGAGAAATCGTTCGACCACTTCGGCATCTTCGGTTGTATATCTCAGTACTGAAGATAACTGAGATTTCTTAGAAATGTCAAAAGTTTCATCCATCATGATAGCTTTAAAGTAAGAATTATCAATTTCTTTGTAGATGTGGGTTAGCATTCTTTGCTGATCAGCATCGATTAAGTCGTTTTGAATTCTGTTGGATTGGCCTGAAAATACCATAGAGGAATCCAGGTGCTGCTTCAGTAAGGGATCAAATTCACTAATCAGATTCAAAGTTTCTACATAATTGCCTTGATTTAATGATGTTTCCGATTCGTCATGTCCACGAAAAGCCAGTTCTTGAATAGCTAAGTGACACACGACACGAATAAGCCTTTGCAAAACATTGCGATTTTGTTGCACCTTTTCATTATGTTTTGTGACAGACATATTCTTCTATTGATCCAATGAGCAACTGATTCTCACGGAGCCAAATGTCTTCAATTTTGTGCAAGCCCGCAAGTGCTGCTCAGAACCTTCGTGGCGTTTCATGGCATTACGCAAATTATGTAAGTCCACATAACCAGTTTTGTTCCAAACGATTTTCTCATGTCAAAAAAAAACAAGGCCAACAGTACAGCTTTTGGTGTTTTGAACTACCACAAATCCATTCTGTTTCGTAAATGGAAGCGTTGAAATGTCGTTCGTATGTTTTATCTCCTTTCTTAAATGACGATGTTAAGCGACTCAATTTTGGTGTTGGCCTTCCGTTGCTAACACACTCCGATTTTTCCCCAAAACTCAGGGAATCGAAAGACTTATTCATTAATTTTGCAACATTATCCTCCACTTCATTTGTCATTGCTTTCCCTTTGTTCACTTAAACCAACGAATATGGAAAAAACAGCCTGAGAATGTTACAAACGTTACTACACGAAACACCTCTCGAAACGATACACACAGTGAACAGCGAGTTACAGGCAGAATAAATAATGCTTCTCATTGGTGGATGCAACAGCGGCATTCGCATTTTGACCAGTCGTATGACCGGTTTCCCACAGCAGTTGACATTACGCAGATGCCTCTACTGAAGTGGGAATTTGCAAGGTGAACAACGCGAAACCACCTTGAAAGCCGGTTTCCTTAACGAAAGAGCTGGCTGTCATCCGCGGTGTGAGGTCACAGGCAGATGCACCTCCGATTTTGCATTTGACGGCACTGTTCCGAACTTCCAAATGAAAAAAAAATTACATTTTGTTTTTGAATTAAACTCTTTCAAAACCATTGGCATATAGTTTACATTTTCGCACACAATTTTTTTTCGTATAATTATTAGGGCATGCAATGCATGCGTTGCATACAACGACCGCACGCCACTGACCACAGGCATGAATCAGACTTCTCAGTGCTCTTTATTAATGAGATTTATTGATTCGGAAGGTGTATTGGCTGAGCGATTTTTGGGTTTCCACGACGTGAGTGGAGATCGAACATCAGAAGCTTTATACAAAATGCTAGACAAAATTTTGGAACAGTTTGATTATCAACACAAATAATAGGACAATGTTACGATGGAGAAAGTGTAATGTCTGGACACTTAAATGGGCTCCAGAAAAAATCAAGGATAAAGCATCTGTTTTTGTTCATTGCGTAGCGCATCGTTTGAACCTTGTATTACAACATAGTTTTTTTTTAATTTCTAAGTGTCGAATATTTTATGCAAGCCTCAGTGGAATTCCTTCGTTTTTTCACCACTTAGTTAAGCGATCTTATACACTCACATCTACAAAAGCAAGACGCATAGCAACCATAGCAGAAACTAAGTGTAACTGTTGAAGATTGGGATAAATTGAAGGAAGTATTCGAATTTCTGACAAATAGTGAACAATCAGACCAAAAATCAATTCAACTTGCCAAGGGGTTTTTAAACGATATGAACACTTTTGAATTTACATTTTTGGCAATAGTATTTAATGAAATTTTTGGTCCCACCGATTTATTATTCGAAATTTTGCAGAAAAGATCACTAGACATAAACTACTGTGTAACTCAAATTAAAAAAACGTGGGAAATTTTAAGTCATAAAAGGAACGGTGAAGTATTTGAAACACTGTTTGGAAAAGCTAGCAAAATCACAGAAATAAGCAGATCTAAACGGGAATATGCTGCTCTTACACAAGAAACAATTTTTAAAAATTATAAACAATTGTTTTTTGAAATTTTGTACCACATTCTTATGGAAATGGATATAAGTTTTCAAGATTGTAAAAAACTTCAATTTGACTGTCTTGCTAACACAACCAAATTCGAACAATTTAATTCATTACATCCCTCTCACGCTTTTGAAAATCTACAAGATTTTTACGGAAAAATATTTACTAAACTCCAGCGCCTTATAAATGAACTGATTCTTGTATATGGCAACGAAAAATTAAGGAATATATCGACTCAAGAACTTTTTCGAGTGCTTCATGAAGATAAAGACATTTTTACAGAAGCTTATAAATTGGTTATCCTCATTTTAACAATTCCATCTACAAGTGTGTCAGTGGAAAGAAGTTTTTCTTGTCTTAAAAGAATACAAACTTACTCAAGAAACATTATTTCTCAAGATAGACTTGCTTCTTTGGCAAATATTTCTATTCAGAAAGATATTTTATTGATGCTCACGAAGAAACAACCATTCTAGGATGACATAATCGATAAATTTGCAGCTTTAAAAGAAAGAAAAATTGATCTAACATACAAAAAAAAAAAAAAAAAAAAAGGTCAGTCCTCATATAGTGATTTTCGTTGAAGACAGTAGATATCTTTTCATATTGCTCTTGTAGCTCTTCACCTATTTTTCCAACCACGAGCCGCCACTGAAGTGGCTGCAAACTTCGAGCAGTTAACACGATGAAGTGCATGCGCATGACTATTTGGCTTCTCTTGAAGAGGAAAAATGTACGGAATTAAAAGCAACTTTCACTTCAGAAGGGATAAAAGATGTAATACAGGTTATACAGGTACAGGGTGATGTTAGTGAAGCTTGCAGCTCGTATGTTGCTACCTGTACCCCAGCTGCGGAAAAAGAAGGGGAATCTCTGCAGTCATGAATGCCATCCAATGGCGTACCCAGAAAGGGTTCAAAGGGCCATATGCATCCCCTAAAATAATTTTGTCTAGTTTTAAAAATTGATAAAATTTGTCGGAGACGTTATTTTGCTAATGTCGCCGTTCTGGTCTTCCTTAAATTGCCCTTAGTTACTTCTTTATTTGGAATGGTCAGACGAAGTCACATATGCAAATTGCACTGGTCAACACACTTTTTCTGGCATAAGGTATTCCAACGGTTTTAAGGTAATTTTGGGGTGCTGATTACAAATCTGGCATCAGTTTTTGTCTATCACATCAGGTTTTTGAGATATCAAATATTGCATTTTCAATAAAAACAGCAAATTTATGCTCATATACGAATAGCTAAATAGACATACATACAAGAATAAGATAAGATACAATATACAATAATAATGAAACAAACATTTAATGAGCCGTAGCACAAAGTTGTGAGAGTGACTGCATATCAATGTGAGTGAATGCATATTACCATGTAAGAATTGAATTGTGAAGATAAGAAAAATATGTACAAAAAGGTTATTAACAATAGTGATGTTACATCTGCATAAACGACCTCTTCTTTGACGATCTCAGATGCACAGTTTGTGGAATGTCTCTCATCAAGGACCAGCAGTAATCTGCCATCATGTTTGAGTCCCATCGGCCTTGGTAACGTTCTGCCATAACTTTAATGTCTTGATGAAAGCGTTCACCTTGCTCTTCGCTCACGTGACCCATGTTCTCTGGAAACTGGGCCAAGTGACTATGTAAGTAGTGAACCTTGATGCTCATTCTACATCAAAGTGCTTGGAAACTCAAGAGCAGCTCCTCCACAACCTCTCGATAGTTGTCCGCTTTCCTGTTCTCAAGGAAATTCCGCACCACATTAGAGAATGCATTCCAAGCTCTAGCCTTTGTCGCAGTCATTGTTGTAACAAAGTGTGGATCCCTGATGAGTGTTCTTATTTGAGGGCCATCAAATATTCCTGCCTTTTTCTTCTCTTCCCTGAGACTTGAAAAGGTAGAACATATATAGCTCAAGCAGTCTCCAGTGTGATCAAGAGCTTTGACGAATTTCTTCATTAACCCAAGTGTTATGTGCAGTGGGGGAAATACAATTTTATTCCTATCAACCAGACGCTCATTCTTGATGTTCTTGTCACCAGGCGTCAAACTGATTCTTGGTGGCCAGTTCTTTTAACCCAGTGTTCTAATGTAGCCCTACTGTCCTAGTAGCACAGGGAACAAGGGTATTTGGTGTGACCTCCTTGCTGACCGAGCAGAAAATTAACCAATTTCAAATCAACACAAATTACCCATCCATGAACATGGTATTCCAATTTATCCAGAACAATCTTGATGTTGGCATACTCTTCTTTCATTTCTACAGAGTGCCCTATTGGGATTGAACCATATATATTTCTGTTGTGAAGTAGCACACATTTCAAACTCCTTTTACTACTGTCAATAAAAAGTATCCATTCACTTGAATCATATGCGGGCAGTTCCATATTGAGAAGAAGCCCTTCAACATCATTACAATAAACAAGTTGATCATCTGAATGGAAGTACTTTCGCAGTGCTGCTTCTCTGTTACGATAAAAGGAGAGACTAGTGCCAGGTCTGAGTACTCCTTTCTCTTGCAGCCTGGAAGCCAACAATTCAGCAGACTACTTCGGCAAATACAAATCTCTTACAAGATCATTCAATTCAGGCTGACTAGACAGAGAAATTTTATCACAATCTGCATCAGATGGCGTATATTCGATCTGAGCATCATCATCATCATCATCATCATATGTAGAAGCAGGTAAACTAAGGGATTCAACATCAACCTCTGGTAGCTCAGGAAATACAGGCACAGGTATTTCCTCACAGTGCTCAACTGGTCGACTGGCAGATGGAATATCTGGGTATTGTAAGTGTTGTTTGTTTTTCTTATTGAAACCTTTTAGATTGACAAGGCAGAAGTAGCAGTTATCCAAATGGTTTGTAGGTTCTCACCAAACCATTGGCACACTAAACTTCAGCTTAGCATTCTTTCCTTTAGACCATGATCGCAAAGTTTAAACACAGGTTTTACACACTTTGTGAGGAACCCAATTTTTGTCTTGGTCTCCAAGACGTACTTTAAAGTAGGCAAGATAAACCCTCTTGACAAAGGTATTGATGTTGCGCCTTTGATCCTGCAAAGTGAAGTTGCCACAGATGTAGCAGAAGATATCTGGGTCATTACTGCATTTCCTTCTTTCGGATGTTGTAGCCATTGTTAGATCACGACCTGCAGAAGCAAAATATTAAATAAATGTGGATATCTACATAAAATGATATTATAAACACACTATCCTAAAAATACAACACCATATTTTAACACTAAAGCAGTCACTGACTCGCAACAACTTGCAATCATAAGTGACAAAGAGTTAATTTAGGGTAAAATCAATGAAAATGGGGTATGCCGATAGCATAAAAATGAGATGTGATAGAGCAAATCTGAGATCAGATTTGGAATCAGCACCCTGAAATTATTCTAAAACATCTGCAAAAGTCCAGGCCAGAAAAATTTTCAGGCCAGAATTTTTTGTTCACCAGTGTTGTTAATGCCTATCCCCCCCCCTACGCATTCCCACTCGTATGCCATCAAAGAAAGGAGAGAGCGAACTAGTGTTGCAGTAGTCAGGGCGTCAGTCTAATGAATGGTGGAAGCTGGGGCCTGGGGAAGGGAGGGGTGAGCCTTTTATTTTGAGTACAAACCATAGCAGAAAAACAAAAATGTAGAATGAACGTTACTTTGTAAGTAATAGTATTTGAGAAAAATAAAAGTGCCTGTTCTCATTTTTCATCACTTTAGAAGAAATGATATCGTAACTGCAGTGATAAAACCAAGAATGTGAGAATTTTTCGATTCTTGATTTTACATCATATAAAATTTTATTCATTGGTGCATAATACAGATGTAACTTGATGTAAATGCTATGTATAGTGCTTGAACAGTCTGATGTAATAGCAAAAGTGATTCTTTGCTCAAATTTAAGTTCTAAATAGCGATAATTCAAACAAAATTACGCATTAGTGGTTTTGACACTGCTGCGACGATATGCACCCCCCCCTCAAATTAATTTCTTGGTACGCCACTACTGCCACCAATAGAATTTTCAGATGCTAGCTCTTGGCCATCTCCAAATGAAATAACTGACGAAATTCGCTGTTTTTTAAGTGAAATGGTTGCCACGCAATCGAAAAAATATTCGGACTGTGTAAACTACGCTTCAATAGAAAGAGCAAACAGACATCTAACAGCATCAATGTGGTATAAAAAATTGCCAAATGGCGAAAATATAAAAAGAAACTGGTTAATGTACTCAACAAAGGAGAATGCTCTTTTTTGCGCCCCATGTAAATTGTTTCTTGATAGAGCGAACCGAGCAGGCTGGTTCTCATCATTGCAAACCAATAGATATAAAATATGGAAAAAAATATCAGAAAAACTGCCCCAGCACGAATCTTCAACGGTGCACACAGGCTGTGTTCTAAAGTGGAGGACTCTTTTGAAAACCATTAAAAGCTGTAGCTGCATAAATAAAGATTTGGAAAAATCGATTGAGACGTGTGCAAACAAACCTTCCTATCGTTAATTTCCAGAAAATTGAATTTTCGTTTCAGCCCGACATAAACTTCGGAGATCTTAGCTTGGATCAACTTTATTTGTGGGAAATTTGTAAGGCAGTTTCTGCAGGTGATTGCCCACAAGATCTGGCAAATCGGGATCCTGGAACACTTGGCGGACCCTCTCAAATCGGACCCTCTCAAATCGCATCCCATTGGCGGACCCTCTCAAATCGCATCCTGCGTTTGTATGTTCGAACTAGTGATCCAATACCACAACTTGTCTCATTAGCCACCTTTGTAATGAAAGTATATGCACCATCGTGGTTCACGATCAAATGTAACGGTACCTGTAAAGATGGTCCAAAAAATTTGCAGCTTTTTATATCTCGGTTTCAGTATCTTCCAGATAATTTAAAGGATATTGTAAAAAGAGTCGTCCAAGACAACACGTATTTTGCCCATAAAACTTGCTCGCTGCAATGTTGTTTGACAACAGAAGGTATGACTGTGAGCTTGCTGTTCGACGTATCATGATGGCCAAGAAATCTTCCAAAGAAACAACTACCATTAGGAAGTTTCGGATTCCTACGCTGAATTTCCAGAGCAATGATTACACCGACCTAATCGACTGGCAAGAGGGTATTGTGACTGAAAACGAATGTAAAACTGATTTTTTATTCACTTGCACTGTGAAAATTGCTAAATATGCAATCGTATATATTCAAACAAGTTAGTAAAATCATGCAATGCATTGATTATAATACGCTTTCCAACATACCAGAAATCATTATTCAAGTTATGAGGATAATGGCTGTGGAATAAATTTCAGTCCTGTGCCCTGACCTTTGATCCCATTTCAATGATATTCAACAGAACCAGTTCAGTATACCTCCGAAATAACATGATAAAGTTTTGTCGCAATCGAAGCATTTTTACGTAAGGTATGATGCATAAGAGCTATGGAATAGATCCGGTTCCTGTGTCCTAACCGTTGACCCCATTTCGCCCGTTTTCAATAGGAATCGTTCCCAGGCAGGGCCCTACAACATACTAACATTTCATTCAAATCAAATCATTTTTACGTACGTTATGACGCATAATGGCGATGGAAGCGATTCCGCTCCTATGTCCTGATCTTTGACCCCATTTCGCCCATTTTCAATAGAGTTTGTCCCCACGTGGTCCCCTACCCCATACTAAAATTTCATCGAAATCAAACCTTTTTTACGTTAGTTATGACGCATAAGAGCAGTGGAATGGATCCCGCTTTTATGTCTTGACCTTTGATCCCATTTCGTTCACTTTCAATGGGGTTTCTTCCCAGGTGTTCCCCTACCACATACTAAAATGTCATCGAAATCGAACGATTTTTACGTGAATTATCGTGCGGACGGACATACGCACACAACGCGTGACGTAATGAGGCAGATGGGAATCGCGACCATCTGCTCGCAAGAGTGCGACGTCATAAAATTTTAATAGGATCCACACACAACGCGTGACGTAATGAGACAGATGGCGTGACCGCGCGCCAACATCTAATGGCACGACGCCATGACATTACACTAAAAACGTGGTAACTCGGGATGGTTATTTAACCCACTAAACGAATTTTCCTAAAGTCGAGATCAAGCTAAATCGATTTCTAGTACCAGAAAACAGTAGGTTAACGACTTTCATCAAAATCCTTAGAGCCGTTTTCAAAATGAAATTTACATACATACAAGAATTGCTCCTTTAAGGTGAACGTCAAGTAATTTTGCTTCCTGTAATTCGAATGGAAAAATTTCTGTACACGTTTTCTTCCCAATTAATGCGTTCCCAAGGATGAAAATTTGAACATCGATTAAGATATCTTCATTTTATAACTTGCAATACTTAATATTTTCTAAAACATAACCATAATTATACAATCCAACATTTGTTTGTCTACTGACGTCATTAAAATATAGGTCGCACCATCTTTTTTCTGGACAATTAATGCGTTCACAAGGATGAAAATTTGAACATCGATTAAAATAACTTTATTTTATAACTTAGAATACCTAATATTTTCTAAAACATAACCATAATTATGCAATCCAACATTTGTTTGTCTACTGACGTCATCAAAGTACAGGTCGCGCCATACTTTTTCTGGTTTCAACACCACCAAAGGAAAAGTTATTGATTTTTAATATAATTATGGTTATGTTTTAGAAAATATTAAGCATTCCAAGTTATAATAGGAAGTTATTTTAATTGATGTTCAAATTTTCATCCTTGGGAACACATTAATTGTGAAGGAAATGTGTACAAAAGTTTTTCCATTGGAAGTATAGGAAGCAAAATTACTTGACGTCCATCTTAATAATATGGGATAAGGGTGATGGAATGGATCGCAATGCTATGTCCTGACCTTTGACCCCATTTCGTCCATTTTCAATAGGGTTCGTCCCCAGGTGGTCCCCTACCACATACTGAAATTTCATCGAAATCGAACCATTTTTACGCACGTTGTGAGGCATAAGCGCAATGGAATGCATCCCGCTCTTATGTTCTGACCTTTGACCCCAATTCACCCATTTTGAATAGGGTTCGTCCCCAGGCGGTCCCCTACCACGTAGTAAAATTTCATTGAAATCGAACCATATTTACGCAAGTTATGACGCATAAGTGCAATGGAATGGATCCCGCTCCTACGTCGTGACCTTTGACCCCATTGGTCCCATTTTCAATACGGTTTGTCCCCAGGTGGTCCCCTACTACATACTAAAATTTCATCGAAATCGAACCATTTTTACGCCAGTTATCGTGCGGAGAGACGAACGGACAAAGCTGGAGCATATACGCTTCTTCAACCTACGGTTGGAAAGCGTAAAAATGGCGATCAGTTGAGTTGTACTGATTTGCTATCTGTGGTTCATACGAATGGGTTACAAAATGCATTCCCTAACTTATATGTAGCATTAAGAATATATGCTACTCTGCCAACAACGTCACACGTCAGAGACCTGTGAAAGGACGTTTCGTAAAATGAAGCTTATTAAATCATATCTCAGATCAACAATGCACCAAGACTCCTATTACAGCTAAACTGATAACTTTAGTCCAGTGTTTTTATATTGGTTAACCTGCTAAAACCTAATACATGAAACTGTATTTTGCATTGAAAATGATTTGAGTATTTTTGCATACTTAAACTTAGAAAACTTCCTTCATTGTATGGCTTACACCACTGCTGTCGATGTAAGATATCTATAATTATACATTTCTTGTACTTTTGAGTTGAGAATTTATTAAAGTTCAAACAAAACATGCTTTTGCACAAGAAGACATTTTTGTGTATTTTTTTATATTTCAGTTTGATTGTTACTGAATTTATATTGCTGCACTACTCTGCTGTCTACTTAATGGTCTAATGACCATTAAGTAGACAGCAGAATAGGATTCTACAACTTTAAGTCAATACATTACTTAAAGGAATTTCTTGGTGTACAAAAAAAAAAAAGATCTCCCCCAAACAATATTTTACACTCTGTTGGTTGTTACCATGGTTTAGTTCATTTTGGTTATTACTCATTCTGCAGAGCTATGGTAATCAAAACGTCACTTCGTTTGTTTTTTTTTTCAAATTTTAATTAACAATAAGAAACACAAAAAAATCAGAACATGTGTGAAAACTTAATTTTGTACTGGCACATTTTTTGCAGAAATATTGAACATAGCTCATTACTGTACGCCATGAATACCGCAGCTATCTAGTACTGTTGTCATAAAATATTCTCATTTAATGTTTCTGGAATTTAAATTCTTTGAAGACATATAGCTTTCTTTACTTACGGGGGTATATTCAGAAAATGAGCTCTTCTTGTTAGAAAATGTTAGCAGCCTTTACCATAATATTTTAAGAAACGATTATCGTTTCTTAAAATATTATGTTTGGCATACAGACAGCCAAAAGTTACATAAACATGTTATAATTTTAGTCAAACTTCGGAGTAAAATAACTAGATTTCCTGAAGCAATCCTGGGAAGCATGCACGAAAAACTCTCGTATTCACGTTTAGAAAATAATAAACATTATAAAATAAGAGCCATACATCAAGAATAATTAACAGATTGGTTACACAATTTTAAATTGTGAAAGTGAGCTAAATTATTGGCAAAGGGCATATATAAAATACCCTGCATTGCATTCAATGGTAAACAAACATCCTAGGGGTCGCGAATCAGCGCCGATTCTGTGCAGCGGCAAGAATATGAACTTTTGCTTGTACATTAGCGATAGCGAACTGGCATAGCCTTGTATTATACGATTAATCGCAGAAAGCCATGACCAGACTGAGTCAAAAAAGCGAATCCGAACGCCTGTTTTTTCGCACCGAAAGCATCGACGTATTTTAATACCGTTGATAATTGACTTTTATTTGTGTATATTTAATTCAGTTTTATTTGTGCATTCTCTGCTTCGCAGCTAGCCCCGAATATACGCCACTGAAATGCTTATTTCTGCCCAACGCCGAAAATTAAATAAAAAAAACCGCCGCTTTATTTGTCATGAGTATATATCTATATTGTTTATCCGCCTGCCTGCCTCATTGCCTTGTTGTTTTTATTGGAGTCATGATTTTCTAACTCGTGTTTCTTTTCCCAGATCTTTGGTCCTTGAGATTTGAAAATGTGTAAACTCTAAATTATGTGAATGGGGCATTTCTTTGTATCATATTTTAATTTAATTTATCTTTTATACCCCCCCCCCCAGGCCCGACTACAGGATTTTTGGGACCCTGGGCAATCTTGAGGCCGCCCCCCACCCAAACTTTTCCTCTGTCCCTTCTCCCCACAAAAAGATTTTGGAACAGTGCAGAATTAATATACGTTATATTAAATACAGGTACAAAACCCTCTTACAAGTTTTTGCATTTGATGGATGTTTGTTTTACCATGTACAAAGCTTGTTGTATATGGTTGAAACTTCCATCAAATTGCAAATATTTCATTAGAATTATTTTATGGTTGTTATGTACAATTCTGAAATTCATTCTTAACTTATACACAGAATCACTTGACATAATTTTAAAGCTAAAACTTTTTTATTAAATGTTAAGTACTCAATATTTGAAAACTAAAACAGGGTTACTTTTTTTGTCAAATTAGTTATTAATTTACAAAAACACACTATTTTATAATTAAATATCAAAATAGAAAAAATAAAATTTTTAATAAGCAAATTTGGTTACCTAAGAGTTTTTATAGTTTCTATGAAAACTATAAAACTATTAGGTAACCAAATTTCTGGCTCTTTTAGATGCAAATTCGTCAATTACATCATCAAAGTTCAAAGTACGAGCAAGATCTGCTACCATGGCAACAGTGGTTAGTCCACACAGTCTTCCTTGTCTCATAGTTCATCGATTATAACTTTTGATCCTTTTTAAAACACTGAAAGATCTCTCAGCTCTTGCCACTGACAATGGAAGAGTACAGAATAACCTAATGGCTATACACACATTTGGGTTCAACTCCAGCTTCAAACTTTTAAGTTTGTTTAACAACTCGAGGGTTTTCAGACGATCGGGTTCCAAATTTGAGTGATGGATTGATTTCAGATGGATCAGTTCGTCTGCGAGATTCTGAGAAAGATCGTTGGGGAAGGTAGCAAGTAAACTGCTACAAGGTTCAACAATGGCACTATCTTCTGTTTGTAAAAACTGCCACAAACACTGAAAAATTTCGCTGAGTTTCCTGGCTGTAATGAAACATTCGGTTAGTCCTGATAAAACAGTATGAATGATTCTGTAGAAGACATTTATCCGGAAATCTCTCTCTTCTTTTGTTTCCATTCCATGGGCATTTTGAAGGCCTGGCTCTGGCTTATCATCTGGTGTTTCATCATGAAAGTGTTTTCTTTTCTTTTGCCTTCTTTCCACAAGTGTTGTGTCTGTAGGAAGATCAGTTACCATAGCATTAGCAACAAGCTTAGCTTCACTAGGGATATAGTCAAACATGTTTCTCATCTCTTTCATCTCTTCTATTAGGCTGTCAATATTGGTGACTTCTACATCAAGAGTTGTATCTCTGGTTTGAAGAACTTTGTTACCATGGGCAAGAGCTACTAGAGTTTTGTATCAAACTGTAGCCATTAAGAGACATTTGAACGACTAAAGATACCTTGCGAAACCCAACAATTCAGTTTTACTTTCAACATTCATATTCAGCTCCTTGCATCGGGAAACAGCACGCTTAATACCGGGAAGATGTTTGGTAAAGGGTTTCATGGCATCACCTCTTGCTGCCCACCTTGTATCAGAGAGACTATGCAGAGAGCAGTTAATCTCTTTTTCTAAGATTTCCCACCGTTGAGGAGCTTTGGAGAAAAATTTATACAACTGCTGTAAAGTACGAAAAAATGTAACAGCATCTTCACAACACTCGGCAGCATTAATTCCACAAAGGTTTAGGCTGTGTGCAGCACAATTTGAAAATAGAGCTAACGGGTTGATTTTAGAAATAATAGCTCTCACTCCCTTATAAACACCAACCATATTAGCGCCATTATCAAAACCTTGTCCTCTACAGTCACTCAAAGGAATACCATGCTTTTCCAATTCCTTTATTATTTCATTAGCTATATCTTGTCCTGTTTTTTGTTGCATGAAACAAAGCTCAAAAACCTCTCCGATATTTGGAAACAAGCCTCACTCTGATAAATATCTCAAAACAAATGTTATCTGCTCATGGTGAGACGAATCTGAAGTAGCATAAACCAGTATGGAATAGTAATTTGCCCTTTCCCTTGCTGATAAAATAGCACTAAGAACTTTGTCTCCACAAGCTTGAATAAATTCATTCTGTGGATGCCAGGAAAGGTAATTGGCTTGAAGACGTTTTCCTTCTTCTTCAGCTTCTTTTACTTTTGTTATATGTTCTCTTAGTAATGGATCATACGTAGCTAAGAGCTCAATTATTCCAAGAAAGTTTCTATTGTTAGGATCTCCAATCTTTACTGAATCATCTCTGAGTGGGAGGCCTCTTTCAGCTAAAAATAAAATTACAGACAAGAGTCGTCGAAGCAAATCTCGATAGTATTTTGTTCTTGCTGTCATTTTGCTGTCCAGTTGAGAGTGAATGTCAGCCCCTCCCTTTAAACGTTTTTCCAACTGTCGCCATTCTAGATAACACGTCTTATGAAAAGAACTCACTTCATACTTGGGTAGTTTATCATAGAGTTTACGCCATGATTGATCTTTCTTCCACCTACCATCGCTCATCAACACTGAACGGTTACTTTCTATAGGTTTAGTAGAACGACCAAACAAACGGCAAGGAAAACAGTAAAGTGACTGATTTCCCGCATTCCAAACTAACCAATCTCTTGGTCGATGTTCCCCAATTTTGCTTTTCGAGAATAACACCGTGCGTGGAAAATCCCTTTTCCCATCATGTGGAAGGTTTGCAGGAACTGGAGGGGACCTCTTCGGACAAAACTTTCAATTACATCAGTGTTTGATGTAATTGAAAGTTTTGTCTGAAGAGGTCCATTAACTGGTTTGGACAACCAGTTAATGTTGCAAGATCAAAGGGAACCTTGCACTCAGTTTCATCATTTACGTTTTGAAGCAACTCTTGCAGTGAATCTGATGAAGGTAAGTCATTTTTGTAAGACTTGGGCTCCGTTTCTGAAGGCTTATATAGTCCTACTCCTAGGTTTACAACTTTATCGATTGATGTCGTACCTGATATTTGGGGTGAACATGGAAAATGAATTTTTGTAGGCTCTACACTAAAAACAGCAGCAGCAATATCTTGGCTTACAGTTGCACTAGAATCCAAAAGTGCAACGGTCTCAGATTTCTTAATTCCAACTTCAAACAATGTCCACCTTCCTTTATTATCAGCTTCTGATTTCACTTCTCTATCTTTTCGTTTTTGGGCACCAGATTTATGTTTATAGGTATCCATAATTTAAAAAATGCACCGCTAATCAGTCGAATGACGTTTTTTATGCTACACTCAGTACACTGTATTACACTTGACCGGAGCTACAAATGTCATCACCTTCTACAGAAATTAAAATCCCACACTGAATATTTCCACTCTCTTTTCACTCTGCAGACTCTCTGTCTGCAAATAATGCGGAAGTTCTTTTGGTACACATACACGCACCGAAAGCGTGGCCCCTTTCATTGTACAAATTCGCAACCCATGGAAGCAGCAAATTTTTAGACGCCACTATTTGACTCCGCCTACCTGTTTGGCGGAATTTGGCATACCACGTGGTTTTGATGTGGAAGGGTCAAAATTGGCCTGCTTCCATTAGTAAGGGAAATTTCTGTTTTCTTAGTTTTTGTGACAGTGGGAGAACGCAAGCGTGGGAACCAAAGCGGCTGCCCCGGGAGGGCGGAGGCGCAAATTTTTAATTTTTCTGCTAGACCATTTCGCTAAAAATTCGTGACAAACGTTCACTAGAATTGATATTCCGAACTCATAACATTTACATAAAAATCTTTCAAAATTAAGAGTTTTGTTCTAGGCGACTTTTCTTAAGAATAAACAAATGGCCGCATTAAAATTATTTTTTACATTTCATAAATAGCGAAATACGAATTTCATGCAACTAAACGAGAAACAGAAGCCAAAATATATTTTACACGTAGGACAAGCGACGTTTCCCTTCAGTTATTTCATGTCCCACAAAATTACGATAACGATGTTTTGTTCAATCATAAGTTAAAAGGTTCAATGTCTGATTTATACCCCACAGAAAAAAAATGAATACGCAGTATTATAACAACAGGAAATTCTTTCTTTCGCACAGGTAAAAGAGCTAAATTAACGTTGTTTACACGATCAAATGTCACTAGCTGCTGCCACTCATTTACAGAAGAACTTCCACTTCTATTCTATGTGCCTCAAAGGTCTTTGCTGCAGACATTTCATTTGGACAAATATTTTTTATTTGATTCAACTCTTATGTTACTTTTACTTACTATTACTTGAGTCTTATTTCCAGCCTTCTGGATATTTTCGCTTTTTCATCTAAAACTTCTTCAGCTTTCGGTGTGTATTCTCAATGAATGTGAAGTAACGCTAACCCATTGAGTCTCAGTTCTGATATGATTTCAAGAGACACAATGTTGAAACCAAACGCTCACTTTTTGAAGTTGTCACTGGTACAGTACCTAGTCTGTGAAGAAATGTTTTTATATTGGGTAACGCCTCACTGTGGCACAGTTTTCAAGCACTTAGTGCATCTTCTGGCCAGTGCTCTTTTTCTTTGCGGGCGATCCTACGATATCACAGTTTCAATTCTGCTATTAGTTCTTCTTGAGAGCCATTCAAGTCACCTATATAAAATTCAGTTAGTTTTAAAACCATCAATATCTTGAGAAGATGGTGGCACATTGGGATTTGCTGAGAAAAGTAATTGGAATCCCGATGAGAGCATTGGCGTAGTCAGCTGATGAAAAGTGGCTTCACGCCAGAAGCACATGGAGAAGGGCTGTTGCCACCTCCTTTTACTTCTAAGAAATCTATTTTCCAAAGCACCAATAAACATGTCTAAAACGGTACATAAATTGAAATCCTGCAATAGTCTAGGTTTTCTGTGTTTATGTTACAGCGTTTTTTTTTTTTTTTCTTATGTTATTCTTGGTATTTTAATCAAAACTTATTTTTCAGCGTGATTTAGAGCAAGGGTCACCAAACTTTTGGAGAGAAGGGCCAAATAGGAAATTGGGTAAAGCTCGGAGGGCCAGATTAAAAAAAAATGGCAAATCAAAGATCAATTAATGCAGGTATTGTAAATTTTCAATGAACTAATTACTAATATGTGTCAATGTGTAAGTAATTTTATATGCTCTGTAATTTAACATAAAAGTTTTGAAATAAATATTTCAAGATATTTATACCAAGGAGGTTAGAAGAAGAGGAGGTGAAGGGACCCGTTTTGAGTGAAGCCAAAACAGATCATCTGTTTCTGTCCTCTCTCTGAGGTGGTGGGGGTCTGCGCTGTAGGAGTTCGGGAACGTGACGTCAGTTCCTGTGGCTTAAGCAGTTTTGCTTAGCGCATGCAAACCAAGGATGGAAGGAAGGAATATTTCGGACTTCTTATTTCTTAACATTAGGTTTTTGGTTATATTTTAAACATGGTTACTTGCACATGGGCAGTATGCATGGTTACTTGCACATGGGCAGTAAGTAACCATGCACTTCCGCTCAAAAAATCATTGTTTTGTTCAATTTTTTAAAGAAATACCAACACATATCTTACTGTTTTTTCTGGAAATTTTGTATTATAGGAATGAATATTTCAGTCTCAATTTTTTTCATGCCTGTATGGGTAGAGTAAGGATCCGAAAAACCCGTTCAAAATCGCAATTTCCCCATAGAGATATACAGGAGATTCTTAGGTTGGGCGCATTGGCGTAGTCAGCTGATGAAAAGTGGCGTCACGCCAGAAGCACATGGAGAAGGGCTGTTGCCACCTCCTTTTACTTCTAACCTCCTTGATTTATACACAATTTCGCTGGGCAAACTATCGCTTGAATAGTTCCAACTTCGATTGGAAAGAGTTCAAATCAAAAACATCTCTTGTGCAAGTTTACCTTTCCGTTGCAAATTCAAATTTAGTTGGTTGAGATGGTCAGTAATGTCTGTTAAAAATTCAAGGTCTCACAACCAGCAAGCGTCAGTAAATCGTGGCACAGGTCTTGATTTTTCCATCATGAAGATGTTTATCTCGTCTTGCAGCTCAAAGAAAAGTTTTAAGACTTTGCCTTTGCTTAGCCACCTGACTTCCGTATGGTGCAGCAAATCTTTATACTCAGCTTCATATAACTGCAAGAAGCTCTGGAACTGTCGATGATTCAGCCCGTTTTTTCGGATAAAGTTTACAGTTTCTATGACAGTGGACATAACGGGGCTTAAGTTTAACACTTTCCCACAGAGAGCTTGTTGGTGCAGTTTCGGTAGACCACGATACTCACATTCATTCTGAATCCGGCATTGCAACCAACCATGTTTCTGGCGCCATCTGTAGTAACACAGGTCAGCATAGGCATAGCCAAGGGAGTGGTCCTCGGCCGGACCCCCTCCCCCTTGAGGAGAGATTTAGTATGAATTTAAAGCAATATATATGTATATATATGGGGCTTTCACCAATGAACCAAACCCATGGACCCCCTCCACCTTAAGAAATTTCTGGCTACGCCACTGCAGGTCAGAGTCCCCAATCTCAACCCAAGTTCGTGAATAGCCTCAGAAACTTTTGTAAATATTATTCTCCCTGTGGTTTTGTTCTTCAGGCTTTTTATGGCAGCAAAATCTTCCGTTACTTCAAAATGTTTATTGATACCTCGAATGAAAACTGGTAGTTCAGCAGTACTGCTCACATCCTCGCTTTCATCAACAGCAATGGAAAAATGAGTAAAACTACTCGCCCTTTCAATTAACTGTGCATCCATGTCTTTCCCCAAGTCCTCGACCCGCCTAGTCACAGTGCTAGCACATAAGCTAATGCTGCCGAAATGTTTTGCGTTGTCAGGACAAACTTCTTCGGCCATTGCCTCCACACACGTTTTAACGAATTCGCCATCAGTAAAGGGACGTCCTTCTTTAGCAATTATTTCCGCAACAAGGTAACTGGCCCGAACTGAAGCAGTATTTTGCTGCGAAGACTTCTTAAAGAAATTTTGTTGTTTCCCTAAGCTTTCTTTTAAATCCAGCAGCATTTTCTTTAGCAATTCTCCTTGAATTCCATCATAGTTCACATCGCGCTTTGTGGTGTAATGCCGCTTCAAATTGTATTCTTTTAAAACGGCGACACTTTCTTTGCAGACCAGGCAGAGGGATTTGTTATCTCTGGACTCAACAAAAAGATAATTCACTTCCCATTGCGATTCAAATATATATGTGGCATCTGGCATTCAGTGTCCACTTTTCTCTTTTTGGGTGGGAACATATCAAAATTCAACAATCGAACTCAAATAACGAAAAATCAAGAAAAACATGTGTGTCGGGTCAAGTAAAATTAGCACAGCGCACTTAATCTCTGTGGTTGAGATGCCATCCGACTCGAACACTGCTGGGAACATGAGCCTGTGTGCGAGTAAGTCTTTGTGTCCCTCAGTTCTAGTCTATTTTTATAACAGGGCGGGGCTACTGGGGCCAAAGAGAGAGGATGTGTGTGTGTGTGTGTGTGAGTGTGAGTTAGCAGATACTGCTGCTGGCCGCGGGTGGGCTGTGAGTCACAGCACTGAAAATCTTCCCTCACTTTTCGTCAATCAAACGTTGCTATGATATCCGGCCATGCTATGACATATAGCAACTCTCTTTCTCAGTCAGAAAAAAATAAAATATGTAAAATGAATTTTAAAATTGTAAAAATAGAAATATCCTGGCGGGCCGTAGTTTGGTGACCCCTGCTTTAGAGTAATCTGAAATAAGTCATGGAACTCAAATTTGGCATTAGAGAAAAATGAATTTTCCTTTGAGCTTGGAATAAAGTATATCGTGACATCTCGTCTGACACAGAATGCATTGGAACATTTTTTTAGTCAAATTTAGAGGACTTGTACGATTTAATGAACATCCTTCTACTTCGGAAATCTCGCGTCGTCTTAAACTGTTACTTCTTGCTAATAAGTTGCAAACATTTCACCTAAAGCAACGTACCTAATGCAAACCTTTGAAGTTGCTAGAAAATAATATAGGGCCTTATGAAAGATAGCACACAACGGAATCAAATGTTGAAAGTACATCACTCGATGAGTTTAACAATTATCCTTGCAAGTGGTGACGCCAGCAGTGCTCAGCTGGGAAGGAGACATTGGGGGCTAAGTATCGTATGGGGGAAACACCATATATCTTAAAATTCTTGGTAGAAACTTTGCCCAAAAATTTCGCTTCATATAGATTTAATTAACCCCACGGTTTCCTAAATAAAGGCTGCATACACAGTAAGTACTGAAACCACAGGTTTCAGTATTTATTCAAATCATAGGCGCCAACTTTCCAAAAATCCAATGGATGCTCAAGCCCACAACATTCGCATGGAGTAAAAGCAGAAAAAAGACGGGGGTGGGGGTGGGGGCCGTGGTAAAGTATGGAAATTCAATGCAGACTAACTTTTTTCGAAAAGTGTCTATTTTACCTAGATTTTGATGCTGCTAGATACATATCTGTCCAAAATGCGACAACCTGTTGTCGAAGACCATAACATTTCCGGCAGTTATATTTTTTTCTTTTTTTTCCCCCTGAATTTTGGAAAACCAGTAGGTTTTCAAAACACCTGAACATGAAGATCAATTTTTTTTTCTGAATTATTATTTGCGTTTTCCAATCCCAGGGCAGTTCAAATTTGTAAAAATAATGTGAATAAATTTTTTTTGTAAAAGACGTAAACTTTTTTTTTTTTCAAATTTCAAAACTCTTGGAGCTTTTTAGGCTTAAAAATATGCACTGATGCACATCTTGCATACTTTCGAGTTTTCCAACCCCAACCGATACGAATTTTTTGAAAAAGGGTTTATTTACTCCTATAGGTATCATATGTTCGTATACATGGTATGGTCAAAAGTAAAATTACTATAAATAAATAAATACATAGCTCTTTCTATGTTCCAGAAACACATAGCAACCGAAAATTGTTTTCAGCCACCACCGGGAAATTGAATCCACGGATCTCTCGATATCTAGCCAAGCGTGTTAGCTTTACACCAAGGTGGCCATCAATCCACGGTGCTATGTGTATTTTTAAGTCAGCTTCTGACATCATAAATCCGTAAGATAAGCTCAGCTACTGAGACGTCTTCATCTGGTGGGTATTAACGGCACTGGCTATATACATATTATAGCAGTTAAATCCAAAGGGCAAGATCCAAGGTGAAAATCCTCCAAATACGTGGCGTCAGTAAATAAATAAATACATCGTTCTTTCCACGTTCCAGAAACACATAAGAACCGAAAAATTGTTTTCAATTTTTCGGGAGTCAAAAATTACTATAATTTGACTCCCCTGGATTTTTCTGTGGAACCACAGCAATTCTCATTTTCAGTTTGCACCGAAATGGGACTCGAACGCTGGATGAATCAAAAGAGATCATCCGCACTAAATGTCGCAAGATAACACTGTCTAACATTCAGGGCTCCCTAACATTTCATTTTCCCTAAATTCAATATTTTTGTGAAACATACAGTGCATTTAATGCAAAACACGTTAATAAAAAAGGGAAAAACTGAAAAAAAAAGTGTTTTTCTCTCAAACACTTGGTACAGAAAACATTAAATAGTGCTTTTCTCTCAAAGTGTTAGAACACTGTTGTGAGAGCAAAAGTACTGGTCACGTGCCGTGGCCCCGCCTCCTACTTATGACTCTGAGGCGTCAACGCTATAGGTGCTTCTCACAGTCACAAGGAAGCGTTTCTGTTTCTCTGAAACACTCCCTAAACTCTATTCTGGAGAACAAACGAAGCTTCCCCCATTTTGTTATAATATCTGTGATCCAGGAAGGCGGATCGAAACAGCTGAACGAACAGAATAATAATCACGAATACACTAGAAAGATCTTGAGAGGATTTATCAACACAACACAAACATTTATTAAATAACAAATAGGTTCCGAAGGCGGTGGATTAATCTTCCTCTAGCATCAGGTTTCACTAAGTTTTAGATCTGACGGGTACGTAGATAGGAAGTCTAGGAGAATCACTTCCGAAGAAAAATATATAAATCCTAGCTTTCGGCAGGGCCGGATGGAGCTCTTGCGGGGTCCTGGGTGAAATTTCATTGCGGGGCCCAGAGCAAAATTTCATTGTGGGCACTAAAAAATAAATTTTATGTTTTAGTAAAGTCGTTTCTGAAAATTATCGTTCGTGAGGAAGACACACGAACACTACTGTAAAGACAAAACGATTATCTCAATGAAGTATTTGCTTTAAGCTTAAGAAAAAGACCATAATACGGACTGAAAGTTCGGAGAGAGAGAGAGAGAGAGAAAGAGAGATAGAGATAGAGAGAGAGAGAGACAGAGAGAGAGAGAGAGAGAGAGAGAAAGAGAGATAGAGAGAGAGAGAGAGAGAGAAAGAGAGAGAGAGAGAGAAGAGAGAGAGAAAGAGAAATAGAGAGAGGAGGGAAAAGAGAGAGGAGGGAAGAGAGAGAGAGAGAAATAGAGAGAGGAGGGAAAAGAGAGAGGAGGGAAGAGAGAGAGAAAGAGAAATAGAGAGAGGAGGGAAAAGAGAGAGGAGGGAAGAGAGAGAGAGAAAGAGAAATAGAGAGAGGAGGGAAAAGAGAGAGGAGGGAAAAGAGAGAGGAGGGAAGAGAGAGAGAGAGAGAGAAGAGAGAGAGAGAGAGAAAAGAGAGAGAGAGAGAGGAAGAGAAAGAGAGCGAGAAAATGAGAGGGAGAGAGGGAAAGAGATAGAGAAAGTAGAAAGAAAGAGTGAGAGAGAGAAAAGAGAGAGAGGAAGAAAAAGAAAGCGAGAAAATGAGAGGGAGAGAGAGAAAGAGAAAATTGAGTGAGGAAGAGAGAGAAAGAGAAAATGAGAGGGCGCCTCCTCCAGCGCCGAACTTGCTCTCTCGCCGACCAGCTGACGTGGCGTTCTTCTCCTGCCCAGTGTCCCTCCTTTGACGTCACGCGCCCGCTAATCCTTGGCGTCGGCGAGACGTGCTTAACTGATGGGTTTAATCGCACCTTTCGTGTCCCTGCGGTCTGCCAGATCTATCCATTAGGAAGTGCACCCTTTGAGAAAGTAATCCTACCGCCGAAGTACATTCTTACAATAACACAATATATACTGTTATATCTACACAAATGTGAATGGATGGTTTTCCAGATTTTTAGGCGTCTGTGCAACGCTGACAATGTACAGCGAAAGTCGCGGTATAATTGAAGATGTTTATCAGTTCGTTGGAAAGGCCTATCCCTTTCTAAGGCGTGAGAAAACTGAGGCTCTTTGCCTAAGGCCATCGACATCGAAAAAATGTTCTCGGACCTTCTATTGCCTTCTGGGGCATTGTACTCTGTCTTCCTTTTCCTTTGTGCAAAAGTAGCATAATGTTCAGTTCATTATATCTTATCATAATTAATGTGCCCGTTCTTACAACTGTACTAAGTGTTTGAGAAATTTATTGGTACAACAGACAACAAAAAAGCCCAATTTGGTCGTAACTTCTTTATCATATTGCAGGAATACGGGAGCTCATACACTGGTGTGCAAAAATTAAGGACGAAGAGGAGAAATCAGCATAACAGCGGAACGAGCAGGCAGAACGGACCGAAAGACCCTCAGGAGATAGACTAGGGTCCAGTACGGTAGGGCATGCGCATATATGCAGCATGGCGTAGGGGGGTCGGAAGGGTATAAAGCACACGGGCGGTGTACGCTCATCAATTCGGTGAAAGCTATTGCACAGTGTACATCGGTTTGAACGACGCTGAGTTGCTGCTACCGTGTGATATGGCCAACTAGCAATCCAGTAGACGACATCTGGATGACTTTACCCGAGGTTGCGTCATTGGGAAGTTGGAAGAAAGTCGAAGTGTGACTAGTGTGGTCGAGGAGTTCGGGATCGCTCACAGCATCGTTTCACGAGCTTGGAGAGCATTTCAAACGACAGGAACAGCTGTCCGAGAGATTAGCAGTGGTCGTCCACGAGCAGCCACGGCGGCGGACGACCGGTATATTGCCCTACAGGTGAGAAGAGACAGACGGCACACAGCGGGAGAAATCGCAAGGCACATGCAACAGACAACTGGACGTCCATTATCGCGTTTTACCGTGGCCATGAGGCTGCACAAAGGTGGTCTATTTGCACGACGACCAGTACGGTGTGTGCCATTAACGCCTGCTCATCGGAGACGGCGGTTTCTGTGGTGCCAGGAATACAAGAACTGGACACATCAGCAATGGAGCCGAGTTCTCTTTACGGATGAGAGCCGATTTAGTCTGACGAGCGATTCTGGACTTATACACATCTGGAGAGAGCAGGGAACACGCAATCACACCTCCAACATCATCGAAAGGGACCGATTTTGAGTTGGCGGAGTTCTCGTTTGGAGCGGTATCATGCTTGGCAGCCGTACTGACCTCCACATCTTCCAAGGAGGTTTAGTCACTGGCGTCTGCTATTGTACCGAGGTTCTCCTGCCTCACGTGCGTCTGTTTATAGAGGTGCTGTGGGTCCTGAGTTCCTCTTCATGGACGACAACGCTACACTACATTGTACAGTGGCTGTCGCAGAGCTGTTGGAGAGTGAAGCTATTCAACGCATGGATTGGCCCGCAAGGTCCCCGGACCTAAATCCAATCGAACACGTGTTGTTGGGAGACGCTTGGCAGCACGTCCCGAGCCGCCAGCAACGATTCCGCAGCTGCGATTGGCGCTACAAGAGGAATGGGCCACGATGCCTCAACAGCTCCTTGACAACCTCGTCCTCAGCATGGACAGACGTAAATCCTGCAACGCAGTCAGGGTGATCATATCCCCTACTAAAGACTGGATTTTTCTTGGCAGCCGCCTGTCACATGGACGTTTCTGTCTTCTGTCCAGTTGTGCTCGAAGCTATACCTTTCAATAAAGTGCCTTTGTATCCTTTGGATTCCTTGTTTGGACGGTTTTGCTCACTTGTCTCATATTCTTACATCTTGGGGATCTTATGGTATGATTTGAGTCGATGTGGAGCACTTCTGCACGACGTTACATTCGAAAAACCGTCTCGTCCTTAATTTTTGCACGCCAGTGTAGTTACCAAACTCAATCAAAAAGTAATAAATTACTATAAAAATGTTGCATTTCATAATTTGACGCTATGTTGGCTGGTTTCTAAACACACTACTTTAACTAAAGTAGTGAAAAAAAATTTAGCCCGGTTTAGTCTCCACCCCAATGCTGTTAACATACATTTGAATCACATTCACTGTTAAAAGAAGGCAGATTTTGCTTTATGTGCTTTAACTAGAGAAGGTAGAACGAAAAAGAAAATAGAGCAGAAAATCCATTAAGATACATCATGAGACAGAGAAACAAATGGTGCAGGATTATACACTAAAACCTCTATGAACAACTTGCATTTTTCCCAATACTATTTTTTTTAACTTAATTGATTTTTGGTGCTTACTAACATTCACTCTAATACTATTCGATCGTGCATTTTGTATTTGACTTTCCTACATGATTTTCTGTTTTAGATATAAGAATAAAATAATCATAGAGTGGAAAAACTCTAAGAAAGAAGAAAACAATATTCAATATTTTTTGTGTGGGCAAAATATGATAATTGATTATTATTATTTATTTTTTTATTGGAGTTTTAACTACCACCGCTAGCAACTCAATGGGCTATAAGCAGTCGCGATAATTGATTAGATCCACAAAGGTAGAATTTATAGAACAAAACATTTACGATGTCAACTCTTATTGGCCTTCAGAAATATGATACACATAAAAAAGTATCAAACTAACATTGCCCAAATATGGCTTTACATCTATCCTTATTTATCTGAACTAATGTAATAACATGGATTTCTTAAATGTTATATTCGTTGAAATTTTGTCATTGAACCTGAAGGAATAACGAATATAAACTGTGGCTACTCACCCGTCTGTCTAATCTTTTTTAGTGACACCTTTTACAGTTTAAAGAAAAGTTCTTTACGAAACAAAGCACTGTTCATTGATAACACTGTCACAACGTATGTTATGTAGTACATCTTTTTCAACAGCCATCAGGTGTAATGCTTCTAGATGAGCGTCCGTCAGTGTACTCCTTAAACGTGTTTTTACAAATTTTAACCTGGCAAATGATCTTTCGCAGGAAACTTGAGTTATTGGCAACTTTAAAAGATATTTATATGCAGTTCCTAAGACAATGTGCCGCCCTGGTGGCGCAGTGATCTAAGCGATGACCTCTGATCATTCATCCGAAAGTGGTCCGGGTTCGAATCCCGTGAGGCATGGATGTTGTGTTTGTCTTACGGTACTGGTTCTCTCCCTACCCTGGAACCAGTGACCCTAACTTAGGGACGGGCGACTGCTTATATAGCCCATTGAGTTGCTCACGGTGGTCGTTAAACCTTCAATCAAAAAAAAAAAAAAAAAAAAACCACTGTAAGCTGCGCTGAACAAATTCTACTTTACCAGAACATGGTAGCAGCAAATACAATAGCTGTTACATTTTTTGCATGGCTTTACCTTTTGTTGACTTTCTCAAAATCCATCCTGTTCCAGTATTTCATGTTGGATAAACATTTGTTGTTGTTCTTCAATCGATTTTTTGTGAACATGTTTCCAGTCATTCATGCCCTCTGTACAAGCTTTTTTTTTTTTTTCCGAATTTTTCACAAATGCAAGACTCACAGTGCAATAGAAGGAAATTCGAAATTTCATCATTAAGATGTTTTAGCAGAAGTTGACATATCAATGGATGATTCCTTATTATCCATGGAAATATTTTGAACACAGCGACCATTTTCACTCTATTTGAATAAACTACCACCGCTCTTTTTAGTCGAAAATGTAGAATCATTATCCATTAAAAAATCCTTTAGTTTTTGCACATTTTGTGGCGTCTGATTCTAACAGCGGTTTTTTTTTATCTTTACGTTTTTTTTGTTCATTTTCGATTAAAAACCAAAAACACTGATTACGACAGGACTATTCCTTAAGCTTTAATTCTTAGAGAAAAAAACAAACTCTTCTTGTGTGTTTCCCAAACTGAAATGACTGAACGTATCTCTTTCTCCCCCCCCCCGCCTCCAACACAAAAACAGTTTAGGATATTGGTGGTGCCTTTCCGTTTTATTTTATGGTCATTTAGTAAAGAAATAATGCTTG
This sequence comes from Macrothele yani, assembly GCA_039090855.1. Lineage (NCBI taxonomy): Eukaryota > Metazoa > Arthropoda > Arachnida > Araneae > Macrothelidae > Macrothele > Macrothele yani. Next base: position 83,139,020 of record CM076990.1, read on the forward strand.
AGGTTGGGTTAAATCTTGCATGTTTGTGACTTCAGAGAACACCGGGCACTTCCATCGGAATGATCCGCAAACTAGCTGTTTTATCCTTTTGGAACCTATTATTTAGGGTCATCGGTCTCATTTTCTCATGAGAATGTTTGAGCAGCATTACCATGTGATTGTGCCGATGGGCACAGCACTAATGCCTCCTACAACCAAAGGGAGTAAAATCAACTATACCCGGCCCCCTTCCTTGGGGAATATGTAGAACATCTTCTACACACCCCCGCCCTCCCACAACATACGGTACATACATTCTCGTTCCTCAGCTACTAAGTGAACCCAGAAGTTCGCAAACACACATGGCCCATCTATTGTAGTTGGGATTCTAGCACTTGCCTGGTGAGGGGAGTTCCCCCCCCCCCCCCGCTTGTTATAATTACATTACGCGTATTTCATTTAAAAAAAGTGTTGCGGTTCAGTTGTGTGTTTAAAACAAGTGAACTTGAAACATTTTTAAGAAAGTAAGAAAGAATATACGGAAGGGGCCCACCGGGAAACGTCCCGGTGTGCCAATCCGCCCCTGCAGTTGACACCCCACCTAAGTACCTCTACTCCTCCCCCACCACCTTCTAAGAAAGATGTGCTGTGTAACTGTGTAAGTCTGCACTGGCTGGGCTGCTTTAAACAATCCCGAACCCGACCGGATAATGCTGCTCGGTTCCGACTTTGTACCACTAATCAAACCCCTATTCGAGACGAGATGTGTGGTCCGCGGCAGACTATCCTTTCATCCCACAGACTTACTGACGCGACAACGTTAATCCGGAGTCCTATTCCCCAAACTACATAGTGCCAGGCTGTTACTAGTTTGTCTCTCTCGGCCACCCTCGCTAATGGTTTCTTGAGGTGATTAGTGAGAGACTTAGTTAGCCACCTAAAATTGTTTTCCCGTCATTTCTAGTTTCCGACCATCCGCGGGGTAAAAGAAATAAAGCAATAACTTTTCCCTACTGGCAGACCAAACAGGGCATTTTGCTACTCTTTCTTTGTTCACAGTCAGCTTCACCAATGTTTTCCAATAACAAAAATTATAATAATATACACATTTATAAGATAAATAAATAAATAAAGGAGAGAAAACATAGTTTTCAATGGGTGCCTCGCACCCATTGAAATTATTTAATGGGTGCGCAGGACCCGGAGCATCCACACAGTCGGCGCCCCTGATTCAAATGGAGTATTATTATTCAATGTATGTAGCACTGGGAACCATGGATACAAACTTCCATTGCCTTTAATAAGTTATTTCCATTTCTTTGAAATTTTAGCTTACTTACACCATTTTTTTTTTAAATTTTGCTGTTTGTGAACTTCAGTTTGTAACCCGACAAGGAATATCAGCTTTTTTAAAGTATAATATCAAAAATAGTGCCTTTCTAGTACTCTCCCACACACTCACATAGATAACTCTCTGTCTATTTCACGGAAGAATACAACACTCACTTTACGGGGGGGGGGAGCTAGATCTGTACTATGCTTGTTACTGCACATGTCACAAAACCTGACTGTACAAAATATTACATTGTGAGCACCGTTAATCAATGGAGACAATAACGTTTACAGTTAACATTCATTTAGAAACAAGTTTTCCAATTTTAACTTGCATACTCATCACTTCAGCAGATGAATAAAACGTTCAATTTATGCTTACGCAAAGAAATAGTTTGCTTTGGTGGCTACTTGAGTTAAAAAGACAGCATCGTTACAAAAAGTCTTACGCGTGGGCTATGAACTGCTGAAAGTGTCTTGACGAGGGGAGGGAGTGGAGGACATCGGCTTCAACCCACATAAAATTGTATCAAACTTGTCTATCATTTCACCTTTTGCAGGCTTTTCACCTTTCTCATCTGCTATAATTTTAAGCTATTTCTACGTATTTTCAAATATATCTTCATCAGCAGGATGTTCAGCTACTGTCATTTCCTCATCACCTGAAAGAAAATCAAGTTTAATTTCACCTCCAATGTTTACACTCTCCGAGTTCTTGTTAGATTTTCCCACGTCAATTAGTGTCACATTGCCAGATTGCTCTTGATCGACAGAAGCAAATTTCAGCTTTGGAAAAACAGTTTTGGATGATCATTTCCATTATGTCATACTGCCATGCTCTTGCGAGTCCAGAAATGCTTTGTCGTAAATCCACGACTTTATCGGCTGTTAGATTATTCTCAATGATCATAAAGTTTCTTCAGTATCCACTTCTGCTAATGAAATTCGAGGTTTTTAATAATACCTCGATCCATTGTTGCAACCTGGAAGTGATATTAGAGGAAAGAAGAAAAGTTTTACGCTTTTCAGTTTTGAAATTACAGCTTGAGGGTATGCAGGACAGTTGTCAATAATTAAGGCTATTTTATGACACCGCTCACCTACATGAGCTTGTATGATTTTAATATCCATTCTTCAAAAATCTGCTCGGTCATCCATGAGGTTTTATTAATACATTATCAACTTCTAAAGATTACATACCTTTGAAACATCAACGATTTTTGCTTTTGCCTATTACTAACAGCTTCAATTTTTCTTCTCCAGTCATAGTCATATTTACACTGGCCATCACCATTATTTCTTTGCAATGCTTTCCTACAAAGCATTTATCATTTGCAAAGATTGAAGTTTTATTGGGAAGACAGAGTTGAAAAATAACACCTGTTTCATCTGCATTAAAAACCTCTTTAGAATTATAGTTACCCAAGAGCTTTTTAAGAACATTTTTCTCCCCCCCCACTGGGAACAGCCTTCATTGACATCCACATTTTTTGTAGATATAACTTTTTGGATTGTTCCATGCCCTTTCTTGAGCTTATCAAGCCATCCCATACTAGCCTGAAATTCTGTGTTATTTTAGACTTTTCATATTCAAGGGATTTTTTTTAATTAAGGTGGATTCACATAAAATATTTCCCTTGTATTTCCAATGGGCAAACTTCTGTAGCCATTTTCTTCACAATTGATGCATTCCCAAGGATCAAAATTTGAACATTAAAAAAAATAATTGCATATTATAGCATAGTTTACTTATTATTTTCTAAACCTTAACTATAATGATATTAAAAATGAATAACTTTTCCTTTAGTGATGTTGAGACCAGAAAATAGATGGCGCGACCTGTACACTGATGACGTCAGTAGACAAACAAATGTTGGATTGCTTAATTATGACTAAATTTTAGAAAATATTAAGTACACTAGGCTATAATATGCAGTGATTTTTCTCCATGTTCAAGTTTTCATTCTTGGGAACGCATTCATTGTGACGAAAATGGCTACAGAAGTTTGCCCATTGGAAATACAAGGCAAAGATTTTAGGTGGATCCACCTTCAAGGGCCTGAGAAGGCATAATCTTTTCACCAGTCATTTGAACCCATTTGTAAGCAGCCTCATCTGCTTCTTCATACAAACACAATTTTGTCCATTTTGTGCTGGAGATTTTCTGTTTGTTTTAAAATCACCTCCCGATTTTTCATAATTGTCAGTGAATTATTTTCACAGGGATACTAAATTTTGAAGCAACATCATTTACTTTTTAGATCTTTGGTCAAACTCTTCCAGTGTTTCCATTCTACTGATTTTGAGTCCAGTCTACTGATAGATTTTCGTAATCGACTGATTTTCCTAAGACCACCAACACACCCAGTGACATGCTGTCTAAGAATGTCTACATTTTTTCAATAGTCGCAATCTACTGATCTAATGGACAAGACTAAAGTTATTCAACACTAGCTACCTATTATACTTTTTAAATACATACTGGTTGTTAGAAATTTTTCTTTATTCTAGATAATTAGACTGTATACAAAGATTTTCCCTAGTTTTGTTAAAATGCAGAGTATCAGGAAAACATCTAAAGTACGATATTTGCATTAATGATACCTTTTTGAGTATAGCACTTATTTCATGTACTTTATGACCATCTGTGTATTGTTGAGTAAGAAGTGTAAGTATGTAACCTTGCTTTTAGGAAGACAAGTGGGACAGATCCAGCAGTGTCTACATTAAAAGGCAAACGTCATGATTATTTACAACGGCGTTAGTTTTAATGATGAGCATTATTTTATAAAACTGATCATCAGTAATATCTTTTTAAAAAGCGACTCAGGATTGTATAGGTTTGAATTTTCTTTCCCCTGTTTAATAACAGTTTGTGGAGTACTGGTAATTTGATATACCAGTAGATTTAAGTGTTCCTTCATATTGAGATTACATCCAATAATAAATTACATTTGTGAGGTGCATATTTAAAACAAAAAAATCTGGTCTACTGATTTTTTGAGTCTTTGTCTACTGATTTCAGGTAAAAGTCTTTGGCAACACTGGACTCTTCTAACACTTTTAAGTTCTCGCTTATACACAAACATTTTTTTAGATGTTCTGCACTTGAACAGTTGACTGCAAATGTGAAACTACAAGAAGTGCTTAAAAAACACCTAAGTAGAGTCTACACCCTCCACAATCCCCAAGAAATAAAACTTTGAAAATTCTAGGAAATTTACTAACTTTTCCCTTTTAGTCAATCTAAAAAATATAAGATTTGTGAAATGAGTTAGCTTGCTGGGGAGCTACTTGTTGAAATCTGGTTTACATATTACTGCAGAAACAATGCTTTCAATACTATCTTTGATCAGCAAATTTTTCATGCCCCTTACAGCAGCACTTCTTTGATCAGCAAATTTTTCATGCCCCTTATAGCATCACTATTATGTTTGATAATTCCCTGCATGTACAAAAAAAGGAAGGGAGGGGAAGCGAAGTAGTACTAGCTAATTTAGTGTTTGTGTTCATCCAGCGCAAATTCTTCTCACCCATGCAAATTTAGTTAAATGACTACAACAATTATGGGGAACAAGAATTGAACAAGGAACCTGTGAATAAAGGGACAAAAATAAAAATAAGAAAATAAAAAAAAATGTTACTAGAAAGTAAGAAAATTACTTGTGAGTCCCAGAGCAAACCATGGAGATCATAAAATAAGAACTTCACAAAATACAATTTGGGTTTGTTAAATGTAAATTATTTTATATGTAAGTTCAAAGTTCCCAAAATGCTAAATGGAAAACTTTCTTAAGTTGGAGTTCATTATTCACAAGTTCGACTGTGTTTTGATTTATCACTTTACAGAGTTGATAGAACTTGTCCTACACATGAAGTGCTGACAAAAATGTTGCAGGCAGTGTCAACAAAACATCCACAAAAGGAGTTCAAGTGAATATTCATTCACTTTAAAAGGGCTGTGTGCTAAGCCTTTTGGGATCGATGCTAAAGATGTAATGACCACCTTTTTTCTCTGGATAATCACATCTTTAATTTCAACTTCACACGACTCATTTCAGAACATGTTTTACTGACTATACTTACCTGACTGAGGAAATATTACAACTAAAGAGCCAAATGCATTAGTTACTTGAAATAGACTAAAACTTGTCAAAATACACCAGTTTATTCAAAGAAACTATTTCAAATTGTCAATGAAAAAACAAAACAGAACCTTACTGAAATGTGCTCCAGGTCCTCAGAAACCACATTCCTTTATGTATTTGGAACAAATAGTAGAAAGTCATACAAGTCCTGATAAAGTATTACAAAGTTCAGCATAGAATATTTTGAATGCGTTTTAAAAAAGGACTGTATATTTTGAAACAACATACTGTTGTCTTTCAACATGAGAGCATTTGATCAATGTATTTTTACAGTTTTAATAAATGTTGACAACACATGAACTCTAGAAACAAAATGGCCCAGGAAAACTTGAATAAGAAAGACAGATGGAAAGGGTTACGCAAGGCATTACCTTAAATGATAAAAAGCCAGATGAAAAAATAAAAGTTCCATTAGTCCAAAACAAGCTAATGGAATAAGAACAGACAAATCTAAAACAAGAAGACAAACCAACAAAATGGACAAAATAGAAGGATTGCAGATATTTGAAAATAGGAAGATCTAGACAGGAAAAGACATCAGATAAGTAGACCTTGATAAACAACCTATGTGAAAGGCAGGAACAGACGCACGTGGAGAGAAATATGGAAGGACTCTGTTCAGCAGCATATTCATGAGAAGATATGATATGTGGGTCACTTTCTTGTAGTGGCAATTAGTACATATTAAAAGGGAACATACCAGTGACAGTCACAGTCGCTCAACATATTCTCCACTTCATGGATGACACATTGTTAAGAGTCTGGAAGGTGTCAAATGCCATTGACAATGCTGTTTTGGGCCAATCTCCACAGAAAATGTCTTAACATAGAAATGATGCTGTCAATAGTAAAGAAGCACTTGCCTTTAAGGGATTCTTTTATTTTTCAGAACAATGTGATATCATGATTTTCCAGAACAAATTGAAATGAATATCATCATTTTAAATCCTGTAAATAAGGATGATGAAAAACTTTCCACCACAATTTACCCAGCAATATTTTCACAGTTGCCTTGTCAAAATATCTTACCAACTTCTTCGTCACAAGTAGTATACTGGTGCAAGGATGACTTCAGCACTCAGTTCTTAGCTTGCCCATTGACAGTAACCCCTTTACGATTTCCATATGTTGTTCATTTGTCCTGGTCATGAATGTCCACCACTGTGCTCAATCCAGGTGTTCTCTCTCTCCTATGTCGAAAAAGCATCCACTCATCTGGTGACAGTATAGTATGGAAACACATCACCACCACAGGCTTCCCACAGTCCATTGTATCACTGATAAAACATTTTGTCCTTGTGTGACCAGAGTTTTGATAAAATTTGATGCTCTTGTGATGCGAACATCACTAAGGGCAGTTACACAAGCTCTTGCACCTTTTTGACCTTCACCACTGCTCAACCACTACCATCACTAACACACACCTACACCACTGAGCATGTGGAACACAGATAAACAACACATTGGAACAGGTTTGGCTGATACCATCCTAATCGTGGACTACTAGCAGTGTTGCCACCGCAAGAAAAATGATCCCCATACATACCTATTTAAAATCTTTGTTATATTTTTGAGTTACCTTAGCTTAAAAACCAAAGAAACTTTTCTTTTTGCTGTGACAGGCAATCATGTTACTTTGTTTTTGCCAATCAGAACTTTCATAATATCTAAGAGATACATGAATAACTAATCTTCAATATACACTGCTGGACAATTGCTAAGGACGGATCATAAACGGCTATATAGCGCATAAAAAAGTAAGTGTGGTTGGATGCCAAGTGAAATAAAATAATGTCAGAATGCCAGGACATTACAAGAAAGACAATTTATTGTGCTCTGAAATCCAGAAGGCTTTGGAACGTGTTCAAGGTACAAACAGGCCATTTTGTGCAGAATACGTAAACGTGAAAAAAATGCAATTACCGTCCGCAGGCGTTCCGGCGTAAGATGTCAATACGGGATATGGCCACCATGGAGGGGGATGCAAGATTCCACACGTCGTGTCATGCTTTGCACAACGTTATCAAGCAGCTGTTGGGGTAATTTATCCCATTCCTCTGTCAGTGCACGGATGAGGGTGTCCTTGTTTATTGGAGGACATTGGCGACCAGCAAGACTCCTCCCCAAAGCATCCCACACATTTTCAATGGGATTCAGATCTGGAGAACGTGCTGGCCATACGAGGCGTTGAATATCCTCGCTCTCAAGACACTCCTGGACAGCGACTGTTCGATGACATGTTGTGGTGTCGTCCATGAAAATGAATCTATCACCGACAGCACCACGGAACATGCGAACATGAGGTAGCAGAACATCATTAATGTATCGTTGGCCAGTCATAGTCCCAGTTGGAAGCACATAGAGGGACGTACGTCCATTGATCATGATGCCAGCCCATACCATGACACTACATGTCGGATATCGGTACCTTTTCTGTATGTTTGCTGGACAATATGCAGTACCACTATCACGCCAGATCAGTTGTCGTCTACTATCAGACGATAGGCTGTATCTACTCTCATCTGAGAAGAGGACAGCAGACCAGTCGTTATCAGGCCAATTGCGATGTTGATGGCACCATTGCAAAGGCGGTACGGTGACGTCTGGACAATGGGATGCACACAACAGGACGGGGGCGTATAGTCCTCCTTCATGCAAACGTCTGGCGACAGTTTTTCGGGAGATCCGCTTGCCAGTAGCAGCCATAAACTGATTTGCTACCTCACTAGCTGTGCTGCACCGGTGTCTTTTTGTTGATAGCACTATGTACCGATCTTTTGCAAGTGTCGTACTGCGAACACGACCTCCCCCGTGACGTTTGCTACACTCTCCATTTGTTTGAAATGATTTCCAAAGCCTTGAAACAACACTGTGGCTGACGTCGAACTCCCTGGCAACATCTGTTATTTTTCGCCCTTCTTCAATCTTGCCAATAATACGGCCACGCGTAAAATCATCTAGGTGATGTCGGGAAGACATACTGAAAATTGCAAGTTCGTCAATTGATTCTTTCCCTATCAACATTGCGTTTGAACAACAACGGTCAATACGCGTCAAATCCTTTATATCTCTTATCAGCGCTATGACGTCACGAACAAGTTCGGCAATCCAAAATTTGCATACGCACAACCCGTCTTACTGTATCCTGCACTTATGCTAATTTCCACATTTTCCTGCCTTCCATTTTACGGTTGCTATCGTTGCTATTGTCATCCGTTCTTGTCCGGCAGTGTACATGGAATCCATGATTTTATGGGTTCCCATTCTTTTTCTCCCACAAAAACAAAAAAAAAAAAACAAAAAAACAAGCACTTTTTAAGGACTTTTAAGCACCCTCCCCAAAATTTTTAAGGACCTTACCAACTGCATATCCAACAATGACATATGCACAAATATACTTTTACACACAACTTAACTATGCAAATTCAAGTATGCTGATGAAGTTTGCAATATCTTCCCACATAATTTAAGTGAACGTAATGAATTAGAATTTATGTAATTTAAAAGAGTTCTACTGGTTAAATCAGTTTTCCTATCTGAGAGAATAATCACAAGTGTGATTCTGAGTAGGGCCTGATTTATGGGAGGGCATTCGGGGCACATGCCCAGGGCTTACTTTGGAGTGCTCCCCCCCCCACAAAAAAGTAGTTATGTATTATTTGCTTAGCATGAAACTGATTTGTAATGTTCATCCACTGAAGAAGTTAAAATGTTAATTTCATTTCAGAATTGTACATTGAAACAAATGGAAATGACAATAATAATTTCCACAAATAAATAGAACGCTATATTATTGGCAAATTATTGTCTTAATCTATCTGTAATAACTATGTAACTAGTCCCTGCATAAGAAAGTAGGGTGCAACCAATCACTGTCACTTTGTAATGCGAGGAGGGCATCCTGAAGGCCTCTTGCGCACGGCCCCAAAATCTGTAAGTCATTCCCTGATACTGAGTATGTAAATTGTAAAACTGTATGGAATAAAAGATTACCGTCCTATGCACGATTAAAATAACTAAAAGTTAAAAGAACTGATGTTCCTGTATACACCAAATGTGGTGAAAATGATCTAAATGACAGATTAAAACAACATAAGATCTTTCGATACCTCTTGGGATCATCCTCAGATGTGCTCACGAATTGGTCATTCCGACCTTAAATAACAGAAGGACAGGTGTCAGGATTCAATCTGTGCGTTCACCTGCGCATGCCTGGGTTACTCACAGGAGGATCTGGGTCATCGAGTAGGTGACTATGTCATCTAGTGTTAAGGTATTCAAGGTGTTGTCATTCTGAATATTATTTGATTCCTTTGGCAGGATATTTTTTCAAGGATTAGGGATGTTCATTGGTAGATAGTCGTTGCAACATTGATTACCCTTGATGAATATCATCAAACTCTCAGCAAAAAGCAACGAGGTTTTGTTCCATGGTGTTGTAACGATGGAAGCTTCCTGCCAAGCTGGATAATAAGAACCTTTGTTGGTAAGGCGTGATAATGCAGTTTTATTGTTTCGACTCTTGGTGTCATATATATGTTCTTTCACTCTAATATCTAACGTCCTCTGGGTAGACCCTATGTAAGTGAGAGGTGAGTCATCTGGCTCAGTACTGTAAAGAGGTATGCTATATACTCCATGACAGGATCCCTGTTTGATTTGATCGCGGTCGTTGCGAATAATGGAGTAGGTATTTGATGTTCTGAGGCCAAAATCGATTTTATGACGGTGACACAAGTTTTTACACTAAGCTGTTCTCTGAGATTCAGAGGTTAGCTCCAAAAAGAAATACAAACTACCAGATATTTTTACTTACTGTTGTCGTATCAAACTTCTCCATTTACAGCGGTCTTGACATACAATTCGTGCTTCACTAATATCCATTACATGCCGTACACAAGATCTTTTATACTTCATACTCATAATCTTTTTCTCATGCAGACACTCCTGAATCTGATCCACCCATGCCTTCCTTGGCCTTCCTCTGCCTTTCCTTCCTGCCACTTGGGCTGAAAAGATTTTCTTAGTAAGCATTTCATCACTCATTCTTTCAACATGGCCAAACCACCGAAGCATATTGGTCTCCACCTTGCTAACAACATTTTGCTTCACATCACACAACTGCAATACATCTTCATTTCTCACACAATCATATCGTGTCTTGCCACAAACCCCACGTAAGTAACGCATTTCTCCAGCACACAAACGACTCCTATGTTTCTTCTGCAGTACCCAAGTTTCACTACCATACATCAGAGTAGGAACAATTACACTTTCAAACACAGCCATACGGGACTCTCTAGAGAACCCATCATTCCTGTGAAAACCTCCCAGAGCAGCTATGACTTTCATAGAAGAATTCACTCGCATACTGATTTCACCATCCAACTTGTTCTCTCCGTTAAACATGCTTCCTAAATACACCAACTCACTCACCTGGTCAATCACAGTGCCATTTATACTTAGATTACATTCAGTGCTACCTGTTCCTCTCTCAAACACCATAACTTTGGTTTTTCCCTTATTTATACTCAGTTTGAATTTCATGCAAACTTCATGCATCCGAGTCAACATACTCTGCAACTCACTTTTGCTCTCTGCCAACAGGGCAGTGTCATCAGCATACAGCAATCTGCACACACGGATATCACCAAGACATAAACCAGTATTATCTATTTTGGCATTACGCATGCCTGCATCCATAAATATATTAAACAGCCATGGTGACATTACACAACCTTGTCTAACTCCTGCACCAATGGAAAACCATTTTGATAAAACACCATTCACTCGTACACAAGCTCTACTACCAGCATACATGGCTTTTACACTATTAAGTAGATTCCCAGTAACACCATATTCATTCAATACCTTCCACAAAAGTGTCCTATTCACTCGGTCGTAAGCTTTCTCTAAATCTATGAAGGCAGTAAAAACTTGCTTCCCAACAGCCAGATACTTTTCAATCATCGTGCGTAATGCAAAATTCTGGTTAGTGCAGCCTTTACCAGGCATAAAACCACTCTGAACATCCCACACTTTCTCTGATGTAAGACCCTATACTTTTTCAATAACAACCTTACCAAACACTTTTCCTGGCACACTCAGTAGCCTAATACCACGATAGTTCCTGCATTCAGTCTGATCACCTTTTCCCTTATACAAGGGAACAATGATAGCATCCTTCCAATCCCGAGGGAACATTCCTAACTCCCAGCACAACTGGCAAATTTCAGTTAACCAGTCAATTATAGAGTCACCATCATATTTCAACATCTCTGCAGTTATGCCATCAACTCCCGGAGCCTTAGCATTCTGAAGTCGAATAGCTGCAAGTTTATGACTTCACGAGTCGAATGGCTGCAAGTTTATGACTTAGACCGTCCTTCTCAAGTGTGGTAGCTCCACCATATCCCACACTTGAGTCATTCTTAATATTACTTTTTGTCTTTTTAATCAGGTATAAAAAGTTTTTCATAGTGCGAGTAACGTGTGAGTCATAGCTTATGGACCCAACAAATTTCTTATACCTAGTTTCTCTCTCGAGGGTAGACATGGTTGAGTTTCTGAGTCTTTTATAAACCGAATCCTTCAAATGATCTTCATAGCCATGGTTTCGGGCGATTTCTTTAATTTTTACAATCTCTTGTTTTTTCAGTTGGTTACTGGAGGAGTGTGTAATGGCTGGTTGTATCACGAGTCGAATGGCTGCAAGTTTATGACTTAGAGGGTGCACAGAGTTGTAAGGTATGATGCTAGGGACAGACATAGGCTTCCTGAAAACTGAGGTTTGAATAGTATGATTTGTACTGTTTCTGGTTAGTAAGATGTCCAAAAATGGTAAGACTCCTTCAGATTCCAGTTCCAACATAAAATTCACTGATGGATTTAGTGAAGACATGAAATCCTTAAAGTTCAGTAATTTTTCTTCAGTACCCAACCAAAAAACCAAAATGTCATCGACATACCTCAAATGTAGACCCAGATCTTCACTTAAAGGGTTCAGTGCCAAGTGCTCTAGATGTTGCATAAATATCTCTGCTAAAAGTGGTGATAAAGGGGAATCCATTGGGACCCCTCTCTTTGCCTGTAAATGATGTTGTTGAAGCAGAAGTATGATCGATTTTGAATAAGTCTTAATGCAGCAAGGATTGTGATGATCTCAGACACAGGCTTGTCTAATTCTTTCAGTTTGTCTTCAATTAAAGAGTGAACTAGAGGTACAGACACACTAGGGTATAGGGCCGCAAGGTCCAGTGAGGCCATAATGAAGGGTGCCCCTTGACTACAGAAGGTTTGAATCCTCGATAAGGCTTCCCTTGAGCTGGAAACAGAGTAGCCTTGAGTTAGGGTAAGGGGTTTAAGGAATGAAGCCAAGGCTGTTTCAAGGGGGCGAGTTGGATTAGAATGCCCCGATACCAATGGTCTCATGGGTTGGTTTTCTTTATGAGTCTTTAAGGTTCTGAATAGTTCAGGAACTTTATACCCATTTGGTGGATGCATGTGAGAAGAGATGGTAGACGGGAGAGTTCCAGAATTTTTAAGTCTGCTGAGTGCTGTTCCCGTGGGATTTATTGGGTCACGGGTGACAATATCATGTGGGATCTCCTGAATAGCAGTCTCCATTTTTTGGATGTACATAGGCTTGTCTAGAATGACTGCCCCAGGCCTGTTCTATCGGTTGAAATTATGGCCAGGTTCGGATCCTTGCGTAATTTCTTCAACTGAGCACGTTCGACTTTAAGCGATGGATCATCCGATTGTCTTTGTCTCCGCAATGCCGTAATAATCTCAAATCTAGCCACTTCTTGATCAGTTGCAGGGAGGTGGTGAATTATATCCTTGGCCTGAGGGATAAAAGTCAGTGGGAGGTGTGCGTATGTGTGTGTGTGTGTGTGTGTGGGGGGGGAGGTTAGGCGGATATGAAAACTTCAAATTCAACAACTTGTTCATGGCAAGTTGTTGAATTTGGCTAAGATGAACGCTGCTCAAATTGATGAAAGATGACTGAGTGGTGACTGGATGTTGTTTAGGCCGGCTTTGGATAAAAGCTTGATCTGTCTTGTCCGCCACTAGATTCCGAAGTTTGTGAATGTGAGTGCTCTGAAGTTGCTTGGCTTCTTTCAGAAGATTAGCTTGAAGCACAACAAGGCAATGGTCAAGCAAACAACTGGGTGTAGTCCTGTCCAACGAAAGGAAGGCATAGTATGAGCGTCTATTTAAGAAATCGATGTAGCCCCTCTTTAATCTGATCTCAGAAGAGAGGCACTTTTTTCCCGCAGTTTGTAGAATATTATGATCAGGTCTCGAGCGGGGATTGATCCTCAAAGTTAAGAATTTAGGAATGACTCCCAGACTCCGGCAGTTCAACAAGAATTGAAGATGTATCTCTTGTGCACACAGTTTTTGGCAAAATCCCGAGAAGATTTTGAAAGCTTTGTCCATGTTGCTGTGGTCGAAGAAGAACACAATGTGTGAGTAACAAGTATCCTCACAGCACCAAACAGCAGCTTGAAGGTTAAAATAGATGAAAGTTCGTGCTTAGTTAGTCATGGAACAAAAGATTGCCATCCTATGCATGATTAAAATCACTAAAAGTTAAAAGAACTGATGTTCCTGTACACACCAAATGTGGTGAAAATGATCTAAATGATAGATTAAAACAACATAAGATCTTTCAATGCCTCTTGGGATCATCCTCAGATGTGCCTGTGTGCACAAGAGACACATCTTCAATTCTTGTTGAACTGCCGGAGTCTGGAAGTCATTCCTTATTTCTTAACTTTGAGGATCGATCCCTGCTCGAGACCTGATCATAATATTCTACAAACTGCGGAAAAAAAGCGCCTCTCTTCTGAGATCAGAATAAAGAGGGGCTACACCGATTTCTTAAATAGACGCTCATACTATGCCGTCCTTTCATTGGACAGGACTATACCCAGTTGTTTGTTTGGCCATTCCCTTCTTGATGCTAATCTTCTGAAAGAAGCCAAGCAACTTCAGAGCACTCACATTCACAAACTTCGGAATCTAGTGGCGGACAAGACAAATCAAGCTTTTATCCAAAGCTGGTCTAAACAACATCCAGTCACCACTCAGTCATCTTTCATCAATTTGAGCAGCGTTCAGCTCAGCCAAATTCAACAACTTGCCTTGAACAGGGGCCTGAAGTTTTCATATCCGCCTACTCCCCCCCCCCCACTAACTTTTATCCCACAGGCCGAGGATATAATTTGCCACTTCCCTGCAACTGATCAAGAAGTGGCTAGATATGAGGTTGTTAAGTCATTGTGGAGACGAAGACAATCGGATGATCCGTCGCTTGAAGTTGAACGTGCTCAGTTGAAGAAATGATTTCAACCGATAAAACAGGCAAGGCAGTCATTCTAGACAAACTTACGTACACCCAAAAAATGGAGACTGCTATTCAGGAGATCCCACATGATATTGTCACCCGTGACCCAACAAATGCCACGGTAACAGCACTGAGCAGACTTAAAAATTCTGGAACTCTCCCGTCTACCACCTCCTCCTTTCACATGCATCTACCAAATGAGTATAAAGTTCCTGAACTATTCAGAACCTTAAAGACTTATAAAGAAAACCAACCCATGAAACATTTGGTATCGGGGCATTCTAATCCAACTCGCCCCTTGAAACAGCATTGGCTTCATTCCTTAAACCCCTTACCCTAACTCAAGGTTACTCTGTTTCCAGCTTGAAGGAAGCCTTATCGAGGATTCAAACCTTCTGTAGTCAAGGGGCACCCTTCATTATGGCCTCACTGGACCTTGCGGCCCTATACCCTAGTGTGTCTGTACCTGTAGTTCACTCTTTAATTGAAGACAAACTGAAAGAATTAGACATGCCTGTGTCTGAGATTATCACAATCCTTGGTGCATTAAGACTTATTCAAAATCGATCATACTTCTGCTTCAACAACATCATTTACAGGCAAAGAGAGGGGGTCCCAATGGGTTCCCCTTTACCACCATTTTAACAGAGATATTTATGCAACATCTAGAGCACTTGGCACTGTACTCTTTAGGTGAAGATCTGGGTCTACATTTGAGCTATGTCGATGACATTTTGGTTTTCTGGTGGGGTACTGAAGAAAAATTACTGAACTTTAAGGATTTCATGTCTTCACTAAATCCATCAGTGAATTTTATGTTGGAACTGGAATCTGAAGGAGTCTTACCATTTTTGGACATCTTACTAACCAGAAACAGCACAAACCATATTATTCAAACCTCAGTTTTCAGGAAGCCTATGTCTGTCCCTAGCATCATCCCTTACAACTCTATGCACCCTCTAAGTCATAAACTTGCAGCCATTCAATTCATGATACAACGAGCCATTACACACTCCTCCAGTTACCAACTGAAAAAACAAGAGATTGCAAAATTTAAAGAAATCGCCCAAAACCATGGCTATGAAGATCATTTGGTGGATTCGGTTTATAAAAGACTCAGAAAGTCAATCATGTCTACCCTCGAGAGAGAAACTAGGAATTAGAAATTTGTTGGGTCCGTGTGCTATGACCCACACATTACTCCCACTATGAAAAACTTGTGTCACCATCATAACATCAATTTTGGCCTCAGAACATCAAATACCTACTCCATTATTCGCAACGACCGCGATCAAATCAAACAGGGATCCTGTCATGGAGTATATAGCATACGTCTTTACAGTACTGAGCCAGATGACTCACCTCTCACTTACATAGGGTCTACCCAGAGGACGTTAGATATTAGAGTGAAAGAACATATATATGACACCAAGAGTCGAAACAATAAAACTGCATTATCACGCCTTACCAACAAAGGTTCTTATTATCCAG
Source organism: Macrothele yani (assembly GCA_039090855.1). Lineage (NCBI taxonomy): Eukaryota > Metazoa > Arthropoda > Arachnida > Araneae > Macrothelidae > Macrothele > Macrothele yani. The sequence goes on from CM076990.1 coordinate 83,155,325, forward strand.
CTTGGCAGGAAGCTTCCATCGTTACAACACCATGGAACAAAACCTCGTTGCTTTTTGCTGAGAGTTTGATGATATTCATCAAGGGTAATCAATGTTGCAACGACTATCTACCAATGAACATCCCCAATCCTTGGAAAAATATTCTGCCAAAGGAATCAAATAATATTCAGAATGACAACACCTTGAATACCTTAACACTAGATGACATAGTCACCTACTCGATGACCCAGATCCTCCTGTGAGTAACCCAGGCATGCGCAGGTGAACGCACAGATTGAATCCTGACACCTGTCCTTCTGTTATTTAAGGTCGGAATGACCAATTCGTGAGCACATCTGAGGATGATCCCAAGAGGTATCGAAAGATCTTATGTTGTTTTAATCTGTCATTTAGATCATTTTCACCACATTTGGTGTATTCAGGAACATCAGTTCTTTTAACTTTTAGTTATTTTAATCGTGCATAGGACAGCAGTCTTTTATTCCATGACTAACTAAGCACGAACTTTCATCTATTTTAATGTAAAATTGTAATTGAAGTTATGAGTTCAAGATTTGAATTTTGTACATAATCATCTGATGGTATAACTCAATAATTGTTATTTGCATATACAGAAAGGGGAAATGCAAGAGTGAAATATCAGTACCAAAAGATGGTATTTTTTGTTGGGTGGAATCTGTTAGATGCATTTAATTTAGTACATGGTTCTTTACCTTTTTCAGAACATTATTTATCTCACACTGTACCATGTTCTCCCATGCATTTTTGTGGCTGATGTCACATCACATGACATCATCACCAAATAGCCAACCAGCAGCAGAAGTTCTAGACACTACATTGTAATTTCTGGATTTTATGCAGCCAGTTGGGAAAAGTAAGCACTTTTCAAGTACTTTTTGCCAACCTAGAAAAAAAAAAAATGACATTTAAGGATTTGTAAGGACTGTGGGAACCCTGTTTTATGACACAGAGTTGCCATGATCCCCATTCATTTATATGGTTCCTCATTCAAAAAAATAAAATTACATCATCTTAGACAGGGAATCAAACTTGAACTATAATACATTCAGTGTGCAATGTGTACAGTATAATTCTCAAGCATCTGAATCCAAATCAAATAAATTTGTCCTACACAGTTTCAGTCACAGAGACCAAAGGTAGGATGCACTGATTTTCCAAAAATTCCATCACAACACAGAATGCATTGATCATAATTTATTTTAATCAATACAAAAAAACATAAATTTGCAGAATCAAGTGCCCCCAAATTGGCATATATTGAAATGTCATTGCATGTAAGAAAATAAGACCAAAATGCTCCAAAGTACAGAATACCACACTTTATTTACAATATTTTTTGACAAATCTACATATATTTTACAATGAAAATACATATTTAACAGACAACCAACACCATTGGACGTCACTGGCCGCACTGCAGAATGCTGAATTAACAAGTATTTGAGGTAATATAATACACAGCTCAAAACTAGGTCTTTTGCTGGCAAAAAATTGTTTTGGTTCTTATTTACATTATCAAACATTTATGCTATTAAAATAAATTGTGCTTTACAATTTTTTTCTCCAGAAAAAATTTAAGTTACTAGCATTTGAACACACTGGATAAGAAAACGTTATAAAAGTACTACAACCTGCAATAATTTCACAAACTTTTTGACAACCATGATCACGTTGTGAAAGGCATGATTTACAAAATGGTTTTTCTTTCTTTAAAAAGAAGCAGACATACAAATTACAACACTCTCAATGAATGACTTACTGTGCATTTTTCAGTGAAAAGCTTCATGGCAACATAGCCAGATATGCAATGAGAAAATACAGACATGGCATGGCAGGAACGAGAGCAATCCACTTATGTTAATCAGTTTAATACCAAAGAAACATCTGATTTGAGGCACTGATTAGTTGAAGAGATAACACTTGTACACACCACAAACGTGGTGAACATCAGAAGACATCAAACCTCAACAGCAGATGGGCTTCCTTTTTCTCTTGCACACATAGAGTTTGATTTGACACTCCAGGGATGTGTAAACTTGGGAGTTAAGTGCAAATTATTCACAAAATTACCAGACTTACTCTTCTTCATAATTTTCCCACTCATGATCAAGCGGCCAAAGCCCTCTTGGTGGGCAAATGCATATCCAGAACGTACAGATCGCCTGCTGCTACGGCGCACGCTGGAGATCCGCAGCGTGGGTTCTGACGGCCTGGAACGAAGATGAGTGCGCCTCTGCCTTAACCGCACTCTATCTGATAATGTGGGATGAGTGTCAACATAATAAAAGCGGATGGCTACTATGGGAACTAGTAAGATTGCAAGGGTGAGAAACAGAGTGAACCAGAAATGTGCTGTACTGAGAGTCATGCGGAAGGTTCCAACATACTGGTTCCCAATGAAGTTGCTGTTGATGAAAAATGTCATACCTAGGTAGAAAAAGGCACTACCCCATATTACCACATGGTTAAAATTAGTCCAGTATGCAGTATCAAGGGCAATCTGGGGATGATAGAAAAATAAATTAATTACAAGATGGATAACATATGTTCAAAATATAAGCATGATAATAGTTAAATAAAACAACAAATCTTCAGATATATATTCTTTACTTATACTCTGCTTTAGTTATTACACTGTAAGCAAGGAAGTATGTTGCTAAAATATAAGATCACAAATTAAAATATTTAGATGTTTATGCATTTAATGAGCATGCAAAATTGTACATCAATAGCAAAGAATGTAAACAAAGAGTTATTTAGAAAGACCTTCCAGCTTTAAAATTAAACATATATACCACCACACATGTAGTCAATTTCCTGCCACACATGGCATAGAAACCCACCTGTAGTCAATTTCCTGCCACACATGGCATAGCATATCAGGCTTAACAGCAACACTGACTGCAGTAATTCTTGCACGCAGCTCATCAATATTGGTTGGTAGTGGTGGTAATATAGACATGATCTTTAGCAAAGCCCCACAAGAAAAATCTAGAGAAGTAAAGTCGAGGGAACGAAATGGCCATGCTACAGGAGCACGTCTACCAATCCACCTACCGGGAAAATGGGCATTTAGATATGACCTTATGTAGTTTAGGTAATGCGGAGGTGCTCTATCTTGCTGGAAGTATAAGCATCCATCATGGTCATCGTCGTCTAATTGCGGGATGAGGTACTGTTGCAGCATGTTGAGATACACAATATCAGTAATGGTGGACTCAGCAAAACAGAAGTGCCAGTACACTTTCTTCATGCTCATGGCACAAAAAAATGTTTTAACTTTTGGACTGTCATATACATGTTCTATGGCGGCATGTAGATGTTCACTTCCCCAAATTCTGCAGTTACAGGTGTTGACTTGACCACTTACATGAAAAGTGCACTTGACACTGAAAATGATTGTCTCCAGGAAGTCCTCATTTTCTTCTTTCCAATTGATCATTTCCGTACAGAAATCTTTGCATATCTTAACATTGTCTGTCTTCAGCTGGTGCACGATGGTAAATTTGTACAGCTTGAAATGCAGATGACGTTGTAGAATGCACCACAGTCACATGCGGAATGCAAGTTTCCTGAGATGCACATTTCATTGACTTTTGAGGACTTCTAACAAAGCTGTTACTCATTTAGTCTACAACAGTGTTGGAGGCATGTGGATGACTGATTGACATCAGATGAGGAATAGATCAGCCTGTTTTCACAAAACTATTGTGCCGTACACAGATCATATGCCTATTCAGAGGTTCTTTGCTGTATTGCATACAAAAATTCCTCTGAACTTGTGTAGCAGACTTTGTTTTCTCGAACAAAAACATATGTTTGCTCAGCACCTTCAAAAGTTGCCATTTTGCAAGCATTTGTAACTGTGAAACAGCTCAGATTGATTCTTTATCACCCACTCATTTTTTTTTTTTTTTTGCAGCACAGTGAGTTTATTATTGTTGCATTCTTATTTCACTTAGTAGTCATTACATAAAAACAAAAAAGAAAAAAACATTATAGTTATGTCGAATGATTTTAAATTAACACTTTAGATTTATTATGTCTCATCACGTGGCTTTAGAATCCAGATAAGCTATGTTGAAAATGTCAAAGTTTTTCATGCACAATTTAAAACGAGCTCTAGATTTGCAACTGATATCGGGTAACAGCCAACCTGAAAATAGACAATTCTTTAACCAAACTTCTTGGAACACACATTTTCCAGTCATACTTCAAAAGAAGGAATAAAATAATCTGTAACTAGTGATCGAACAACGAACCACAACCTCATTGTTAAATAAACAAAATAACAAATGTGAGCGATGGAATGGAAAACATAAACAAACAATAAATAAAATGGAGTTCAGGCGAGGATGGAAGTATTCAACGACAAGTGTAGCCCGCACGCATTTTTCAGAACACGTGAAACAGCGCGCGCTGGGCGGGGATTGGTTATTGAGCACAGATGGCCACTGCTTGACACTTCAGCTTCAGCAATGGAGACAGGATTGTTTTAATGGACAGCACCTCCCCCTCTGTCCCGCATTACTGCTTTCACCTCCAAATTCTGTTTTAGCCAGTCAGCGAGTGCATGCCTGTTGCCTGCTATACAGTTCACCCTTCAAGGTCACTTTGCATCGTGGCACATGCAAGAATTCTGGCCCAACAGCCCGAGCTCCAGCTATCAGACCTTTCATCGTCAAGTTTACGACACAAAGAGAAGGTAGCCATGATAGCAGGAGTTACCTATCGAGTTTTACAGAAGACAAACAAACAAACAAACAAACAAACAAAAAACAAAAAAAAACATACACATTTCAAAATGAAGTCTTTTGATTTCAAGGATTTTACGCCAAAAAATACAATTTTCCAGGACTCCATAAGTTCAAATCTACCATTTTTAAGGATTTCCAGGCCTGGAAATTAAAAGTTTCAGTTTCCAGCGAGGACTTTCCAGGTCTTGTGAGAATCCTGCATACTCCAGAAGCTATCTGCTTTTGTAGTGCTAAAGGATGACACAATGTTTGCAAGCATTGTCAACATTCAATGCCTCACACAATAGCTTACAACTTACTGGAAGTCCTGCACATTTTAAATCCTAAAAGGACATTAGTTATCACAATTTCAGCATTTCCATAAAACACAAGTCACAAAATGGCAGCAAAGCCTAGAGACTGGCTACATGGTGAATGCACGTACCCATGAACCCCCGATACTAGTTGTGGAAGTTATTCAGGGTATTAAAACACATACCTTAGAATAACCTTTCAGTTTAAGTATAATAGAATGGTAAGGAGTTATGTCAGCAAGCATACAGGAAAAGATATTCAAGTCCCAGATTTATATCTAACCTTGAAGACCTCTAAAACCCCACAATATTTCTTGAATCTCTCACAGTGTGTGTGTACCACTTTTTAATTTTTTCAACAGATCTTAAATACAAACTAATCAGAGTATACTTGTATATATTGAACCTCAACTGAAAAATCAAAAGCTTCAGCTTTACCTTTTGCAATCAATGGAATGAAAAGCTTCAGCTTCACCTTTTGCAATTAATCAATCAGTTAAAACACATGCTGTTTTAACTTGCTACATTGTGACTGTAAAGAAAAACGGGCTTTCTTCAAAACACATGCACACATACACTGACGTAAAAAAATACCAACACCAAGACGGGGTTGTGTTAGATAAACGACAGTTGGTAGGCGGTGAGAGTACATCTGTAAGATGACGTCTATGCAAATTTCGCGCTCGGCGCACACGTGTGGCGCTAGTAGCGCCCCTCGGAACATGCAAAGCAGGTTTGCTGTAAATACGCGCTGTAACGTTCGTGAGCGTTAGTTATCGTTGAGATTCGACGTAGTGTGTTGATGTTAGTCAAGAATGTCTTTAAGAAGATGAAGAAGCCATTATCAACAGCTTACGGAGTTTGAACGAGGTCGTGTAATAGGGCTACGAGAAGGTGGATTTTCTTTCCGCAATATTGCAGAATGACTTGGCAGGAATGTAGCCACTGTGCATGATTGTTGGCAGCGGTGGTCTTGGGAAGGTACTGCCTCAAGAAGACCGGGTTCCGGCCGGCCACGTGGCACTACTGAGAGGGAAGACCGCCGTGTACGGCGTATGGCCATGGTGCATCGTGCTGCAACTGTGGCAGCAATTCGAACTGCAGTTGCCACCACAGTGACACAACGAACTGTTACAAATCGGTTACTTGAAGGACAGCTCCAAGCCAGACGCCCTGTAGCGTGCATTCCACTTACTCCAAACCACTGCCAATTGCGACGTCAATGGTGTCAAGCTAGAGCTCATTGGAGGACGGAGTGGAGATCTGTTGTGTTTTCTGATGAAAGCCGGTTCTGCCTGGGTGCCAGTGATGGCCGTGTGTTGGTTAGAAGGAGGCCAGGTGAGCGCCTGCAACCAACCTGTCTGCGGCCGAGACACACTGGACCTACACTTGGAGTAATGGTCTGGGGAGCAATTTCCTATGACAGCAGGAGCACTCTCGTGGTTATCCCACGCACTCTGATGGCACAGTTGTACATCGGTCTGGTGATTCAACCTGTTGTGCTGCCATTCATGAACAGCATTCCAGGGGGTGTTTTCCAACAGGATAACGCTCGCCCGCATACCGCTGTTGTAACCCAACATGCTCTACAGAGTGTCGACATGTTGCCGTGTCCTGCTAGATCACCAGATCTTTCACCAATCGAGCATGTATGGGACATCATTGGACGACAACTCCAGCGTCACCCCCAACCAGCATTAACCGTCCCTGTATTGACCGACCAAGTGCAACAGGCATGGAACTCCATCCCACAAACTGACATCCAGCACCTGTACAACACAATGCATGAACGTTTGCGTGCTTGCGTTCAACATTCTGGCGGTTACACCGGTTATTAATGTACCAGCATTTCACATTTAAAATGGCTCTTCTCGCGCTTACATTAAGCTGTGATCTTGAAACCTTAATCGATTAAATATGTTACCTATACAAATGTATTGCCGCCATTTCATTCCTCTACAACTATTTTTTTGTGGTGTTGGGATTTTTTTTTCCGTCAGTGTATTTGCACACATTTAGGCAAACTGGAAATAACTTGTGCAATTTTCTGCTCTTCAAATATTATGACCCACAAACCCAGAAAGCTGGGCAAGCTTTATTGCTGGAAACTATAAACTTCAATTCCAAAAATATTTCTCTCTCCTTATGAATATGTCTAATTAGTGAAAATCTAGAATAGTGTTATCCACAAAATACCTTTTCTTTTCCCTCCACAAAGTTCTAGATAATACACCTCAACCTTATGTGCACATTTAATGCAAATAGCAAATACATAAGACTTGGGTAACGACAAAGAAATTATATTGATTAGTCATGACATTGTGATTTCTCTGCATACAATCAAGTAGCTGAAACATATTGATTTGTGCTAAATTCTTGGAAATATGGGAAATAAATGTAATATTATTTATAGTCCTCTTGGTAATGGGAGCATTTAATAATAATGAAAGGTGTAAATAATGCAAATATTTTTTTCCCTTCACTTGATAAGAACCATTGATTAAAGTATTTCAGACAGAAAGTTCTGTGCTCTAGTAACATATACTCAAGCAATAATACCAAAATCCACATAAATAGAAAGACAATTTCTTAAGTATTTTTGGAATAAATATATATATACTCCAGATCAGATAAGAAAATGAAGCATCAATTATGTGCAATACATAATTCTTCCTAAATATTTAGTAATAATTTTATGCAGGGCTACACAAATATGCTCCAGATCTAGAAACCAGCTCTCAAAATTTAGGAGCTTGGTGAAATGAATTCAAATTTCAAACAATAATGCATAAATGTAAAGTGCGGTAGTGATGGAACAAAAAGTAATATAGTGTATTTGCTGCCATATTTTTTACCCAAACCCTGTTATTGCTAAATAAAATTTTGATTTGGTCCATAATTTTCCTTTCCTGTGCTTTCACACAGTTCTCTGTTATCAAAAAATTAAAATTTTTGATTTTGATTTTATTAAAATAAAATTTACTGTAGTTAAATTTTGCCCATATAAACTCAAAGTACCAAATTTTTCCTTTGCATAATTCAAGACCGTTATATTCCCAATTTTTCCCCCTTCACATAATCCATGGTGGCATAATCCACAGGCCACAAAATTCAGAACAAAATAATAAAAAACAAATCCTTACAGATATCATGTGGCACCATATAATCTGTAGATTGCAAAATTCAGATTAAATTTTTTTGTATAATTTGGGGTGGCATATCCTCAGACTATGCAATAAAATAACAGCAACAAAAAAGATACTGTCATATAATCAGCACCAATCATGTTGACCTCGCCTTGAACTGTAATTTCCAGCAGAAGAATTGCAATTTGCAGGATGACTCACAGGTCCAAATAAATAAGAAACAAACTTCCTATTGAAAAAAGCAATCGACATTTTTTTCAAGTACTTTGATGCTACTTTTAAGTAAATAAAGAACAAGCATCTTAATTTTTCCAGCATTATCATTATTCATTAGTTAGACTAAAAATTCATAGAAACTATGGGTAATAGTATTTGGCATTTCTAAAAATGTTTCAGCTGAAGAGTAAACAAATGCTGTAACTAATGTGATCAGCTCAGCAAAACTAACAAGTGCAATTAACAAAGTGATTAGGCTATCGACGACAATGATTACGTGCTTTGAAATAGCTCAACAAGCTTTCTATAGCATGTAGTCTTCCATGAGGACAGTGCTACCTTTGTTGCATCATATTTTATAGTAGCAAGTACTGGTAGGTGGTTTCTGATTAACTGTAGGGTGTGATAGGCATAGAGGCCTTTACAAGTTTTGTTTTTGATCTGTATGGATAAAGTGGCTAAAGAAAGTAACTTGGTATCAGATGCTGAAGTAGGTGGCAATAGTATCAGTAGCTTGCTACATGCTGATAACACATCACTAATTTTTAAGGATGTAAATAATTCACAGTATAACTTTAATCAGATGAACATGATGTGTGAAAAATTTGGGATGGAGATTAATGTTAGGAGGAAATCTAAATCAATGGTCCTTGGCCACCTTGCAAAGATCAATAACACTGTTTTGTGAATGAGAAGATATTATAGCAGGTAACTATTTTTATTCCTCTCCGTGCGCGAGAAATATAGATCAGACAGACAGATAGATAGATCTGAGCTACATTTCTTTAGAAGAAATTTGGGAATACACCGAGGTCCTTAAGATGTGTGTCATAGTGGAGATACAAGAAATTACCTTGTCACATTCTGTAGTATCAGGCCATGTGCCTAGAGTTACACCAACAAGAACAAGGTGCACAGAAAGTCTAAAATGAGCTACATGATTGTGGAAGCAGAATATTGTTAGAAGCACAAAATTTTGGGAACAGAAAATGGTGTACCAGTTTTGTTGCAAATTAGCATTAATCTTTTTTTTTTTTTTAAAGTAGTTACAGTAACAAAATTTTTGAGTACCATATTAATACACAGGTGTGCAATGATGATGAATAATTATGCTCTAGATACGGATATTCTATTAGGACTGCTCTTCAACCTAAAGTGAACACTCACAAAAGTAAACAAGAATTCCTCCAGAAAGCCAGAACCTCAGTTACGAAAAGAGGGTTAACAACAAAGAATGAAAACCAATGTTCATAAGTCAGTGTCACACTATTGACTGCTTCAGTTACATTCACATTGTTGCTTTGTAGTGTTAAAAGCTCATACTTTGGATGGCAGTACTGGAATGCTATTTGATATTTCATCACAGGGTGAGGTAAAAACAAACAAACAAACAAAGAAAAAAAAAAAAAGAAAAAACAACAACAAAGGAACCCACAAAATTTCCAACCAAACTTTTATTCAAGTGGAATACCACTGGAAAGCTGAAGAGTAATTTCTATTAAAAAATTCCATCAGTATCCTGTTTTGATAATTTTGTCTGTTCTGTGTTCGGTGAAACTAGGGAAGAAATGCAAAAACACAGAGTTGACAGTTACAATAATTAAGTCTAAAATATCTTACCTGTGCAGTCACCACCAACACCAAAATGGTAGAAACAGTTGTTCCAAACAACTGATGATCATCTAAACTATAACCATGTGGATCCACAGCAAAGCTGAAGGCACCATAGGGTATGAAGAACAGAATGAAAGATGTTACAAGCCCATGGGCCACAGACTTCAGGAACACTGTTTTGTTGAAAAGGAGATTCATGTGACCAGGGCTAAATAACTTTGGGTACCTCAATGAATTTTTATCACTAACATCCTGCAACAAAACCCAAAAAATGTAGAATGAAATAAGCTCCTTCACTATAAAACTCTGGCATATACAAAACTTAAGAGCAACTGATACGTCATTTAAATCATTTAACAAATAAAACACACCATAGTTCATGTAGACTCATAATATTTGTGAAACACTGAATTATTTTTTAGAAGTTCTTTTCTCATTAAAAAATTTAACTAATCACTACTTGATTTCCATAAAAATGACTGAATGCAAAGAAATCCATAAAAATGACTGTGAATATTTATGATACTATCAGTGTCAGTGCTAAAAAACATTTTAAAACTGCACATTTCCCAGCAATGAGAACTGAAAATTAAAGTTACACTAATACAGTACAAATATTGACAATAGCTTGCATAAATGAAGTCCCTATCCAATCAAAAACTTTGGTTCAAGCTATCTACCATACTTTCATGATATACCGCAGCAATGATATATGTCAGAAAGGCAATTAACTTACAAACATAATGTAGAGTTACTGAAACAACAATAACAGTCTCTGCATTTTGTGAAAAGCAACAAAACAGTTTAACAATGACAAGAAACACACTTTCACCCTACATGCTTATCAATTAGATTTAAAGTGAAAACATATGCTGTCAGGTGCCTTGAAATTTATAGACTTACGACCAAAGACACAATCTAAATGCACAGTCTAAGTTCATAATCTGAAACAAACATTTTGAGATTACAGTGCTCATGTAAATGACATCACAAAATATAAAATCAGATTTCTGAAAGCCCAACATTTCAAAACACCATCAACAGGTGGAACAACTGAAATATATTATAGTGTGCTCAATATATTATGTTTTTAGAATGTGGAAATAAAGCATTGCTTACTGATTACTCAGAACTTTATTAAGCACTACTGCATCAGAGTAAATAAAAATTCTTCGAAAAAATGTTTCGCTAGACAAATTACACAGTCGGTTCAGAATGTTCCATGAATAATTCATTGAAAAAAAAAATCTTACAGCAGAGCATTGTCATGAAGGAGGAACCATTCTCCAATTTGATGCATATCCGGCCTAACTTGTCGACTTCTCTTGAGAAGGCAATCATGACTTCCTTGTAGAATAAGCCATTGATTGTTTGTCCTTCAGGCACAAATTTACAGTGGAAAATCCCACAAGAATTGAAGTACACAATGAGTATCGTTTTGATTTTTGACTTCATAGCCACCTTCTTTGGTTTCGGCTTTCCCTAACTTCAACATTCGCTAGTTTGTTGCTTCATAGACGGGTCATACTCAAAACACCATGATTCATCACCAGTTATTAACTTGCTGAGAAAATCTGGGTTGCCATTCACCATTTCCAAATAAAGCAAAGTAGTCGCTAGCAGCTTTCTCTGTTCCAGAGTGAGACGATCTTGGCACACACCTTCCGCTTGCCAAGAACATCATGAATAATGGTGTGCACTGCTGTGTTACTAATATTCCATTCTTCTGCTGCCATCCAACATGTTAATTGATGATCCATAGCAAGCAGTTCACAAACAGACTGCACATTTTCATCAGTGTTGCTTGTTGAAAGTTGTCCACTCCTTTCATCATCCTCCAATGACTGTCAACCATCACAAAAATGTTCATACTTTTCATACATCCTGAACTGAGATAAACATTCATCACTGTATGCTTGTTTCATTGATTCGTATGTTTCTGATAAAGATTTGCCACATTTAAAGCAGAACTTAATGTTGGCCCCTTGTTTTACCTTCTAAAGTTTGACAAAGTCAAAATTCCAGCATGAAAAACACATGCACTGCTCACCATGGCCGAAGAGGAATGGGTGAAAAAATTATGATCGCTTACTGAGGGTTCATGAGGAATAGTTCATATGTTGCCCAAGAAATGGCGTACATAGTACATTAAAAAAACATTCTTGAAACTTTCAGGACTTACTGTGTATCTTGTTATGTGCATGTGAACGTTTTAGATACAAATTTATGGTAAATCTCACTATGTTAACTTATTTTTCCTTTGCATGTGACAGAAATGCACTTACTCTATATCCTGTCAACGTATCTGCTGATAAATTAAAATAGTGTGATAATTTTGCACTACAAGAATGCCAAACCAAGCCACAATAACAGATGGTTTCTATACATTTCTCATCAATGTGGGAAAGACATGTACTCAGTCATATCAGAATAATATGACCAATTACCTAATAATGGGAATAACCACCCTTGGCCCAGATGACAGCGGCGAGACGGCGTGGCATGGATGCAATCAAGTTCTGGAAGGTTGCCCAAGGCACACATGCCCATTGGGACTGCAACAGGACATGGAGGTCCCAGAGATGACATGGTTGTGGGTCAGTACATTGAATCTGTCAATCCAAATAGTCCCACAAGTGCTTTATGGGGTTGAGGTCAGGCGATTTCGCCGGCCAAAAGAGAATGGAGACATCGCTGTAGTGTTCCTGAAACCAGTCATGCACACCCTTAGCAACGTGGCATGGCATTGTCCTGTTGGTAGACACCATCACCACCAGGGTACACATCCAACATGAAGGGATGCATGCAGTCAGTGAGGATGGACAGGTAGCCATTGGCATTTAGGGACCAATTCAGTGGTACCAGCAACCCCAGGTCATACCAGGAAAACATCCCTCAGGCATGCACACTGCCACCGCCAGCCTGTACTTGACCGACAAGTGTATCTGGCTGTTGGTTCTTGTGTGTGTCTGCCACTGCCCATCACTTCTGTGGAGTAGAAACCTTGATTCGTCGGAGAAGGCAACCACTTTCCACTCTTCCACTGTCCAATGACAGTAGTCACATGTAAACTGCAGGCATCGTTGCTGATGGATTTGGGTCAACATGGGTGCCTTGACACAGTGTCGACTTTGGAGACCCACGAGTAATATGGTTTGCTGTACTGTTACTGGGGACACGTACCTAGGTGCCCCAGCATTCATTTATGTGGTCAATTGTTGTACTGTAGCGCGTCGATTGCGCTTTACCAGTTGATGGAGGCAGCATTCTCCTCTGGGGTCGATGGCCTTTGGGGTACCAAGAATGCCAATTCATTCTTTTCCACAGTTATGATGTCGGGAGGTACTCGGTGTGTCAACAGCCCATTCTTGGTACATCCTTACTAGAGCACCTTGCAAACAGCCCACGAAGTCTGCTATTTTGGAGATGCTTCCACCCTTGGTGCAGTAGCCAATAATAATTCCTTTTTGAATGCCCATCAAATCATTACCTCTGCCCATTGTGCTCCCTATGGCTCATCTGTCCTGGCTGGCCACTTATATCTCCACGTGGTTGACCTTCTCATGCGCACTCTGTGATGCGCCTGGGCGGGTACACTGTGATTCCAGGGGTGGACATATTATTCTGATATGACTGTGTATGATGTACATTACATAGATATCTGCTAGCACCTGCTATTTCCCTGGGACATAAAACTTGGGCAACACTCCACTATTCTTGTGCAGACAAGGGTAAATGATGCACCTTTGTGGAATGTTATACTTACAACTGTGGTATTTCTGCTCAGCAATAAGATTATTAAAAAGAAATGCAGGCAAAGACATTTTTCACTAATTTATTTGACAAGCCTTAGTAATTGCAGCCAGTCTTCCATAGATTTGAAATTATCTTTTTCTATGACAGTATGCTATCTACTGTACCATTTTACCAGTCAACTATATTATTTCAAGCTGAATTAGCAGTCAGCATGTACCAGTAAATTGGTCATCATTTTCAAAAGTTTGTATTTATTATTATTTACAAAGACTGAAATTCAGATGCTTAAACTGCACCTTACAGCAATGAAAAGCAAAGTTTACTGCAAAATGTTTAGTATGGATTGTATATGAAAAGTGTACAGAAAATGCATAGTCTGTCAACACTGAACTCTCAATTGACTCCTATGAATTCCACTTGTCGTTTTGAGTAGGTTGTTGATATTAAAAACACCTGCAGACCTTAAGTCTCCATGTCTTTTCACCATAGGAATTCTCTATATCTAAACAACATAGTGGCAATGAAATTTTTTGGCTCTGTGGGTTTCTCACCTATCTCAAATATTTGACTTAATAAGTGAATGATTGACTAGATTTTATTGTACAATTGCCAAGTGTAGTCATAGGAACAATAAGTGATGGGCCAATAATGGAGGAAAACATGGAATTGATACGGTAAATTGTGTGGTTAACTTGGTGTAGGGATGATACCTTTAATTAACTATCAAATAAGTTGTTCTTCAGCAGGGCTTGAAGGCTCATTTACTGAGATCCACTGAGGTCATGCCAGGTTATGAACAAGAATTTGGGACTTATGTGTAATTTAATGATGTAAAGGATATTTTAGATATGCTGTCAAAGCTTTTTATAACAAAGCATGACTCAAACCAGATTTCAAAACCCTGGTATGCCACACACCCAAGTTTAGGATTATTGGTCATAGTGTTAAGAAGAGAACAACTGCCAATAAACAAAAACCAAGACCTTTGCTAAGCAGCTTTATGGTGACAACACAATGAAAAATTATGTTATTCCAATGTCTTTCACATCTGTTAAAATGCATCATTCCCTAGTATAATATGATGGATTAAGAAGGCACACAGAAAGGATACATACCCTAAAACAAAGTCATTTACTTCCTACTTATAAGAAAAATACTCTAACATTATTGTGATTTGAACAATGATAAAAATACACAATGGCCAAAACAAATAAAACAATTAAAACATACCTGATCAAAAATCCCAAGTGCAAGAACAGGCAAAGATGTGTAAAACACATTGTAAAAGGATATAAATGCAGGATCATAAAGAGTCTGAAAAACAAATAAGAAACATTCAGGATTTTTCTTTCATTTTTTTCAAATAGAAATGAATTAAATTCACATTTTTAAAATTCATAATATGATAAATTTCATTAAGACAAAGTAAGATTTGCAAATACATTGTATATCGGCATGGTTTGTACAATGTATACTGCCTGGCCAATTTCTTTTGAATACTCAGCTAGTGTTTCGTTGTGCCCTAGCGGGACACACACACACACAAAAAAAATAAATAAATAAAAAAAATACAACATCTCTATATTGTGGATAATATTCCTTCTACATTACTGAACATACCACAACTGAATCTGGTCCAACATGTTCAGTTTATGCAAGCAAGTTTGTTACAGTGAGTGATATATTCTATCTCATCTTGAAGGTCTTTCATTGGACTGAGATCTGATGATAGGATAGGCCAGAGAAGCTGCTGGGAAGCATACATAATATTCATCAAACCCACTGCACATGATTTGAGACTGATGAATGACATACTGGAAAATATAAACATTGTGCAGACAGAAAAGAATACATCCTCTAAGCACCAGTGAAGAGGTACTTCAAACTACATTTAGATCATGATAAAAAATGAACCATAAGGTAACTTCCAAAACATCACTTAGAGTTGTTATCCATTCCGCGTTCTGTGGGATTGTCGCTGAAATATTATCAATGTCCAAGACAATGGGCCTCAGGACACTATTTTTTCTGATATGGACAAAAACAACAGTTTATAATTTCTGAAAGGCAATAGTTGAACAATAAACAGCGATTTCTAAAGCATTTCACTAATTTCCAACAACTTCCTTCAGTGTTCCCCCTCCCTCTCTGACCTTGACTTCAGCAACATACATGGCATATATAATGAGAATTGTCTCCTCCACTCTAGCATTCACATTTACTGACAGTGGGAAGGCAGTCTGGTTGCTTGTGTGAGCATGGAATAATAGTTACATACACACATATCACTAAGCTGTTCTGTAGATTCAGAGGTTAGCTCCACAAAGAAAAACAAACTATCAGATACTTTTTTTTTTTTTTTTTTTTTTGATTGGAGGTTTAACGACTACCGTGAGCAACTCAATGGGCTATAAGCAGTCGCCCGTCCCTAATTTAGGGTCACTGGTTCCAGGGAAGGGAGAGAGCCAGTGCCGTAAGACAAACACAACATCCATGCCTCACTGGGATTCGAACCCGGACCCCCTTTCGGACGAATGATCATAGGCCATCGCTTAGACCACTGCGCCACAGGGGCGGCTAAAATTATCAGATACATTTTTAACTGATTATTTATGTTATTTTTCAGGTAGAACTATTTAATGGTGGTTTTAACTGCTCTAACTTTTTACATGTTATATTTCCTTTGAGTGGGAAGCAATTTCTCGGTTGGAAGTTATTAATATTCGCTGCGAACATATATCGCGGTAATCGAATGCGATTCAAGAAAAAATCTTTCACGTACCTCTCGGTTGTAGTTGGTCGATGCTCAAATCTTTGCACTCATTCTTTCACTGATTATTTACTTACTGTTGCCATATCAAACTTATCTATTTACAGCGATCTTGACGCACAACTCAAGCTTTCCTGACATACATCACATGACATACACAAGACCTTCTATACTTCACACTCATACAGACACTCCTGAAACTGATCCTTCCATGACTTCCTTAGCCTTCTTCTGCCTTTCCTTCCTGCTACTTGGGCTAAAGAAAATTTCTTAGTAAGCATTCTTTCAACATAGCCAAACCACTGAAGAATATTAGTCTCCACCTTGCTTAACAACATTTTGTTTCACATTACACAACTGCAACACATCTTCATCTTCATTCCTCACACGATCAGAACATGTCTTGCCACAAACCCATCATAAGTAACACATTTTTCCAGCACACAAACAACTCCTATGTTTCTTCTGTAGTACCCATGTTTCACTGCCATACATCAGAGTAGGAACAATTACACTTTCATACACAGAACCCATCATTCCTGTGAAAACCCCTAAAGTTACTATGACTTTCAATGAAGAATGCAATCGCCTACTAATTTCACCATCCAATTTGTTCTCTCTGTCAAACATGCTTCCTAAATACATAAACTCATTCACCTGGTCAATCACTATGCCATTTAGACACATATTACATACAGTGCTAACAGTTCCTTGCTCAAAGACCGTAACTTTGGTTTTTCCCTTATTTATACTCAGTTTGAATTTCACGCAAACTTTGTACATCTGGGACAACATACTCCACAACTCACTTTTGCTCTCTGCCAATAGGACTGTGTCATCAGCATACAGCAATCTGCAAGACATAAACCAGTATTGTCCACCTTGGCATAACACATGCACACATCCATAAATATATTAAACAGCCACGGTGACATTACACAACCTTGTCTGACTCCTGCACCAATAGAAAAACATTTTGATAAAACAGCATTCACTCATACACAAGCTCTACTGCCAGCAAACATGGCTTTTACACTATTAAGTAGATTCCCAGTAACATCATATTTATTTAATACCTTCCACAAAAGTATCCTATTTACTCAGCTGTAAGTTTTCTCTAAATATATGGAGGCAGCAAAAACTTTCTTACCAACAGCCAGATATTTTTCAATCATCATGCGTAATGCAAAAATTCGGTAAGTGCAGCCTTTATGAGGCATAAAACAACTCTGAACATCCCACACTTTCTCTGATACAAGACCTCGTACTTTTTCAATAATGACCTTACCAAACACTTTCCCTTGCACACTCAGTAGGCTAATACCACAATAGTTCTTGCATTCAGTCTGATCACCTTTTCTCTTATACAAGGGAACAATGATAGCATCCTTCCAATCCTGAGGGACCATTCCTAACTCCCAGCACAACTGGCAAATTTCACTTAACCAGTCAATTACAGAGTCACCACCATATTTCAACATATCAGCATTATGCCATCAACTGGAGCCTCACCGTTCTGAAGAGATTTTAGAGCTTTACACACCTCTTCTCTTGAGATCCCTCCCGTGCTTCGATCTTTCACTGTGTCATCATCTGCTCTTGCCTAAGAATCACCTTTGCTTTCTTGATCCAATAACTCACAGAAGTATTCACCTCATTTTTCACTTAACTCATTGGGCTCCCATATCATTTCCCTGGTCCTATTCTTCACACAACTTACAACATTGTTTCCCCTATTTTTCCTAAGTCTCATGTACTTCCAGAAAGTTTTTCTATCTTTCCAAAAAGCTAATTCATGCTTTTCCACCTGCTTCTTCCTATCTTTTGCCTTACTCAGGTGAACCAGCTTAGCTGCTTCACGCTTCTTACAGTGATATCCATCCACAGAAACTCTACCTTGCAACATTTCCAAATAGGCTTCCTTTTTTCTCTTTACATACATACATACACTATATTGACAAAAGTCACTGGACACCTAGAAGAGAAACACAACATAGCATTTATTGACATACATTAGTACGGTGTTGGTCTACCTTTGGCCTTAATGTGTGCACTGATCTTTCAAGACATGCTTTCCACAAGGTTTTGGAACACAGTAATAGGTATGCGCTTCCATTCAGTACATAATGCTGCCACTGACTTGCTTAGTAGTAGGCCTTGGTTCCAAACTTCTTATGCGGCACTCTAATTCATTTCATAGGTGCTCTATGGGATTAAGATCATGGCTCTGTGCTGGTCAGTCCACACACGATACGGAATTATCATCAAACCATGCAGTAACAGTCCTTGCTTTATGGCTGGGTGCATTATCCTGCTGGTACCAACAAGGCTGGGTTCCATAGTATTGCCACAGAGTTGATAGGGAATAATTGTCCAGAATATTGAGGTAGAAGTGCTCGTTAACAGGTTTGTCCACGATTACCAATGGGCCGGAACCATATCATGAAAAACACCCCTACACGAGAACACTGCAATAAATAGTGTTCCGCAGGCGGCCACCATACTCACACATGGTCATCAGATTGATGGATTGCGTATCTGTATTCATCAGTCCACAGGACTCGTTTCCATTGATTTATGGTCCACGATAAATGTTCTTTACACCATGCTAAATGACGAGTAGCATTCCGAGTGGAGATGAAAGGCTTATGAGCAGCAGTACAATCATGGTAACCCATGGAATGAAGTTCTTTGCGAATGGTACATGTACATACCAAGGTTCCAGCATTTTTACTCAACTGTACACTGAGGTCTTGTGCAGTACTCCGTTGATTAGCTGTAAGCACTCTCCTGAGGCTTCAACATCCTCTGTCACTGATTTTCTTTGGTCCGCCGGTACATTTTGCTGCTTCACGCACGTCATGCATCTTCCACTTATTCAGTACATCCAAAACAGTTGACTTGGGTATGTTTAAATGTCTCTCGGTTTCTCTTATGGACAGCCCACTAATATAACACCCAACAATCTTTCTTATCTCAAAGTCAGTTCTCTCTCGTCGAAACATTTTCACTCAACCTCACAGTGCGATATGATCGCGGTCAGCTGTTCTCTGAGATTATCTTCAAAAAGAAATACAAACTACCAGATAATTTTTACTTACTGTTACTGTATCAAACTTCTCCATTTATAGCGATCTTGACATACAACTCGGGCTTCACTAACATCCATCACACGCCGTACACAAGACCTTCTATACTTCATACTCATAACCATTTTTTCATGCAGACATTCCTGAATCTAATCCTCCCACGACTTTCTTGGCCTTCCTCTGCCTTTTCTTCCTGCCACTTGGGCTAAAAGATTTTTTTAGTAAGCATCTCATCACTCATTCTTCTAACATTGCCAAACCACCGAAGCATATTAGTCTCCACCTTGCGAACAACATTTTGCTTCACATTACACAACTGCAACACATCTTTATTCCTCACACAATCGGAACGTGTCTTGCCACAAACCCCCCATAAGTAACTGATGTGTTGATATTTTTCTATTAGTGGTGTCGAAGATTAGGGCCTCAGACTTTGGTACCACTATGTGAAAAAATCACACATCCACGCATTCTTGTCTCCCAGAATGATTCCTTAAATTTTTCCTCTCATTAATTTTTTCCTGAATTTCATTTTTTGAGGCGAACTGAGCAACATGAAAAACATTTTTTTCTTCAGTTTCTTAAACATTCGTTCAAGGATTTTAGTGGAAATTGTGTAGTATCTGCACACAAGGATATCACCAAGACATAAACCAGTATTATTTATTTTGGCATCATGCATGCAAGCATCCATAAATATATATTAAACAGCCATGGTGACAATTACACAACCTTGTCTCACTCCAGCACTAATAAAAAAACCATTTTGATAAAATACCATTCACTCGTACGCAAGCTCTACTGTCAGCATACATGGCTTTTACACTATTATGTAGATTCTCAGTAACACCATAATCATTCAAAACCTTCCACAAAAGTGTCCTCTTTACTCAGTTGTAAGCTTTCTCTAAATCTATGAAAGCAGCAAAAACTTTCTTACCAGCAGCCAGATACTTTTCAACCATCACGCATGCTTGTAAAAATTTGGTTAGTGCAGCCTTTACCAGGAATAAAATCACTTGAACATCCCATACTTTCATACTTTCTCTGATGTAAGACCCCATACTTTTTCAATAACGACCTTACCAAACACTTTCCCTGGGACACTGAGTAGGCTAATACCACGATAGTTCTTGCAGTCAGTCTGATCACCTTTTCCCTTATACAAGGGAACAATGATAGCATCCTTTCAATTCTGAGGGACCATTCCTAACTCCCAGCACAATTGGCAAATTTCAGTTAACCAGTTAATTACAGAGTCACCACCATATTTCAACATCTCGGCAGTTATGCCATCAACTCCCGGAGCCTTACTATTCTAAAGAGATTTTAGAGCTTTACACACCTCTTCTCTCGAGATCCTTCCTGTGCTTCCATCTTTCACTGTGCCATCATCTGCTTCTGCCTCAGAATCACCTTTGCTTTCCTGATCTAATAACTCAGAGAAGTATTCAACCCATCTTTCACTTAACTTATTGGGCTCCCATATCATTTCCCCGACCCTATTCTTCACACAACTTACAACTTTGTCTCCCCTATTTTTCCTGAGTGTCATGTACTTCCAGAAAGTTTTTCTATCTTTCCAAAAAACTATTCATGCCTTTCCCCCTTCTCCTTCCTATCTTTTGCCTTACTCTGGCGAACCAGCTTAGCAGCTTCACACTTCTTACAGTGATATTCATCCACAGAAACTCTACCTTGCAACATCACTAAATAGGCTTCCTTCTTTCTCTTTACTGCATCTTCAATCTCACTGTTCCACCAAGCATCACCTCTATTGTTACCCACTATTGTGGTGCCACAGACCTCTTCAGCAGCAGTGACAACACAGTTCTTAAAACATTCCCAATCCTTTTTCACATTCCTCTCATATGACTTCAGCTCTTTCAGTCGTTTTCTGAGTAAGTTAGAGTAAGACCGCCCACAGAATAACAGTTGCTTTCTTTATT
Source organism: Macrothele yani (assembly GCA_039090855.1). Lineage (NCBI taxonomy): Eukaryota > Metazoa > Arthropoda > Arachnida > Araneae > Macrothelidae > Macrothele > Macrothele yani. Next base: position 83,176,936 of record CM076990.1, read on the forward strand.
TGCTCTCCGGTTAGTTATGTTTACTCGTGTGTATCTTTCATTCATTTAATGTGAGTGAACTGTGAACAGTAACACAATGCCAAGTCATGGTAATGCTTATGATGATTAATAATGAAGGAGACACATCTTTGAAACCCAAGAAGAAATAAAAGATGTACACTACTTACAATAAACATTGGGAACAAGATCAGGCATTTTGTATTTAGGAAAATGAAGATGAGTATACAGTAAAGTGCACTATCTATAAGCTTAAGGTTTTCATTTAGTTTTTTCTTTTTTTTTTCTATTGAAGGTTTAATAACCAGCGTGAGCAACTTAATCAGCTATAAGCAGTCGCCCATCCTTAATTTAGGGTCACTGGTTCCAGGGAAGGGACAGAGCCAGTGCCGTAAGACAAACACAACATCCATGCCTCACTGGGATTTGAACCCAAACCCTTCTGGGACGAATGGTCACAAGCCTCCATTTAGTTTGAAGACTGTAAGCTTTAGTGGAGTATAATATCAATTAATTAGTTTTATTTCTCATTTTTTTAAACAGTTCAGGAGAAGACTATCAAAAGGACTGAGCTAATTCCCATTTTCAACACAGTGTCTATCATGGGCATAGCTACAGTTCTTTAGACTACACAACAAAACATTTCTTTACATTATTTCTTGGTAGCAAGATAGCTGTCAAAGTTACATGTTGGTGAACCGAGGCAAACTACAACAGCATAAAATGCGCTTAGTTGTTTTGCCAAGACGTTGTCATAGGTCACCTGAAGAAATCTCATTACTTTTCAGTTTCCTCAAATGCATCGAATAGAGGCAATGTGAAAACATTTCTTTATGCAGTACAATATTTTAATTCAGGATTAGGGATCTGCCATTGGCTACTGGACTTTTGTGAAGATCCCAAAGATACATCATCTGATATTTGTTATGGTTTAAAGCAAGCAACTGAGTAAAATGATTTTACTTTTGTCCTTAAGACACACATGAGAAAACATAATGAACCAGAGAGCAAATGAAGAAAGCAAGTATTATTCCATGTTCGCACATGCAACCATGTTCAACAGACTAGTGTCTGCAGCACTGATAATGCAGTTGTAGACTACAGGAAGCATAATTCTGTATGTGCAAAACTGGATCTTTAGGTCCTGAAGACAAACTGCAACTGCCATATGATTATTAATTATACTGAGAACAAAAGTAAATGTCTCTCTTTTATGTAGAAGCTTTACTCATAGTGATGTACAATGAATCGAATCCAGTTCATCAGCTTTAAAAATAGATAAACTGAAGCAGTTTGATGGATTTGCAGAAGCTGAGTTCAAGGAAATTCTCAAAAATGTTCATACATATTGGTCGACTTTATATCTTGTAGTTGACTGGATTGTGCATTGCTGGCCTGCATTGAAATTTTATTTCTTGTCTACAGAAGAAGAGGACTGCCAAAAAATTATATGGCAATTCTTTGTTATAAATGGAGCAGCTGATACAAATGAAATCAGTCACAATCTTCCTGAGTACCACCTCTTATTATTGCACAATATAATTCTTCTTCTTTGAGACAGCTGTTACAAAACTGGAAAGCAGCTCATATACTTCAGTTCAGTTGCACAAAAATGTGCCTAATCTACTCTGTAAAACAAAGAGTAAACAAAAGTACAAATTATTTGGGACCAGAGGTTGAAAAATCTTAAAGGCACTGACTACAGCTGAGAGAAATTTATTCAAAAAGAAATCTGATTTATTTTTGGAAAATACATGTTACTTCAAAACGAAATTATGATGAAAAAAATGATCAAAAGAAACTCTGTGGGACCAAAGTTCAAGATATCTCACAGGTACTGACTACTACTGACAGATATTTGTCTGAGAAGGAAGCTGATTTGTTTTTAAAAGATGTATCAGTTACTTCAAAAAGAAATTATGACTTCTTGGAATGAAAACATTTTTAAACAACACACAGCCTCATTTTCTCTTCAAGTTCATTTCAAATGCTGTATGTAATTTGGGAAGATGTCTCAAAAATTCCAGATTGGTATCATACCAATGCAGCAAAGATCAATTTCACGAACAATCTCTGTGAATCTTGAAGTGCTTTCCCATTCTTTGACAAAAGCCTTCCAGATGGTAAGGTTTGGATACAGTTTTTCAGAAAGCACAAGAGGGACACATCACATTGATAGTTACTGAAGATGGCAGCTTTTGTTCTACCTACTCCCATTAGAATTTTTTTTTTTTTTTTCTCAGAGCATCTCTTTTTTTTTTTTTGTAAAATGAGTGCTTTTGGACAACTGAGAGAAATAGAATTTCTATAGGTCTTGTAAAATGTATGAGTTGTTCACCGGACTGAATTTTTTGAAACCTACGCAGTTTTTTTTTTTTTTTTTTCTGAAACACGAAGATGCGAAAAACTGGTTAGGAGCTGCTAAAAAACCAATGCTAAATGTGCTTGAACAAATAAATTTCTTTATGATCAATTTAGATTTACTCTAAGTTATAATTTGAACTGTTCAAAACTGAAGATGAGTCATTTAGAATAATTTGGTAATATTATAGGCCAGATTTTGTTGTATGTTTGTGTTTAATAATAATAGTTTTTGTGTAATGATTCAGAATAATACAAAATATTTTGCTACTTTCAGTTTGTTCACAATTTGTCCCACCCAGAGATCAGACACAGGTAGTAAACCTAATCTAAGTTGTATGTTGTATATCATGAATAATTTAATTCACTGAACAATACAAGACACTTTTTCCCATTCGGTGTCATATCAGTGTATATGATGCAAGGAACTGCAAAACATCCCATTTTTCCATTCCATGCATTTTGGTGAAATACTATGGTAGGAGATCATTTGGTTGTTTTGGGAAATAAAGAGCTTTTTAGTTGTTGCACAGACAACAATCTGCACCTGGTTTTGGTTTACATGGATACACAGGAATATTCAGCAATCATCATGTGCCTGCGTGCGTGCGCTACAAGTAGCATATTGGAGCATGGTACTTTTACAGTGGCAATGGATGTATGTAACATCACTACAAAAAGAAAAATGAAACTGCAGCAGTAACATGCAACAAAATAAAGTAGCTTGCATGTGAAATTATGCTACTAATTGCATTATTTTAAAAACAAGAAGTTAAAAACTATTCTTCATGTCACATGACATTTTTAGATTTCCTGGCTAAGCAGGAATGATTGGATGCAGGGTGCATGCGTCCAATCATGTTACTTGCATTACATTGTGAAAGCTAGCCAAACCATTAACATTTTTTTTACTTATCCTTTGTCTTCAGAACACATATATTTGATCTTTAACAAAATCATATAACAAAAATGGTGAAATTCTATTCACGAACACATTTGTGAAAATGTGGATGGAAATTTTTCTTCTCACTAAATGGGGAGGAAATTTTTTCCTGATCTACAAGCTGTGTAATAAAGCATCATTATGTGATGATGATTTATTATACCGCTTTTGAGGAGAGAACAAAATGATTCTCTTCCCCATTTATATTTTGTACAACAATATGTTTCTAATATATATTACACAATGAAGTGCAATATCCTTCTAAAATTCTACTGAACATATGCAGCATTTTTGTTTGTTGACAATATTTCTGTTTTGTTTTGGGGTTTAACAACCACCATGAGCAACTCTAAGGACTATAAGTAGTTGTCTGACCCTATTTAGGGCCGCTGGTTCCTGGGAAGGGAGAGAACCAGTACTGTCAGGCAAACACACAACTGACTCATGCCTAATTCAGACTTGGTCCTATCTGAGATGAATGATTCGATGCTCATACCTCGGACCACTTAACAACAGAGGCGGCTTAGTAGACAAAAATGGCATGTGAATGTACACCAAACTATAAAAACCAGATGATGGACAATGCTTTCCATTGGAGCTGTGGATAACTTAACATCTATGTAATCATCAAAAAATATACCTTTTATTGGTATTTTTAAATACTTTAACTGTCAGAAATCTGCAGCTTTATGATTTAATATGTTGAAATGTGTTACATATGATGCTCACAGCTAAAAGTAAAGTTAAATTATTTATGCAATTTGCCTCGGTACTTAGCTCTTAATACCATATGTAAGAATGTGCATATAAAGATAATCTTCAGATCTGTACCTTTAACTTAAACCTAAAGGTAAAAAAAAGTAGCTTCGAAATAGCAAAAATTGCTACTTTTCTGAAAAAAAGTAGTGTAGGATGGAAATTTTTCAGAAAAACTAGTTGTAGCTTAGCAAGCTACTTTTTCAAGAATGTAGTTGTAGCAGTATCCAGCTATTTTTTCAAAGTAGCTTTCCAATCACTGGTGTTGTGTATGTTGTGTGCAACTCCAGAACATTATAACACATCTATGATCTCGAAATTTTCAGGATTTCTTTTTGAACTTGATGGCATACCAAGCTTTCTAATATTGAAAGACTTATTGCACTCCATTTCCAATTTATGTATTAACAACTTCTATTTCCTTTACGTACGCCAAAGATCAAATGGTGTTCACAATGTTATTCACTTGAGACAATATTTTAATTAATTACAGAATAACAGAAGAAGTATGTTACAAACATTAAGCAGATATCACATCAAATTAAAGAATCAAACAATTTATACTTCTATTTGTACAAAAATAAATAAATTATCCACAAACATTAGCTTACCTGTGCAGAAAACCCGCAAAAGAAAGCAAACCAGAAATGGCACAAAGTGAAAGCAAAGTTCTTGTAGAAAAAGTAGCGTAAAAATTTACTCATACGAAAGTATGACCACCGGCCATGAACAAGCAAAAGACGCTCAAGGTATCTGAATTGTGCGAGGGAAAAATCGCTGGCTAGGACGGCTTGCATTCCTTCCTGTCCACTAATGCCAACTCCTATATGAGCCACTAATAAAAAGAAAAACACAACAACTTAGTTTTCAATATTAACCAACCAGCAAATAAAATATTTAAACAAAATGGATCAAAAGAAAAACATTCAAAGGTTACAAATTTTGAAGATGACAATCCAATATTTCTTTCTAGAAATGGCGTAATCCTGTATTTCTTTCATGATTCAAAGGTTGTTCACGTACTCGGGATGCACTTCTGCATCTGAATTTGCGTGACATGCTCAATGAGCGTTGCAAAATGCTTTAATGATGATAATACATATTTTTATGAATTCATCATTGGCAGGTTCCTTCTTTCTTGTTCTGTTAATTTTGTAATGCAATCACTAGTTTTGTACAACAGCGTAACTGCCAACTTTTCAAAGTGAAAAAAACAAACAAAAACTGTAGATTTTTACAATATGGCATGTTTAGCTACAGTTAATGCTATTTAATCCCTTTCCTAAGTTTAATTTCATTGAAATGTAGAAATAAAACTGTACAGTTTTTCTACACAAATCTGCCATAATTCAACTGCAATATCTCCCCCCCCACACACCCATTAGCGTATGTTTCATGTGTTTTCTCAGAGAAGATATCATCATTGGGCCATGTTTTAGGAAACTACTGAGTATGGGAAGCACCACTGGAGCTCTGGGGTTTCACATTTTAAGGAAGAGAGGGCTCCAGTCAGGGGTAGGCACCATTCCAATTGAAGAATTTAGTTCAATCTAATGATAACCAATGGCATTATATCTAAATAAATATTTAACAAATAAATATATTTACAGTTACCAACACTGCATCTCACCATGACAACTGGAGCAGCACAACCACTAACTAGCAGAAAGTCAATGAAGTATAATTTAAAATATAACATTGAGCTTGCGCATGTACTCTGCATGAAGATTTCACAAGAGCCTGCGACAATTAACGGCATTAACATGAGTCTTGGGTCTGATGCATTCCTTACGTCATGATATTTAATCTGCAACAGAACATTTGTTTGGTAAAAGATTAAGAACACATAATGTTATTACTACCCACAACATCCCTTCTACTCACTTTTCTGTTTTGACTCTGTACCTATCACTTCCCTTCCAGAAGCATTCATTTCTGTCCACTGCTGTAGCATGTGCATTTGTCATTTCCACAAACACTCAATTTTAAACTCATGACATACAGCATTCTAATCAAAATATTCAAGGGGTTTCCCGGGATCTCTTCAGGGTATTTTCCAAGTTCAGTGATGATAATTATATAACTCATGGTGATAAAATAAAGTTGCATTTTTAAATGGAAATAATTTGGAAATACAGTAGAACATGCTTACAACAAACACATATTTAGTGAGATCCTGGCTTTAACAAGCAAAACAATAATTTTTGTTTGGTATAGTGTTAATTCAGAGCTAATTTGATCATTTTTAATAAATAAAATTTAATGAAATCCACAGATTTAACGAGGGAGAGAAAAGCCAGGATGATCAGTTTTGACAAGCAAAAGTACCAAAATTTAATGAAATTCCATGTTTAACGAGGCAGAGAAAATCTGTTGCATACTGTCCTGGAAAGGAGGAACAGACATGGATGTACACAGAATGAAATTGCAACAGTGCAGGGGAATCTTGGTGTGCTAGTAAAAGAATATTAATAGAACAGCAATAAGGAGGGAATATGTCAAATGCTTAATATGTGGGTTGTGCAAGAGACACTCTCTGCCATTGACTCCGAGGAGCTATGCCTTGGCAGTATTGCGTCAGAGAAGTTAAAAACAGGCAACCTACTCCTATACATAAAAAAAAAAAAAAAAAAAAAAAAAAAAGATTTCCCACCATATTTAAAAGCTCCCCTCCATTCCAGGACAGTACTGAAAATTCTGTAAGGAATGCTAATTAAATACTCTATTACTTACTACTACTCCTTTCTTTCCTTCCATCAGCAAACTGGGACAATGGTACATTTAACTCATTCTGGGCTGATTTCATCAAAACTTCAGTTCTCCCAGTCTTCAAAGGGAAACTGTATTTCTTACGAGAGCATGCTTGTCATTTATTTATAACAGTCACATCAGTAATTACCACTACTCACTTGCCTCTAAATTTTCACAAAAAGTGTAAGTAATCACTATTCCATAAGTTCTTTTCACTAACTATGTATGAGGCATATTCAGAAAGTAAGTACCATTTAGCCATTAAAGTTAAATGAGAACATATTTGCAAAAAATGGAATTTTTATCTGATTTCCCATACTTTAAACTACTTTTCTATGTAGTTTCTGCCATTATTGAGGCATTTATAAAAATGGTGCGCCAGTTTTTGTATCCCTTGTTACAGAATAAGGTTGCCTGAGAAGACAGCCACTTCTACACTGCTCCTTTGACTTCACCACTGTCAAGGAAAAGCTGACTAGCAAAGAACTTCTTCAGATGCAAGAACAGGTAATAGTCGCTTGGTGCTAGGTCTGGGCTGTGATCCATTTGTTTCCAGCCAAATGATGTGATGAGTGCTTGAGTCTGTGCAGAAATGTGAGGCTAAACATTGTCATGAAGCAAGACAATGCAGCGAGTAAGCATGCCCCACCTTTTGTTCTGGATCGCATGGCACAGTTTTACCAGGGTCTCACAACAGGCTGATGGGTTCTGCCTTTAGGCAAGAATTCAACAAGCAAAACTCCTTGCCTGTCCCCTAAAAAACTGTGCACATGATCTTGTGGCTTGAAACTGTCTGCTTGAATTTCTTCCTTTTCAGCAATGAGGTGTGCCGACACTCCATGGACTGCTTCTTTGATTCCACAGTCATGAGGGACATCAATTTCTCATCACCTGTGATGATAAGGCTTAAGAACCGATCACCTTGCTCACTGTATTGTGTGAAAAAGGTCAATGCACTGTCAGCTACTTGCTTTTGTGTTCCTCGGAGAACATCTTCAGCACCCAGCATGAGCACAATTTCCCAAACCCCAAACAATCTGTCACAGTTTCGTAAAGAACAGTCCTTGAAATTTGTGGGAAATGCAAAGAAAGTGCCGAAATCGTGAAACATCTGTCCTCACAAACTTTTGCATCGACCATACCCACCAAATCATCATTGACAACAAATGGCCGCCTACTCCGCTTCTCGTTGTGAATGTTCTCACGACCTTCATTGAACTGCCTGACCCATTTCCTCACTATTCCCTCACTTGTTGCAGTTTGACTGTAGACCTCACAAATCTGATGATGAATGTCAGCCGGTTTCACATTTCTTGCATTCAAAAACTTAATTACAGACCTGATTTTACAGCTGGAGGGCTACTTGATCTTCTTAAACATGTTAAATTCACAGAACAACACACAAACATAATCTGATGTTCTCATAATGGTGTCTGTTGTTGCCTACAAATGAGAGAAGTCAGCGCCATGCATGATATAACAACTGCAGCATTGCACCAAAAATATTCACAAATGGCACTTAATTTCTGAATATGCCTCATACATTCGTATATTTAAGTCAAATTCTTTAAAATATGTTCTAAATGAGGTTTGAAGCAACTTGTTATGTGTTTAATTCAGATTATTTCACTTTGTCAACAAGATATTTCAGGAACACTCACTAGTTTTAGTGATGTATGTCTTACTGTAAGGTCTCTTTGACAAAATACACAATTAACTAAAAATTGTTGAAATTGGCAAGATGGTTCATCATAAATGCAACCTGAAAGACACCAGTTTATAACAACTGCATATTATTACAGTTTTATTTCCTTCTGACCTGAAAACTTCCCTAAATAAATAAAAGAAAATTAATGCTAACACTTTTTTACCAACCTTTAAAACCAACTGATAAGTCTCATTCTCTTCTGATGTCATAACTTTAAAATTAAAAACCTGAAACTCACAACAGTCTTTGAACAAATAAAGCACAGCAAAATCTTATTTTGTAATTGTATCAGAATTTTGATCAACACTTTCTTCATAAAATATCTCAATATTAGTTTTTTTGTAGGGTGTGGTTGGGAAAGTGTCTGTACACACAAACATGCATATGAATCAAAGCAAACACACATAGTCCAAAATGCAATCTGCCAATAAGCTCTATATGAAACAAGATACATTCTAATTCAGATTTTATCCCTTAAATAAAGTAACACAAAGTCAGTAATGAATTCAAAAGATATCAGTATTATGTTTAAGTGAACAAATCTTGAAATATTATTTTTCTTGGCAATGCATGCATAAGTTCGTAATTTCACCACACAAATATAAATTCATTTTTTTAACTTCAATATTACACAAAAACAATATTAATGAATATATAGGATTGAAAAATCAGCACAGGAGTTAAAAACTATCACTTCTTTCTTTGCTGAAAAGCATTTCAGTTTCTTCATAGAAAGAGCACACATATACTGTATTAATCACAAGTTAACAAATTCTGCAGCATACAGACAGAACTAACACTAGTCTAAAAATTCTCAAACTGCAAAAGTTAAGGCTGTCAAACCTTACTTATGAAAATTTTCAAACATACTGGGCTGTTTATCATGTCTAACCAATGTCCTACATCATGAAATACATTGTAGGCATAAAATTTAAAAGTGCAATAATATTGGACAAATTAAAATCCAATCTGCAACTACAGAATTCAAGAAACTTATTTTGGAACCATCTATCTAATACTGGTGTGCTAACATAGTGGGAACTATACCAAGAAGAGAAGTAATATTCTTAGATGAATACACTGAAATAACAGAATGCTAATCCCACAAGTCTCAGGTATACAAACAAATTTTTATCCAAAGAAATTATTCTGAAAGGAACAGATGCATTACTTAGCTATCATGTTTCATGTCCATTGCTAATGAGTAACATGGAAATACAAAGTTGTATATATGTACATACACAAACACAGGCATATAAAAGCCATGCCAATATTTTCACTTATTGGAACATCAAAATATTTTTAAGCAACCTAAAAGTTTCTAAATAACACATGCAATTTATTATGGTAGCATCAAATGAAAACAAAATCTGCACAGAAACTGTATTAAAACTTTTTAATTGTATACTTACTTTTTATCATGCTAACATCATTAGCACCATCCCCAATGGCCAAAGTGACGGCTCTTTTGTGACGTTTCACCAAATCAACAACCAAGGCTTTTTGCAAGGGGGTAACTCTGCAACATATAACAGACTTGCAGTGAGACGCAACTTCAAAAAAGTTGACTCCATTGTGGGTGTCAATGCATAGACCTGCAAAATTCAAAATAAGAAAGAAAAAATAGAAAGAAAATAAGAAGGTGGAATAAATTAATTAAAATTTTTACAGCATTAATGAGCTAAACATTTAGCAATTTAAGTATAGTCCAAGCTAGTGTCCATTGAAATACTGTAATACTTCTGTTTTGTATATACATGTTTCTTGGTGGTTCCTACATGCTTTTGACCTGCTGATTTCGAAATCGTTGAGTGCCAGACGCTAAACCTTGAGCATTTTTGTCAAAATGGCGGAATCCAAGATGGCCGACAGAAATCGTGCAACATATAATAATGAATAAATGTATTCAATGAAGCACATTGTGAACGCCCAAATGTTACTGTTTATTATAAAAATCAACATTTACTCGATGTCAAATCCTTTGCAAGATACATAGATAACAACAGTACATATATGAACATATGATATGACTGGATTGACTTGTATGGCAAAGATAATATTTTGTAATAAATCACACAAAAGACTTCTATGAATGAACTAACTTAAGTTTCGTTATCCGTTAGTAAAAATGTTCCTTAAACTTTAAAATGTTTTTAGCTATTTGTGCCTACTGTTCTTGTAACTCTTCATCACTATCACTGTTGTCATTCGATGGCATTAAGGGATTAAAGCATTCAAATTCCTTACAAGTGTGAGCAGAATCCAGTGCATGACATGGAATATTTCCTACATGAACACAGCTTACTTCTGAATCCAGTAGTGCACCTGCAGTTGATTAGATTGAGAACTTTATTTGGAGCAGGCAGTTGTCCTGGGACAACCTGCTCCAAATAAAGGCTGTAACATACTTTCTGTCTTTTCCCAGCCATATTCAAGTGGGTTGAGAGGTGGTGATGAAGGCCAGCATTAGTAGGTGGTAGGCTGCTAAGCTTTGAAGACAAATGCCCTTTTTTTTTTTATTGGAGGTTTAACGACCTCCGTGAGCAATTCAATGGGCTATAAGCAGTCGCCCGTCCCTAATTTAGGGCCACTGACTCCAGGGAAGGGAAAGAGCCAGAGCCGTAAGACAAACACAACATCCATGCCTCACCGGGATTCGAACACAAACCCTTCTCGGAAGAATGGTCATAAACCAGCGCTTAGACCACTGCGCCACAGGGGCGGCCAAATGCCTTTATCCAGAAACCTTCATTTGAAACATGATTGAACACAAATTGTCTAGAGGTAGTTCATCCTGATTATGGCCATAAAGCGTGGAAAGAAATTTGGATGCTGAAAGCGTGCGTCTGTTGGCACCATTGGATCACCAAGGCAGATTATGTCTTTGTGCGAACTTAGCTTCTTCAGGACTGTTGCCTTTCCAATACCAGAAAGAGATGACACTGTATCACACCCAGTTAAAGCATGTGCTGCTAGAAGGTTTGGCATGATAGCTGCCTGTTTCTTTACGACCTCATTAACATCTATGGCACTTCGACCCTATAAACAAAGACATCGCTCTTTCCACGTTTTAGCAACACATAGCAACCGTTTGCTTCACATCCAGTTAAAGCATGTGCTGCTAGGTTTGGCATGATAGCTGCATGTTTCTTTACGACCTCATTAACATCAATGGCACTTCGACCCTATAAACAAAGACACCTCTTTTTCCACGTTTTAGCAACACACAACAACCATTTGCTGTGTGTTACTAAAACGTGGAAAGAGCGATGTCTTTGTTTATTCACTGACGCCACGTATTTGGAGAAGTGGCACTTCGACCTTGTGAGCATACCTCCATTGTCAATTCAGTTTCTTGATGCATTCTACCAGTTTGTTTATGGAGATGATGAGCCAAGATGCACAGAACATCTGTGTCATCTGAAACATCTGTTAATGTGACTTTCCTTTTGCAGCTCCTTGGATCATGTGGTATGCCATAGTCACATCAGATTCTTCATGAGTAACAGGACATGTTGAGGTCCCACAAGAATTTTGATTGGAAAACGATCAGCACCAGTAACAATTACTTTTTGGCCTGTAGGAACCTTCATCAAACACAGTCTGTTCACAACAAAATGTATGACTTTTTCTTTATTGGCTGTTACTTTTAACATAATGCTCTTACTGGGTAGTGGTGAATCCTCAGTAAGCTGAAACACACGACAGAAGCCGTGACAATCAACATTGTGACTTGGTGCTTAATTCATGGTATCTGTATAGCACAATGTGTGCCACTGGTATATTTTGTATCCATTGCTTAATATTGTTTTCCACAGCATTAATGTAATGACTCACCTTTGATGGTTTTGCCGGCCAAGAAACAGTCCACAATATGGCGCATGCATCAAGAATGATAACTTCTGGAACGATCTTACCCCACATTCTACCTGCAGCTTCGACTTCAATGCAGATTTATTTGGATTTCTCATGTTGCCGTCATCGTCGAATAAAGCAGTAAGATGAGGAGCCAGTTCATGACTAAATAATGTCTGTAAGGAGATTGTCTCCCTTGATGATGCCATTATGCCAATTACTCTAGCTTATAAATCCTGTATTCAACACATAATGTGAATTACCAAGTTTAGTCATCTTTTTTGTGAATGTAGCTATCGTCTTAAGTCATGTTTACTGTTTGATGGAATGCTTGAGACCAGTCTCGCTCATATGCATAGCACTGTGTTTTGCCAATTGTAACACAGTCTTGTGCATTAAAGGTGGTATCATCAATAACCAGTTCAGAATAAACATTAATCACTCCTTTCTCCGGGTGACTGGTGCTGTCAAATACATTAACACAGGTGGAAAGTGATTCACGAATCTTTTACCTGTCTTTTTCATCTGTAGAAATATGAGTGTGCCGCTCCTCAGCATGGCAAGAAATTACTTGTAGTACGGCCAGAAATTACTTCAGCATGGCAAAAAATTACTTGTATGGCAAGAAAGTACTTCAGCATGGCAAGAAATTACTTGTTGTATGGCAAGAAATTACTTCAGCATGGCAAGAAATTACTTCAGCATGGCAAGAAATTACTTCAGCATGGCAAGAAATTACTTGTTGTTCCAAATCATTTTTCAGTTGGCCAAATACTCAAAGTGCTGGAAGGTCTGTTACTGAAAAACAACATGTGCTGGCAGGTTTGTTACTGCATAACTTTGGCATACAATATTTATGATATCTGCCATCCGCTGCATGTAAGCCACTTAGCACTCCATTTACTCTGAAGGCAACATCTGCTTCCCAGGTATCACCACACTGCTTGGCTTTCCGAATGATGAACTGTTTGAACGTTGTCTTCCCACTTCTGTCGCTAGTTCTACAAAGAAGGACTCCCTCCATCGAATATTTAAGCAAAGCAAATTGAATTTGCTTGTACCACTTACTGGTTATTCACGTAACACTTCTCAGAAAACTTGAAAATTTAAATCGTCCTGGAGCAGGAATCAAACCCCGCATCTCCCAATTACATCTCCCATCGCCTTGGGTTCTTCTTCGGTCATTCAGTTTCACAATCAGTTCCTCAAAATAAGCAGTGTTGTAAAAAATTAAATGATGATTCACTCCTCAGTCGCTTTGGTTCAGGAGTATCATCTGCCTGTTGACAATGCTTAGATACATCACGTTCAATGTGGTGTTTCAAACAATGTGTACTAACACAGTTCACATGGGGCATGAAGTCTGTAACACCCTCTGGCAGTTAGTCCCTGAGCCCATTCTCCCGTTGAAGACTTGCACGACGCAGAGTTTCCATCCTCTTCTAAACTTTAACAGTAGGCTCTGTGCCACCACAACTGAAACATTCCATTGTCTTATGACTGCTGCACTAAATTAGTAGAGTCTTGCAACAAAACGAAAAGAGAAATAAAATATACAGCAGATTCGAATACAAATACGCAAGCAAAGTAGGTTAAACTCAAGAGGTTAGAATAAGATATCTGGAGATGCCCTTGTTAATGGAGCAGTACCACTTTGCGTGAAGCCTATAACCGCGAGAGACGGCTGTCAAAGTGTGGGAAAGCTGATGGTTTCCAATGCTATTGCAATGCATTGTGTGTTGAACAAAACACCCTCTTTTGTCGCAAATGTTTCGAATTTCGCATCATAACTCGCTCCAGATATGTGAGAAAATACTAAATTCATAAAATTCTTAATTATTTTGAAGCCCCTTCCCATTTTTATTTTAAATTGAAATACACGAACATTATTGGGAATTTGAAACAAAATATAACATTAAAGTTGAAAACTTGACTCTTCTATGAAGCATAATTCATTCTCGTTTAATATTAACACAGTTTCTGCAACCAAAATCCACACAATTCCAAAGTACATCCATTGAAATTACATAGGTGTTATGTAAACAACATCAAATTCCCACAACTGGCGGCTTCACGGTTAAGAGACTCGGGGCATCTCCAGAAGTATTATTCTAACCTCCTTGGTTAAACCGTACATACAAACCTTTCTGTGAATCTCTATAACATTGGCAGCATTAATATTAGTCGAAATAGCGATTTTCATGTACATTAATGATTGGGAACTTATTCAAACCTTCAATTTAAATGTTTCGTTTTTCTACTTTGTGGCCATCTTGAATTCTGCCACTTTGACAGAAATGCTCAAGGTTTAGCATCTGGCACTCAATGATTTTGGAATCAGCAGGTCAAAAGCATATAGGAACCACCAAGAAACATTATATATTTACGAAAAAGAGGTACATGGCCTTCTAGCTTGAACTAGTATGATTCTAAAAATATATTATGAGCCACAAATATCTGATTCAGAAATGGCATATGCAAAAAATTGGCATTTGTGAAAACACACTGAATATGTAGATTCATCAACATAATTGTCTTGGGATGCACTGATGTACAGTGCAGAACACCACATTGTATCAGAACAGCCACTTATTCAAAAAACAACAACAATTCCACACCATGTGTTGTTCTCAGTATCAACATAATGTGCACAGTTCCTTCACATAATTAATTCAGTATTGTACATTTAAAAAATGATGTATCCAGGAATGAATAAATGACACAATGTTACTGCATCAGAACTGTTTACATTGTAAACTAGGAAACATCTCTGTGGTGGAATATACTGTATTGAAAAATTGACACCAACAGTTTGATTAAAACAAAAGTCTTGTTTTGCAACCACAACTGATATGGTGCTTTGAGCATAAACTTCCATTAGTGCAATATAAGGTTGAAATAACAAATGCTTAAGAGATTACCATTATTTCCATCATACAATTCACAGATTATCTGCTAAAAATATTATAAATTCAGGCTTTGCAGAAAAATGCAACCTTAAATTAAAAATACTTTGATTTTGAAAAAGAATGTGTGTTGTAATTGACAGGAGATGTCATATATTTGGAAAATTACCAAAAAATGTGTTAACAACAGGAAAACATAAAGATATATGAAGATAGAGGTCCACAAACAATTGGATTTTTTTTCTTTACTTATGAGAATTTTGACAGAAAATAAAATGTGCCAAAGGTAGACAATCATGTGCTGTGGAAAGCTTAGAATCGCACGCACGCGCACACACACACACACACACACACACACACACACACACACACACACACACACACACACACACACACACACACACACAGATCTAATTACGGAACTGTGGAAATGCAAAAAAAGCATGTGATTTTTGCCTTTTATTCACTTGAAAGTAACAGAAAAGTACTTACAAATGACAGTTATTGTTTTTAATAGGAATATTGCATTTTTCATATTTTTTGGAATGCTGGGTCATCACAACTTTTCTGTAGGAAATTCAATTTGGAATCAACATTGCAGGTAAGGATTATATGGTGATTTTTTTTCTGAATTTCTTAGTCTGCAGATTATGCACTGCCACAGACTATAACAAAAGGAAAATATGGTAATTGTACTCTGAAACTTACACAACAAGCTGATCATTTTTGTATTACAACCTAGTGAAAGACCTCCTTATGAACACTCTCCGGAGCTCTACATTGTGCATAAACACACTGTTGTACATTCTATGCAAATAAAATTTCAATTAAAATTCAGGAGATGTGAGAAAAACTTGTTGGATTTAAATACCAAGTAACAAAGGGAAATAGTCTTCCACAATTTTTGTGGTTCAGATGTCCTTTAGCAAGCTGTGGATAAAGAAACAAATTCTGGATGTTTTACAAAGAATTAAACAGTAACGTCACACCACCATAGTAAATAACGGCACAATAATATGACGCAAAACTGTACATCAAAGGAGCTTCCAGATATATTGTATCGAGTTACTAAACAAACCAGTGTCTTCTGCATGGAATCAAGAAATTTGATTATGGTGCTGTTCTGACCTTAAATGTAAGAACAGTGCTCTATAACAGAAAAAAAAAAAATTAAAGTTCACAAACAGATAAGAATATTACTATGAAAACAATATACTAACTACTTCACAATTGAAATTAATGAAATAGTTAATTGAACACAATTTCCTTTTTATATTTAATTAATTTAAGTAAATTAAATACAAAAAAAATTACCTACAGTTAACTGCTCAACAATTTACTGATGAAACTACATGAGCCTGAATAAACGAAAGGATACATAAAAATAAGTAACAAAGAAATATGTTTAAAAATCCAGCAAACATATTAGAAATACTTCATAAATTACAGAAAAAAACATGTTCTACAAAAAGAACTCTACAATGCTACATTTACCTATGCATGCATGAACACATACCAAAAAATAATGAACATTCATCAAAGAATGTTGGAAGAAAATGTATATACATATACAGATGCTATTTGGTTTAGGAAACTGAAAAGAGTTGATGACACCATGATCAAAGTGAAGATCATCAAATGGCAATGGGCCAGACATATTGCTAGAAGAACTGACCATTGTTGGACAATTGGAATACTAGATTGCAAAAAAAAAAAAAAAAAAAAAAAAAACTTACATGGATATACCCTGAAAAAATAAATTACATAGGACATTGCAAAATTAGTGGTAATCATGTTTTCAGAATATGAAACTATTTACTTTACACCATTTACAATTTTTGAATAACACTCACTTATTATTTAACTAAAACTATTGCAACAATTACTGCTACTAATAAATGGAGGGAAGAGCTACACAATATTCCACTTACCAGACTTTGCCCACTTATGACAAGAGCAAAACCAGAACCTTCAACATTTTCTGAAAGAGAATTAAGGTCATCCACATATGTGTTCATTCCACAGTCAATAACTCCTCTTGTGTGAGACATTATAGATTCATGAAATTTGGTTAACTGTTGCTCCACATCATCAGGATGCATCCCATCAATTATAAAAATATCAATCAATTCATCAGTCAGAAGCTGACAAGAATATCCTATGTTAATAGCTGTTTCTGTAATACAGAAAAAACAAACAAGCAATGTAGCTGCAACAGTTGTAACAGATCAAAAGAATGCAATAGATAATTTGCCTATTATTAAAATTAAAAATATAAAAGAAAATTCCTGTAATGAATGGAACAACAGTAATATTGCAATAAATCCTGAAAAAACTTTGGTAAGTATTCCCTTTTTTTTTCAAGCTAAGTTTTCTAACTCCTGCTTTTTTTTTTTTTTCTTATCTTGTTGAAGTTCTGGTACAGAACAACTAACAATCAGGGAGGAAACCCTAGCATAAATGCAAGTTCAAAGTTCAATGCAGTTTCCTTTTCCATAAAGCATGAATATTTATTGATGTTCACATTATTTATTTTTTGAATCTCAAAGCTTTACCCTTTTCTTTCTTTCAAGATATAGTGGATTATGTTTCATGACTATCACAGTTTATTCTCACTGAATGCTGTTCACCTAAACATCTGCAACTGTTAAAATCTTTTCATCAAACTGTTCATTGGTGCTCAAAATTTTCAATGGTCAATAAAGTACAAGCAATACACATATACAATATGAAGCACAAACAGGCACAAATACACCCACACTGCCATACTAAAAGTACTAAGATACTACGTAATTGAGAAAGATATTGTTTTCTGTAAGAAAACATTATGTTTATCAACATCAAGTACGCCTATCTTTGATCAGAAATGACAGTAGTAAACTTTTGGCACATCTTTTGGGAAAAAGTATGTGCTTGTAGTATCCCTATGTTCATCTATCCGTCTCTGCAACAAATGGCACAATTTGAAAAATTCTTTTTGCAGTCAGAAGTCTGAACTGTGAGAACAATGGTTCATATGTTTTGGTCTTTTTCCAATGCATAAATTTGCCACTAGGAGGCATAAATGTACATGCTATTAAATTCAAAATATATTTTATTCTATACTTAAAAAAAAAAAAACTGATTCAAAAAATTCTTTTTATTTTCCAATACCTTTTACCATGAAGGCCATTTTATGTACAGTTGCTATCTGAAATATAATGCATGGTGTACCACTAGGAGGCATAAATGTACATTGCAATTTCTCCAAAACTTCTGCTTCTGTAAATCAGATTTTACAAATTCTTCTTGTGTTAGATAGAGGTAATGCCAATGAATATTTTGTATGCATTTTATAACATTTTTTGATTTTGTCACCAGGGGCATTTATGTTTTTGACATGTTTGTAATCGTATCTTTGCCTTTAAAATTTTAACTGAAGATATTCTGTTTCAGTTAAGGTGCCACTCATCATGGAAAACATTTATATGTACTTTTTTTCTCAAAATATTTTGTTTTCTAACAATGGGGGTATTAATGAAAATCTCCGTAATGATGATTTTCCACTTCCAAAAGTCTAATCAAGAAAATTCTTTTTGCCACTGACAGTGTTTGTGGCGA
The DNA here is from genome assembly GCA_039090855.1 of Macrothele yani. NCBI lineage: Eukaryota > Metazoa > Arthropoda > Arachnida > Araneae > Macrothelidae > Macrothele > Macrothele yani. The sequence continues at coordinate 83,195,813 of CM076990.1, forward strand.
GTAGTACAGGGATCATAGCATACTTCTGGAAAATTTTAGGTAAGAATTTTAGGAATTTTAGGAATTTTTAGAAAAATTTTAGGAAAATTTTAGGAGTGTATTTCAATAAAAACTAGATGTATATTTGTATACATCTAGTAAAACAACTTTGTATGCATTGTAAAGAATTTGCTTCACACCCTTCAACCATATATACTGATAGACTGCGCATGACATCAAAATTTCTGGCTCCAACATAAAATCACATGACAACAGTCAAAAAGATGGGTTACACCTGCTGTGCTTATGGTTGCTCTGACCGATATAGTAAAGAAAGTTCTATGATTTTTCATGGGTAAGAAACGAATTAAATACCTAAGTCAATAAAGTTCAATTACTTAACCAGAAACTTGCAGCTATTGATATAAAAATATAGTAACTTAAGAAAAAAAAAATGGAATGCATGTTCCAAATTCTTCGCAAATGTTCATCACATTATAAATCACAAAATGTAAACAACACGATCATGCATGTATATAGCTCATAAGTAAACTTACCTGAAGAGTTTTCATTATATATGAGGTGCATTCACATAATACACCGAAAACACTGAAGTTCTGCAGCGTAAATTAGTAATCATAACAGCATTTGTACACGAAATTTGGAGTCTGATGATGACGTGCCCAATGTTTGAGCCATGGCGGCTTTGATGCAGCTATTGCCAATGCGCAGTCCATTAGTATATATGGTCAAAGTTCACACCCAAATTTTTTGCATAACGTCTAATGTCTAAAGTTTAAGTATGATTTACTTCTAATGTTCAGTTCTTATCTTTTCACGTGTTATTATCATATTCAAGTATATTTACCACATTCAAGTTTCACTTTGAACATTAATATGCTGTTGAACCAGAAGCAATTCACGATTTTCACAGTAAAGTTTTCAGGTTTCACATTAAACTATAATATCCTAAAAAGGTAATTGAAAACCAAGAACTATGTACAATTGTTCACTGAATTACTTTTTTCATATTATTGTTTTAACCTTTTCCTGATTAGCCTATCTTTTTCTGCTTCCACCACAACTAATTTACTTTCAGTTTTCTTTATTTCAGCTGAAACTTGTATGATCAAGTTAGAGGCAACTGCTATTTCAACAGTATTTTGTTTTTCTACAGCTTTTCTCATTCTTTCTGTTCCCTCTTGAATTACTGCTAGGGAGGCTTCTTTATCTTTTTTAAGCCTATTTATTTCTGCATCATTTTCTTTTATTTTGTCATCAAACTCAGCTTTTCTTTTTTTCTCTAGCTGCTTTTCCTTATTTTCCCTCTCTTTCTTCGAAAATAAAAGCATAACAAACAGCGCGAAAACTAGCTCATAAATAGAATATTTGAAACACTCTCAATGTATGCACTCTCAATTATTAGGGATGGTAGAGGGGAAGGGAATAGAACTATCCAAAATTAGCATGTTTTCGTTGCGCTAGGGCGCTTAAGCACGGCTGAATTCCTTCAGATACCCCCAATGTTCAAATGATTGAAATGTGCTGATGTTCATGGAATGAAATGGTTGATCAGCTATGATGACTGCATAAAAGTTCGGGGTGGGGGGGGGGGCTTTATTTTTTTTATTTTTAGTTTATGCAACATTTTACATCACTCCAGTATTTATCTTGTCATCATCAACAATCGCAATGCAACTACCGCTTACGATCGCGGATATCAGCAACCGAAAATCTGCCATATCTCTAAGTGATATAACACACAGTATCCTATTACAGTGTATTGTAATTGAAAAAAAAAGGATGTGGAAAAAAGAAACTTTCAGAAATTAAGATCATCAAGTCATGCGTTTCAAAAATCCGTTTTCCTTTATAACGTTTGAAAACATGTTTTTGCTTTTTTACCTGTAGTGTAAATAAAAAAACTATGTTGATTTTTTTTATGGAATCAGACGTCCGTATGTCTGATCGTCTTCATCTGAGTTCACACTTTAGCTACTGTGTACAAGTAGACCTATTTTTTCAGCTCAAAAATATGTAGTTTTGTATATATTCACAGTATAAGTCATTCCTTATTCCCACAGAACTGAAGTCAGCATATGCAAAATGAAGATCATCAAGACCCGCCCAACACTATGTTTCTGATTGTCTGCTGTTTATATTCAAGAAATGCAAACATGGATCAATGGTGAATGCAGCAACTATGATTTTTATTTATTACCAAGAAAAAAAAAAAAAAGAGCCGTGAAAGCTGTAAAGCTGAAACGGATATTTCTCTCGACCCCCCCCCCCCATGCACAAAAACATTCCAATTAAGATCAAACAGCAGGAGGACGCGTCCACACAACACAACCTTTGGAATTACCTGATGGAATGGCTTCTTTTGATTTGGCACATCGCCATAAATCACCACCTGCAGCTCACTGAACTGTCAAGTTGCATCCTTCCTCCTTCACTTTAACTATAACAGAAACTGTAAAAAAAAAAAATGCTCCCCAATTTTCGACAAAATTAAATTACCAAATTTACGTCATGATGTTGCAATTTACTAAAATACGTTTGTTTATCTGCTGAATATTGCTTAAATCCATTGAAAACTTTTTAATTATAGATGATTTTTTTATTAAAACAGTAACTCAGACGTCTGAATAAAAACGTGTTTGTAATTCAAATAGAGTCCATATCATCACAGAAAAAAATTTAAGGATCACTCTGTTTAAATAAACTATGGCATCTAAAAAAAATAATTCACTTGCTTTTCCCGTAATTTATAATTACTGTTTCTTTTTTTCAATCCGATTATGCAACGTTTTTTTTTTTTTTTTGCATCTGCTAAAGTTCCTAACGGAATTTGGCGAAATTTGCACTAGAACTTTATTGTGATGTATCTTAACTACTGTAAAAATTTTACTGTGTTATTTTCAAAATTCAGAAAAATGGATTTCTGAAAATATTCTCTTAGTCCTTTAGTGCTGTGGAAGTGATAAACAGGTGTTTGCTTTCTTCCCAACCAAGGGCTTCAGATCAGCGCTCCCAGCTGTCAATCAACCGTTGCTATGGTAACACCCTTTCTGCTGGAGGCTCACTCTGTCCAAAGAGGCACACATACTTGTCCATAATAAAAATTACCAATGCTAACTTTTAAAGTTTTAAACCGATTCAACTGGAATTTTGGAAGTGAGCTTCTGTAATCCAATTACAGTGAATGTAAAAATTTCAGCCACTTTCGTGAAAAATTTGCAAAGATAGTTTTCTTATTTTTTATCATAAGTAGTGGAAGTCTCTTGAGGGGAGGAGGGTGGCATGCACATAAACAAGAAGATGATGAATGTGTTGTTCAGGCATACTCCTCACTGGTGGATGCCAGCTGACTTGGTACATACGCGACCCCCTGCAAATGCTAAATGCCTCTTCTTTCCCCTTCTGTTCTCAATTGTCGGACGGACATCAAGCTCCCCTTCGACCTACTAGTAATCATCCAATTTTATTGCACTGGAAGTAGTGCCTTTTTTTTTTTCTTTTTTTCCCCAGCCAAATTAGGATTTGGTGCACATCGGAAACCGCTGCGGTGGTTTCTTTGAGAACAGAGAAAAGGAACTTTAAAAACTGAAGGGGTAACAGTAACACGATTTCCTAAAAGGGCATAAAAGCACTAATTTCAAATTTCAAGGCTTTTCAAGACGGCATTAAAAAAACACCGTTTTTCAGGATATTCAGGCCTTGAAAAACGTAATCATGATTTTCCAGGACTTTCCAGGTTTTCAAGCAGCGTGCGCACCCTGCGTAATGGTAAATTTATTGGCGTTAATAACGGTTTGTGTTTTTAATAAATAAGCTTACGAAAATTTTAGGATGAATAGCAAATTTTAGGTCTAATTTTAGGAATTTAAGGAGGGTCACAAAATATTAGGAATTTTAGGAATTTTAGGAGGAATGCGATCCCTGGTAGTATTTCTCATATTTTTGCCAATTTTTGTACCATACTTGGAACCATATCTTCATTTCTAAGAACCCAGTTTGAAAAATCCCATATGTCTTGGATATCTTCCATAATGAGAAATGCTTTGAGCACAGTTTGCAATGTTTCATAGCACACAGTGTAGTTGCTAGTGGCCAAAAGTAGCCATTTTTATTTCTGGATGTTTTACTGATTGCAGAGCTGAGCACAATCACACACCTCCAAAATATTTGAAATAGTGACAATTTTTCTGATGTACCTCATCCATACTGTTACTTTTTGAACTAACTAAAAGGTGGACTAAATTTTCTAGGAAAGTAACTGAAAAGTTACCTAAAATTTCACAAAACATAACCAAGAAGTAAAACTCCCTCATAATAATAATTGCTTACGTATCAAGCAGAAATTATTATTGGAATAGTTAATAAGTAAATTTTGTTCCCTTTTTATTTTCACATTCTGAAAAGGAAAAATAATAATGTTCCAAACATTCCACTTTCTGTTCTCATGAGGTAATTCCATCCTTTTTTTTTCTTTTTTTAAATTTTGAAAGATGATCAGAATGGAAAGTTATGCATTATCCATAGACTAATTTTTTTTCTTACTGAGAACAGGAAACCTGCAAAGATTATGTGAAAGAAAACACAATAATTTAAGCCTGATCCATATTATTTATATTAATGTAGTGGAAAATTGGACATCTTGTACTGTTGTGAAACACAATTTTTTCAACATCACATTGAAGCACATTAACTGCCCTTTTGTGCTAAAGTTCTTCATTTCTGACAGATTTCACTCCTTCTAGCATTGCCTGTGCTAGACATACCTGATCCATACTGTTACTTTTCAAAGCCTTTTTAAGTCTTTCATTTACTTCTCGAAATAGTGTATCACAAGCCTTTCTCTTTGTTGCTTTACAGCTATAGGTTCTCTTCCATCTTTTCAATAGCTTTTTGGCCTTCAGAGAATTTCTCTTTTTCCTTTCTTTTCCTCTTGGCATTTTTCATCTTTGGCTCTTTTTTTTGCTCCAAGTATGACTTGTAGCTCTTTTCAGAACCAGGATCCAAGGCACACAGTTCTTTAGTAATGGGCATAAATACAGGTTTGCCATTATACATTTTTAGAGCATTACTTACAGTAAGTTTTGCATTTAAGGTACAAACATTCATCAAAGCCCTGTCATCACTCAGTACTCTACCTGAGATTGAAAACTCCCTTTCCACATCAGCATTTCCTTGCGATATAGCTAAACAATCTTTAAATAATCTTGTTACAGTACAGTATTTTGGACTCCCAGAAGCACTGTCAAGAAGGTTGAAAAAATGCTGTCAGTAGTGGTCAATACGAATGCCTTTTCATCTCTTACAACTATCAGATTCATTCTTGCTCACAGAAATCATAGATTCATCTTCCAATTGCAGCAGTTTCCATTCATCAAGTAGTTGGTCCATATAAACTGCATAGCATGGGAATGCTCAGCTCAGTTTGACGACATCACTAAAGTTATGTTCTGACTTTCTTTTTTCATGCCTGAGGCATAAAAATACTGCAGAAGCTGATGTGAATCTCCAAGCCGAGTTTGTTGAAGTATATGTCTACAAGCACTAACAAAATGTTCCTGCACTTGTCTGCAAAACACAACTTGGTCTTTTTCTGGAAGTTTGGCTAATTCTTTCTCCACACCACCACTGCATATGATCTCTCTAATCAGAGTTAGGTTTTGGGAATCATCAAGTAGGGTAAAGTTCATATTGTTGCTTACCATTGCTTTAGGGGTGCTGATTTGCCCAAAGAGGGTATAGACAAGTACTTTCAGTGAATCACACATTACATGAATCAAAGGTTCATTTTGCTGGAAAAGTTTTGTAAACCTTGTAAATATTTTCACACTACTGGTAGTGCAGAACTCCCCCCCAAAAAAAAAACGACAACAAACAAACAACAACTGGGCCTTCATTGTCAATTTCCTAGACACAAATCATTCTCTAAACTGGAAGAATCACTGATCGCAATGAACAAATCAGTCTGAATGAATCTTTTAGTGAGTTAAATCGAAAAAATTGATTCTTTGAAAAGAATCAGTTTGCTCATCTCTACACAGCTTGCAGTGAGCTTTTGCATTCCAGGCTCTGAGGAGTAGTTGGCTTGTAACCAAAAGAGCGTAATTGCTCCACCAAGTCCACAGGTGACCATTGTAAACATGCTAAATGGAGAGAGTTAAAAATAATAATAACAAAAACAGGTTGGGTTAAGTTTTTCTTTTTCATAATGTTCTGGTTTTTTCTTTTTTATAATGTTTTGAACTTACAGAAAGTGGCCATTTTAGCCAAAAAGTGACCATTTTGGGTAAAAATGTAACTTTTAGTGACCATCATAAAAAAGTTGAAGAAGTATCTGAGCACACCCTTACGATTGTGTAGACATCCCATATATCATATCACAGCCTCTCTATGACAAATGTCAACCCCGCCTTCTTGTGGTGCATCCTGTTCCCACTAAAGAGGCTCTGACGACCGCCAATAGCAGTATAACTATACCATTGGAATGAGAGGAAATGCTATCCCATACTCACCAACCCACTTGGCCAGCTTGGTGAGTTACGGTAAAACCCCTCCAAAATGACTCCACAATTTAAATCTTGGCCCTCAGTCTTCGGCAGCTGGAATGTACCTGGCCAAAGCAGCGGCCAGCGCGACATGAAGGCAGAGGGTGCTAAGAATCACCGGAGGACCAGACCAGGCTGCCATCTCATGCTGATCTTGGCTACTTTCAACGAACGCTCTCTATCTTCTGATTCAAGGCTCCTTGAATTGGAAGAGGAACTACAAAGGATCAAGAGGGACATCGTCAAGCTAAGTGAGGTAAGGAGAAGATCTCATTGAACTGAAAAGTGGACATTTCTTTTACTATCGCGTGACAGATACTGGCAGAACTAATGGTGTTGGATTTATAATAAACAAGAAACTGAAGGATAAAGTTCTAGAAGTTGAAAGTTTCTCTGACAGAGCTCCACGACTTGTTATACAACTCTCAAGAAGATACCAGGCTCAGATTATTCAAGCTTATGCACCCACCACAAGTCATCCTGAAGAAAAAATTGAAGAATTTTATGAGTAAATTTGTCATCTAAATAATAAAAGCAAGTAGCACTTGAAGATCATTATGGGAGATTTCAATGCAAAAATAGGGCAACAGCAACAGAATGAAACTTCAGTACGTAAATTCGTTCACTGCAACAGAAACCAGAGTGAAAATACTCTCTTAGAGTTTGCAGAGGCAAAAGGGATTTTCATCATGAACTACTTTTTCAAGAAAAAGCCACAAAGGAAATGGTCATGGAGGCATCCCAATGGGTTGACAAGTGAAATTGATTTCATTATGTGTAATAAGAAATTTGTCATGAAAGACTGCAGTGTGCTGAACAAGTTCAACACAGGTAGTGACCATAGAATGGTAAGATGTAAGATGCACCTCAACTCGAGCATAGCAAGCTCATAAAACAAATGAAGTGTATTGACATGACCAAACTTAAAAAAACATCATAATACCTAGTTGTAAATGAATATTGGCACCTCTATTCATAGTTTACTGTGGAAATAACTATTTTACAGGTCTTATAGAGGAAATTATTTAAAAGAGTTAGTGGTCAAATTTTCAAACTCGAACCTAGTTCATCATCAGGACTACGTCACTGGAGTAGTTGCTGCCACTCAGTTGGAAGTGTCCAACCGCAATTCTCGTTAATTTATTAGTAATAAAATGGGGTTAAACAGACATGTACAAGCAAGTAGACACTCCATAAATTGGGACTCGGTAAGAACAATCGTCCACCAATCACACTTAGTAAAGAGGAAGCTAGAAGAAGGGATGGAAACAGCGAGAAGAAGAAGTACCACAATCAACGATAATTGTGGTTGGATGCTTTCGACTGAGTGGCAACAACTACTCCAGTGATGTAGTCCTGATGATGAACAAGGTTCTAGTTCGAAAATTTGATCAACAACTCTTTTAAATAATTACCTCTATAAGACCCGTAAAATAGTTATTTCCACAGTATTATATTGCCATCAAATTGGAACTGAGGAACAGATTCTCTGCTCTAGAAGGTCTAACGTTGGAAGAAGTAGACATCTCTGAAGTTAACAGAAAACAAACCTAAGCTCTTATGGAAACAGCAACAAAATTAGCTGGTACTAAGAACAAGTTGCATATGAACAAATTATCAGGAAAAACCAAAATTTGATGCAAAAAAGAAGACAGATAAGGACAACTACAGGAGATAAGACTATCAAAGTGGAATATATAGAGCTATGCAAGACAGTACAAAAAAGTATCACTGAAGACGTAAGGAAATTCAACTACGAACTAGTGAGGAATGCAATTGGAAACAACCAAAGCCTGAAGAGAGCAAAAGGACATCTCAGTAAGGGAATAAAACAGATTATGGTACTGAGAAAAGAAAATGGTTTTGTAACAAGAAACAAAGGTGAAATTTTGATAAGTGTGAAAGATTTCTACTCAAAGCTATATGAAAAGGATGATACATGTACTCCAGACATTATGAAAGGTACCAGTACCAGAGTTCTTCCAGTCCTCCCAGAAGAAGTTGCACATGCAATCAAGAACATGAAATGGGGAAAAGCTCCAGGAGAAGATGGAATTACTGCAGACATCATACAAGAAGCAAGTGGAGAAATTGAAAGAGTATTCGCCCAAGTTTTCACTTGATGCGTTAATGAAGGGAAAATTCCTGAGGATTGGAATAATGCTACAATGATACTGCTACATAAAAAAGTGACATTGAGGATCTCAGGAACTACAGACCTATCAGGCTCCCATCAGTGGTTTATAAAATCTTCACTAAAGTTCTTTCACACCGCTTGAAGGTAACACTGGACATGGCTCAACCAAGAGAACAAGCTGGATTCAGGAGTGGTTACAGCACTATAGATCATATCCACATACTGAGAGAACTAATTGAAAGAGTGAGGGAATATGAACTCCCATTATGCATGGCTTTTATCGATTATTAAAGGCCCTTGATTCAGTGAAACCATCAGCAGTTACAATGGTTTTGAAATCTTATGGTATTGAAGATGCATACATTAATATTATTAATAATATCTATGACAATGCAAGTGCAAAGATTTGGATATTTGAGAATACAGCACCCATAAAATTTGGAAAGGGAGTGAGACAAGGTGACACTATATCTCCCAAACTCTTTAATGCCACATTGCAAAATGTCTTTCAATCACTGAACTGGGAAAAGAAAGGGATAAAGATTAATGGAGATTATCTAACTCACCTTCATTTTGCTGATGACGTAGTCATTTTTACAACTACCCTGTCAGAGCTGCAGAGTATGATCCAGCAACTTGTTGACAAGAGTAAAGAAGTGGGATTACAAATGAACTTTCAGAAGACAAAAGTGATGTACAATATGTAAATTGGAACAGTACTTGCCCAAGTTTACAAGAAATGAAGATTTATCGATTAATGGGGAAAAGTTGGAGATAACCGATACCTACATTTACCTTGGACAGCAGATATCAAGTGAGGGTCACATTGATGAAGCAGTTATTCGGCGTATAAAACTTGCCTGGAGAGCTTTTGGAAGAAACAGTATAATTTTCAAGAGCAATATGCCATTATGTCTTAAAGAAAACTGTTTGATCAACGCATCCTTCCAGTGCTTACATATGGTGCAGTGACATGGACCTTAACTAAAAAAGACATACAAAGACTGCTGACAACTCAAAGAAGCATGGAGAAGTGCATGCTTGGTGTAACCAGGAGGGATAGGAAGAGGAACTCGTGGATCAGAAAAATGACAAGAGTGGAAGACATCATGATCAGAGTAAAATCCCTGAAATGGCAATTGGCTGGACATTTTGCCAGAAGGACAGACCATCAATGGACAACCAAAATTTTAGACTGAATTCCAAGGGACAGGAAAAGACCCAGAAGAAGACCAGATGGGAGATGGGTGGATGAAATTCGAAAGTAAGCGGAAGTAACATGGAGGAGACTGGCACAAGACAGACCATTGTGGAAGAAACTTGTGGAGACTTTCATACAGCAGTGGATTGATAATGGTTGACAATGATGATATATATATATATATATATATATATATATATATACTTTTTTTTTTAAATGATGTGCTCATTATTACTATACACATTTCAAATAAGATCTTATCAGTATCCAACTGAAATTGTTATTCACATTTTACATTATGTGCAGGTTTCTCTGAGGTGTAAATGCATTCTCTTTTTCACTGAATTTTTCTCTTCTAAAAATTTGCTCAGAATTTTTTTTTTTTAGTGTCAGAAGGGATTCAGACTTGCTCATTACACCCAAAAATTCGGTATCATTATCTTTCTTGCTTACGAATGTTTGCAATCGACCAATGATACACAATAACAGAACTTGTTTCCATCTTTCATACAGTCACTGTCAAAGTGTAGGTACACCTGTTACCAAATATCTTCCGTGGTGTACAGATAAGAGCTTTGGACAAACCACATATATACATACATACATATCACTAAGCTGTTCTCTGAGACTCAGAAGTTAGCTCCACAAAGAACTACAAACTACCAGATAATTTTTACTTACTGTTGCTGTATCAAACTTCTCCATTTACAGCAATCTTGACATACAACTCGGGCTTCACTGACATCCATCACACATTGTACACAAGACCTTCCATATTTCATACTCATAATCTTTTTCTCATGCAGAACACCTGAATCTGATCCTCTCATGACCTCCTTGGCCTTCCTCTGCCTTTCCTTCCTACCACTTGGGCCAAAAAGATTTTCTTAGTAAGCATCTCATCACTCATTCTTCCAACATGGCCAAACCACCGAAGCATATTAGTCTCCACCTTGCTAACAACATTTTGCTTCACTTTACACAACTGCAACACATCTTCATTCCTCACACAATCAGAACGTGCCTTGCCACAAACCCCCCTTAAGTAACGCATTTCTCAAGAACACAAATGACTCCTATGTTTGTTCTGCAGTGCCCAGATATCACTGCCATACATCAGAGTAGGAACAATTACACTCTCACACACAGCCATGCGGGACTCTAGAGAATCCATCATTACTGTGTAAACCTCCCAAAGCCGCTATGACTTTCAATGAAGAATTCACTTGCTTACTAATTTCACCATCCAATTTGTTCTCTCTGTCAAACATGCTTCCTTAATACAGAAACTCATTCATCTGGTCAATCACTGTGCCATTTAGACTTATATTACATTCAGTACTACCAGTTCCTCTCTCAAAAAACCATAACTTTGGTTTTTCCCTTATTTATACTCAGTTTGAATTTCATGCAAACTTCGTACATCTGGGACAACATACTCTGCAACTCACTTTTGCTCTTTGCCAACAAGACAGTGTTATTCGCATACAGCAATCTGCACACATGCATATCACCAAGACATAAACCAGTATTATTTATTTTGGCATCATGCATGCACACATCCATAAATATATTAAACAGCCATGGTGACATTACACAACCTTGTCTGACTCCAGCACTAATAGAAAACCATTTTGATAAAACACCATTCACTCATATACAAGCTCTACAGCTAGCATACATAGCTTTTACACTATTAAGTAGATTCCCAGTAACACCATATTCATTCAAAACCTTCCACAAAAGTGTCCTATTTACTCGGTTGTCAACTTTCTCTAAATCCATGAAGGCAGCAAAAATGTTCTTACCAACAGCCAGATACTTTTCAATCATCACGCGTAATGCAAAAATTTGGTTAGTGCAGCCTTTACCAGGCATAAAACCACTCTGAACATCCCATACTCTCTCTGATGTAAGACCCCGTACTTTTTCAATGACGACCTTACCAAACACTTTCTCTGGCATACTCAGTAGGCTAATACCTCGATATTTCTTGCATTCAGTCTGATCAGCTTTTTCCTTATACAAGGGAACAATGATAGCATCTTTCCGATCCCGAGGTACCATTCCTAACTCCCAGCACAACTGGCAAATTTCAGTTAACCAGTCAATTACAGAGTCACCACTAAATTTCAACATCTCGGCAGTTATGCCATCAACTCCCAGAGCCTTACTGTTCTGGAGAGATTTTAGAGCTTTACACACCTCTTCTCTTGAGATCCCTCCTTGTGCTTCCATCCTTCACTGTGACATCATCTGCTTCTTCCTTGGACCACTACAAAAACAGCATTTTCCTCAAGATACGTATTTACAACATTTGCAATACATACAAAAGCATCATCATTCAAAACTATGTGACACCAAGCTCTAAGAATTCCAGTAAGATGACAGCATGAAGTTTTCTAAAATGTCAAAGTGGGACTCAGAACTTAAGTTTGGTACTATGACTAAAGATCAAGTCTAAATGATGAAATGCACAATTTAAGACCATCTCACTTCTATTTTCAAATATCACTGTTGGCACTATGAAATCAGATGGTCAGAATTTACATTGTCATCTCCACTAATAGTTAAGTAAGTCACCATAAGATCTGAAAAACAGTAACATGATTCAATGCTACACAAAAACTTCTCACATTGAATGAAATATCATGAACAATGAAAATGTTTCATATCTAATGCCATTTAGGGGTTTATTAACTTTGGACAGCTTATAAAAGATTTTGGTGACACTTTCCATGGACTGTCTTTACTCAAAGGACAAAAAAGGTTGGAAATTAAGGGAAGCTTTCAACTGAAAACTTTAGTTCTTTCCAACCTCAGTTGGGATGGACAATCTTAAACTAAGGTTGAAAAAGAACAAAGTTACTAGTGGATTGCTCTCTTGATTTATAACTACTATAAAATGTTTAATATTTGTTTGATTTGTGCAAACATCAGTAATATCTTCTAGACTTTTACCTTAGTCTCTGCGATCTTTTTAAAATCACTTTCTTTATGTCAGTTATGACTAACATTAGAAAGTCCAATATTTCTTTCACAAAATTAGCACAATTATTATTATTATTTTGCCATATTGCTTTACATCTGACGATCACTTAATTTTTACTAGAGGTAATAATAATATGAGTTCAAAACATATTTGCAACTTGTTTTTTTTTTCCTATTCTATATTATAAAAATATTCTTCAGTTCAAAACCAGTGTTATACTCTACTTTCCTTCCTTTCATTAATTGCACACAAAACATCCACCTGATACCTTTTTATTTCTTTAGTCAGTTCATTCTCCTTCCCTTTTTGTTCCTGTGATATTCCATATGACAATCTCTATCCGAACTGCTCCTTTATTTGTCATTTTCTTATAGTTTCTATTGTACAGACCAATGTCACATGTAGCACATTTCAACATTCTACTCTTCAGAAAGTTTTTTCTCTCTCTCTTTTTTTTTTTTTTTTTGATTGGAGGTTTAACGACCACCGTGAGCAACTCAATGGGCTATAAGCAGTCGCCTGTCCCTAATTTAGGGTCACTGGTTCGAGGGAAGGGAGAGAGCCAGTGCCGTAAGACAAACACAACATCCATGCCTCACCGGGATTCGAACCCGGACCCCTTTCGGACGAATGATCAGAGGCCAACGCCTTAGACCACTGCGCCACCGGGGCGGCTTTTTCTCTCTTATTCAGCCCTGAAAAAATTAAAATTATTAAAAGCATACCACTGCAAAAAACTATTTCATAGCTGACAGTTTCAATAGGGTACATGACTTCAGGGCTGAGACATTTTTCTGTGGTTGGCTAAGATCTAGATCTTGCAATAATTAACAAGCCTAGCCAATGTTTCACCTAAATGCCTGTTTTCCCAGCTAATTGTATAACAATTATTTGATTTATGGACACTTGTTGTGCAGTCATCATTAAAAAAATTATACAAAATATCATACTATGGAATTTTCACTTTTTACACAAGTGTTCCAAATCTATTATAAATGAAGATTTCACAGATCCAATAAATATTGAGAAGAAATTATTTTGAATGAACCTATTCTATACAAAAAGATTTATTCTATATTTACCTCTATCATATTCTTTGAAAATGAATGTTTGAAGCTTCAACATGCAAATAATCTACATGGTGCACTAACAAAATACAAAACAACTCTTTAGAAAGACGTCTGCAATAACTTCAAAAAAACTTTAAAAAGGGTATAGACATAAGAAACACACTCCCTGAAAATAAAAACGAGCTTAACACAAATAATTTTAACAATATATATATATATATATATGTCACTTTATCAACATGGACTATCTTGAAAACTGCCTTTTTTATAAAAGGGAGCTGCTATAAATATATCCCACTTCCACTAACTCTTGTGAATTTAAAATATCCTAAATGAGTTTAGAAGATCACCTTGTTTGTCTCCAGTGAGAACCCATATCTTGATGCCAGCAATTCCCAAATTAGCTATAGTCTGTGGAACTCCATCCTGCAACTTGTCTTCAATAGCAGTAGCTCCTAGTAAAGTGAGATTCTGCTCAATTTCTTCATAAAGTGAGTCAACTCTTTCTTCTCTGTGTTCCATTGAAGACCTAAAAAAAAAAAAAAAAAAGAATTAATTACAGTCAGAACATTTCCATGAAATAAATGAATTAATTACAGTTAATACATTTCTATGAACAAAAGACACTTATAAGCTCATTTGTTGGATAAAAATATAAAGGGATTTACTGAATCTTCACTATACATAGCTTTATGACTGTCAGAAGAAAATGTAAGCAATCAAACACATCAGACAAAGCATTATGAAATATATTTCCAGATACAAATGAAGCACCATTGGAAAAGTGTATGGTTAATAGCAGACAGAAAAATGTTGCAGTACAGCACCAAGAAAAGGCAACTGATTTGAATTTTTAAAATGCAGAGATGATACATAACCTCATCATGCATATTAATAATTCATGCAGAAAAATAACTTCCACATTTGTGTTTCAAATACGGTATTCTGCTAAAAATCGTTGCAGTTTACCAATTACCTTGTTCCAAAAACTTATGTGTATCTATTTGTTTGAGCCTCATTAAATAGTTTTACTTTATGTAAGCCTTTTTTCTTGTACATTCTAACATTAAAGTTATTTCATAAATTCTGCTTCTGATTTAAAATATATTTTCATAGGGTTTTTTTCAACTTATCTTCAGTTTCCTGATGTGATTTATTAACACTTCTTTCTCTTTTAAGGCATTTCATTTTTTAAGAGGTTTCGTTTGACATCACAATTTGTGCATATCTCCTCTCTGCATATGTTATAATCATGGAAAAAATTCCTAGAGAAATATCAACACTGCAAATTAGCTGAATGGGTGTTTATGAAGAATGCATACTGCAAAGAAAATGAATTTATCTTGGCCTCACAGCACTGTGTCAGTGACCAATAGAAATAATGAACAGCCATAGTGACATTACATAACTTTGTCTGATTCTTGTGCCTGCTAAAAATCATTTCAAGAAGAAATACCATCACACATACACATGCTCTACTTCCAGCATACATAGCTTTCACACATTCAAGCAGTTTCCCAGTTTTACCATAACTATTCAGGACCTTCACCCTGTTTATTCAATCAGGTGTATTCTGCAAAACTACAAAGGTAGAAAAACTTTTAACAACAGACATACACTCAGTAGACAAAACATTAGAGATAGGGGTGATGGGGAGCAGTGGTGCAATGTGCCCCCCCCCCCGTGAGATTTACTGCAGTGCCCCTAAGCCCAGTAATTTTCCCAGGATTTCAAACATGAGGGAGAATGCATTTTTCGCAGTGTGTGTGTGTGTGTGTTGAGGTTGGGAATGGGGGTGGGGGAGGTGTTAGGAAGTCAGGAAGAGTGTCTGTTTTAACTTTTTCAGTAATAGATTTGACAATACGCATAACTGCTTTGCCCAAAAATCAATTTAAATCACTTGAAGAAATCACCCTCTTACACATGGCAGATCTGCAGCTGCTGTGAATAAATTACGACGCCTGTCGTGCACGTAATCCTAGGTAACTGACCATTTTCCACCATCCTTCACTGGGAATGTCACTGCGGTCTCGTGCTTTTCCGCAGCAGTCCAGAGAGAGGGCGATCGGAGAGCGCTCGTATTATTTACAACCCATTGCAGAGCAATC
Organism: Macrothele yani; assembly: GCA_039090855.1. NCBI lineage: Eukaryota > Metazoa > Arthropoda > Arachnida > Araneae > Macrothelidae > Macrothele > Macrothele yani. The sequence goes on from CM076990.1 coordinate 83,211,863, forward strand.
GTATTACAACCCGAAGTCAAAGAGCCTAAAACTTTCAATCTGTAGGACATTCAGTGTTTTAAAGGTGAAACTAGGCATTTATTTAGGCAAAGCTAAATATATCTTAAAGCAAAATATGAATCTTTGGGTTAATTATTGTGCGTGTTCGAATTCTTTCATAAAACTATAACTGGTAGCTGCAGTACGCCTTTTCGTTACCTGCACCCCCCCCCCCCCGCCCCGGCAGCTGCGGGTGTGGCAGTTATGCCACTGATGGGCAGGTGACATGGGCATCCCCCATGCAGAGTGGAACATACCCAAACTGAATGCAGGTGATAATTAGGCAGACAGCAGGGCTTCCCAACAGTGTATCGCAATTGATGACCATGGGTTAAAGAGGTGATCTGAGCAACTTTGATTGTGGATGCATTGTTGGCCCAAGGCGATAGGTCAGTAGGGTTCCTGAGTGCAACCATATCAAGGGTGTACAGCGAGTATACCACTGCTGGACATACCAGCACCCAGAGACCAAGCAGTGGCTGACCACATGCCAATGATGAATGGGGTCAATGTTGACTATCCAGGCTCATACAGACTGACCACTTGGCAACGGTGGTACAGATCATGTCCTGGTTCAATGTCAGAGGCCCAAGCAGCATCAGCGAGTGAACGGTTCGGCACATGCTGCATATCCCTGCTGACGGGATGGTGCAGGTATGGTGTCAACAGCATGAGGCCAAGGTCCTGACATGCCAGGTCAGCTCTGTTCAAGGCAGTGGTGGTTCTGTGATGACTTGGGAATGTTATATGGAAATATTCAAACTTTATTTAAATTGTAACTTTTGTTATTTTGTGTGCCAACGACAGCTACAGAGATTCACTCCCCTGAAAGTAATAAGAAGAAGCCATGAAGTCATTAATAACTTCTTACGTCAAAGGAGGACAGATCGTAAAGGGGATTTAGACGTAGCAGTCATAAACAGGGGGTCCGGTTGGAGATCTTTGGTGGGAAAGAGAAGAGATTTCACGCGGGCATGTAGCCATGTAAAGATAAGAACAGATTTGGTGGGAAAAACGCAGAGAAAGCCATCCATAACATCCATTTCCCGCTAAGTCCATACCATTTATTTTGACTAACCAATATTCTCCTTTTCTTGCCCAATCTGAAGAATAAAGATAAGTGTAGTCAAGATCATTTGTCATTACACTCAATTTGTCTAACTACTTATTTATTTGCTTCCCTGCCCCAATGACAGGAATCTGCAAACAATGATTCTTCTGATAAGTTGGCATCCCCCACAATACATAAAATTAAACTAAGCCAACAGAAAACTTTCTCGTGAGACACAGTATATCCCTTAGTGTGTCTGGAGAGGACCTTAACCGATGCACGCTACTGGCATGTGTTGGCTGATCACATACACGCTTTCATGTTCTTTGTGCATCCTGCAGCCAATGGTCTGTTCCAGAAGGACAATGCACATCCTGCAGTCAATGGTCTGTTCCAACAGGACAATGCACATCCTGCAGTCAATGGTCTGTTCTAGCAGGACAATGTGCATCCTGCAGCCGATGATCTGTTCCAGCAGGACAATGAGCATTTTGCAGTGATGGTCTATTCCAGAAGGACAATGCACATCCTGCAGTCGATGGCCTGTTCCAGGAGGACAATGTGCATCCTGCAGCCGATGATCTGTTTCAGCAGGACAATGAGCATTTTGCAGCTGATGGTCTGTTCCAGCAGAACAATGCACATCCTGCAGTCAATGGTCAGTTCCAGCAGGACAATGTGCATCCTGCAGCCGATGATCTGTTCCAGCAGGACGATGAGCATTTTGCAGCTGATGGTCTGTTCCAGAAGGACAATGCACATCCTGCAGTCGATGGCCTGTTCCAGGAGGACAATGCGCTATTCCAGCAGGACACTTCCACCAGGCCACAACCACCCAGGGATGGCTCAAGGAACACTCATCTGAGTATGGAACCATCCAGTAGCCCCTACGGTTCTCGGATTTAAAAGAGGCCCCAGGGTTCACAGTGGAAGCCTTCTAGAATGCTGTGGAGTGGAACATCAGATCTATGGATCCTGGACTGATGTCTTGGGCGGAGTTGAGGACAATGCTACAACAGGCATGGCTGACATTACCTTCGGAAACACTCTGGCATCTGGTGGAATTGTTGCCTTTGCAAATACAGGCTATTATTTGCCCTAGAGAAGGACCAACATTCTATTAAGTAGGTACCTATAATGTTTTGTCCATTGAGTATACTTTTCAGTCATCATATGTAATACAAAAATTTGGTTAGAGTAGCCCTTACCAGTCATAATACAACATTGTACATCATGCACCTCTAATGAAAAATCCCATACGCTTATCAACAGTGACATCTCATATGATTTCTTTGGCACACTTAGCAGGTTGATACCATGAGAGTTCTTGAAGTTGTCTGATAACATTTTCCTTCACACAAACAGACAATGATATCACACTTCTAATCCCAAAGGACAACTTCTAACTCCAAAAAAAGCTGGCAAATTTCAGTTAAATTGTCAATGACAGAGTCATCACATTATTTTAACATTTCAGCTGTTATGCCATTTACTTTAGGGCTCTGCCATTTCAGCAAAATTTTATAGCTTTAGAAACCTCTTCTTATGAGATCCAAATTGTGCTAGCTTTTCTCACTATACTGTCATCTGCTTTTATCCCAATATTATCTTTGCTTTCATGCTCTAATAACTCAGAAGTTCATCTTTCACCTAACTCATTAGGCTCCCATTCCATTTCCCCAACCTATGTTACACACAACTTAGAACATCACATCCTCTGTTCTTTCTATATCTTACGTACTTCCAGAATGATTGCACACCTTTCCAAAAAGCCAATTTATGGCTGTCCATCTTCTGTTTCATACATTTTGCTTTACTCTGATACACCAGCTTAGCTGCTTCATGCTTTTTATAGTGATATTTTCCCACCTTAACTCTACCCTGCAATCTCCCCAAATATGCTTCCTTCTTTCTCTTTACTGCATCTTTAATCTCACTGTTCCACTTAGCATCACAGTTAATGCTAGCCTCTGTTGTAGCACTACAAATATCTTCACTGAAAGTAATAATACAGTTCTTAAAACATATCAATTTGTTCTCTGCATCGTTCTCACACGCTTTTAACTGATTCAGTCATTCACTAAGCATTTCAGAGTAACAGCAATATTCTTCATAGGAAGCCTATCAACATTTATTCCTTTCATCCAATATCTGCACCTCTTGTCATATGAGAGATAACTAAATCTTTCAGGCACGTATAAAGAAAAAAAAAATTACACTTCTCTGTTCCAGAGAATGATTCTTGCATGTATACGTGTGGATAAACTTAAGGTTGAAAAATGTATTACACAGGCACAAACCCATTTGCAATGCAAACTTTAATCTATCTTTTACATTTAGACTGGGATAATTAAACTTACCCAGATCATTGTCAGAAATCTCATTCTTAACACCTACTTTAGCACTCAAATTCTCTACTATGACAGAATAACTTTCTCTTCAGCACCAACTGGCTCAAAACAGCTTTTAGCTTATTCCAAAAACCATTCTATCGGAGCATTCAGAATCACAAGGAAAAAAAATACAGCAATAACAATTCGTTCTCTCAAGTTTATCTTAGGTGTGCATGAGCGTGCGCACATGCACATAATTCTCTCACTTATGCAATAATAGTGAATTAAGTTGTTCACCTTTTCATTTATTACACTAGCTTGTCTTCTTGCATCATCTTACATTGTAGACAACTATCCTCTCACTATTCTATTTGCTTCTTTTACCACATACATTTTCTTTTTAATGTCACTTACACACCACATATTCAATCATACTTATTAATTTCTTCAATCATCTCATTCATCTTTCCATTTATTTCTCTAGTATTCCACATACTAATATCATACTCTCTTTGATAAGATCTCTTTCATGTTGTTTATTAGTCTTAGGTCTTTTCTATGGTGGGCCAGCCTTCTCAAGTGCAGCAGGCCCACCAGGTTCCACACGTAAGCTCTTCAATTTTTCAATTCAATTTCTTTCTTTCTTTGAGTCATGAAAAAGAATAAAAAAAGTGCATCAGTGTGAGGGATTAGCTCATAGCCAATGGTTCCATTTACTCATTCCGCCTAAAGGTTCTGAAACAAAACCTAGTGATTTGGAGTCTCTTGGGGAATGTCACACAATATTAGATGGTTGCTCAAGAATATTTATACTGAAGCTTAATTTTGTGGCAGATTGTCAGATTCATTCAGAAATACAGAGTGGAAACATGTTCCACCAAATTCACTGAAAACACTTCAGTGCACAATTTTTCTTTTCCAAATAATTTTCAAAATGTTTGCATTGTGATGTTTTGTCTGCATTATAATCTATACTAATATATAAAGAGAGAAAGTTTGTTTGTATATTTGAGGTAATCTCAAAAACTACTGAACTGATTTGGATAATACTTTCACCATTGGGAAGCTTATTTTTTTCTGGCAGATATATGCTATTTCGTTTATTTTTTATTATTTTTGACTGTACTACTGAATCAGATTGCTTTCAAGAAGTTCCCGATTTCCTGTGTATCATTCTGATTTGTTTACATACAGCCTGATCACACCCAACATGAAAGAAAATTGTGATAACATACGCAACTTTTTTTACTAATGTGGAATAGTATTGAAACGCTCCATTTATGAACAAATATGAGAGTTCATTTAGGAGGCAGATATACTCAATTTTCTACTCAGTTACTAAGTGTCAGTGATGGCAAAGTACCTAATCAGAATGGTTTGATTCCAGTACATAGTAAACTGGGAAGCATTGTAAGATCTATTAATGAATTAGTTGACAAAATTTATCCTAATGTAGAAAATTTGCTCCAAAGAAGTCAAAACTGGATGTGGGAAAGAGCCATCGTGTCTCCAAGAATGCATCTCTTGATGAAATAAACGATGCTGTTTTGCAAAAACTGCCTGGCGAATACAGAATTTACGCATCGATCGATACTGTCATTAACTTGGAAGACACAGAGCATTGTCCACATGAATGTTTAAATTCTTTAAATCCCTCAGGACTTCCACTGCATTGCCTAAAATTGAAAGTTGGCATTCCTATAATATTATTACTACGGAAACTGAATCCTCCACACCTGTGCAATGGTACAAGATTACACATAAAAGCGCTGAGTAATAATGTTATTGAAGCCATTATACTAACTGAGCCAGCAGCAAATGGCACATATACCCATAATCCCGATGATTCTGATGGACTTGCCTTTCACGCTAACAGTTTCCTATTAAATTATCCTTCACTATAATGATCAATAAATCCCAGGGCCAAGCTTGTAAACACGTGGGATTGGATTTGTGTCAAGAATGTTTCTCGCACAGACAGTTATACGTTGGTTTATCGAGAATCGGCAGTTCAGACAATTAATTATTTTTGATAATGACTGGAAACGAGACAAAGAATGCTGCACATGCAGATGCATTATGAATTATTTTCAAAAAATAAAATAAAACTTACGCACTTAAATTTATGTAAAAATTAATTATAATTTTCTTTCACGTAAAAAACTAATTGCCGACCATTTAACCTTTCAGCCAATTTCTTACATCGGTAGCGATGAAATTCAACTACAGTTCTTATGGATGGATTGGATTACACATGTTATCATAGCCCTGTTTTAAAGTGATATCTTCCACGCGAGCAAAGCTGTGGGCACAGCTAGTATTAATTATAAGCAAAGTTTCAAGCCAATCATATTCCACATTAAGTTACAATAAATAAGAATGTCTGATTTGCAGTTAGGTACAGTTTTAAATGCATATCACATACAAAAAAGGCAGATGAAAAGCAATATTTACACTAGCACCACAGTAGGTGTACAGATGAGCACAAAAATTAAATTAAAAAAAAATTATGCCAAAAAAGTAAAAATGACAATTATTTGGAAAATAGACTTGACTTAAGCATAATTGCAAAACTGTTTTTTTTTCATACCTGATATGTTTGAAATCACAATACCGACAAAAATGGCATATTGATTCACAGGTTATAACTGCCAAAGATTACATAAAACAAGAAAAAAAAATGCAAAATGAGGTCCAAATAATCAACTTCATTCACAGATTTGACATAGATTATGCTTTAGCTGGCAGAAATACAAAAGTGCAAGCAAAACACTTACGAGGCTTCTAGATATCGCTCATGCCATTTATCAAATGTTGTTTCATCCAATTCTCTGACAGCTAAGCAAAGGGTTCTGAGACCTTCACTGGCAAATTTCTGCAGGAAGAATTTTACAAAATCAACTAAGGCAGTATTTTTGCAGTATTTTAGCAACATTGCAAAACACTGTTTGTGTAACAAAATATATATATATATATATATATATTTACGTTTTTTCTCATTTTCTTAAAAATACAAGTTGGTTATGATATCAGCACTATTACAATGTCAGGAACCCAGTATGCAGATGAATTGATGCGATTACAGCAGGGTAGTGTCAGTAAAACAATACCATAAATGTGACTAATGGATGAACTTTTCTATTTGGAGTTTCACTTTTCTTTGATTATAGGGAAAGTGGAAGCTGTGAAGCAGAAATAATACCCCAAGGCATCATGACTTTTAAAACTTTGCTGCCTCAAGGTGACTGGACTTGGTTGTAAAATTATGATACTGAAAATCAGGCAAATGTACCCTATGACACCCAAAAGAGCCATAAAGACTAAAACTTCTTGGTGAATATACTAAGCAGTCAACAATTCATATGCTCACAAGGTGCAGGACATAGTTTATGGTCAAATTTAGTGATCCCCACTGAGCAAGGAATGAAAGAAAAGCCACTGGCACCTCTGAATGATGAGTAGACATATCTTCAGACAAAGATGCACAATGAACTAAATTCAGTTCACTGGATAAAATGACAGTGATCAAACTGGATACCTGTTCTTTTATGGAAAGTAACAATTTTAATACTTTTTTTTATCTTTTTGATTGAAGGTTTAACGACCACCGTGAGCAACTCAATGGGCTATAAGCAGTCGCCTGTCCCTAATTAAGGATCACTGGTTCTAGGGAAGGGAGAGAGCCAGTGCTGTAAGACAAACAAAACATCCATGTCTCACCGGGATTCGAACCCGGACCCTTCTCGGACGAATGATCATAAGCCAGCACTTAGACCACTGCACCACCGGGGCAGCAATTTTAATACTAGTTTTGATGGAGGACATTTTCATAAGCACTGCTCTGAATTTACTTGTCATTTTAAATTTAAATACAGGGTATACATAAAAGAATGTCACAAGAAGAAAAACCAGTAACTCGTACAATAATGCACATACCTGTGCTTTATTGTACACAGATGAGAATCGACTTAATAGATTTCTATGCGAGCTCTCGGTTGCATGAATGCCATCTAAATGATATTCCAGTTTATTCCAAGTACATTTAAGAATATCAGATGTGATCGTGGCTATGGCAATGGTCACTGGTGATTCTTCACTAGAGTGGAATATATGACGTCATTCACATATTCCTGCAAGAAAAGTCTAATGAAGTTAAATCTGGAGTGCGAAGTGGCTAAGAAATCGGCCCACCTCTCCAATCTATCTGCACAAAAATTCCTTATCAAGAAACTCTCTCACACAGGGACACCAGTATATGGGAGAGAACAAGTTGTCAGGTTGCAGTTCCTAAAGCTGTAGTGTGTAAATAAATTTTTTCCATCATATCAAGATAAACACTACTGATCAATGTCTTTTCAATGAAAAAGAAAGGCCTGACTATCTGGGCATGCATGACACCACAACAGACATTGATTTTTGCTGTGGTGTCATTCTGAACACCCATATTCCAATGTTTTGACTGTTAACATGGCCTGACACATGAAATGTAGCTTCACCAGAAAACATTGCATGCTGTAGAAACATGTTATAATAACCAATTGTATCTAAAAGCTCAACTGCAAATTAAATCCATTTAGGTCTGTCTTGTGCATGGATGCTTGCAAAATTTGCACTTAATATGCAAACGATTTTAATCTATAAAGGAATACTTTCTGGACAGTTGAAAGAGGTATTTCAAGCTTTAGAGATGTGTGTCTTGTCAATTTGCTTTGGCTGCATTGAAATACTCACATAATGAATTCCTCCTTCATGTTACTGACACATGGCCTTCCTGAGGATGAATTCTTTGAAATACTACCTGTTGCCATAAAGCAATCACACTAATTTCTTATGTTACTGCTTGATGGAGGATTATACACTGCATAAGTTGGAATAACATTCCATTGCATTTGCATTGTTGATTTAGTCTCAATGAACCATTTAACTGACAAAGCCTTCTGCAGCATGGACCATTTCTAATGGAATATTCATCAGCTTTTCCTTCACTTTACCATTTGTCTGATACATGCAGCACCATTCATTAGCAATAATAGAAAACTTCCATTCTTGTTTTATTACTAGCAAGAAACCTCATAGAAATAGCATTTTTTTTTACAAATTTTTCCTTTTGTGATATTCGTTTACGTACACCCTATAATTCTACCACAGTATCACTAAGCAGAGGATATTCCTCAAGCTCTCCAGGTTCCTCATACTCAAATGGCTGTTTGAGTTCCTGTTGAAGTATTACCAGATGCGTTTTTATACAACCCATATTTCCTGTCTTGAGGAGCAAAACTGTAATTGTTTACACGATCATAATACAATCTAAACAGAAAAATGAAAAAAGACTTGCATTTTTTATACAAAAATGATGGGTATAAAACAGAATGAAATTAAATTACTTCAACAACAGCTCAATCACCACATTTCTGGTAAATATGTACTGCTCATGTTGTATAAGAAACATCATCACCATTAGGGACAAATGAGAAATAAATATTTGCGATGTCATTCTGAGTTTTTCATGTTTTCCAGCAGGTGCTCACTGACTGGACTTTCCTTACCAGATGAAATTACACCAATATGTAATATAATGGCTGTATAATGCAGGTTAGCTAATACATTTCACATAATTATTATCAGTGGTTATTATTAAATTTACTAACTCTTATATACTATTAAGTCGATGTATCCGTAATGAATTAACACATGCATGAAAATATAGGAAAACATGGGTTAGTATGTTTAATTTCAGTATGTTGTAATTACATTAGTAATTATTAAGACAATATATCCATGATGAATTAATACACAAATAAAGGAAAACATGGGTTAGCCTCATGTCAAATTACCTTTAAATATTCTGTTCTGCAGTAAGTGCGAATGCATTTTAGTTTCAAAGTAATGTTATTAAAAGTATGTAGGCCATCCAGAAAGTAAATACTGTTGGAAGATAAAAAAATAATAAAAAGTATTGATAACTAATTTTTGACATGCGATGAATTCTACATACCCTAAACTACTTTTTAACTTATTCTCAGTGGATGTTAAGGCATTTGTCATATCCAGGCACAAGTTTCTGGATACCCTCCTCATAGAAGTCTGCTGCCTGGGTTTTGAGCCACTGCTTAACAGTCGTGTTCAGGTCATCACCATCACTGAAAACATTGGCTGGCAAGATATTGTTTCAAGTGAAGAAACAAATGATAGTCACTGGGTGCCAAGTCTGGGCTGTAGCGAGGGTGGACCAGCTGCTCCAATCCAAATTTAGTGACCAGGTTTTGCGCCACATTTGCGGCATGAGACCTTGTGTTTTTAAGGAGAACAATTCCCTTGCTCAGCATGCCACACCGTTTGCTTTGAATTGCACAATGCAACTTTCTCAGTGTCCCGCAATAAACAGCTGCATTTACTGTCATGCCTTTAGGCAGGAATTCCACCAACAAAATTCCTTTCCTGTCCCAAAAGACAGTGCACATGACCTTCCTCCTCTGTTTGCATTTCTCGGCTGTAGGTGAGCCTGTGAGTTTCTACTGCAGGGACTGCTGTTTCAATTCAGGTGTGATGTGAGTGAACCAAGTCTCATTTCTCATCACTACATGGCTTAAAAATCACTTTCCTCTGAGTACAGCCCCAAAAATTCCAAAGAAGATTCCATGTGCTTTATTTTGTGCTCTTCCATCAACATCTTTGGCACCCATCATGTACACACATTGCAGTACTAAAGCTTTTCTGTAATGATTTCATGCAGTAATGATATGAAACTTTAGGGAAATGTTCTGAAAGATCACAAATTGTGAAGCATCGGTTCTCCCTAATTTTTTCATTCACCCTCTCCACCAAATCTTCTGTGACCAGAAAAGGCCTACCACTGTGCAATTTGTCATGAACATCCATCATTAAACATTCAAACCCACTTCTGCACCATTCCTGCACTCATTGTGTTTTATTTGTAAATTTCACAAATTTGCCAGTGAATTTCACTTGGTCTGACATTTCTTGCATTCAGAAACCTTATCACAGACCGGACTTCACAGTCGACAGGCTGTCCTGTTAACTTAAACATTGTTAGCACACAGCACAAACCTTTAACATAAGCACAACCTCACAAAATGGCATCAACATGTGGCTAATGGATGAGGCAAAATAACTGCACATGTGCGACTCTGAAGCGAATACTTGCATGGGAGTGATGCATAAATGGTACTTACTTTTTGGATGGCCCTCGTATGTGTGGACCTTAATTCATTGTATTTATTAAACCCCACTCTCCTTGGGTGCAGCTACAAAAGAAGTAAAAGGAAATACATAGTTTAATTATATTTATAAATTCGCGTGTTTGTTTCTCAAAGGTCGTGTATGACCCACAAAATACAATGAGCACTCATGATGTAATATTTTCCTCCTTTTTCTAAGGCACTGTTGAAATGACTGATCATGTGATGTAATGCCATGTCAGAATGCTTTGGATGAGATAACATAACAGCAGCAAAGCATATTTATGTAAGGAATTACAATAGAAATTAAATATGAGAATTAATATTTGTTATTTTTTTTCACTCACAAACTTCTGAAGAATAAAATAAACACTACATCAAAACAATTCTAGCCTGAGAAGTCACTGGGTATGGCACACACTGTTTATTCACTGTACATGAACAGTTAAGAAAATCATGACAAGAGATCATAACTCAAAAGCTTCACAGAAAATAAAAATCACATATACATCATATCTTATTCTAAGGCTTCTACAACTGATATTACTACAGTGGAAGCCTGTTATAGAGATACCTATGGTATTTTTGAATCTGAGTATGTATTTTGTTTGGGGGACATGAGGACATGATCGGACCAACGCTATATCTGATTCGGCTGTATAACTGGCTTCCAATATAATTAGAGTTGTATTCTAGGGCTCCGTGTAACACACATAGCCTCATATAATCTTATTTCTTTGGATTTACAACCACCCTGGGTTTCTACATCAAGGACTGGACAGTTTCTGGAAAACGTGAGTGCAGTGCTCACTGAATGGATTGAAATCTTAGCTTTCCTGCTACAGATTCTAAAAGTACAGTTAGCCCTGCCTTCAGTATTTGCTGTTTCTTTGAATGGACATGAGCAAAAATGATGAAATTAATTTAGCATCAGGGGTTCAGCATCTGCTTGTCACATCAGATGTCAACAATTTCATCCCTGCTCATGTTGACACCCACCAATGTACTGTGTTCATGTTCACAGAACTTTTCCAGAGCATAAGATATCAATCTTATCAATGGCCTGATTCTGAGTTTGGACCAGAATTTTATTAAGCAAGGGCTTGAAAGCATGTTATAGCTTATTATTAGCTATTAATTACTTTCACAAGTTCATAAAATGTCCTTGCTGGTGAGCAAAAAGATATCATGTAGAGCATTTTTACAGACTTATTCTTGAAATATTTATTGTATACAGTATGCTGTCAAGTTAGAATGCCTGAATATACAAGGTGGTATATGAAAAAGTAGCCAGGTTTTTGTGTCAATGTGAGTTTTATTAGTGATAAAATAATAATGAATGTTACACTACATTTGAAAAGTTATTTTATGTTATTATTATTGAATAATCTTATTTACCATTACCTAACTCTTTAATGAACCAGCTGACAGCTCCATGTGATGGAACAGGTCACGTTGTAGTTCACTCATATTCTAATTCTTCTGCTATTCAAAACAGTCTTTTCCACACAGGAGGTGGTTACTCATCGTTAGTGGTCTGCCCATTCATTCCCTATTGTCAATACTGATTCTGACTGTCTGAAATCGTGAACACCACTATGCAACATGCTACCAATTTATCACATCTCCATAAACTCTAACCAAATGACAACAAATTTCTGCTGAGCTAGACTTCCTCACATTTAATAATCACATGGAAGTCCGGAACTTGAGCTTGGAAAACTGTTCCAGTCAGATCACTATGCTGATTTGCCAATCTCTGCAGTCAAATGCAGTCCTACATCATTCCTTTAATGTAAGGTTGCCACTTGAGAATCACTAATTACCTGTGTTGAGAGAAAATACTTCAAGAGCATTAATGCCAATATGGTGCATCTTGTAAGCTTATTTTTGGACTAATCCTCACAGAAAGCCTTGCAAAACTTTCCATGTATTTATCAAAAAAAAAAAAAAAAAAAAAAAAAAAATCTAAGTTTCCAGATCATGGATTATAATTTTTTTTTAAGTCTGATAGAATCATTCTGACCATGTTTTCTAGACCCCCTCCTTCCCCTCCAACCAAATATATAATTACTCTATTATGCAGAAGTTAGGTACAGCATAGTTGAAAAAAAAAAAAGCATATATTATAGGGACAAGATACAGTATATTATTAATGTTATGTGGCTTTCAAGGAAGAGATTTTGCACTTGTATGTTACACAAAAACAGCCATCATCTAGCCCAGCCCTTGTACTAAACTTCTGGCTATTTCCAATATTTTTGTAAAAGACCTTTGACAAATGGCAGACACGATGAGATTACCATACATTGCAGTCAATGGACACTACTTTGAAAAAGAACAAATACATGACTGATGAAGTGTGATACATTTTGCATAATGAATTCAGCTGCAGTAATTATGGGACAATCCTTTGACACAATGATTGAAAGTCAGCAAATTGACACTCTAAATATACAAATATTACATTTTAATAGAAAATAAATCTTTGAAGAAATATTTCTTCACAATTGCATGAAACATATTCATATATACCAGTATTTTCTACTGTTTCTTATATAGCCATCATTCAGGAAACTTCCTGAACAATGTAACTTTCAAGTTTTCTGAAAGATAGCTAGCTAGCTACATGGGAAACAGAAAATATGACATCAATGTGCTGATAATGATATTTGTAATAAATATTAGATTCCTGTATTAGTAAAAGTAAATTTTATGGTTCTGAACAACTTACATTCAAGTGGTCAGTGGTCTTAGTTCTCATATCTAAGGATGCAGAATTCAGTCTTTCAAATATCACAGAGTCAGCACCTTTGCAGTACAATTTCACCACTCCTTCTCTTCGTATTATCACCTAAAAACATTTGTAAACAAGCAGTATAAAATTCACATGCATAATGTCCATTACTATTTTGTTATATATAATAACCGTCATAAATAAACAAATTTCAGATAGCAATTACTGATTGAGCATGCTACTAAAATTCACTAGTGCTTCATACCTGCATATAAAAACTGTTCAAGGCAACTAGCTTTTAAAAAGAAAATGTATGTGTCATATATACTCACATACACGTATAAGCTAAAAGGTTTTGGAAGAAATCCTGCTTTCGAAGTGGGGGATGATATATATATATATATATATATAATTTACCTTTACGCCCCCTAGCGGAAAGTCTATGAATTACTTGAAAATTTTTAAATTATATGAAAAACATGTCACATTGAAAACACTATCCAACAAAGAAGGAATTTTTCAAATCGGACTCCTAGAAGTAGAGATATTCACAAAAATAAGATATACATCTACGCCCCTGGCGGAGAAACTGTGGAATATTTTAAGGAAAAAATGTTCCGAAAAGGTTTATCGATGTGAGTGGCATCAGTCTACAAAAGAATTTTTTCAAACGATATTTTAAAAGCTCAGATTTTATGGCAAATACATCAGAAGCAAAAATTAACGCTTACGCCCCCTGGTAGCCAAAGTATGCTTTACCAAATATTAGAAATTATATACAAAAGATTTTCCATCAGGAGGTGTATCCGCTGAAGAAAAAAATTTTCAAATCAGAGTTTTGGAAGAAGAATTATCGGGAAAAATGTAATTTACTTTTACGCCCCCTAGCGGGAAATCTAGTCGTAATTTAAAAATGTAACTATATCTAAAATACTCTTAGACATAAATGGAATCGAAAGACAAAAGAATTTTTTCAATCGGATGTTTAGAAGCAAATATGTGGAATAAAACGTATTTTTGAATTCGACATGATCTGCATTTACGCCCTCTAGCGGCGAAATTGCACATCGTAAAAAATGAAATAAAGGATCATCATTCGCATATTTCAAGCTTCCCAATGCAAAAAGAATTTTTCAAATCGGACTAATAGTTGCAGAGATTTCGAGGGTACAGACAGGCGGACTGACAAACCGATAACATAAGCACCATCTTTTTTTACAAAAGACGTGCTAAAAACAGTAATGCAATTTAACAATGACTGCAAGGAAATTATGTTATGTACATATTCACTTTTTTGAGGCCAAACAAAGGACATAGGTCTACAACGAAATCAATTTTTCAGCTCCTTTTTTGCAACTACTGACATGGTAATTTCTGCCAATTCTTCATTTTTTTCCTTTATTAATTTTCGAAAACTATTTGATTGAAGGAAGCAGTTCATATCTCTCATCAATTCCCCTTCTGCGGCAAGGTCATCTGCAAGTTTCCTCTAATTTGGCAATATTTTTTTCTACTTTCAGTTTTTTCATACTAAGCATTTGCAATTCCTCCTCAATCAATTTACATTTCCTCCCAGATATTGCTTGGCACATTTTTCTTTTTTTCGGCATCTAAATATTGGACATATTTCTGTCTAGCTGAAAAGACAGAAGCGTTAAGGTCTTTACTTAGTACCACATTCTCTAATAAATAACAGAAGATAACGATCTGAACTGCACTGACCCCGCACAAAGAAATCAAGAAGCCAGCAATAAATCTAATCTAAACTAAAGGGATTTGAAGGTAGCTGGTTGGCAAACTGCCAAAAGCAATACAGAACATGGGTAAACTTTTGCGACATGTGATCTTAGTGAGGTAAAACCATCATCAGTATGCTAATTAAACCAGCCAGCTGGCCCGCGTAACGCGTGCATTTCCTTTGGTTAAAAAAAAAAAAAAATTACGACCTTTTTAACGATTGAATATAATATAATTACGGTGTTTTCAAGGACTTTTTTTTTTTCGGCATCTTAAAAACAGAACAGAAATTAAGGAGTTCTTAAGGGCCCTTAAAAAAGGTAAATGGAAATTAAAGAGTTCTTAAGGACTTTTAAGGACCGTACGAAACCTGTGGTGGAAGACATCAAGCACTATGGAAGAGCAAAGATGCAAAGTTTTGCAAAAGGTGGGAACATGAAAAAGGCCGACATGACTTTGTTGCCACTTGAGTGAAAGAATTGTGGGATGCAATTTCACCAGAAATGGTTATAAAGTCTCTCAAAATTGCTGCATAAGTAATGCAACAGATGTTATCAGAGTTATTTGGAACATTGACAGTGAATCATATTTTGAAAGTTTTTACGGAAGAAAATCTCAGAAAGTTGCATAATTCATTTCAATATATATAAATGTATTTTCCAAAATCTTGAAATTTAAGGTCGGCTTATATGTGGTCAAGGTTTTTACCAAATTGTTAGCTTCTGAAATACAGGGGTTAGCTTATACGTGAGACTGGCTTATACATGAGTACACACAGTATAAGCATGCATGATATGCACTATCACAAAGTTAATCCTGTTTCAACACACCTTTCACCAACATTGTGTGATACATCTTTAAGATTTTCTTCTTCCTGAAAGCTATTACTTTTCCTTCCAATAGCTGATACTACGTTCGTGTTGCTTTCTATCTTTTATGTTTTTGGTCCCTTTTTCAGCCTTTACGCACAGTTACTTTATAATGAAACATCTGCCAAGGAATCTTTTAATTTACAGTGCACCACTATGTACCTGAAAGTACATTTTGATCGCAGGACATTTTGCTTTAAAGGGAAACATTTGCAATCAATGCCTCATGAAATTTCATGTTTTTAGACTTTTCAGTGTTTCAGAAAAATTAATTTACCATCATGTTAAAGTACTGCACAATATCACAAAAGATTAACCTGGATTTTTGTATACTGATACTTTAGCAACTTAGAATAAAACAGTATTTTTTGCTTGTATGTTTGTTTTTGGAGGGGAGGGAGGAGAAGGGTGAAATCTCAGAAGACACATCCTTTGGCTCCAGAGCCAGTTTGTCTTAGCCCTGTGCTGTGGGCAACATCAGTTGCCAATTTCAGAGGGTTTGGGGGACTTTGCGCTTACAATGTTATCCAGACATTCTTAAATTTACTCATCACAGTAAACATAATCTGATGTTAAGTAAAAACAATGGATCTCTGTGGTAATAAAATGGTATAATGGCTGTAGAGCAGTAAATCTGAACTCCTTTTATAACATACTTATAATTTCTAAGGAATCTTCTGCATTCCTCCTATAAGACTTCACTTTCAATTACGTGCGTGATCCAAAAGATTTATTAACATTTCTTAAATAATAGTTACACCCTGTGTATGTCTTTCCGATTAAACTATCTTGAAACTATAATTTGTCTTTGTCTTCTCCTGCAATACATATAAGTACCACAATACACAGCTGATGCAGCTCTTTTGTCTCTGTTCAATTTTGTCTTGTGAAAAGTTATTTTCTAACTTCTCCTCCATCTTGTTGTTTACACAGTTCCATACCTGTTCCTAGGTCTTCTTGTGATCTGCTTTTCAAGTACCTTATGTTCATAAATCTACATTCCACATAATCTTTGTATTTTCTAAATACATGTCCACACCAGAACAGACTTGCTTCTTGAGCACTTTCTGAAACATCTGTCATCTTAACTTTTGTTAGCATATTTTAGGCCAAAATTCATTCTTTCTGGTGACAACACATATTCACTTCAGTATCATCACTGGAATGAATGTTTAGCATATCCTTCAAGCATTTTCCACTGACAAAGTCCCAACAATATACATCACAGATAGTGCAATTCAATCTTGGAAACCATTTTTTTCAATATTGCTGGTAGCCTTCAATCAGAAAACATACCTGACATTTACAGTCTGTATGAAAAACTTGAATGATATCAATTAAAAATTAAAAAAGGACAAACGTAAAATAAAAAAAATTCTAATCTCACAATTTGCAGCAGATCCCATGACAATCATATATGGTTCTTTACCATATACTTCATTTTGGCTAAATGGGAGTTTTACATATTTTGTTATTCATGATAAGTTCACTGGCATTATAAACAAATTTCATGAACTCTTTAACCCTATTCTATGCTGCTACAAAGACCGTGCACTAAATTAAAAAGGTACATTTACGATTTCTATGTGCAGCATGATATATATATGTACATTGTACATCATTCCTAAGTTTCTTCCACAACAGTCTGTTTTGAGTCAGTCTCCTCCTCACTCTGGCAGGCTTTCAAATTTTTATCCACCCATGTTCTACGATGTCTTCTTCCCTTGGTATCAAATCTAAGAATTTGGTTGTGTATTGGTGGTCCATTCTTCTGGCAATATGTCCAGCCCATTGCCATTTTAGGGATTTTACTCTCATCATGATGTCTTCCACTCTTGTCATTTCCCTGATCCACAAGTTGTTCATCTTTTTTCCCCTGGTTACACCAAGCATGTATCTCTCTATGCTGCTTTCAGTTGTCAGCAGCCTCTGTACATTTTTTTAGTTAAGGTCCATGTCTCTGCTCTGTACATAAGAACTGGAAGGATGCACTGATTAAACACTTTTAAGACATAATGGTATATTGCTCTTGAAAATTGTACTGTTTCTTCCAAAAGCTCTCCAACCAAGTTTTATATGTTGATTAATTTCTTCATCAGTGTGACTCATGCTTGATATCTGTTGCCCAAGGTAAGTATTCTGAGTTTTGAAAAATTCTTCTCCACAATAATTTTCTACACAACTAGGTTTTTCAAGGTACATATAATATACATATATAAAACCTAGCTGTGAAGAAAATTGTTGTAGAGAAGAATTTTTCAAAAACTAGAAATTTGGTAGTAAGAATGGAAATCAATATTACCACAAGCAGAACCCAAAATTAATCTCACAATGTAAAGTTTTTTTATTTTTAATTATTGGCAAATTTTCATTTTCAAGCCACTGCTAGACGAAGGTCTTACCAAGTCTCTTCTACAGGGTGATTCAAAAGTCCCCGAACTCTGAATTCAAATATTTCTACCACGATTACAGTGATGTATAACTATTTTTATATACTATTATATTGACACTCATACTTACAGGTAATGAAAACCACTTTACAATAGATGCTGGAATTGTCCACCATTCTGTTGAAGACACAAATTCACCTGACAACACATGTTGGCAGACACTCTTTTCAGCGTGTTGGCTGGTATGTCCCTCATGGCTGTAATCATGTTGTTCCGCAGGTCCTGTACCATCTTAGGATTGTTGTGGTAAACTGTGTCTTTTAGATAGCCCTACAAATAAAAGTCTGGAGAACTCAAGTCTGGTGAGTGAGGCAGCCAAAGTTTTTTCGAGATTAATAAATTGTGGAAGAACTGACTGAGCATCTCCATTGTGTCGTTTGGTGTGGCACGTTGCTCCATCTTGTTGAAACCAACAGTAATGTTCGTGTTCTTCTAGCATCGCTACAGATTGATGGATAATGTCTGCATACACAACAGAATTTACAGTTCTGTCGAAAAAAAAATGGCCCTACAATTCACCGTCTAGACATGGTGCACCACACTCCAACTTTCTGACAGTGAAGTCCAACCTTATGCAATGTGTGCGGATTCGCCGCAGCCCATATGCGAGTGTTTTGGCTATTGAGATATTCATTCAAATGAAAACATGCCTCGTCACTGAGAAAAGTGTTGTAAAGCTGGTTAGTCACGTTGTTGCGCGTGAAACTCTTAAACCATTGGCAGTAGGCAATGCGCTTTTCCGAGTCCAAAGGATGTAGCTCTTGCGCTACTCGAATTCTGAACGGACGTAAGTTTAGACGTTTAGTAGCCCTTTGGCAGGCTGAATACGATGCCCCTAACTCTTGAGACAGCCGCCGAAGTGACTTCCGGGAGAGCACTGCAGGGAAACGTGAATTTTCTGCAGAAATGTGGTCGTCACCACTGACGGACAGGCACTTTTAGGCTCATCCTGAACACTGCCTGTCTCGCGAAACCGGTTCACAAGCTCATACACAGTTGTTTTCCCTGTTTATAGGAGCATTAGAAAACTTCCTTTGAAAGAGCTGGATGCAACGTTGGTAAGATTTTTCTGCAAAATAAACTTCTAGCAAAGAGACTGTTCTTGCGTGAGACTCGTGGCTGACTGAGCATTACTACTTGCCAGCGCCCGCGTAAGCGTAGTGTCACGTGGTGCTATCACGTGGCACAGCTTGTTCCCCAAGGTCACACACAACAGCCACATGCAGCAATACTCAGATATCTTTTATGGTTTTACAGCAAATACGTTTTAAAATATAGAGTTTGGGGACCTTTGAATCACCCTGTACAACTCTCTCTTCCATGTCATTCTAGTGTACTTTCAGTTTTCATTAACCATCTCCCATGTGGTATTCTGGGGTTTTTTTTTCTGTCCCTTGCTATCCAGTCTAGTATTTCAGGTGTCCAATAGATATTAGTTCTTCTAGCAAGATATCAAATCCATTGCCACTTGAGGGTCTTTACTTTGATCATGTCAACAACTCTTTTCATTTTCCTGATCCAAGTTCCCACTGCATTATGATCACCTACTTAATACTTCATGGGTCTTCCTTCCCCCCTGAGAATGGCCGCCACCTGGTGTGGTATCAACTCCAAGAGGTGCCTGTCTGTACAGTTGTGTGGGTATCTGCAATCAAGCTGTTTGTATTGTGGTCCACAGTTCTAGAATGGAGCAGGGTGGTGTGTGCAACTGCCTCACTTGGCATTCCACAATACCCCACAGATGTTCTACTGGGTGGAGATCAGGTGAGTTGCAGGGGCTATTCAAGAAGTCTCAAATCAGCACTGTGTTTGCAGAACCATTTATTTTGGTATTTCCATGCAGTTAGTAGGCTTCCTTAAGTTCTATGCAGCTAACATGATATCCTGAATTATTTGCACGTGGTTAACATTGATATTTTCAAAATGCACACACAATAAGGAAATTTTACCAATGTATTGAGTTCTGTCATTAACATCTTCTCATTCCTGAATAAAAACATAACATGGAAACTACTGCCTTTAAATCAAACATGCTTCCAAACCACAAGCAATTCAACAAAAAATGGTCATTAACTGTGGTGAGAATTAGAGCAATATAATGAAAGGTTATACCATCTGCATATGGTTCTAGCAAATTTAAATATGAAGCATGGAAACAAAAGATGGAATGAAACTGCAAAAGCTAAGCTACTTTTGTGAGAAAATCAATCATACAAATTTTAACTAAGGGGTCACTTGTTGAATGGTTAGCAGCGTATATGAAATTCACATTGGTCAACACCTCTAAATGAATAATCACAAGCCAAGACACGATACTCTAGAGAACTACAAAATTGTTAATATAAGGAAAGATATATTTGTGCTCATTATTATGAAAAAACAACAACACACAAAATAGAATATTAAGAGAAACCACATTATAAGGCATAATATGGAAAAAATACAGAATAGAATATTGAAAGAAACCACACTACAAAGCATTAAAAAATGTAGAAAAGAATAAAGAAACCACACTATAAGGCATTATACGGCAAATAAAAAAAATATTAAAAGAAATCACACTACAAGACATTAAGTATGTAATTAAAAAGTAAAATACTTACAGACATACGTTTCCGTACATTGTTGAAATCTAATATTGCTAGCAGGTCATAGGTTTCTGTTGTTCCCATCACATCTATAGTAATACTAGTTGGCGTACGTGACTAAAAAACCCCACCAAATGTTTTTTTACAAGAGGTGAATACAGTAAAGTACCAATCACTCAAATTAATTCTTTAAGTCATAAAGGGTTAAATTAATATTAAAAAAAAAAAAAAATTCTAATATCACAAGTTTATGGAAAATGGCATTATTTAGTATCATAAGCACATACAAATTTAATTCTAC
Organism: Macrothele yani; assembly: GCA_039090855.1. Taxonomy (NCBI): domain Eukaryota; kingdom Metazoa; phylum Arthropoda; class Arachnida; order Araneae; family Macrothelidae; genus Macrothele; species Macrothele yani. The sequence goes on from CM076990.1 coordinate 83,233,167, forward strand.
ATCATTATCTGAATAAATATTAATATTACTAATACAGAAGTTAACAGCAACACACACACAAAGAAAAAAAAAATTAAAAACTGAGATATAAAAAATGTAAGTATTTGTAGCTCAATTATACTGTCCCTTGATGCAAATCCTCTAAACTCATGATTATTGCAGTTTTTACTTAATTGAAGATCTCTGCATGTGATAATATCACATATCTTTTGTCATATTTTTCTATTTCTTTTTCTTGAGTCTTTTCTCATTTGGCCAAGTCTTCCTGACATCTAGGCCAGAAAATGTGACTGAATGTGAAGCAGCTCAAAAAATAAATTCAAGCATCAATTTTTTCCTTTTAGTGTTGCTACTATAAAAAATATATATATATTTTCTTTGTCATTGGTTTCTAGATGCAATTAGAACAAAATCTGAGTGCGTTTTGTTTTTTATAGAATTCAAGAAACAGCCACTGTTTTAACACTATCATTTAAATTCAAGTAGTTTAAAAATTTAAAAATGTCTATGTCTACTTGTTAATGTTGTCATTTTTTCAATAAACAAAATGTTCTTTCACTGTTTAATCACAAAAAGAAGCAATATATGATTTATAATGAATCCTAGACTCTTTTCAGTTAAAAAAAATATTAATTTTGCAATGAATTTACTGAAGCTTTCATGAGTAATTGCTGACAGAATAATAATAATAATAATAATAATAATAATAATAATAATAATAATAATAATAATAATAATAATGATAACAATACGTGATTACAGCAATATTAGAACTTGCTGGAATCATGAAGGATAACCTAAATTAAGTGTTATATTAATTCAACATTTGTCGAAAACATTACGTGGTTTCAGAAATTATTAACTATGTTCTTTCACTGTTTAATCACAAAAAGAAGCAATATATGATTTATAATGAATCCTAGACTCATTTCAGTTAAAAAAAATAAGATGAGAAGATCATAATACCCACTGAAGATGATTCCAAAAAGAAGGAATTGAAACTAGTTTGGGATATCGAGCCACGGAAAATAAAACATGCAACCATCATCTATAATAAGAAATTATAAGATCGAAGTTCAACTTGGAAGCTGATACCACAGGAAAGGAAAATCATGCCTTCTTCGATAACAAGATGGCTTATTAATGATTCAACGCATCATAATCAAAAGGTTCGAAAGTTCTTTTCTATTGTATTAATTTCGTAAATCATGACTTAAAAAACTGGAATAATATTAATCTTTTAATACATATTGTCTCTACGTATTGGAGGACTTTGACAACTTATGATGCATTTGACTGCACATATTAAAACATTTTTTCATATAAATTTGTAATCTTCATAATAAAATTTTAAACTATTATAAAGAACATCAAAAAGAAAAAAAGGAATATTAGTGACAAGTTGCAATAAAAATTTTCTTATTATATGGACGTTTTTCCCGTGCTCGAATTTCTAGTAACGTGCGAAACAGTAGATGATATGGAAACTATTTTGTTGACATATAGTTAATAACTAAATTAAGTGACTATGCACAGTACTTCCATTATTAGCAAACATAAACAAATTTATACATTCAAATAAATGTTTTTCCACATCAAAATATCTTGATGCTTTACATGCTATGATGCTGTCATTCCTCAAAACATCTTTGAAATACTTATACAGGAGCCTTCAGCATATGCTATCGAGTTTCCTCAAAGATAGCCTTTGAAAGTGGATTTGGTTTGAAAAGCAGCCAGGAATGCCTGCTAATTTTTGGGTAATGACGTTTTGGGTCGAAAACGATTTCATAGAATGTGCTTAAGGGGTTTTATAGTGATTAAAAGCAATATACATATCTGCCATAACTTCAAGTATACTGCTGACCTGCAGTCTTTGAAAGTGCAGCATAAGTTTAAATAAGTTCTGACATGCATCTGACTTTATCTTTCATATCAAAGACAACTAGATTTATGTTGCTGAGGAAATGCAGAAACCTCAGTTACAATGCCAACATGTCATAAAAGTCTAAGCAACAAAGTATGATGAAAATAAGTGCTATCAGTACAGATGCCCATTATCTACCAATATCAAACTTTTATTTTAATATAACACCTATTATGCACACAGGAGAATTAAGTTTTCTGCATTTCCTGAAAAATCAAAATTATCAGCTTTACCCTTTCAGTTAAAGTAACATGTATACTGCTTAATTTTATGGATTTGAAAAACTGAACGTAGGATTTTTTTAAATCAGTTTTCAAAAAAAAAAAATCAATAAAAATAGTCATTACCAAATTTACTAGTACAAAGACCCTAAACAGTCGATTAAATATCATCAACAACACTTCATAGTAAATTAAATACTGATATTTCCAGAAGGGCCACTCAATAAATGACTCATGGAAATACTATATACAGCCAATGTTTATTTTGTGGTAATTTTCCTGTACAGAAGATATGGCAAGATTTCAGCATATTAGGGATATGTGGTAACATTTACAAAAGCCAAAAACTTCATTTTGTCTTTCTGGTAAATTTATTCAAGTTTGATCTGGAAACAACAATTTTTCTCTCCCCAAATGTTGTTACATGAAACATCTATTACTGACACTGGAAGCTATTGGAAATAATATGTAATCAAAAATTAAAAATAGTGCACACATCTCAGTTTGCAATCAAATTATCCTCAACAATAATAAGAACACAACAACTAGCTATTGACATATTTCAATTTTTAGCACAACACAGAGCTGGGAATCACTGTGAAACAGGATGAAAAATTCATGGAGCCACAATATTGTGCATGACTATTAAATCAGCATCTAATGGGGCTCCTTTGCATTACTTTTATAATATTAAGGCCAAGTTCAAGACTCTTATGTTCAGAATTTGAAACCATACAGCTCATTTAATGACTTAAATAAAAAGTTATACAGTTACATAAGTAATTTTTCTTAATCTTGCACTTTGGAAAACACAATATATTCTAAATAAATTCATTTTGTGTTTCTAAATATGCATCACATAAAGCAAAAAAAAAAAAAAAAAAAAAAAAAAAAAAAAAATCATTCACTCTCCTGTTCTGTTGGCCACATTTGCAGCTACAAATGTACACATTTATTTCCTAGTATAGAGAATCTTCATTTCCAGTTTAACCCAAAATATTGAGAAGTTATTCAAGGATATGAAAGTTCTGCATCACAAGAGATTTTACAATTCAGTGACTTCAGACTCATGATTAACTGAGAAATGTTCAGTAGATTCTGCATGGATTCCAATGTTTGGCTATTACTGCTATATGCACTATCCTACGAAAAGTCATAGAGCACCTCAGTGATTAGACAAAATTGTGCATGACAGACAAAATACAAATATTTTATCACATAGCGGTGGCGACATGTTGATTGCAAGCCAGGTTCAAGGTGAAGCCAAGCCATGAGTACATGGAAGGAATTAACAGCATTTCAAATGGAATGATAGTTGGATGTCATATTGGGAAAATGCCAACGAGTAAGATTCCTGCAGCACTGGATATTCCTAAATCCGCAGTTGTAATGTATGAAAAAATTAAGTTCAGCACTGTCCCACTGCACCTAAGAAACAATTAGGCAGACTGATAATACTAACTGCCAGGAGCCAACATGTCTTGAGAAGACCGGTGACTTTAGATTACCAGGAGATTACAAAACTGTGAGTGATCACAAGAATGTATAAAAATGTTTACACATGCACATACGAAACCAGAAAGCATCAAGCCCCATTAATGCCAAGTAAGGCATGTTTGTGACTCGGTGCAAAGTGCAACTTTGTGAACTTTTTGTTGGAGAAAATTTACATGTTTTTGGATTTAACATATTCACATGCACTTGGCAGTTCTTCTCCATTCAACTTTCAAAAATTTAGAGATAAGGTGTTTTACTATTTTTCAAATACTTAGCAACACAAATTGTTATGGGATGAATGATGATTTCATTCATGTTAAAATATATTGTATAGGAACTGCCTCCTCGTACAATTATTGGGTATACTATACTATATTCACCTAGCTGGATAGACACCCCTTATACTTCTCTCTACTCAGAATACATAGATAAAAATATGGAGATAATTTCTCAATGTCCTTTACATTTTATTCATGAGAAAAAAACAGTGCTCTGTGAAATATTTAGAGAGTGAAATTCTGCCCCACAGTTAACCATCACTCCAAGCAGCAGCTTCTTTTGTTCAATAGGAAATACAACACTGTGGGAAAAGGGGGCTTTAGGCAAGTGTTTCATTTCCTCAGAAACAGAAAGAAGTGAAAGGGAAAGACTATGTGTTAATAGATGTGATGAGGCAAGATAGCCTGTGGCCAAAGAGAGAGGCAAGGCAAATTAGTCAGTACTACTTTAGAGTAAGAGCCACTCCTTGTTCTCATCTAGAAAATGAAATAAGACTACAGGAACTCCAGAAATATTTAATTTTTCCCACACAGGCTGTTCAACATTTAAAATTTTACAAGAGTTGCATTGCCAAAGGCATTACCCTGGAGATGACATTCCAATGTCTTGGTTAACTTGCTTACCAGCTTGAGCTGGCCCTACGTGCCATGAATCATGGAATACCTGTGGTCCACAAGCCTTTAGTACCAAGAACTAAAGCACAGTGTTGATTAGCATGGAACAAAGCCCACTGGACATAGACTGTAGAACAATTAAAATCTGTCTTGTGGAGTTTGGTCTCTCCCCCCCTTTCCTGCCTTTTTAAAATTAAATCACCCTCACAAACATATAAGGTATAAGGAGTCACCCACCTCTAATTTTGAGCCAAGGGTAAATGGCTCTTACCCTAAAGCAGTACTGACTAATTTGTCATGCCTCTCTCTTTGTCCACAGGCTATCTTGCCTCATCACATCTATTAACACATTGTCTTTCCCTTTCATTTCTTTCTGTTTCTGAGGAAATGAACCACAGTGTTCACTTGCCTAAAGCTCCTTTTTCTCACAGTGCTGTATTTCCCAATAAACAAAAGAAGCTGCTGCTTGGAGAAGCACTGCTGAAAAGACAATTACCGTAATTTTCAAACTAAGAGCTGCATCGGCGTAAGGGCCGCAGGTGAGAAATTTTGCAATCTTGGAAGCAAAAGTTGCCGTAAGGGCCGCAGCTATGAAATCGTGGTGCTGCTCAGAAAACTAAATTATCTTCCTTATTTTCATGAATTAACTTGTACCCAACGTAATTATATGTATACTTCAAAGGCTAATTCTGAAACTCAGTGTCGATCTGCTTTATGCACTTATTTTTTCATACTGGCAAAATCTTTTATTTACACATTTTTTTAAATAATGCTAATGATGTTATTTGTTTGCCCTTATTGAATGCTCAAAACCATTTATGTAATCAATATAAATCACAGTTAATCTTAAGACTCCTATTAGAATATTGCATTGCTCGTAAAACCGCACAATTGTCTAAATTCCATTCAATGTGGATGTCTGCTACAGGATGGTTCTCTGTTCAGCGCAATAGAATCCTCCGTCTTAGAAGTAATTAACTTATAAATTATCACTTGTAATGCTTTCGATTAATGTTTTCTTTAATAATATGTTCCTTCTATCTTTGTTATGCTTTTTTCTCATCTACAGATGTTTTTGTTTTGCTTTTCTGTATGCATCTGCTAAATGGGGTAGTTAACACGTCCCGCCCACTAGCTGCCTCGCACGTGTTCACTGACCCCCCCCCCCCGCCAATCACTTCGAAACAGCGGGCTCCGCTTTCTCGCTTTTTTTCTTTTAAGTGGGTCTGACCTACTTTCACTCAGCCTTCGCGTTGAGCTCCGTCCACTTTTACATGAATAGGAAACTCTCCCTTCTTTTGCGTTTGTGAAAAGATTTTATCTTCAGCCAAGTATTAAATTAATTACCCATTGTTAACATCATTACTTGTCACAATCTTTTTCATGTTCTCCGCTTTAAATCAGGAGAACGTTTTGCGGCTTCAGTGCAGCTTCGTAAATATTTATGAACATCGTTACTTGTCACAATCTTTTTCATGTTCTCCGCTTTAAATCAGAAGAACGTTTTGCGGCTTCAATGCAGCTTTCTAAATATTTAACAAATTTATTGCCAGATGAACCAAGAAGAGTGAACAGAATTTGTCTTTCGTCCCGCCAGTATTGTTTGGAATAGGTCAAGGTCACTGCTAATGGAATCGTTGGAATCATCCTCGGGCAGGCTTTTGCATTGTTCATGTTCTTAAGCTCGGAAGTCACGCTACTGGTTTGTGTGCTTATGTCTCCATTCCATCCCCCCATCTATTAACATTCCATGCTACTGCCACGGGATGTGTTTCCCCCACTCTCATGCAAAGGGCATTTGGATCAGACATTCCTTTCACAAACAAACCTCCTGACCTTAAGACCTACACCTACCAGAGTGTTTTCCCGTCTCTCCCCTGCCCCCACACACACTTTCCCTCCTAAACCATCAGCGGAGCAGAGTTATCTTTTCAATAGACGTGTCTAACGTATAAGTAGAAAGAGGGAAAAAAACGATCACAGTCGAGTTTGAAAAAAAAACATTCTTTGAAAAAATTTACTAAGCATCTGCATGAAAAAAAAAAAAAAAGGTGCGCAGAAACAGTCTTTTTGAAAACAAATTCGGCAAAGGGCCGCTTCGGCATAAGAGCCGCACACCCGAAAAATTTCACTTTTAGTAACGTAAGAGCCGCGGCTCTTAGCCCAAAAATTACGGTACATCCATATGTCTGGCCCTAGGTTTTGAACTCGGACTCAGCAGTATGGAAAGTCAGAATTCTGTGCCTTAGACAACTCATTCACTTGATGACAGTGTTCTGGTCCAAAAGACATTCTTAGGTATGAAAAAATGATGGGAGAATAATCTCTATTACATATACAGTATATTTTGTATCACCTTGAAAATTGCATTGTCCCAGAGGGGTGGAATTAACCTGCATCTCCTGATTTTTGTTTGGATATGCTAAATGTTATACCACTCAAGACACTGCTACTTACTCCAAGTGACTGAATCTATTAATATAAGGAAATAAATTAACCTTCAGATCTTGTGTGTTTCACTGCTATTTTATATGAAGATTATTTCTGGATATGATTTCTATACTCACCACCTGAGTGTGTTGTGTGGGCCTCTTTCTCATGCCACAGACTAGGACTGCTGCTAACAGCATTTCAAAAAATGACTGCTGCACCCCACATTGAAGTTCTGGATAATAATACATGTTTTACATTGCTGTAACTTTAAGAAAACTGAGAACATTACCCTTTCAACATAATATGCTATGCCACACAGCACTGATCATTTGAAAAGACAATATTACTAAAACTTTGAAGTGCCTAACACACAACCCTGATATTAAAAAATCTATCTTTGATGGCAGAGCTCATAGTAGTCTTAAATATTAGAGTAGAGCAAATAAACAAAATCCTTCTGCCATGTAATTAAGTTTTCCAAAAAACACTGCACAGGCCAGCAAATCCAAAGCTTGGCCAATATGATATACATATTAATTCCACTTATATTGGGTCGTTTCATAATTATTAGCCGATTTGGACACAAAGAAACAAACAGCAGTAACAGACGGTGAAATGCATTTTATTCCAAAAAAATTCTGCCCTCGGCAGCTATACACTGTGCACAACGTGTTTTCAGTGCAAACTCGCATCACAGTGGTCTGAGGAATTGCTAAAGGCAGAAATCACAGCATCCTTGTTAGCGAACCGTTTGCCCCTCAAGAAGTGGTCCAAATGGCGAAACATGTGAAAGTCTGAGGGGGCCAAGTCAGGTGAATAAACAAGGTGAGAGAGGACCTCGTACCCCAAGGCGTTGATTTTTCGCATGCTTCCAATAGACACATGCGGTCGTGCACCATCCTGCAGCAGTATGGGACCCAAACAATTGGCGAGCGACGGTTGTTTGCTGCATAATTTCTGGTGACATTTATTCGGCTGACAGCATCACACTTTCGCTGTGATTGTTTAACCTCGATGCAAAAACTCATAATGAACCACAGTCTTGGCAGTCCACCACACAGAGATCAGAACCTTCTGTGGGTGCAACTCGGGTTTGGACATGTGTTTGGGTGGTTCCCCTTTATCGAGCCATGGCGCTGTTCACTTCTTTTTGTTGTAAAGCACCCATTTTTTATCAACCGTAAGGATCCGATGCAGAAAGGAAGCACTAGCCTCACATTTTTGGAAGGCAATGCATGTTCCCAGATGCAGTATCTGCTGCTGTTTGGTGAGTTCGTGTGGAACTCAGGTATCCAGTTTTTAACCTTGCCCATAGCTACTAGGTGTCTGGAAACTGTCGCTGATGATACGACAAGTTCGGCACTGAGCTCATGTACTGTGGACATTGGTTTTTCTTCCACTTTCCACCTTAAATGTACAGTGTCACACAGAACCGGACGACCGCCTCCTGGCTTATGGTCGATGGCAACATCACCGGCATGGAACTTGGAAAACAGTCTACGGACAGTTCTGTCACTCGTTGTTCCGACAACCCACGCTCTATTGACATTTGGACCATTTTGGACACATTCTGGCCAAGTTTGAATTCGTGCAAAATCACTGATCTCACGTTGGGTTACTCCATCACGTCCCCAACTGCTGAGATCTGTCTGAAATACCATTTTATACACGTGGACTGAACTGATTCAATTTACATGGGCGTTTTGGTAGTTCCTCCTACGAGGCATCCCTTGTAACTGGCTATGCAAATTCGCCTTGTCGGCATTGGCCAATAATTATGAAACGACCAAATAAAACTATATTTTGCTTCTACCTATCAGTATTCTATTACTTTTGGCAGGATGGTGCGCCACACACACACACACACACACACACACACACACACACACACACACACACACACACACACACACACACACAGGTCTTTTAAAGCATGTGTTCTCAATTTTATCAGACTTACCCTAAACACAAATCCAAAATTCCGGGCTGCTGAAGTTAATGCAGCTTCATCTGGTGACTGTGCCTGATACTCCAAATGACCTTAAAAAGAGAAAATGGAAATTTTATAGGTATACTGTTACAATATAAAATAAAGTTATGACACACATGCAGCTTCATTTGCTAGATAATTATAGTATTTAAGGCATAAAAATAATATCAGTAATAAAACAGAAAAAGAAATGCGGTTCTGCTTGACTGATATTAGTTACCTTCAGTTCATCACAATGTGCCACCTGCACATGAGAATTAAAGAAAAAATAATATACAGTTCACAGAAAGCAACATGCTGAATACCTGGCAATCAAGAAAGACTGTTGTGAACCCCACAGAAATTATTGCAAAAATAGTTACACGAAAGTGATAAAACAGAAAATGGCACAGTAGTGTTCCACTATCTGTAACTAAAAATATGAAATGTGCTCACAAACACACCCAAAATCTACAACTAATTTGGGACTATTCCTTTGAAACTTGCCACATTGAAAATTCTCTTCATCCTTTGTAGCAAACCAAGGATAGTTTACATATGAAAATAGATACATACATAAATAAATTACAGATATGAAAGATGGTAGTAAAAACTATGGGATCTCCTTAATTAATGCTCCCTGCAAAATTTGATTTGCAGTGAGTATGTGTGTGGTAAAAATTCTACTGAACGAAGGACTATGTGGCTTTAGAAGTGGTAGGGAAAGCTATCTGAAAAGCTCCAAAAAAGTGAATCAGTATCTGTACTGAGTATATGTTAACTATGAGGAATTTCTCATACACCTCATACACTGACAATTTAGTGTCAATGGTCTGCAGTATAATCTTGTTCAGCTGAAATGGAGTTGTAAAAAATTTGAAATACAAATGATGAGAAGTCCTAACCAGGGAATCTTAGCTGAACCCCAAAAAATAGAAATTATGCAATTCAATGGCAAGTGCTAGAACAAGTAAAAAATTTTAATCCTGGGCTGATGAGCAAAGAAAACTTGATACAAAATTTGACAATATAATTAGAAAACCAGAGAAAGTCTTGTTAGCTGTACAAAACAGAGGTTTAAAAAATGATTTGCTGTACACAATGCTATTTAAACACACCATCTTTTTAGGCAGTACAAGTTAGATATAAAAGAGGGTCTCATTAAGAGGTTAGAAGTTGCTGACATGAAATTAACGTAAAAGGAAATAGATGGATTCAGTGGTACCACAGGGTTAATAACACAGATATTAGATATGGGTAATATACTTCATGTGTAACAGACTATTTAAGGAAAATATATTGAAGTAGTTCATCATCTTTTCACGAGTGTCTGCATATTCCATCTACATATGAAGGCATGAACAAAATGATGATGATGTTATTACTTCAGCAAACAGGCTATTACTGGAGTGCACCATAAATAAAAGCTATTGCCTTAGGTAATTTATATTACAATTTCAAAAATCAGAAATTAATTTACACTACCACTGGAGCATGGTATATGGAAAAAATATGGAATACAACAAAAAACAAGAAAACAAAGTGAGTTTTTCAAACTACTGACTGAAAATGTAAAACTATTTTTAGAAAGCTGCTTTCTTGCATTCTTAAATTCATTTCAAAAGAAATTTTTATGACAGTTACACATCTCCGACAGAACCACAATATAAATTTATTTTGCATGAACACAGAAATTGAAACTCTGTTTCTTTAAATTTAACTATTACAAAATTAAAAATTCCTTTACTGGTGGATGTGTCCCTTTCCCCAGTTCCCCAGAAAATTATTTTGCCTTTTTTTTTTTTTTTTTTTTTTTTTTTGGCAAATACAAAACGGAAAATCAATTGTAACACATAACTGAAGTTGGCCACAAGAAATAATTAGCAAAAGCAAATTTTTGATTGCCCAAACTGTATGGTAGATGTAAACATTTTGAACTAAAATACAGGGTGTCCAAGAATTATTGGACACATTACAAAATTATGTACAAAAAAAAACTATGAGCATTGTCTGTTTTTCTATGTCGTGTATTACTAACACGGTTTCTATATTTTTGTTTTGCAGAATTGTTATTTCCAGAATCCGATAGATGGCGCTAGGTGTGGCCTGATGAGGAATTTATGAGAAATGTGCAATCAGTAATCATGTCATCCGTACAGCAGAAGGCGATGTGTGTGTTATGGCTCGCGGAATTAAAGTCTGTCATTAAAGTTAAAAGACGGTACCGTTTAGAATATGGTTATAATCCTCCATCAACAAATTCAATTAAGCGGTGGATGAAACAGTTTAAAGAAACTGGCAATGTAGAACATCGTGGAGGAGCTGGTAGGCCTAGCATCAGCGGTGAAACGGTTGACCTAGTTAATGAAAGTTTCTGACGAAGCCCCAGGAAATACGTTCGTAAAGCAAGCAGAGAACTGTGCATTCCGAAATCGACAGTTCATGATATCTTGCACAAGAAATTAAAGTTTCATGATTATACAATTCAAATAGTGCAAAAGATGCATGTAAATGATCACACTCTGTGATACAATTTCCCTGTGGATATGCTGAATCGAGTGGAAAACGACAAAAACTTTCTCAGTACTGTAATTTTTAGTGATGAATCCACATTTCATGTATCAGGTATTGTGAATCATCACAACTGTAGGATGTGGGGCAGTGAACTGCCTCATACTGCTATTGAACTGGAACGCGATTCTCCAAAAGTTAATGTGTGGTGCTCCCTATCAAAAAGAGAAGTGATTGGCCCTTTCTTCTTCTGTGAAAAAACCATAAATGGTGACATTTACTTGGATATGCTAGAAAATTTCGCTATACCCCAGATCAAAAGATATGACGTCATTTTCCAACAAGACGGCATGCCTCCGCATTGGTCAATGTGTGTACGTAAGTGCCTAAATGAGCATTTCCCCAACAGATGGATTGGGCGTGGTGGTCCCATTCCGTGGCCTCCTTTCTCTCCAGATATAACTCCATAGGATTATTTCATGTGGGGTTATGTGAAGGATCGTGTCTATCAGATGCCTTGTACTGATTTGCAGGAACTGAAGAAGCGTATCACAGCTGCTATTAATTCCATAACTCCTCAGATGCTTGGCATACAAGGGAGCAATGATAGCATCCTTCCAATCCCAAGGGACCATCCCTAGCTTCCAGCATAACTGGCAAATTTCAGTTAACCAGTCAATTACAGAGTCACCACCATATTTCAACATCTCAGCAGTTATGCCATCAACTCCCGGAGCCTTTCCATTCTGAAGAGATTTTAGAGCTTTACACACTTCTTCTCTAGAGATCCCGCCTGTTCTTCCCTCCTTCACTGTGACATCATCTGCTTCTGCCCCAGAATCACCTTTGCTTTCTTGATCTAATAACTCACAGAAGTATTCACCCCATCTTTCACTTAACTCACTGAGCTCCCATATCATTTCCCCAACCCTATGCATTTACTGTTCCTTGTAAATGCATCTGCAAGAAAATAAAAAGAAACTGCTAAATGCATCTACTACAATAAACTACTAAATGCATCTACTACACTCAACTTGCTACAAAATTAGATATTCTTCTAATTATTTACATAGAGTGCAACTTATGTAATTTGAACTTGGTTAAATCAAATTTGTGGATAATTCGAAGCTCAAAAATTTCCCTGCAGTTGTAATTACGAATAAATACTTTTTTGATAATTTGAATTTTATTTTCTTCTCTTCTGATTCAAATTAACCAATTTCTACTGTATATATGCATGTGTGTGTGTACTGGCATTACTTAGTTTTTAAGTAAATACATTTCTCTGGCAATAAAGACTAGAATTAAAAGCATTAGTAAATTACAAGAAAATTACTTTTAAATAACCCCTCAGAATAAAATATGTCCTGTAAGACTACTATGGTTTTGATTGGAATACATATAGTTAAAGCCTTTCTGTTCTCTATTAATATTAAGAGATGATTTCTGAAATGATGTGTAATATAAAATATTTACCTTCAACAACTGAGCATGTGATTTTATTCACAAGTTACTTTTTAAATGTCTCAATGCTTTGGCATATCTAACAGCAATAATAAAGGATAATAAAGCAGGGAATCTCATTTATAAAGTCTATAGCCGGATATCCACATTGTGCAACAAAATGTGACTGAAATCTGAAAACCAAAATCAACTAATATTATTTCATGCCAAGGTGAAATGAATATAAGAATTTTCTTTCAGTGTAGATTAGTACGTCGTTTTTTATGGGTTGCGTCAAATCGATCAACGACTACTTAAATCAATTCATTTTGCAACTGTCGACTCTAAAGCTAAGGCAGTAAAATTATATTGATGATCATTAGTCATTCGATTTCTGAGATAGGTTTTCGACCTTCTCATGCGTGAGAATGTTCTTTTGCATGATGCACTAGTCATTGGTATGGTTAGTGTAACAACTGCAAGCTTATACAGCTCATGAAAAGCTAATTTGTATTCCTCCAAAACTTCAGCTAACTTACTGAGAGTTCCCACAACATATTTTCTTTCTTTTTCATAATGCTTTATCATTCTGGGTAACAAGGTGACCTTTGATTCTACACTATGTCATATTTATAGTGTTCGGCAAGAGGCCTTAGATCGTCGATAAATAAAAATTTCTCATTTCTGGGGTGCAAAGAACTGAAGCCACGAATGAGTGTAGTAGGGGTTGTAAAACGTTGTTTGGGTTCTTCATTGATTCCGTCCAAAACAGGATATGAAAGTGCAATCGAAAATCTTCTTTAGTTAACAGGATATCCTGAGTCGAAACTTTTTTTTTGTTGTTGATTGGAGGTTTAACAACCACCGTCAGCAATTCAATGGGCTATAAGCAGTCCCCCGTCCCTAATTTAGGGCCACTGGTTCCAGGGAAGTGAGAGAACCAGCGCCATAAGACAAACACAACATCCATGCCTCACCGGGATTCAAATCCAGACCTAACTCGGACGAATGATCAGAAACCATCGCTTAGACCACTGTGCCTCCGGGACAATAGTCTAAGCAAAACTTCAATAACATACTTCGCCAGGTGAGGTGGGAGTTTTCTTCTTCTTGATTTCTGTTCACTGAACTCTTCCAAACCATTTGCATCTGCAATATCTGTTGCCTCATCAAAAAGTGTAGCAAACTCTGCCTCTGAATCACACATGATAGAAAAAGATGCACTGTTGTTTCCATTGTCTCAAAGGCTTTGTTTATTTCACAAGCCTTGTTTTGCAGATAATTCAACACTAATGCCAGTTAATTCAAAATGCACGAGAAATCACAAAGTTGGATAACAAAATCTCTACCCCGTTGCCCCAAAAGACTGCGAGCTTCAGCTGCCTGACCAGTACAGTCTTCCGATAGCGATGATAACAAAACGATAATTGCAGGAAATGTTTATTTAATTGCTGAACAGGCTGAGAAATGGCATGTCCATCTGGTATCACCAAGGCGTTGCAATTTCACAACAGTCAAACCCTTTCACGCTGCACCGAAACAAACTAATTTAGCATGTGTTGCTGAACCAGAGAGGAAAACATACAACTTTTCTAATATTGCAAAGAAAACTCTAGCTGCTTTAATGTTTTTGCATGAATCTACAATAACCAAATTCAGTCTATGATTCATACAGTGAACATACACCGCTTGCAGTACTTGTTTCCAGAAGAGAGCTTGTACTCCATTCAACCATCCACTCATGACATTTGCACCATTGCAGTGAATGTGCAATGCAGTCATGTCGATTGATGCTCCATCTTCCCAGAAGTTATTTTATGTATTTAAATGGAGATCTTGCATAAGTTTGTCAGCATTATGAAAGCCCAAAAATCTTTCATAAAGTGTGCCATGCAAGCAGTACCTAACCACCACAGAAATTCGTTCAACTTTACTAATGTCCTTCGACTCGTCGACTATAAGAGCAAAATACTTGGTAGTATCGAATTCTCTTTTTATGGTTTTTAACGTGATTTCTGCAAATACACTAAATATTTCATTTTGAACTGAGTGGTGAGTGTACTTTGCACTTCTGGGGCCAATATTCAACTTCCGTTTCAAGATGGGGTTATTTTTTGCCATGAATTCTAGAAGTTCTACAAAATTTCCTTTATTGGTGCTATTTGAAGTTTCGACATCCCCAAGTTGTGCTATCCCTTGAACAGCTGTATATCTTAATGCATCTACTATTTTCTTGATATACTCTCTATTTTCCTTGACTTCCGCAGCATATGCAGCACTTTGAAGTGTGGCAACTGATGACTCTGCGCTTCTTGATTTCATTTTCTTGTAAGAGGTCCATAACACCAAGCAAGTTTTGTGGGTATAGCTGTTCTGGTGTTTTTTAAAACCCAAATCCTTTTTCAAGTGTTTTTTTCCAATTGTTGTAAACTTGCTGAGTGAAGGTGATTTCATGTTTTTCGTCGTCCAATGAAAACATTCTACGCGGAAAACAAAAGGTTGGAATCTCTCTTTATACTATATTCAAGCCATGGAAACATGTTATATCAATACGTCGGGAAGCTTCTTTGTTCTTTACCATATTTTTTTGTGGGATCTGTTTTAATATAGGCTGTTTGGGTTGATCTGAAAGTGAAGTTGCTATATCAAGCTCTCCGGGTTCAACAGTTTTTGTCTTGCGACCATGTGGTCCTTCCAGAGTTTTATTTTCACAAGCATTGCGTTCATTAATAATTCCCATTGAATCACTACAAGCACTTAAAGAATCCTCGTTGATTTCTAATGATTCACCACACGCTATTGATAAAGTTGAAGCCGTCTGATAATCCTTATCTGCTTTGTAGACACTATCGCTTAATTTACCTTTCTTCTTCTGATTAACACTTGTTCTAAAAAATCATGGATTGATCGTTTTGTGGAAATGTTATTTTCAAAGCTTGGTTTGGGAAGAAATACCTCACTTTCATGTATCACGCACAATACGTGCAAAAACATACATCAAGCAGGAAAAAATTAACTTTTCACCAGAATGAGAAAGCAAACGAGTGTAACTACTAACTAGCCAAGAGAAATTTTGCTCACTGTCTGCTGCTTTCGCCAATCATGATAATGCCCACTATTTGTCATAGTCTGCGGGGGCGGGGATGGGATTTGCAGAGTGATGCTCACTCAACTTTTCACCCCAGTGGCATGAGCCGCGGCATCAGATTGACGATGATCTTTGAACATCCGGCCGGGCTTCTACCTAAGTGTGCCAAAGTGGAAGCACAACATGGAAGTGAGGTTTTCCATCAGAGTCATGTATTGTGGTTGAAGAAACATAATTGTAGAATGCTACCTTCTTCCATTACAACAGAAGAACATGCAGCTCTGATAGCAAAGTGTACTACATTTTCATTTATCCTAAATTGGGTGGGCTTGCGCCCACTCCAGTTCCCCCGGTGGTGCCTTCCCTGCTTGCATGACTTATATATCAGTGGGAAATGAATCTCTCTGAAGAATAATTCTTCACATTAACATGGAAAGCACTACAAATATCATTGTCAACACAAATGTGCTGTATTTTCACTGTTCCCCATGTGGCCATCTCTTCAGAAAACTTGAAAATTATGTGTAACAAATAGCATGCTTGAACAGAAATCGGGAGATGTGGGTTTGGTTTCTGCTCTTGGGCGATGTAATTTTAAAGTTTTCTGAAGAGAAACATTGAAAATACAGCACATTTGTGCTGATAATGACATTAACCTACATGACTTTTTTTAATAACACTTCCTGTTCTCACAAGTAACCCACAGACTCAACAATGCCTGCTTTTTTGCTTGCCATCGTGAAAGCCAAACCGTTGTCATCACCTCTGAGCAGAAAGTATTGAATTTCAATTCTGTAATACTACTTAACGCATTTTTGTTGTTGGTTTAAAACTCTGGCATCACGTGACAATAACACATAAACATATAAAACGAGCTAAACACACAGAGTCACGTATGGTAAAAGGTTCGTTTAGTGGTAGCTTTTGGTCATCCTATGACCTTGATCACCCGCGATCGACTGGATGGGCTAGTTGCCAGAACTACAATGTAAAGTTAGGGTGTTGGATGTCTCAAAGTTTTACAATACCATTCTCGTAATCTCAGGAGTAGATTAATTTATGCTGTGAATAAAATCTTCAAAATTTCCTTATCATAATCATCATTGTCAACCATTAGCACTCCACTGCTGGAAGAAGGTCTCCCCAAGTTTCTTCCACAACGGTCTGTCTTGTGCCAGTCTCCTCCATGTTACTCCCACACGAGACAAGCCGACACGGATCCTGCTTTTACTGTGGAACTGCACATGGCTTGCACAACAGGAGTGACAGTATGGGGAGCCATTTTCTATGGTAGCTGGACACCCTTGGTAGTCCTCCATACCACGCTCACAGCTCAACTGCATGCTGATGACATTCTGTGACTTGTTGTGTTGCCATTCCTGTCACAGCATCACCAATAAATTTTTCAACAGGATAATGCCTGGCCACACATGGCATAGCTCTACCAGACCTGCCTTCGACACCCTTCCACGGCCAGCCTGATCGCCCGACCTCTCACAGGTCGAACATGTTTGGGACATGATGGTATGTGACGTATGTCCATCCAGGAATGCCGGCAAACTAGCCTGAAAATTTGGACACTATCTGTCATGCTATATCTCAGGCCAGTATCTGTGAACTGTATGCATCTATGCCACATCGGGTAACTGCTTGTATCAGAGCCAGAGCTACAACATACTGACTTGTTCCACTTGTATAGCTGTTTTATCCAAATAAATAGCCCAATTGCTCTGGAATTCTAATAATTTCCTTTCCAATACATGTACATTGCACATACGAATTTTTATCTCGATTGGACGATTTTTTCTGGGTGCCTCGTTTTTTTTTTATTTGGCAAAGAGTGTATTTTTATCAGAGTCCTTTTGAATATCATCTAAAAATTTGATTACTTAGGGGATAGATGGTCAAATTTCTTCATATTAAAAGCTGAATAACAATATAAATTATTTACACTATATCTTGTTTTTAGGTCAAAAACCCCTCAAACTTCAATGAAGAACATCATTGATGGTTAAAAATCACCCTGGTCATTTGGGAATATTTATGTAACCATGAAAATGACTAACTCCAAAATGGAAAATTATTATGTCCAAAATGCACAAGGTGTTTTTTGACAAGTGAGGATTTTCTTTGAGGTTTGGAGAGCGTTAAAAACAGCACGATACGGCGAAATATTTTAATACTGATATTCAGCTGGCATCTGAAGGGTCTTTTTTTGAAAGAAAAACAGATGAGAGAGAGAGAGAGAGAGAGAGAGAGAGAGAGAGAGAGAGAGAGAGAGAGAGAGAGAGAGAGAGAGAGAGAGAGAGAGAGAGTTCTCACTATTTGCACACTGAAAAACAACGATCTTTTTTACACAAGATTTTATTTGTATCTATTGCATAGTCTCCATTATTAGTGATGATCTGTTCCCATCATTCCGTCAGCAGCTTAATTCCCCTATTAAAGAAGGTAGCATCCATGAAATCAAAACACATTTGTATCACCAAGTTGACCTCAAAGTGATCTTTCACGGTTTTACAGGACATATGACTGCTGTTACTTGCACAAGTAAGCATCTATTGTATAAAAACATCAAGTGAATACAGTGGGTGAGGCAAAAGTTCCCAGCCGAGCTCATACAAGTTGTGCTGTGCTGCCAGATCCATGTGTGGTCTAACATTATTGTGATCAAAGATAACACCTTTCTGATTCACCAAACTGGGATTCTTAGATTTCAAAGGCCTTGCTCACTATGTCAAGTTACTGTGAGTACAGACTCACAGTGATCGTTTGGTTAAGATGGATAAGTAACTCCCTTGCAATCTCATCAAATGCAAAGCTTGACATTCTTCAGGAGGAGATCAGCTTTTGGATTCATTCCTGAAGTCTACCCTTTTTCGCAAAATGATCTGGTGCACTTAATATTCTTGTTTAGCAAACATTTTTCATCTCCAGTTACCATTCAATGCAAGAATGAATCGGTTTTGTACAGAGTTTGCAGAGATACACTTATTGTCAGCCTATCCATTTGGTTTTTAGCTGATAATTTGATGTGGTACCCATTCAATTGATACAGTTTTCAGACCATTTCAATGGCCTAAATTCTCCTCATGGCAGTTATTCGATGAACTGAAAGTACAGGCTGTCCAGATGGAAGGTACCCAAAACTAAAACAAAATTATATCTTTGAAAGTACAGTCGAACTCTGTTAAGACGAGCTGTTCGGGATCGAACAAATTGCTTGTTATAGCCGTTACTCGTATAATCCGGGAAAGACCCAAAATATCAAGGAAATCATTCAAAAAATAAATTTCGTTATCAAATACAGTACATACAATGTTTAATGTTGAGAAATACATAGTACTTGTGTTTAGTTGAAATTCCCATACAATATTTCGGTTAGTTGTGGAATTCTTGAAAAATGCATACGTACAGTACTACATACACACAGAACTATACATACCATTATACATACTGAAGTACATACATATGTAAATATGTGCGATGTGATGCAGATTAAGTTGAAATTCTTGAATAACTGACATGTAAACTACATATGTACTGTATGAAATACAGTATGTACTATACAGTATTGTAATTTTTGTACCATACATTACTTAGATAAAATTAAGCACAGGTACAGTACTATCTGCCCAAAGCACATATCCTTTTTATTTTGTATGAAAAAATTTGGTTAATTTCAGCTGCGTTGTCCTTGACTTAAACTGAAAATCCATCAGATTACGCTTAACAACTGATAATGCACTGAACACACACTCATTGACAGAATTAGTTTCATAAAATCTAATCAAAACATCCAAGGCATCTTGTGCTTGATTGTAAATCACAACTTCTTGTGTTTCTGTAATGTTTTCGCCTTCACTGTTGGTTTCAGTTTCTTCATTCACCGCAATGACTTCTTGCACAATTTGTTCCTCTGTTAAAATTCCAGTTGTTAGGACCGCAGCGTCAATGTCGATAAAATCATCAAGAGAATTGCAATTGTTAAAGGTGCTTAAATCTCTACTTTTTAACCATTCTGATAAGGGGAGATCATCATCATCAATCACTTCAGTGTTTTCTACTAAAGTCTCCTTTAGAAGACCAGCCTTCCTATAACAAATTTTAATGGTTGTCGGAGTGACAGTATCCGAAGCTTCTCTCATAAGACGAACACAGCATCCAATACGGAAATCTTACTTTCTAGCTTCTTCTCCATTTTCTGGATTGATTGTACGGTTAGAAATCGCCGAAAATGGCACTTAAAGCTCCTAATAATCTTTTGGTTCATAGGCTGTAGAACTGATGTTGTGTTTGGTGGTAGGAACAAAAGTTTGATATTTGTCAAGTTTTCTACTTTGGGATGTGCTGGGCAGTTGTCTATTAACAGCAAAATGTTTCTGTTTTTCTTTCGTAGTTCACGATTCCATTTATGAAGTTCTCTCGTAAAGATATCTGATGTCATCCACGTCTTTCCGTTTGCTTTATAATCAACTGGGAGATGCTGAACATTATTAAAACATTGAGGCTTTAACGATTTGCCAATCACCAATAATTTTCTCTTTCCATTTCCTGCCATGTTCGCACAAATTAGAACGGTTAGCCGATCCTTTGCCAATTTACCTCCAATGCATTTCTCGCCTTTAAAAGTTAAAGTCACATCAGGGGTTACTTTGTAAAAAATGCTCGTTTCATCAGAATTGAATATGTTCTGCTCACTGAATTCAGAAATGAAGCTGGACCAAACGCTTTTTAGCCATTGACTTACAGATTCCATATCCGCAGACATTGATTCCCCCGACATTTTTTGTGTAAACAATATTGTGTCTGTTCTTGAAGCGATCAAGCCACCCATATCTGCATATAAAATTCGCACGACCAAACTGTACTGCAAATTTTTCCGCTTGCAGTTTTAAAATCGGTCCATTGATAGGAAAACCAGCATCACGTTGAACTTTAAACCAACAAAGTAAAGCTTCATTAATATCATTTTTTTCATTTTTTTGCAATCTGTAAGATTGTTTTCAAATGCTGACAAAACTGCATCTTTGTTCTTCCACAATGTAGATACGGTAGATAATGAAAGCCCATACTTTTTGCGAACAGCTGAGTTTTTCTTGCCGTCTTGCAGTTCCTGAATAATATCCATTTCCTCCCTAATGGAGAGAGCCTTTCTTTTAACACCAACCATTTTGCTCACAATATCACACTTAATAAAAAAGGGGGGAGGGAAAGCATAAGTGATGTCGCAAGAGTAGGGCTGTGTGAGACTTTCTGATTAAAAAAAGGTTACGATATGTTTCGTGTGAAGTTGAAATACTGAATACACTAAGAAAACATGCGTGGGGTTAGACCATAGCAGCCGATGAGAGGAAGCGAGTTCCAGGAACCCTCTCGTAAGCAGTGGCAAAGGAAAGGCTGGGAAGATTTCCCCCACAAAATACCGCCCCCATCTACCCTTGGGCTGAAATGCAAGACGTCATAAAACACTCCCCGCTTTTCTCTCGAAGCAGGTGACACACAGATGGTCTTTTTGGGTAGCAGGTGGCTAATTGATGCCACCTTTCAATGCTGCGCTATCTTTACTGGGTGTAAAAAAAAAAAAAATTCTGAAAGTCTTGCAAATTTGTTTGCTATAACAAGAGTTGATACTCGTAACAAGCGGGATAATTTAACACTAATTGCATACGAAACCAAACTTTTTCTGGCATTTACTCGCTATAGCCAGGACCTCGCTATACCCGAGCTCGTCTTAACCAAGTTCGACTGTATGTATCATATTCACTTCTGGTTTGTGTCATTACAGAAGGAATCATTCTAAATTTTATTTCCTTTCCAGGTGCCACTCATGTGCGTGAGCCAACTAGTGTCGGCATTCCCCGACTGACCACAGACGAGCTCAGTCAGAATGTCAACACCACAGGAAAAGGTTTCATGAGTGTTGTGACTTGCCGAATTAGTCTCTTGCTGCTCTTTGGTGTCATTTTAGAATGCAATATGGATGAAAACCTTCAGCACAGAAAAGCATCTGGTTCTGGAATGACAAATTGAAGACTACTGGAGGCCTGTTATGTGAAGTCTCCTGAAAAGCCATCGGCATCTAAGAAAACTGTTGAACTCATCAGAGAGGCATTTCTGCAAAGTCTGCTAGCTCACAGATAAACTTTCTACATTTAATGGAGCATGATGTGGTACACAAGCGGCTTTGTCTAAGGGCGAACAAGATTCAAATGTGCTTTAGGCACAGAAAAAAATTATTATGTTGTATGCACAAACTTTGCTGTTGACATGCTGGAAAGAATTGACACAACACTTGATTTCCTCCACCAAGTGTGCTTCTCAGATAAGGGGACCTTTCATGGCAGTGGGACTGTGATTTGGCAAAACGGCAGGATTTGCAGTAATGAAAATCCACTTCACATGTGAGCTAGAGAGAGGCAGTGCCAAAGTTAATGTATGGTTCAGCTTGATGCGTGATAAGCTGATTGAACCTTTCTTCTTTTAGGAACGAACTGTCACTGGGATCTTGTACCTGGATATGCTGGAACTGTTTGCGCTACCCCAGCTACCACCTCTAACTGCCTTTCAACAAGATGGGACACCACCACATTTCAGCCTCATTGTTATGGATCACCTGGATTGTGAGATGCCTGGGAGATGGATAGGCAGAGACGGCCAAATTGCTTGGCCTCCTCAGCAACCAGGTTTAACCCCACTGGATTTTTCCCCCTCTGGGGTTATGCCAAAAACATTGCCTAAAAGATCAAGATCACCAACCTTCAGCACCTGAAAGCCCACACACCAGACCTGTGACTACCATTACACCAAACATGCTTCAAGCAATGTGGAATGAGGTCGACTATTATCTGGATGTTTGCGAGGCCACTAAGGGTACCCATATTGAAATTCACTGAGACCATTATAGTGAGTAAAAAAAACTTTTGACATTTTTCCTTTATAATGGCACAAACCAGAAGTGTATATAACAAATACTTTCAGAGATATAACTTCTTTATTTCGGATACATTCCATCTGGACACCCTGTATAACAGTAATATCGGATCCTCATAAGTTTGTTAAGGGCCAGACTCAATTAATTTCAATATTTCTTTATCATACATTTCAAAAGGCCATCCACAATAGGACTTATCTTCAAGTGCACTATCATCTGAATGGAACTTCACGAACCAATCTTCGCATGTTCATTCACTTACTGCATCCATCCCATATACAGTGCACATATCACTATGTGCTTCAATGACTGTACTTTATCTAATATAAAAAAACAAAAACAGAGATCAATATGCACTCTGTTGAAACTCATGTTAACACCACAAATGCTACACACCAAATGATTTGTAATTGTCAAAGCTGCTGTTCATACCACAACAAAGCTCCAGCTGGCTAACAGTATGGTGCTGCCACCTGTTCTTTGCATTGCAGGCCTAATACAAAGCTTCTTTGCCAGGCAAACCTAAATGGTGAGTACTTATGCACTTATCCAACACATAATAAATATACTGACCTTTGAATTTTGTGAACAAGCAAACAAACAAAACAACCTGGTAGAAAAAAATCACCTTGGACGTTGTCTTCTATTTTCCCAAATTTCTGGTTATAATCATTGTTTGCACGCAATGAAAGTTATAGCCATGAAAAGAACATATTAAAAATTAGTTGTTTTAATTGCTTTGAAATGTCATTCACAACTTCACATTCCCTTGTCTTCTGCACAAGAATAAAACCTTGAAAATATAAATTACTTCATCATAAAAGATTTGAAAGTGACGTTTTAATCTGATAAGAATCATTTTTATTACAACCTTATATAGGTGCTACTGCACAAGTGCTTTATTTCACATATAGAACAGATTTAATACTAAATGGAGGCTATTTATAATGCACTAACAGGTACAACTGATTGAGCTATATGAGAATATGAATGATAACTGTTTATGAAAACAATCATAAAAATGAATGTTTCAGTTAAAACACTGTAATATTTAATTCACACTATTTTTGGAAATAAAGAAATTAAAATTACCATCTTTATCATCACACATGACAGTGTGGCAAAGGGCTAAAATTCTGAAAAATTCATAAACACATTGGTCCCCACTTCTAACTTGTTCTAGAAGACTTTTATCGTAAAACTTAAAACTTGGTTCAAATACAGGATTTAATGAAAAGTCCACAGCTTTAGTATCCTAAAACAAAGAAATAAACATTTTACAATATATACAATATTTAAACACAAGTCTTCAATAAAAGATAACATCAATCACTGATGCACTACCAGAAAGCAAATGACATCTGAAATGTCAATACAGACCTCAATTCATCATTAATGACAACATGATATAGAAAAGTATTAAACCACAACTGTGAAATTGGGGTTTCATCAACACTGGAACTATGTTCATTTGCATGATCAATAAAAATGTATGAGCTTGCATGATGAGTGAAAATGCATGAAATTGGCAGTTGTACAATTACCTTTTATGAACGATTTGAATGTATGAGCACAATGTTCTGATTAAGATTTATTTCTCATATGACGTTGACGATCGGAAATTTTAAAGCAAATTCAATTTGAATTTTGTAGATTGGAAAAATAGAGCTCGAGTCATTAATAATCCAATGTTTTTAAATTAGCACACAATAGCCTTGACATCGTGAGAGCACACATGAATTGATCGATAAGTAATAACACAACAATGCAGATGTTGGTGTGACGTCAAGCATTCCAGAGAGACGGATCTGGGTGTTTATATTATTAATGAACACATTAATCCTTGTGCCCACTTCATACCGTGTTTATTCAAATCTGTTGGGAAGGAACAATATCAGGATTTTAATTGTGATAATTTTGAACTAGACTCACAGCAGTATGATTGTTCGATTGTGAAAATGTTTTTCTTGTGAATAACCTTACGTATAAAATTTCTGCCATTAATTAACGGTGGTAATATTGATCTTTAATTTACATTACATGAAACTGTAATCTGACATAACAAAGTGATTACTTTAATACAGTCACAGAGAGACAGGGTTCAAGCAGAACAAGTTTTGATCTTCATCTTCTGCAGTCACTGCTGGTCCAACTAAAAGTTGCTGAGATATGGTACCCATAGAGAGATGGACGAACAAACCAGTAAAATAGGCACAATCTTTTTTACAAAAGGAAGAAAAAAACAAACAAACAAACAAACGAAGGAAGTGGTGGGGTAACATTACTCCATGGAAATGTTATCAGACTGCTGCCTTTTAACAATGAACGGTACGTTTACACTGCTGTATGTCACCAATCAGGTGTTTTGTAAGTTTGTAAGTATAGTTGAACCTTGGTTACGTTCTTTTTTTTTTTCATTTATACATAATTCTGCACTAGTCCCAATATTTTACTGCACTTTCTATCTCTTTTTCAATTCAGTTATTTGTAATTCATTTATATGATTTTTGCAATTATATGCAATTTATTTATATGATTTTTGCAATTATACATTTAATTTTGAATTTTAGATTATCAAAAATACAGTTCTTTGATTCTTTTGTACGTAACTGATATGTTACAACTTTGATAGAACTGAGACAGTTTTTTTTCATTTGCAGCCATGAAATGGATGATGAAACTAAATATTTATGAAATAAGTTTCACAGTTCTGTACTTTCTCTAAATTCAAAAAATTTGAAACACGCAAGAGTGAATATTTTACTTAGCACTAATGCTAAATTGATTAGTGAACAAACTGCTTTGAAAAGAGTGATGCTTTTAAATAAAGAATGTGTAAAGGGTTGTTGAATATTAAACAAAATCGTTTTCGGATTTACTACCTAGTATTTCAAAGGTCAGTTTTTTCTTTTCATATATTGAAAATATGAAACCATGTTTCATATTTTTGTCAACTTAGTTTTTATAATGAAATTTAAATAAAAAAAACCCGTTAATACAAAAGTCAAATGAACATAGGTTTAAGAAGCAAACAAAATATTCATGTGTATATGTATGTGTGTTTATAAATTAGCATAATCCAAAATTACGAGACCACCCCCTTTGGAGGCATTCAAAATTTTAAAATATTTAACATTTTGAAATTTCATTCATACGTTTTTTGCATTAACATATTTTATATGGCCATCCCCTAGAAAAAGGTATAACCAAGGTTTCACTATACTACAACAAATAGAGCTGCATGATCGTTTTTACTATAATAAACTTCCTGTTTGATACAAACACCTGCACCATTCTAATAAGCAATCTATCCATATGCGTGCTGGAGTATCTGCAATGTCTCTATCAGTATTTTACTCTGTTAATTACAGAAGTCATTGCCAAAGAACTATAATAATTTCACAGAAGAACTTTGTTTCTCTTTACACAATTTAAAATTGAACTTAAATCTTTCTATATTATCATCCTGAAGTGTGAGTTGTTGCATTAAATCTAATGCAATGTTTTATTCAAATCACATTAAATGGAAGACATTTTGAACAACAAATGAATAACATTTCAAGAAAGATGAATGCATGCAGCAGACTACATTTTAGCTGTATTTGACAGATGATATTGTGTATTCGCAATGCCAAGAAAAGAATATCACACATACAGATCTCTCTGAGACTAGATCCTAAAATTTGTTCTCTGAGACTAGATGCTCAAATTTGTCTGACAAATAAAAAGTTTAAAACTGGTGATGCTAGATTTTACTTATTGTTGATGTATCAAACATCTTCATTTACAGTGATCTTGGCAGGCAACTTGAGCTTCACTGACATCCATCACACGTCTCACACAAGATGTTTTGTACTTCACAGGGGTCGCACTGCCGATCGCCATTTCCACAATTTGCGGGGGAAAAAATCGTTTTGATGACTGATAAAAATGTTTTGCCAAAAATATTGGCAATTACCCTTTTTAATGATGTCCAAACAAAAACAATCTTTAATTTTTACTCGATTTGGTGCTTGAAAAATGAAATTCGAACATTAGTTACTTTCTTTTTGTTGTTTACATTGCGTGTGAGACAGAAAGTAATTGAATGAAAATAGTGGCGTCATTGCTGACATAAGGCCCCTTCTCTTCTATGCTCCTGTCTGTCCAATATCCATATCTCGCATTGACCCAATTCTATGGTCGACCCTCGTGTCTCTTCTCCACTTCTCTTGAGCAGTACAAGAAGTTTTAGTCTTGTAACGTCATCAATGACATCATGTGATTAGTTTCACACTTCTCCTGGTAAAGTGGTTATTTTGGTTGGTTGGTTGGTTAGATTTTATTGGCGCAAGGGCCATGGTTGGCCAAAGAGCGCCAGACACAAGACAAAAAAAAAAAAAAAAAAAAAAAAAAACGTGGCAAAAATCGCAAAATCTGGCCGACCAAGTAAAACCGAAACATGAGTACGAAGGGAGGGCCAAAAAAGACAATGAAACAAACAGTATGAAAAACATAGTACAATGGTGAGAAACAAGCCGATTAAGTAAAACTGAGGAATGAGAATGATAAAACACAGTATGAATTCGAACACAACTACTCATAGGATGAGTCAAAAGGAGGGGGCTGAGCTGTCACTCTCCTCCCCCCACACTCCTCTGCAACGCTGGCCGAGGGCGGGGACGAAATGTCACTCTCCTCCCCCCATGTTCCTCTGCAATGGAGGGTGAGGTTGGGGACGAACTGTCACTCTCCTCCCCCCATGTTCCTCCATAATGTTGGTCGAGGGTGGGGACCAGCGCTGAGTCCGAGACAGTTGCAAAGTCGGCCATGTAGGCCGCGACATGTGGATGGACACTGCACACCTTAGAGGATTGAGGGCCGGCTCTCCAGCACGTGCAGGCCTTCCGCTGGGAACTGGAAGAGTCGGTCGTCTTCAAAAGAGAAGGCGCAGACTCAGCTGGTCGAATAAGCTGGAGCTCGGTGAAATCCACCTGTGTCGCTTGTTCAACTGTAGATCGCTTGGCAAGTGCGGCGAGAGCTACAGGGCGCGGAACAAAGGGCTGCACGGGTGGTGGCTGAGACTGAACAACTGCGGCAAAACTACGCTGTCGGGTGTTGGGAATACCCAACTTGGCTTTGGCAGCAGGGTACGAGAGGCCTTCCAGGGTCTTGAGGCGCTGGATCGCCATCTCGTCCTTCCATTTCATACAGTTGCGGGAGTAAGCTGCATGGGCCTCACCGCAGTTAACACAGCAGGCCGCAGAAGTGCAACCTTCCCCGTCATGTTCACCGGAGCCACAATTAGCGCAACGAGCGGAACTCTTACAGAATCGTTGTGAATGCCCGTACCTCTGGCACCTGAAACAGCGCAGAGGACTGGGAATGTACGGGCGAACTGCACAGACCAAGTAGCCTGCTTTGATTTCTGTCGGAACTTTCGGGGAGTCAAAAGTCAAGATGACATTTTTTGACTTAATCATGGAACCATCACGCCGGAACATCATACGACGTGCAGCAAGAACACCCTGATCCGCAAGTTCAGTCACCAATTCATCCTCACTGCATGGCAAGAGATCAAACTCCGAAATAACACCGCGAGAGGTGTTAAGAAACGGGTGAGGTGTCACTCTGACAGGAATGCCTTGAAGACTAGAAAGGCGCAGAAAAGTGTTACTCTGAGAAACACTGCAAGTTTGAACAAGCAGGTCCCCAGAGCGAAGCTTCCTCACAGACTTCAAGGGGCCAACCGCAGTGTCCAAAGCTTTAGAAATGAAAAATGGAGATCTGGTGGACAGTCTCTCAATCGGATCGATGGATTCTACAAGTAAGTGTGTAGCATGCGTAGTCACAGCAATCGATGGGAGACGACGCTTCGGAGCGACTGGTACAGCTGCCGAAGAAGAAGTTCCACATTCTGGGTCCAGGTCATGGTCTAAAGACCGTTTAAGGTTATGAGACTTGGTAAGGTGAGAAGACGAAGGAGAGTCGTTTGCAACTAACATTGTCTCAGGCGACTTAAATTTGGAGCGTTTGTTTTTAGGTTTACCCATGGAATAAAGAAAGAAGATTCGTCTGCAGACTACTCCACCCACCACCGAGCCCTACAAGGGAGAACTGGAGGTCCGCAAGCCAAGAAAATGACGCTAGACACAGTTCTGGAGCTTATACGTTGCAGATATAGTCCGTTGGCTGTGATCACACGCACTCGGCGGACACTTCGGCCTCCTGGTACCGTCATGCCAACGCCTTTGGCATGATCCCACAGCCCTCGGGCTCACCCTGCCGTGCCATACGACAAAAAGCCGCTAAAGCCCTGTACACAACTTGGTACATGACTTCTGACTAGAGGTGGGTTAGTCTCTAGCCTCCCGTTTACAGCGAAGCCGGGGTCGAAGAGGAGTGTTGGTACACAGGAGGCACTTATCCGGTCTCCTGCGACCTCAGCCGCCAGACATCCCATTTCCGCCTCACGGGTCTCCGCACGCGGCAAACATGCAGGTAGGTCTAGCACCCAAACCAGCTAAAAGGAAAAAAAGAAATCTAAAGAAGACAAATCCTGGCAGGGAACCGAAACGGAATCTCAGCAACCTACGAACTGAGCGGTTAATATAAATCAGTTAATGGTGGAGGGCAACAAAACCACAAGACCGGGGTGTTAGTACATAACGTGGTAGCGATTAGGTAGAGAATACCACACAGGCAACTAGCCAGTGGAGAAAATAAATAAAAAACGAAAAAGCGAGACACAAGACCAGCTCGGGATCGTGGGGCCGCGACTCCCCAACAGCTGGATGAACAGCCGTCCCTGCAAACACCAACAGCAAAGCGGTGGCATGACATCGGATGTTGACCAGTCACAAGGTCAGCTCGGGCCGTGGGGCGCCGCTCCCCAAATAACTGGAAAACCAGTTATCCCCGTGCGGGGGTGGTTATTTTGATATTCACATTCAGCCTGGATCGCTATTGAAGTTCTCTGCATGCTTGATTGTATATCTCCATGGATAAGAAAAGATAAAGGCTACTGGAAGCTGGTGCACGTTCTATAAAACGATTTTTCTGCCGCAGATCTCCGATTCTCCTTCAATATTACAAGATTCTACATGCAGAATATAATTAACATCTACTTCAAGAACCAAAATGAATAATGAATTAACCAATCCACTGGCATTACAAGCTTTTTGTGAAATACCACATGTTTCTACTTCTTCAGAAATTGACAATGTCGATAAATTACAAAATTCTTTGGAATTATTGGATGTTACACACAACGAAGAGATTTCAGACTAGAATGGACTCGTAGCAGACCATGGTTACGGTATGATTCGAAGCAAAGGGCAATATTTGTGAAACTTGCATAAATGCTAAAATTCAAAATGTTTTCACAATTGGATGTACAATTCTGAAGAAAGAAAATGTAGTTAAACATGAAAAGTCTTTTAATATCAACAGCCATGGAGCTCCTGAAAAAGCTTTGAAGAAAAAGCAAAATATGAAAAAAGCTATTTTGAAAAGCCTTTCAAAAAGCCAGGAAGCAATAATTTCTGCACTGTGAAATGTATATTTTACGGCCAAAAATAATCTACCGAATAGTCTCTTGGGAGACTTGAATAACTTGTGCATCATTCAAGGCACAGCACAAGTTATACACATCATTCGAGTGTTACCAATTTTCAAAAGGCTATTTCTAGCATTATTATGGACGAAATTCTAAGGGAAGTTTTGGAAGCAATTGTTCAGCTTAATGATAGATGAATCTACTGATTCATCTGTTCATCAGAACATGATTGCACATATTCGCTACATGAAAGATGTTGAACCAGTGGTGAAATTCCTATCTATAAGGCAGTTAGAGAATACTACTGCAGAACACATTACAGAAGACTGCTGAAGTGTTTGAAAGAAAAAAATCTTCCTTTGGAATATTTATGTGGAGTTGCCATTGATGGTGCAGGTGCAATGACTGGTAGAAAATCAAGTGTCACATGAGGCATAAGGCATTGGTTCCTCATCTGCTGAGCTTCCATTGTATTGCTCGTAGGCTAGCATTGCCTGCATCTGTTGCTGCTGACTCTATCCCCTACCTTATAAACTTCCAAGAAATTGTGAATAGTATTTTCAGTTATTTTCATTTGTTCCCGAAGAATATGTCCAAGTTCGGAAAAGTACAAGCTGTGTTGAAAGAGGCAGAATGTTCAACCAGATCCAAACAAATTTCCACACTCGATGGTTATCATTTGAGGGTGCTGTGTAGGCAATCTTATGCAATTATGATGCATTAGTTGGTGTTCTTCTGGAAGACAGGTCAGCAAAATCAGCCAGCTTGGTAAAAAGTATCAGCACATATGTGTTTCTTCATGCCACACATTTCCTCAGTGATGTCCTCAACCATGTAGCCATCTTATGTAAAAGCTTTCAAAGTTCAAAAATAGATTTTTCAACTGTAAATTTACTGTTGCCTTCTACTATAGATATTATCACATAATTAACCTCATCAAAACAAAGTTTAAAACTGAAAACCTTTCTGGAAGATATTGTGGTTGATGATGAAGGAAATGCATCATTCCATGGGCATACAGTAAAGATCTTAAATTAAAATCAGAGAGTATATGTTCATTGTTTGGGCAAAAGCTTGTTGAACAATTACATGAACGTTTTAAAAAAAAAAAGATTTTGAAGTGACCCGCAACATATCATTAGTCCTTTTTTTCCAAGACAAAGAGAAGTGCGCACATACTGTTTATGAAGACTTCAAACACTGATATTTTTTAGGAGAAAAACATACACTTATGACTGAGGTCCAAAGTCTAAAAAAAGTGTTGTGCAACAGCAACAAAGATTTTTTGGTTTTAGAAAATACTAGATTTGTACTAAAGAATGACGAGACATATCCTATTTTAGCTAGTCTTGCGAAGATATTCCTCACGCTGCCACAATCAACAGCGGACTGTAAAAGGGGCTTTTCATGCCAAAACTTGATAAACACTCACTTAAGGAGCAGACTCAAAGTGATAAATTTGGAATATTTAATGGCTATAAACATTAATGGTTCCAAAATGGAAGAATTCAATTTTGAGGAAGCGTACAGAAAATAGGCGGAACTTCCCCACAGAATTCAGTATTTTGATTAGTATATGCTTCATCTATGTATTTTTAATAATTCTGTGGCTTGGTACTAAACAAGCCAATGCCAAATTTTGCTTTGTCAATGCCAATGCCAAATTTTGCTTTGGCAATGCCAATGATATTTTGAAAATTAATATAGACTCTTTTTTATGTGATCATATTGGTGGATTTTTAATGCTTTGATGTGAACCATCAACCAATATTGCATGACTTCTTTGAAAATAGTTATTAGATGAAAGTTCTATAAGTAAAAAAGTGCAATATTTCAACAACATCTGATTTTTTTTTTTTTTACATAGGCAATTAAAACCAAACCACAGAATAAATGTACTACCCAAATTTTCAATCAATTTGAAATTTATCCTGTCAACAATTCTCTGTTTAGAAATTTTATAGGTAGTAATGAATTCAAAATTGAAAATAAGTGTCCATATTTCTTTGTATTAGGATTCAGGATCTTTGACATATTTTGCTGCTTAATTGTAAACAATCTATAACCCATTGATTTTGTACTATTGTAACACTTCATGTTTTTAGGGTTTTTATATTTCCAATGGGGAGTGAAAAAAAAAATTAGCGATTTCAGATTACATTTGGTGAATGGGTTGGCGGAAACTTTTAAAAAGCCAGTGCAACCCCTGCTTTACACTCATCATCGTTTTCTCGTGCAGATATTCCTGAATTTGGTCCTCCCATGACTTCCTGGACCTTCCTCCACATTTCTTTCCTGCCGCTTGGGCTGAATAAATTCTCTTAGTTAACATCCCACCACTTGTTCTCGTAACATGGCCAAAAAAATTACGATTGCAAGAAGAATCTTCACTTTGTTTTCAAAAGTTTTGAAAGGTGAAATACAGTCTTCACAAGGAAACACGACCTCCCACCCCTAATCCTCCCCAAATTTCTCCTTAGTCTCGAGAATGATCCAAAGGAAGAAAAAAAAAAAAAAAAAAAAAGCAGAATTCTGCGAATCCATGGAAAAATCTCCTGTATGTTTATATGTAAGAAATGCTATGAAAGTTTATCTAAATTTAAAATAATCTCAAAATAGTACAACATTATACAACTAAAAATCTGAGAATTTCTTGACGTAGAATAAAAATCAAAATTTCGAAGTTTCGCACATCAACCAGATGGCTTTCCCAAGGAAGGTAGACAGCTAACTGGAAACTGGATAATAGAACGTTTCAACTCTTTAAATGCAGTGACTTGACTAGACAATAAATGATTAGGAGCAAACGTGATATTTCGAAGAAACAAGGTCACGTTGGTTGGGCACGCGGTACTATGGTAGAAAGGTCACGGCACAACGTGACCTCGTTTCTTCGAAATATCACGCTTGCTCCTAATAATTTATTGTCTAGTCAAGTCACTGCGTTTAAAGTGTTGAAACATTCTACACTGCTGGCCACCCAAAATGCAACACCAAGAAGGAAACGAGATAGAAAAGCCAGATTTACTGGACACATAACAACAAATACAAAGATGAAACGATTGAGCTTACAGGCTCGCACGACTTGCAGAACACGCAGACATCAATAGTTCATGTGGCCCCCATGGCTGGCAATAATGGCCGCTACATGCCGCGGCATCGAACGAAAGAGGCTTTGGATGTGGGCTTGGGGTATGTTGGTCCAGGCTACTTCCACACTTTGCCACAGTTCCTCAGGCGTAGCCGCCGGTGGTGTTTGCCGGGCCACTCGGTTGCCGATCAATGACCAGACGTGTTCGATGGGCGACATATCGGGAGAACAGGCGGGCCATGGCAGCAGTGACACCTGGTGGGCCGTGAAGAATTGTTGCACGATGCGTGCCACGTGCGGGCGCGCATTGTCCTGTTGAAACGTGGCCGCTGGCAGGTCCTGTAGGTCAGGGAGAACTGCAGGCTCCAAAACGTCGGAGATGTAGCGGTGGCTGTTGAGTGTACCGGCGATGCATACCAGAGGGGTGCAGGTGTGATATCCAATTGAGCCCCAAACCATAATGCCTGGCAACGGACCGGTATGGCGATGCATAATGCAGGCATCATACAGTCTCTCGCCGCAGATCTGACCATCGTAGTGTTGCAGGCAGAAGCGGGATTCGTCGGAGAAGACAATGTCGTGCCATTCCGTAGTCCAGGAGCAGCATTCAATGGCCCACTGCCACCACACTCGCAGGTGGTGTAACGTCAATGGTAATCGAAGCAATGGGCACTGTGCGACAAGTCCCCGCTCCTGCAGACGATGTCGAACAGTATGTGCTGACACAGGTTGTTGCGCAACACACCCTAATTCATGCACTAACATTCGTGATGTGGCGGTGTGAGCCGTCAATGCCCGCCACCCAACATGCTGGTCCTCTCTTTCGGTGGTGTGCCACGGCTGCGGCAATCGCTCACATCGGTCCGTCCGTCCCTCCTGCACCCACCGAATTCATACTCGCCTCACTGTGGCTGGATGTCGTCCCACACGGGCGGCGATGTCTTGGTACGATAAACCGCTGTCGCGATAAGCCACTATTCGTCCTCTGTCGAACTCCGAAACGTGCTGGAATAACTGCCGTATTCTGCGATGAGGCATCAGGAAGCT
Source organism: Macrothele yani (assembly GCA_039090855.1). Classification (NCBI taxonomy): domain Eukaryota; kingdom Metazoa; phylum Arthropoda; class Arachnida; order Araneae; family Macrothelidae; genus Macrothele; species Macrothele yani. Next base: position 83,267,758 of record CM076990.1, read on the forward strand.
TCCCACGCACAGGTCCGGCAGCACAACACACTTCCCCTACTTGCGCCCCGCCTTCTGTGCACCCTTCTTATAGTGCTTCTCGGTGGCGTGCCGGGCGCACATGATTTGCATATGCCCTGCAATGCTAATCGTTTGCATGTCCTCTTGCGGGCGACACATGCTGCAAATTTCAGGCCAATCGGATGCTTCCTTCTTGGTGTTGCATTTTGGGTGGCCAGCAGTGTATTATCCAGTTTGCAGTTAGCTGTCTACCTTCCTTGAGAAAGCCATCTGGTTGATGTGTGAAAGCTTGGAAATTTTGATTTTTATTCTATGCCAAGAAATTTTCGGATTTTTAGTATATAGTTTTACTATTTTGATTATAATTTGGTGTACAGTTCCTACTTTTTGAACTTTTTCAAATTATCTTTATGCATCAATTTTTAATACTATATGTTTCATAAATTTCATTCAGCTTATAAAATGATTTCACTAAAAAGAAAAAAAGAAAAAAATGAGGGAAGAACTCACTTCAGAAATTTCTAATGGTTCCCTTGTGATTTCATCAAGAAGTTCTCCATATATCCTACCATTAATAGAGCATTTGTTAAAGTTCATAATATTCTGTGTCAAAGTTCCAGTTTTATCTGAAAAAATATATTCAATCTGACCAAGTTCTTCATTGAGTGTTGTAGTTCGGGCACGAGCAGGTGAATCCTTCAGCATATAATACATCCTTTCGTCCCAGTTTATCCACAGGCTATGGCAAAAGCGAATAACTTCAACACTACAACAGTATGGAAAAAAAAAAAGCATTTTAATTGTTATTAATACATTACAAAGTTTTCAGTGTACATATTAATGTAAAATTCACAAAGCCTTTTGATCAAATAAATCATCAGATGCTTGCTTAACGTAATTCACAACACATTAATGGTTCAATTTGAAACAAAATTCCCTCTTCTTTGGGACATATTTGAATATGTTGCTGAATCACATATAGCTGTAACTTGTAAATAAACTAAAAAACTCCATCTGCGCTAATAAACGAAATATCTTGCTGCTGTAATAAAAGGTGTAGCACTGTTGACACATTGATGAATAGCCCAGTTTGCTGTTAAGAATCATTACTATCACATTTATAATCTTATCCAACCACAGATAAAGAAAAGATACTTTTATAAACGAACTGTACCTGATTCTTTGAGTATGATGGCTCACTAATTTTCACTATTAAGACAGTTCGAGTCTGGGTTACAGGATAACTATTAACTCATGAAACTGGAAATTTTGTCTCTAGCATAAAAGTTACTCTGTAACATGCTCAAAGAGCTGCTGTTAAGTGTCACCTTTGATTACTTAATGGTAGCTATAGTTACCAACTATGTTATGAGGTACTGTCAATGATAGATAAATCTGCCTTGAAAAAGCTACCAGCCTTTGAAATGTAATTTGAAAGATACAACTTTTGGAATATTAATATTAAATCTAAAGAAAAGCTATCAATTATGTATGACAATATTTGTTGATGCCCACAAGCTGTGTGTGTGTGGGGGGGGGAGGCTGTATGGCTTTTCAGCAACATATGAAAGATACACAACATATATTAATAGCCGTGTGTTGACACTAAGGTCATTGTCACAAACAATGTTCCTTATTATGGTTAATTGTAATAATATTCTATTGTGATAATCTGGATTCACCATCTCCAATCATAAATTGCTCATCATCTTGAATTAGACCACTTGCAGAATATTTTTTTCTTTATTATGTATACTCTACCACTCAACAAAAAAAAAAAAAAAAAAAGAAAAAAAGTTAAGCTTGGTGCCTGGTGCAGTCGCACAGCTTGCACTGCTCTAAAGCCAGCCCTGCCCAGAAGCTAGAGACTGGAAAATGCTTTGTGATTAACCTTGAGAAAACTTGTCTTTCTTTTCTTTTTTATCTAAATGAATAAAAAGGAGTTTTGAAATTAGTATGAAAACAATCTCATTGTAAACTTTCTTATTAGACAAGTAATTCCTCCCAGTGTTGAAAATTTATGTTTAATAATTAAAACGAGATTATTGAAAGTTGATTCTATGTTTTATTGATTTAATTACAGATTTTAGATGTTTGTTTCACACTTCGGAAAAACAGATAAATTTTATTACGATTGAAGAACAACTGAATCACTTATTTTGCTTTTATCAGGGCAAGGTACAGCATTCAGATGATGGTCACAGTGATATTGAACTTTTGATGGAAGTGATAGACATTACATTACCATCCCCCTTTTGAAATCAGATGTTTGGGTTTCAAGCATATTACAATATCTGAATCTGTTTTTAAGTTTTGTGCAACATTTCTAGGAAAATACAGTTTGTTTTTGAGCTAGTATTGCACTTTCTTAGATGTTTTTCAGAGCTACGGTTGGAACTAATCCATCCTCAAAAGAAGTTTATTTCTAACTTTTGTCAGGGTTATGAAATTAATAGGGATTCTTTTGGTTTATTGATGAGGCATTCTAGTGACATTTCTCTTGCTTTACATGGTGTTGACTTGATGCTATCCCTAGAAAACTAGTTTTCTTTCTCTTTTTGTTTCTGTTTTACCCTAGTCTGCATATCAGCTTTTTCTTTTGAACAAGTAATTTTTCTGAGTGTAGGAATCCTGAAACAGGATTTTTGTTATGAATTTTACTCTCATTTTTCAACGTGAGGATAACCTCTGCACATATAATCCCTATTTTAAAACAACATTGTATTAATAGTACTACTGGGTTGGAAAGAAAGAAATTTCTGCAAATGCAACGTTGGATCTTCCTACAGTGAGAATTTGCATTTCAGTTCTAATTCAAAATCTCATATTCAAGTACCATGAAGCCCAATAATCATGTTTAAAAGGTTGCCTGATTCAATCTCAGAGAAATACAACAGCTCTGCATTTTTTCTTTTCTTTTTCTTTCTTTCTTGCTCTATCTGTGATACCAGTATGATCTTGTTAAAAGTGCAATGTCCACCTAAAACAGTGCTGTAATCCACTGCACTGTGACAATATGCATGTACATTATTACAACTGTCTGAGAGTCTCTTAACTTCCAAAGTTTAAAGTTTGGCACATGAACACAGATAATGAAGGTATGAGACAGTACCAAATTCCATTTTGAAATGTAACGATGTGGAACTGAAATACTTTAGAGTAAGCAAATGCATATTGCTCTGCAAAGATCTGGATTTCTATTAACAACACAGTGATAATTATTGTAACTCATCTTTCTGCTTTGCAAACATGGCAAACACAATTTTTGAAAACACCCATGCAAAAAATATGAACAGCATCAAGAATTTTTCATGATCCCATTGTTTTTAAAATCATTCAAAACTAAGTGCAAAATTTTTAAGAGCATATATTATTATCTATGTTGTAATAACAAAACTATTTTTGTAAATAATGCTAGTATCCCCTTCCCTCTTTAACAGTATTAATGAATCCATGACACCATTACCAACTTTCTACAGATGTGAAGGAAATTCTTCAGAAGCACAATTTCCCATCATCCAAATACACTCGTAGTCATACTATAAACCACAGAATATCTTCAAGGGATACATCAATTAAAAAGCAGACATCACTTGAAGAATTCAATAAATTCTTAGTATTTCTAGCCTTTAGATGACTATCAAAGCCTGTTCTTTGTCCCCAATGTAAAAATACTAAAAACAAATTCTCATAACCATCTAATGGTGCAAAAAATCTTCAAATATAATACTTTGGAGTGTACACACAGCAATTCAATTTATAAATGCGTTTGTCCGATAGTCAATTCCCAGTAAAGTTAAATGTATAAGTTTAAAAAAAAGAGTTAGGATGAACTTTCAAAATTACATTAGCACTCACATTCTTCTGCAATTGTATTAGATGCTTATATTCATGAATGTCATTTGTTAAAAAAAAAAGCCTGTCAAAATTTCATTCTTTGCAAACATTTTTTCAGCTTTTAAAAAGAAGTTCTGTAGCCACCAAAACATCAAACATTTATAGAAACTGATATTTGAGGCATGTAAAACAATGTAGAATGATTTCCTTTCCAGAAGCAATATTTATGCAAAATGGGTCTTAACTACAAACTGAAGGACCTAATACATATAAACTGCCCTAACATTAACATACAGCTTCATGTCTACGAATAATCTTTATTTACAGAAAATTTAATACTGTGAGCTGAAACATTTGGCCCTCATGACAGTCTCCAGTTTTCATGAAATATCCTCCACCAGGTTTTTTGCAAATGTCCACTGATAAGTTCTGCCATTTCACCTTCAAAGGAGTGACCAGTTCAGCTTTGTTTGCTGGGTGATCTTCTTCCATGCACCTGACAATCTAATTCGTCTCAGAGATTCTCTGTAGAGTTCAGGTGAGGACTATGGGCTAGCTATTGTAACTTTTTGATGCCTACATCCTCAAATCAATTTATAAAATCATGAGCAGTATAACATGGTGCACTGTCCTGCTGATAGAGGTATGATCATTCCCCCAAAGAACTGCCACAATGTTAGCAGCACATAATTGTCCAGGATGTCTAGATCATGTTTAGAATTCATGACTTCGTCTAAAGTAATTAACGGGCACAAGTAACCCCCCCACCAACCCCCTCCAGCTCCATACCATCATTCTGCCTCTATCAAACATTGCTGTTGGGACAATAAAGTCTGGAAAGTACATTTCTCCTGGCATCCGCACCACACAAGAACTATTACTCTTAGGCTGTGTATCATGACTCAGCAGTCTGAAGCACAGTTTTCCATTGGTCTACAACCCAAGATTGACATTCCTCACAGCACACTAACTAGCATGTGGCATTAGTTGAATTGTTAGTGGCTTGCAGCTCAACCATGTTGTGCAGCATCCTGCAACTGATAACATCAGTCCCAATAGTTTCACATAAGATTTTTGTGGTTCGAAACAATGTTGATTTGTGTTCTGAGTGGATGTCCTTTGCAGAGCTCTCTTGTTATGTTCTGTTAGCTCCAGAAGTTTGCTGGGTTGTTTCTTGGCAGATTTAGCTGCAGTTTGCTGGGTTGTTTCTTGGCAGATTTAGCTGCAGTTTGCTTCCATTTGCACATTGCATCACCAACTGTTAACCTAGGGATCTTTAATACCGCTGAAATGTCATGTACAGATCAACTGCTTATGTGGAACACTATTATCAACCCACACTGGAAATCAGTTAACTCTGTCGGCTAAGGTATCTAGCATTCACAGTTGTGCTATTGTCTCATCATTGCTCTATGAGCATATTTCGAGTTAGGTCTGTAATGTGGCTCTTGTGTAGGATCTAATTCACTATCAATAGAGTGATGCCTGGATATTAATGGTAGTGTGGTGTATTTAATAACAGTACAAGCTTGAGAGGAAAAAGTATTATCACCTTTTGCAGATATCTGGAATTCAAAGTCTTTCACACAAACTTTAACCATATTCACCATTGTTAGTGGTTCTGCAATTTCCCTTCATGCTGTAGTATCTGTTTTATTGTAAAACGAGTATGTGTTCAGATAAACTTGTCTTTTCATTCATGTCTATCAAAGGGATTAATTTTGTCTCCTACTCCTTTCTTTTGACATCAGTAGGTTCACCCTCATTTCATTTCAGGTAACTTAATGCAGATTATTTTGATGGCAGCACTGTTTAATCATCTTAGGTTAATTCATACAGTTTTAACAAACATAAGCAGTTGACCCACTGCACTAGCCAAGCCTTGGAAATTGCTGATAAAAAGAAATTTGGAAGAAAAAGACCAAATAAAAAAAAAGGGGAAGAGGGGGGGGGGAAGGGGGTGAAAAAATGAAAAAAATATATATAATAATTAATCTTCATTCTAATATAGGTGAATTATGTTCTTCTCTTGAAGATACCCCCCCCCCCCCACACACACACACAATGCTGATCACTCTTTTCTTCCCAGCAAGAATGCAGCTTCCAGTGACAGAAACCCAACAACCATATTTTTGCTTGTTTTATGCATGGCTTGGAAAAGGGGGCTCAAGCCTCTGAAAGGTCTTGCTAAGAAGAAGCAATACAATGAGTTGAGGCATGCCTTTTTATGCTTTTACTTGGGATCAAATATTTTAGAGTTCTTAGATGTAAATAGGTTCTTTTTTAAAGAATTTTTAAGCTACATAATCCTCTAAATGAACAATGTTTATGCAACCACATCATTCCATGTATTTCCTAATCGAATATATATCTTTCAATTTTGCTTTTATTAAAACAACTAGTGTAAAGTAATGCACCAGAAAGGTAAAATAATTGCCTAAAGTTTTTAATATAATTTTAATAACTTATGTAGTGTTCAGAGTTTAGTAATAAAAGGTTTGTTTCAAAGCATAGTATTCTACACATACAATATGCCAACTTGTATATCAAGTAGGAATTCATTTTATGATCTGATACATGACATGTAGCTTATCAATTATTTAGTTGGTGTGCTATTTTTCAGTTGAATTATTTTCAACTTTGAGCAATTGTGTGAGGATAACATTGCAGAGTGTATTATTTACAAAAACTAAAAAAAAAAAACACCTTTTTACGATCATGTGATAATCTTTAGTTAAAAAGCAGTTCTCAGACTATTTTGTTCTGAATATTTATTTGAATTTACCATGACACAGTGATATCTTTTCTACTACACATAAAAGTTTAATAATTAATTTTTCTAATAACTTTTAACCTGTGGCAGCCCATTTATAGGAGAACAAGAGCCTGAGCTCTACTTCCACCATTTTTCAGGAAATTTTATTAGATTAACAAAAATATTTATAATTAAAATACATCCAGTGAGTGGGATTACAATGAAACATATTGAATTAATATGTTTTTATGTATCCTGAAAAGCACTCTTATGGTAGTGAAAACATTTTGCATTTCCTTGCAGTTAAATATTCAAGGTTTTCCGTTCACAGCTCATGTACAACCTTGAATTCTTCTTCCTGTGAGCACAGTTTCCTACTCCTCTGGCTCAGGGGTATTTGGACATGAGCAGTTAAGCACTCTGCTAGAACCTAGCTGGCATTTGGCAGAAAAGCATCAGAGCACACTACCACGGTGCCCATTCTCAAAGTTACCAGGGAAAAACGAAACTGTTCTCTCTGCCCTGTTTTGTGTTAGTTATGTGATTATTTTAGTGCAATTTTTCTGCTTCACCAGTAGCACAGTGTCAGTAATAGCTTAATACCCTTATATAAATAATGAAATTATGAGAAGCTAAATGTTTGTCTTCTTAATTAAAAATACTGTTAATTACTTGCTGAAACATTTGTCCTTCTTGTCTTTGTTGCAACAGAAATTGGAAATTAAAAGACTGGGTAGATTTACGACAGATCTTAAATTACAGTAAAAAATTTAAAGATAAAAATACTGAGTGAATCAGGAAATTCAGTTACAAAACATATAATACAAATGAATGAGTACATGGCTGTGACATAAAAGTGCTGCCTTTGCTTTCCATGTTTGTGGCATTTTGCCAATAAAATTTAGAAGCATGATGTGTCTCCCCTGCACACAACAATAATGTACTGATTTTGGTTGTACTTGGTAGGGCAGACGTAAGATCGCAACTAGATTTCAGTTATAGGTGGCAAATTCAACAGTAAAATGAAAAAAGTAAAAAACAATCGACTTATGTTATCCTATCTTATTGACTGTATTTTTTTTCGTGGTGCATTTGAACTTGTCCTGTGAGAACGTGAACGTGATGAATCGGATTCTGTGTCCAATCCTGGAATTTCTTTGGGGGGGGGGGGTATTTTGTAACTTGTGCTACTTTTAATAGTATTGTAATGCATGTAAAAATATTAATATATTAGCTCTTGTTATGTGTGCTCTACCTACTTGCTAAACGATGAGCCACCACTGCTTTTGACACTGTATAAATCCAAAATTAATCCAAGTCTTCACTGACCTCTCATCTGTATTAGTGCATCCAAATCAATCCTAAAAATTTTGAATGCAAAGTAGAAAAGCAAAGTTTATCAAGATGAAAACAATGTACTCCCAATTTTATTCATTCCCTTCATTTAGTACATGTGGTGAGTAGCATAGCTATGCATCTTTTACATATTTTATTCTGGATATCACTACAAGAAGCCATTAGCACTGAAGTTATTTGGCAATCTAACTAAAATAAAGTAACCCTTACTCGATCTATGAGAACCGGTGCTACACAGATTGCTATGACAACTTAGCTTTCTTAAACTTAATGAAACAAACTGAAGTTCCTTTCCTACTAATCGATATTTCTGAGTTATTTACTAAGTGGACTTAAATAAGCACATATAAACCAATGAAGTATCACTAATGCAGATGATGAGAACAGTGAAGACTGGATTCCAAGGGACAGGGAAAGACCCCATGGAAGATGGGTGGATGCAATTCGAAAGCATGCGGGAGGAGTGACATCAAGGGGACGGGCTTAAGACAGACCATTGTGGAAAAAACTTGGGGAGACCTTCATCCAGCAGTATACTGATAATAGTTGACAATGATGATATATTAGGCATTCAACTTAATTCTCGGCCCCAACCACGAGCAATCATAGAATGTCGGCAAATGCAAATAGCTGTGTGCGATAATGGCTGATTGTAGCGCCATTCAACAGCTTTCCAGGCAACTGTAACCGCTCACAGCTGTCGTGACAGAAGGCACGAAAGTTGATGGTGAAAGCAATGTCGTTTGAGAAGCAACATTTGAGGCACTGCTCCTGTTCGCGTTTCAGCTGAAAAAAAGTGCTGCGGAAGCTCAGCAAATGATCTGTGCTGTTTTGGGTGAGGCTGCTGTGTTCTACAGTACGTGTTAGAAGTGGTTCCAGCGGTTTAAGCAGGGAAATTTTGATCTCCGTGATGCAGAACGTCCGGGAGAGCCACAGAAAGTTGACGATGAGGAACTAGAACAACTGCTGGACGTGGATCCCTGTCCCACATAGTCAGAGCTCGCCCAGGAACTTGGAGTAACGCGGCAAGCCATTGCAAAGCACCTGCACAAGTTTGGACGGATTCACAAGGAGGGCCGTTGGGTGCCCCACCAACTCACAGCTGCAAACAAGTCTAGGCGCTACAATGTTGCTGAGTCCTTGCTCTCCAGATTCATGAAGAAGGATTTCCTCCACAAGATTTTGATCTGTGATGAGAAGTAGATCCTCTACAATAATCCTAAGCGGCACAAATCGTGGGTTTATCCAGGTCAGCCTACCACCAGTACTGTCAAACCAAATATCCATGCTAGGAAGTTGTAGCTGTGCATATAGTGAGATCAGCGAGGTGTCGTACACTATGAGTTGCTCAAACCTGGTGAAACGGTCAATGCTGAGCGTTATTGTCAGCACCTCCTTCGTGTGAGGGACGCAATGGAGGTGAAAAGGCCATACACCGGCAAGGGCAGAAGGTCGGTCCTGTTGCTTCATAACATGCACCCTCACAATGCGAAAACGACTTTAAACACAATCACCGACCTGGGATGGGAGATTTTATCCCACCCGGCATATTCTTCAGACTTTGTTTCGTCCTGATTATCACTTCTTTTGCTCCCTGCAACATCACCTGAGTGATATGCACTTCACTTCTGTCGAGGAGTTCCACACAAGTATTGATGACTTTATCAACTTTAAACAGCTCTCTTTTTTCCGCAGTGGCATTCGGCAGCTCCCTGATTAGGTACATATTTGATTTGCTATAATTTGCTGTTAACGTGTCATGCCTGTGGCCAAGAATTAAGTTGCACACCTAATATATATATATTCTTATTTAGAAATATATTCAGATTACGTATTCTTATTTATAAAACATCCTGATACTTTCTGATAATTATTTATTTCACAAGATAAAAACGAGTCAAAGCAAGAAATGCAAACTAAAAATTCATGGAGGATTACACCTCTACAAAAGGACATATGAATACAAATTTGTTCATACCTCACATATAAAGAAATTGGTACAACTGTGTTCAGGACAATGGCATAAGAGAAGAATACCAAAAGTGCTATAACAGTCGCTCCGCTAACCACATTAGTTGTAGGCACTGGTTGATCCCATGGAAGGAAATAACGAAAGTGCTGGCCTGTGACTGTCTCCCAAACACCACAAGCTATAGTACAAAAGAGGCACATGCTGAACAGGAAGAACACAATCTGGAAAACAAATGAGATAACTGTATTAAAATAAATATCAACAATAAAAATTTAAGACATACAGTTAATAAGAAAATACAAAAATTCAGTACATAACGTGAAGACAATTTTGTTACAATAATGTTTCTTATTTTTAACTGTGCCAATTGAATGCTATGATCTCAACTTCCTTGAACTGTGAAAAGCCCAAGAAAGTACGTGGGTTGGAACAAGATGGTACATAAATATTAAACTTCATATTAATTGAACAAATAAACAGGATTTTGTACTGTTTGCATTATTTTGCTTACTAAAGAATTGAGGGTTTTCGTGCGTATGCCAAACACCTGACAAAATAAATAATTTAACATTTTCTCAATTGGACACAAAACAGAAATTGGGTGACAGTAAACCAGCAGCAAATATATTCTAATGATAACAGCTTCCTAGAGCAAATCTTATCAAAACAACTATAAAAAACACAAATAGCTATGTGAATGATTGATTTATAAGATACTTATGAGAATGTGCTAATCAAATTTCCTGCTCATTCTCAAAACTTAAGAAATCGGGGACTTGGAAAGTGTCCTTAAATTCTAATGTACTTGTACCATTCCAAAGATACAGAGATTTTACACAAGATGAAAATGGGTCACTGTCACAGTATATTAAGAGGAAAAAAAAATGCTTGATGTTGGACAATCTCAGAGCTACTATGTAATTCCCTGGGGTTTCCATAAACACACAAGTGCAATTGCATTGAGTCAGGCTGCAAAGTGGTTACAAAGCTAGCTCAGGCCCTAAGCAAGTCCCGAGTGATACATGAGCATTATGCTTATTCCTAAGTTCTGGTTCTTCTCTCCCTCTCTCACAAACCAATTTCTCCAAATTAGGGAGGAGCAACCTCCCCTAGTTTTTGATGTACATTGCATGTTGTAAAATCCTTTCCCCCTCTCCAGATGAAAGACCCCCAATAATACTGTCAGAGTCAGACAAGGTATTATACATATTACTTGATAAAGGAAGAAAAATGCTGTCTCAGTGTTAGTTAACAGAATTACAAGAAAACGATCCACTGTTTACCCTCATCAATGCTTTTTGCACCTAGACAAAAAGTGTTTCCCACAAACTTTTCTGACAAAACATCCGCTGTTCGCAAGAGCTAACAATATGTTTCAAAGAACAAAATCTGCATATTACAAGGCATTTACAGATTACATAATAGTTAATTTTTGCTCATACTGCTACTCTGCTGCACATGCTGAAAGTAAAGCCCATTTAGCAATAATGTATCCAGTTACACATCCATTATTCTGCGTCATAAAACTATGCAATGCTTTGAATTAACAAGTTAGTAAAATCATGCAATGCATTGATTATGATACAGTTTCCAACATACCAGAAGTTATTACTCAAGTTATGAGCATAATGGCTGTGGAATAAATCTCACTCCTGTGCCCTGACCTTTGACCCCATTTCGATGATATTAAACAGAATTGGTTCAGAATACCTCCGGAACAACATACTAAAGTTTTGTCGCAATAGGAGTATTTTTAGTCAAGTTATGAAGGTAATGGCTGTGGAATAAATCTTACTCCTGTGGCCTGACCTTTGACCCCATTTCGATGATATTAAACAGAACCGGTTCAGTACATCTATGGAACAACATGAAGTTTTGTCGCTATCGAAGCATTTTTACATAAGTTATGATGCATAAGGGCGATGGAATGGATCCCCTCCCTCCTATGTCCTGACCTTTGACCCTATTTTGCCCATTTTCAATAGGGTTCGTCCCCAGGTGGTCCCCAACCACATATTGAAATTTCATAGAAATCGAACCATTTTTACGCAAGTTATGACGCATATGGGCAATGGAATGGATCCGGCTCCTATGTCCTGACCTTTGACCCCATTCCACCCATTTTCTACGGGGTTCGTCCCTAGGCGGTCCCCTACTACATACTAAAATTTCATCAAAATCGAACCATTTTTACGCGAGTTATAGTGCGGACGGACAGACAGACAAAGCTGGAGCATATATGTTTCTTCAACCTACGGTTGAAAAGTGCAAAAAACACTTACTCACAGGCTCTACTCAGATTACAATATTGAATTCCATTTTAACTTAAAGAGCTTTTCATTATTCTTCATATTTTCTGAGTTCTTTTGTATTTTCAGATGTTTCTGGCCTCTAGATCTTTATCAAGGCCTGTTCTCAATGATTAGAAAGTGAATGAAAAGTTTTGTCTAAACAGAAAATATGAAAGAACTCAAAAGATATGAAGAATAATGGAAAGCTCTTCAAATTAAAACAGAATTTAAATGCTTTGAGTGACTGCTGAATGTATGACTGGAATTCTGTTTAGAAAAAATAAGGTGAGCAGCACCAAATGTATGACTTCATGGGAAATATGATGACCTTAGTGCCATTGAGTCATTATTTCCAAATATTGTATTTCATCACACCAAAGAGATGAAAATCAGACTATGACAGATGTGAACTATACGAATAACATGACAGCACATGCCAACTCATCTTCATGACTGCCTGATTTGGGGCAAAAGATGCATATAGGCATGCATTTTCATTCCATAGCTGGATGGGTTTGAGATGTTTTTGCAGCCTTGTCTTTCCAATGGCTTCCTGAAACCCCACTAATATTGCAATGCAGTGGATGCAGTTCATTACTGCATCAAATTCCACGAAATTCAAAAGAATGACACCCTTGTCATTAAAAGACTGCAATAACCTTCACTGCTAATTGTTGAGGATGAGGTACGATACTACCACAGCATAAGTTGGTCCTTTGTCTCTAAATTATGTAGATTCCCATGTCTCATCTCTGTCACATGATTTGAAAAGAAAAATCTGGCCTATAAGGGTGATGAAAAAATGTTTTCTTGGAGTTCAAACATTTCCAGCAATGCAGTGAACACCTCGACCATATGCAATTTTAAATTTGATGTCTGTTAGTGAGAAATTCTGCTAATTATTTTCATGGAGTTCTGATCCTAACGCAAGTGATCAGCGATCTTCTGAACTGTTATATAAACATCCATGTAAATAAAGTAATTCATATCATTGGCTGACACTATCAGCTAGCACAGTAGGCTAATTGCCAGCCTCGTGCCTATATTGTAAACAATAGTTGTGAGTTCAATCTTTTGCTGTTACCCATCCATTTTGTTTTGCCACAATTTACACTCTTCCCCAGCATTGGTGCTGGCCAGCTAATCTGCTGTATTCTTGGCTAAAAATCCTATTAGAGGCTGCAGCTCCATTTCAGCAGCAAGGGACTTTCATGATCTGTAATGCCATATGGAGAATATTATTGGTTGTCATCAGACGCCATAATAGACAGCCTCCCACTTTTTAGTTTGTCTCTAAGGGTTTTTTTCTCATCTGGTAGATAGTTCCCACACCATACATCTTGGTTAAACTGGAATTACTATCATAAGTGCTGAAGCATTCCTTTGTTATCTCTACCACAGTTCTCTGTTCACATAGGTATCATTATATACCTTACAACCCTCCAGGAATAATATTTGGATGAACAATCATATTCAATGTTGTATCAGAAACTTAACTCCAAAAATATTCTCATTATCTCTTAGATATAAATGTTCTGGGCTATTTATTTTATTTTATGTTCACTGCAGGTAACAAAATTGCAACTGAATGCGATTCTGTACAGGATTTTGGAACAATATATGAAATAAGCTTCACATTTCTGGAGTTCTCTTCAAAATTCGTTAATACCTAAAATGCAATTAATTTGCGTCCCATTTATTTACATATCTGAATTGTTCAGGTAATATTTTGCAAATAAGTGCACTACATCAAAGACAGTAACGTAACAAAGAAAAACAAAACAAGAAAGGTAAGGCAACAAAACATATATATTTTTTACAACAGAACTAAAAGAAATGACATCAAGAATTATACATAAACAATAAAGGTAACTTATAACAGATTTAGTGTATGATGGTAATGTTTACTGCTATGAGGGAGAAATAATTTTCCACTAAAACACGTTAATTAGCATTTTGTTTATAATACTGAAAAAATAGAAGAGATTAAAAACTGAATATATGATTAAGTAAATACCAATTCAATAAGAGCTGAAGATGCTCAAATATGAGCATCACCATCATTTTACTTTTTTTCTTTCTTTCTCTTTTGTTTTTCATAAGCAGCCTCAAATATGAGCATCACCATCATTTAACTTTTTTTCTTTCTTTCTCTTTTGTTTTTCATAAGCAGCCTTGTAAATGATTCAGATATCTGGTAAATACATATTTAGATACAAGTATCCTGAAATAGCTGAAACAATGGGTTATCTGTTAATGTTATTACCAACAAGATAGAAAGTAAGAGAGTGCTCACCCTATTGGCTGAGGTCCACCTGACATGAAGGATTTTGAAAGTCCCGGCAACATCACTATGATGGGCATTCTTGTAGATTTTTACCATTGATTTCAATGGGAATGACATAGTTTTTCCAAAAAAATTTATCTGATGTCAGCTTCTTATACAGCATACAACTGTATCAATCAATTGAGAAAGAGCTCTGGAATAACCCTGCGCAAGTTTATGGGCTAAACTTACTGAAATAAATTTACTATCAATATTTTTTTGTTCAACCTTCCGCTTGTAGTAAACAGCATATGAACTACAGTTCAACACGTTTGTTTGTAATTACCATGCATGTGGTATTGATAACGAAAAAGTGAAAAAACATAATGCAACTGAGGAAATATTTTCATTGAACTATTTTTAAAATGTCTTTTGAAAAACAGAACGTGCTTATGCTATCAATGTCTGGCTTTGAGTCAGTCTGACCCTTTGGACACTATATTTCTGCACCTGTTAGTCCGATTTAAAAATGTCTTTTAGCAGTGGGAAGCCTGAAATGTGAGAAAAATAATCCTTGCTCTTAGCTTTTTTTTCTATCCCAATGCATAATTTTGGGGCATAAATGCAGATGATTTACTACCATATCACTGCTAGTAACTGTTCGATTGAAAAAAATTCTTGCTTTCCTTCAATACCATTTACAAAGAAGACTATTTTTTAATAGTTTCTTTTTCAAGTAATGCACAGTTTTCCCACTACATGGCGTACAAATAAACTGCATTTCCTCAGATATCTCTGCTCCTGAAAGTCAGATTTGAAAAATATTTTTGCGTTGGATAATATTCATTATGAGGAATGTTTTGAATACAATTCCTAACTTTTTGTAATGAGCAATTTTCCCACTTGGGTGGAGGAGGCGACGTAAGGGTATATTTTTCTTTCCTATGTATTTGCAGCAACATCTGTGCTTTTGAAAATTTCATTAAAAAAAAATCTTTTTCTGTCAGATACTGAGCGGTATCTGACAGAAAAATATTTTAATAGGAGCAAAATTGCTTTCCGTAGTGAGTGCTACGGAAAGCATTTTGCTCGTATATATGTCCATAAGAATGCAGTTTTTCTGACAGCAGGCATACGTGTAAGTCACGTTTTCTTCGACATCTCTGCTTCAAACTATCCGATTTTGTAAAATCGTAGCTATGTTGGACAACACTTTTAGTTGGGAAAGTTTCACCTATAATTTTTAATATTTTGCAACGTATGATTGGTGACTAGATGGCTTAAGCTTATCATCATCATCATCATCATTATCATCAACCATTATCAATCCACTGCTGGACATAGGTCTCCCCAAGTTTCCTCCACAACAGTCTGTCTTGTGCCAGTCTCCTCCATGTCACTCCCGCATACTTTCAAATTTCATCCACCCATCTCCTATGTGGTCTTCTTCTGGGTCTTTTCCTGTCCCTTGGAATCTAATCTAAAATTTGAGCTGTCCATTGATGGTCTGTCCTTCTGGCAGTATGTCCAGCCCATTGCTATTTCAGGGTTTTAACTCTGATCATGATGTCTTCCACTCTTGTCATTTTTCGGATCCACGAGTTCCTCTTCTTATCTCTCCTGGTTACACCAAGTATGCACCTCTCCATGCTTCTTTGAGTTGTCTGCAGCCTTTGTATGTCTCTTTTAGTTAAGGTCCACGTCTCTGCACCATACATAAGCACTGGAAGGATGCATTGATCAAACACTTTTCTTTTAAGACATAATGGCATATTGCTCTTGAAAATTATGCTGTTTCTTCCAAAAGCTCTCCAGGCAAGTTTTGTACGCCGATTAATTTCTTCATCAATGTGACCTTCACTTGATATCTGCTGTCCAAGATAAACGTACGTGTCTATTATCTCCAGCTTTTCTCCATCAATCGATAAATCTTCATTTCTTGTAAAAGCATTGAACATCACTTTTGTCTTCTGAAAGTTCATTTTTAATCCCACTTCTTTACTCTTGTCAGCACATTTCTGGATCATACTCTACGGCTCTGATGGGGTAGTTGCAAAAATGATTACGTCATCAGCAAAACGAAGGTGGGTTAGATAATCTCCATTAATCTTTATCCCTTTGTTTTCTCAGTTCAGTGATTGAAAGACATTTTCCAATGTGGCATTAAAGAGTTTGGGAGATATAGTGTCACATTGTCTCACTCCCTATTTCTATTTAAATCATATTTGCAGTAATACCTGCATGTCTAAAAACTGAATTGAAAATATTCCTTTTCAGTCAAATACATCTGCTCAAGTTTCGTACTGGGCCCAACTTGGATGAGTAATCAATCCAAAGCAGATGCCTCTGACTACTCAGCAAACTGCGAAATTATGCTTGTTAGAAGCAGTGATGCAGAATAAAATATATTTCGAATTCGACTGCATCTGCATTTACTCCCATAGAGGCAAAATTATGCATCGGGATAAAGACAAGGATCACCACTCTCACATTTCAAATTTCCCAATGCAGATATAATCAAAGCGGACTAATAGGTTTAGAGATATAGTGTCCACAGGTGAACGGACATAGTGTAATATAGGCAAGTTTGTTTTTGTTTCTTTTTAAATATGTGCTGAGATTCATCATCGATTTGCATTTCATACGAGCACAACTTCTTTCTCGGAAATACTTATCATATTCAATTTTAAGCATATGTACTACTCATACGTATAGCACATGTTTTTAGGTGTTTAATTTTAAACTGATGCAAATGTTTAACATTTACATTAGGTTTCACATTCGCACAGATCTTAACTCAGACTCCCAGTTCTCCGTTACCACTCAGCATAGCAATGGCAGCTGCTCTTTCAATTTCATTCAAACATGGCATCTTCTCAAGCACTTTACCTACTTCTATCTTTTTGGTTATTACCTACCAGCTGTTTGAATTAAAGTTGTTACAAATCAAATCATAAGTCACCATTCATCAACAGATTGAATAAATCTATTCATAAATATAAAAAAAAGTAGCATTATGAGAATTTATATTTTTAATGAGAGTTTGGGAATAGCAGACATACCCCAATGATCAATAAATTAAGAAGGCGATCCAAACTTGTACGTTTAAAAATAGTTTTGCCACTGTTCTGCATAAGTTTTGTATCTCTCCCTGCAAACAGAACGACTCCGTAGCACCATTTTGTATTCCTTAAGACACAACCTCTCAAGAGAGTTTTGTCATTGTCCAAAGAATATGGCTTCCCTTTCCATGTCAGAGTACCTTCAAATCTGCTCAGGTTGTTATTTGGAGCTTCACACTGAATCTCACCTGAAATGCAAGGGTAGTGTATTAGATTACATTACATAAAAATTAACAATCATTAGATACAAGAAATAAAGAAAACATTTTACACACTTAACATCACATGTGAGTATAATTAACATCACATGTCAGTACAATCCAGCAACAGAATGCAGTTTTTATGTAAATTGATTAGTAACAATTCAAACTCAAAATTTCAGGAGGTGTTGGATGGGTAATATTTTCATGTACATATCAAGCATTTATAAATTTACACAATGACATATTTTCAGTATATATAAATGAAGATATAAAACTTGCAAATAACTGACCTTCAAATGCACCCATGGAAGCATTGTCATCTCCTATTTCTGCAGTTTCTGGTAAGGCTTGGCGGCATTTTAGGTTAGTTTCCCTAAAAGAGAGAAATTTCAATTACTTATATTTTACAGTACAAAAATCTGCACTGAAAAAAATGCAGGAAGCGCCACATAAAATTATCAAATCAAATTTCAAATTATAGTTTAAGTCCACATGAAATTCATCATACAGAGAACGAGCCATAAGTTCTGTAATATTTGGATCACTTTATGTCTTCATATGTACCTTTACGACAAAAGCTGACTAGCATTCAAAGTATAGGCCATCGTGTTGCACCATCTTTAGCAATCTGTCTGCCAATTCTTCGATTCTGTGGAGGTACCAGTTCTTGTCCTTCGAGTCGAAGAACTCCTTCATCCCAGCTACCACCTCCTCCTGGTTGTTGAAGTGACGCCCACGAAGGAAGTGGGCCATGAACTGGAACAAGTAATAATCTGACAGGACAAGGTCCAAACTATATATGCTGGGTGTGGTATCAGTTTGATGCCCTCAAGTTCCTGGAGTTTTGCCCGGGTTGTTCGTGAGCTATGAGGCTGAGCGTTATCCTGCTGTAGGAGAGTGCGCTTTCTGTTCACCAGTGCAGGGTACTTCTCCTCCAAAACGGCATACATCTGCTCCAGCTGATCAGAGTAGAGGTTGGCATTGATGGTTCGACCACCTGGAACAAATTCGTAATGGACTGTCACCTTGAAATTCCACCAGATGCAGAGCATCAACTTGTGTTCAAAGTGCCCATGTTCGGCAACAGGTTCAGGAAGCTAGCCTGGGCTCAATCACTGCTGTTGTGTGTTAAGATTATGGAAAGAGACCCACTTTTCATCGCACATAACAATTCTCTTGATGAAACATAAATCACATGGGTTTTCTAGGGGTCGTGCATGTTTCCACTCAGTGGTTTGCTTCAGCTGGCGTCAGTTCATGAGGGACAATGCAGCAGCTCCTGTAGACCTTGCCGAGATCTTGAAGGTGACAAACCAGAGTGATCTGTGATATGCCCAGCTCGCCTGATAATCTCCGAGTGCCGTTTGTCAGATTTGCCTCTATGGCCTGGCGCACAGCCTTTGAATACAAAGTTCATGGCCTACCTGACCTTGGCTGATTGTTTTTTTTTTTTTTTTTTTTGATTGGAGGTTTTAACGACCACCGGGAGCAACTCAATGGGCTATAAGCAGTCGCCCGTCCCTAATTTAGGGTCACTGGTTCCAGGGAAGGGAGAGAGCCAGTGCCGTAAGACAAACACAACATCCATGCCTCACCGGGATTCGAACCCGGACCCCTTACGGACGAATGATCAGAGGCCAGCGCCTTAGACCACTGCGCCACCGGGGCGGCCTTGGCTGATTGTAGAGGTTTCTGTCACATGATCAAAATTTCTTGGACCATCTGGTTGCAGTGCTGTAGTTTACGGAACTTTCCCCTTTTGTATGACAAATGTTTTGTGTTGCTTGAGCAGCGTTATGGCAGAGTTCAAACTCGTAAAACAAAAGTTCCCTAATTAGCCAGTTGCTGCTGTTCATCTTTTAGGCGTTTCAACCACTGACAGAATGACGATATGCAATGCTGTTCACAGCAACAACTACCATTTTATATCCCTTTCGACTGACTGCAGTGCACAGCATGAACTAGTTTAAACACATGACATAGCCGTCGCAGCACATGCATTTATGCAAATTTTGCAAAACTTTCGACTCACCCTCTGTACATAATTCAGAATATACTAAAACAATGGTTTTCTAATTCTTCATACTTTTTTTCCCTCTGAGATACTTAATCCTCCGAGCAGTTTGACAGCGCCCAGCGTGTTTGAGGTCGCCCGTCTAAAATGATTTGAACGTGTGTGACTTGTTTTCTTCCTACTGCTTTGAAAGTGATTTGATCGCATCAGGCATGACTCCCCTGAAGACTTCCTGAAATGGCTAACACGCATGGAATGCATTCATTATTAGCCTATGAATTAACGGCTTGAACATGCCCAGTGCATTTCTGAACCAGCGGCAGAATTTTTTACAGTAGGGTACACTGCAATCTGTAATCCCAGTTTTGTGCTGAAAAGGTTGCTTCCCCAATCACCTTCATTTACATTCCTTCAAATGAAAGTTGCTTTTACATAGATGTGGGGTGGGTGCAGTACATATTCTTGTGCTTGTATATTCTTGTGAGATTACCTGATTTATAAGTTAACCCAACATTGCATGAGCATAGAAAAAGCACCATTCAGTATTTTCTGGGCAAATAACATTTCTACACATGAGTAACACAACTTCGGGAGGGAGGTGGAGTTCGCTACATTCTCACAATTTTTTGTTTCTGCTTTTAAGAAATTTGTCACAGGTTCTGCATGTAATGAATACATTCACTTATGAAAGTGGATTATGACATATCTGCTCTCAATGGGATCCATAAAAATCATAAAAAATATACTTTTCGTCCATACCATGGATATTCCCAGCAAATGTGACAAACATATTCAAAAATGCATCTTTTTTTTTAAGTTGTGTGGTGCTATTTTGGTATAAGTGTTCCCTCAAATAACAAAGGACTGAGATGTAATTAAAAATATGTTACAGTAGAATATAAATTTTTAAATTTTAAGTAAAATATATTACGACTTACAAGGAATTTCAGAATCGTGGAGAGAAAATGCTAAATTATTATATTTACTTCTTTAATTGTTTCATTTATGACAGAAAACAGGATTTTTAGTGCATGATTTGAGCTGAGAATTAAACTACTGGCATGCATATTTGGTAATATAAATTTTAATATATTGAATGAATTGTGACATATATTCTAATTTAACTTTCATTTTTAGTTCCTTTTTTTTTATGTAAATTTGAGGTTTTTCTCTTTTCACTTTCCAAACTTAATGTGCTCACATGAATGAGGTTGGCAACAATTTTTGAGGTCAGAGAAGAGAGTGACGTATGAATGTGATAAGAACGATAGATAAAAAGGATGATACAGCAGTTGCTTAGTGTATGTGTGTGTGGAGATGTTCAAACTGTGTAAAAGCTATATCATACAATATTATATGTAGCTATATTGTGGATTTCTTCAATTTGCTGGACCAATAAAAAGGTTATCGCTAGTTGACTTCTGTATATGTTTCGTCTGGCCATAAACAAATTGCATCGTATTCTTATTTAGTTCAAAATTTCCTTAGTCATGGTTTTAGACATAGCGTAACACCAATCTCGCCCACGAAAAAGGCTTATGTTATAGAATGCTGAAATTTGTATTGGATGTATTTCTCCTGAGGAAATATGTGATCCGGCATTGTGCAAGTTACCAAATCATCAATTCAGTGTTGTACAGTGAAGACGACCATAAAAACGGCAACAATTTCACAGTGCAAGACTGGTTTTCTTGCTGATGGAATTTGTATCTCTTGCTAGTGAAATGCCAGCCCTTTTTGAGGCGGCTGCTGCGGATCTCAGTGGCGTTTTCAAAGTGGCTGAATCAGATTTCATGAGCTGGTCGGAGGGTTAAACAAATGTCTGCACCTCCTGTAAAAGAGTGCAAAAAAAAAAAAAAAGCATATTATTTTCCTGAATTTTTAAATGCTAGGGTTTTCTTTCAGGGGATGTTCTGCATGAAACAGAGCCACATGTGACCAGAAGCTTGGGACTCTGTGAATTTAAGAAGCTATTGCCTTAACAATACATATGCAAAATTTAGTTTCACACATGTATTGTTAAAGCAATAGCTAGTATCTCAATGTAACATTGAAAAGGAAACTATACAAGTCAAGGAGTTTTGTTCCAGAATCATTATATAGGTGAAATGACAAACTGGACCCATCAGCTGTGGGCTGATCCCTCAGACTGATGTGTTTTCTCTCATGACTTTCAAGGAGTGGATAGGGTATTTAAGATGGCTGGTCTACCACAGAAATGGCTTGCCCATAATGAATGGCATATACTAAAGAGGTCTCAGTAGAGTGAGTGTAAGAATGATGTATGGAGTACTATGGAATAAATGGAAAGATAAATGAGGTAGTTGAACATATGAATAAATATGGATTAGATGTTTTGTACATAAATGAACCTGAAAAAGTGTGGGATAAAAGAAGAGGATGGACTGGTGTATTTGTGGACTGGAATGGTGGATTATGAGAGTGGGCAAGCTAATATGGCATGATTTTAAGTGAAAGAATGAACATGATTTTAAGTGAAAATATGAACATGATTTTAAGTGAAAGGATGAACATGATTTTAAGTGAAAGGATGAACATGATTTTCTATAATTGCATAAATGAGATCATTTTGTGGCTAAATGTGAAAGTAAAGCTTTTGATAATAGGAAATAGAGTAGTGAATGTTACTTTCAAAAAACTTTCTGATAAGGATAATTTCTAGGGTGAGCTAAGACTTGTTTTAAGCCAGTTTAGTGTTAGTAGGGGAACTCAGTGTGAGAGCAGGTATCAGAATGAGATATCTAACTATGTTCTGTAAAAGTCACATGAACCTAGTTTGAATAATAGTGGTAAAAGATTAATAGGAGTTTGCAATGAAAATAATGTGCATATCTACAGCATTTTTTAGTCACAAGTGCATCCACACATCTGCATGGTACAACGGTACACTGGTAGAGGAAGAAAACAACCAAATAACCCTGGGTTTTACCATACATGATTAGCTCAATACGTTTAGTTCTAAACACACATGTGATGAGAGGTGCTGATGTTGAGTCAAACCATTACCTTTTAATGTAATGTGTGAAACTGAATGTTGGATGAAGAAACAGGAACAGGAATACATTTTCACTTGAAGAACTTTAATTTTCCCTTCTTCTGAGTTCTTTTTGGTTTTACAGACATTTTTGGCTTCTGGATTTTTGTCACGACCTGTTCACAATGTTATATACATTTGAACAATGTTATATACATTTGAACAATGTTATATACATTTGAACAATGTTATATACATTGAGGACAGGCCTTGACAAAAATCCAGAGGCCAGAAACATCTGTAAAACCAAAAGAATTCAGAAGAAGGGAAGATTAAAATTCAAGTGAAAATAGAATTAAGTAAATATATCTGATTAAAATCTTGAATAAGTATTTTAATAGGAATGCAACTGTGATGAAAAAAGTTTAAATGCTTTCTGATAAATACTAATATCACTTTGGGCTACTCAGTGGAAGTCTGAATCAACTGAATGTGTGGGAGAGTATTTTGGAAAAGATATATGCTTATTTTTTTAGACCTGTGTTTTTCACTGTTTCTAAAAAGACAAGTGCTACTGTGAAGGCGAGTAACATAAAAGGTGAAGTTTACAGTGAGATTAAAAAAAAAAAAAAGCTATAGAGCAAAATAAGGAAGCAATCTGGTTAAATTGCAAGGCAAAGTTTCCAAGTAGAAATACTCCTTTAAAAGGCCCAAAGCACAAAAGCTGGTTCAACAGAATAAGGTTAAGTACAAGAATGATACACTGGACAGTATGGAGTTGGACTTTTTTTTTTTTTTTTTTTTTTGTTGTGCGTGGCATGTATGTATGTGTGAAGATGATATGTTTTGGAAGTGAATGAGACATAGAAAATAATGGGGAAAGTGAAGTTTCAAATTGTGTTAACAGAAGGAATAGAGAGATGGTCTACAAGACTTGGTGAGTTTAGTGAATATTTGAGTTGTTACTTCTATGAAATATTGGAACATAAAAGCAAAGATGATTTTGGAGTAGAAACAGATAATACCATAGATAGACAGAAATAAATGTAACAGTGATCTCAGGAGAAATCTGCAAAACTATAGAATCTCTGTCTCTGTAAAATGTTAAATCCCCTGGATTAAATGGTATATATGTAGTCAAGATGTCAAAGTATGGTGATAATATTATTCATTGGTTAGCTGGAATTAGTATTATTCATTGGTTACCTGAGATTAGCCTAATGTGTCAGGAGCTGTTCCTCAGGATTGGAGAAATATTATCGCTGATGTGGGCGACTTTTGTTTTTCTTTTTGAGCAACACAAGTACTGTTGAAAATTTAAAATACGTATTCTGTTTAATCACTGCATATTGTTTCAGTGATCATAAAGGCACTAAAAGCAGAAAATGAAAAATAGTGCTATGGTAACTGAAATATTCAACAGGTTTTTGAGGTGTATACATATCTACAAAAACACTTTCAAAAATCAAAAAGTGTAATACTATTAACATTAGTTCATACCAGCACTGATATTTCATTACCATAATGGTATTCATAAAACCTTACATCAGCTATAAATTACTATTTGATATTATTTCATTCTAGTCGAATTCTACTGAAGATTAATGCACAGGGCATGAAAAAAGTTTAAAAGTTTTTGACACGTCTGTAGATTTGTACCCATTCCACCAAAGTTAACAAACTACATCTTGTTTGAAAGCTTGTCTAAAGTTGTCATTACATGTTAAAAATAAAGGCTGTATCGTTACTTCTGTCTTCACATGAGGCACTTAAAAAGCTTGGTCTGTAAATTCTGTGCATTTATTTCTATGGAACCTACTAAACATGAGGAAAGATTTTACATTTTCACAAGGAAGCAGCTTCGGAATGACGTGGAGAAAATTCATGGCAATTTATCACAAGTATATGGGAATTGTGCCTGTTCATATGGCACTGTTATAAAAAGGATGTGAAAGTTCAAAGAAGGGTGGAAGAGCTTCTAAGCTCACCCTTGCCCAAGAAGATTGAAGGAGGATGTAAACGAGAGAACTATTACGGCAGTTCATGAACTCATTGGGAAAGCACACACATCATTGTTTCAAATAATAAGTTTAGATTTCAGCGTGGACACAATTATTCATCAACATTTAAAGTTCTGCAAGATATATGCCAGATGGGCACCACACAACCTGACAGAACATCAAGAAAAGGCTAGAGTCGACTTTTGCTGCGTTTGAACGCAGTAGCCCTAATTGTGATTAACTGGTATTTCATTGGGGATATATGACCTGGTTTTATTATCATAAATCTACCAGAAAGAGTGACTGCTATGTTTAGGTTGTAAAAAAATGAACAGTAACCCTAAATTCTCAAACAAGACTTTCACTCAAGAATGTCCAAAATTTTCTTCAAGGAGTGGTAGCCATGGACGTCTTACCTGAAAAAATGACTAAATGGCCAATAGTACAACAACACATTGTTTTGCCGATATGGTTAAGGAGATGAAGGAGCAGTTTCCAACAACTGGGGTGTTGTTTTCCATGACAATGCCTGGCACATCTCAGCAAGGCTTATCTGGAGTAGGAACAATTGAACAGCTGCCATATCCTGCCTATTCACCTGGACCTGCTAACATGGAATTTTTTGTTGTTTCAAGAAATCAAAAAGGAATTTGCTGAGAAACCTTCTTCAAGGATGCAAGACTTTGCAAACTGAGTTCATTCACAGCTGCTGAGTGACCCTGACAGGAGTACTGCCAAGTGTTCTAGAATTGGCATAGACATCTTCATCTTTGCAAAAACACTAGATGAGAGTATTTTGAAGGACAGTGAAAATTTTGTTGAGGTTAGCGCAATAGTTTTTGTTTTGTAGATGCATGTCAAAAACTTTTGAATGCCCCTCATAATCTTCATCTCATACACCATAATGTATTTCTCAAAGGATATCAGTAAAACTCTCATATTTAGATAATTCAACAGAATTACACTTGAAATTTAAATACATAAATTTCACCATTCCAAAGAAAATTAGTCCCAATTTAGAACTGTGGCTTACCCATCTAACTCAGCAGTCTCTATATAACAGAGACCATTGGGTTCACTTGTAGAAAGCAAAAGCAAATCAGCCTGAAATAAATAAACCATCATTACTAATCTATGACAAAAAAAAATAATAAGGACTTAGTAAGAACACAAAACAAATTCAATACAGTCCTTGCAAATGCACATCAGATTTGATTTTTTTACCACCATCTACACCCACATTTGACAACAAAAATATTAATCAAAGTAAATATGGTTTACATAACAACATATGATAATGCTGTGTCAATGTATGATTTGTACATGAAATGGTAAAGAACAATTTTTTTTAAAACTTGCTACCATGGTCATTGAAAGCTGTGAGGAGTGATCTGTGCCTAATCTCAGTTTCTCACTTCACAGAAGGGACAGAAACAAAATAAAAAAAGAAATGCAACCCAACATGTTTTGAAATCAGGAAATGATCCTTCGACACAAGATTAAATAAAATATGTGTACAATGAATGATCTGAATGATAGGTAAGTAAGAAAGCAATCACACAATCATGATTACAACATAAACAGAATGACGAAAAATACACAGAAAAGACATTTTTACAGTCACATCAAGGACTTAAATTTTTTTTATAATCTTTAGCATGGATCACAAGGAATATGATGGATGGAAGGGAAAAATTAGACATTTGATGTAAGTGATTTTCAAGGCATTTATAATAACATAATATGGTAAAATTAATGAAGTAGAAGATCATTTGACATGATTTCAGAGAGGATCTCACTTGAGAATTTCTAAAAGAAACCATAGCTTACACTGTTTCAGAGTTAACATCAGTAGTTTCTTTTTTAATCTTTAGAGTGCATTGAGTTCATAATAAGGACTAACACTCTGGTGTAGGTAGTAATAACCGAGGATGTTGAAACACATATGACAAATAGAACTGGAAGAACATGGAAGTACAAAAGGTCTCTCCTTTAGTATAATTTTGATAAACAGTTTAACGACAAGAAATTATCTTAATGATTTGAAAAGTGATACATTTAAGATGCAACCATGCGCTCATAAAACCTAGATTACTTTCTTGCAATGGACAAAAGTCAGAAAGTTCTTTAACCTTAAACATTTGATGAGCTTAACAGTAAACATTTGATGAGCTTAACAGTTTAACCTTAAACATTTGATGAGCTTAACTGATTGAGTTGATTCTATGTATTACACGTGATGCCAATATTTTAAAGGAAGGACTTGACAGTTTTGAATGATTCCGCAACAGAATTTTGTGATGGCAAAGAGTGTTATCACTGAAAGGGTTGATGAATTTCAAAGTTTTAGAATAAGTGTCAATTACTGCGAGATTATAAAAAAACACATAGATGGTTGAAAATGGTGATACATAATTATGGCTCAATGTGTTGCATAAGCTTCCACTCAAAAGAGAAAAACATGAAGCCACGGGAACACATTACTGCCTCTGATAAAGTCAGCAATATCTGGAGAGAAACAGTTATAGTTTTGGACAGCTGGTTCATGGGCATTCATATAATACTCCAACAAAATAGTTCCAAAAGTATTCTCTGGCATATTCAACAATGAGGTTTGTTATCCAAAAGAAGAAATTGGGTAAGAAAAGAAAAGGGGAGGAAAAAAAAAAAAAAAGGAAAGGATACCACATCAAGCTCAAATAAGGGTGGTAGATGGATAATGAAGCATATGCATGAATGAAAAAGAGTGAATGTTTGTAAGTAGGGTCTTTCAGTAAAAGAAGTAATGGTGATTTATATAATTGTCTCATGATCACTGATATGTTAATAACAACTTAATTTATATGGGAAGATGCAACTTTCACTATGTACTCTGTGATCATGTGTCATTATAAACAAACCATTTCTAGTGTTATGTAGAATGTCATGTAATTCCCATTTGTCAGAATTATACATAAAAATCCTTTCTGCTGGCATGCAAACTATTTGGTAAACCTGAATATAATGCACTTTCATGATTCAAGTAAGTACTGATCAAAATTACTGTGTGTGTACCAGCTCTGTTCTACAAAGTGCACCATAACATTATTAAACTTTCATTAATCATAAATGACAATTGGTATAATGCAGTCCTGCTTGTAGAATTTGCTGTGCTACAGCCAATTTCAAGTTCTTCCATCCAGAAAAACCAAACTGTACAGAAAATCACTGCTCCTGTTTTCACCAGTCTAGATTCCAACTGTTGCATTTTGTAGTTCAACCACTGCTGAGCAGAATTCTTGTTAACAGGTTCTTCAGTGCTCACTCCTGCATGTTCTTGGACCTTTTGGATGATTGCACTACAGTATGTCATGTGAGACTTATTGACGACATATACTATATAGTCCTCAGAAACCTTTCCAAGAAAACACATGGACTATCAAGGCCCAGGTGTCACACACATATTTTCATTTCAGTGTTCATCATTTTTACTTAATGTTCTGTACTCTTGAGTTGGGAAGTTTAATGCCTTGAAAATCCATTTTTATGGTCAGCATTGTACAACAAAATCCAACAGCCCGTTCATGTTTTTACTGGCTAAAATTCTGCTTAACATGCTGCTTCAAAATTGAAACTTGGTGTGGTGTTTACTAATATCTATTATATACATGGCCTATCAAAAGCTTAGAGTGAAACACAAAAGTGTGAATAATGAGTGAAACAGAAGACTTACGCAAAATTTTTACCATGCTTCTGTGTCAAAACATGCAAATGACAAAAAACATATTAGATGGCAATTTGCACAGGGAGTAGTAATATTCAAATCATAGTGCTGGATAAAAGCAGTATTTTCCATTGAAGCACGATGTGGGGCATTCTATCACAAATCAGGAATTGCCATTTTCCTCATCATTTTACCAAGAAGTTTAGAATGTTAAGAATAATTAATAGAAGCCAGCTGATCCATCATGCAGGTGGCTTGGTTCTTTGACATCAACCATTCTATGATTTTAAGGCTTTGGAACCATTTTCAAACAAGAAGAATCATCATCTGGAAACCTATTCTGAGCCATTCAAGAGTGATTAACTCCTAAAGATAACCACCTCATCAAATTACTTGGACACATGGAATCTGAGAGCAACAGCATTCAATCCACATTTGGGCCTCATTGCAGCCACAAGCCTGGTATCCACCACTACTGTGACCAGATGTTGAATTTCTGTCATTAAATCTTCTGTAGATGTGCCACCCACAGGTGTACCAGCTTAAGATAGTTTTCAAGATCAGGTTGGCTGAACCTCAAAACAGTGACATAATACCTTATTTAGGGTACATCATTTAATGAAGTGCTTTTTGTAACGGTAGTGCAAATAAGCAGACTCGTTTTTCATAGGGTAACTGACCTCTATGCTTTTCTAAAGGTGTAATTACCGCTATAAAGTATAAGGATGAGATTCTGGATTCCTATGTGAGGCTGTATGCTGATACAGTAGGTGCAGATTTTATCCTTATGAATGATAATAAATTTTCCCACAGAGCCAATGTTGTCAATACATAGGCAGAGCCCTGATCTTAATCCCATAGAGCACCTATGGCAGTGGCATATCTTGGGTCTGAGACCTGGGCTATCTCAACCGCCCCCCTCCCCCTCCCCACACAGTACTGTTTTTAAAAAATTGTGAAGTTTATTTTTTAATTGTTAAGTAATAGAAGTAAATTTTTTTTCTAAATTTTAGGTACATGCTATTCAGGGAAAAAAAGAAGAGGTATCGCATCGCAGTTTGCGATACAAAAATAGAAGTTTGCGATGCTTTGAATCGCAAAACCGTGATTCAAAGTTTAAAAATTAAATTTCCATTAAAATATGCAATCCATAAAGCAACTCGTCGCTTATCAAAAACACGATTTTGCTTACGCGTGAAAAAACATAAAAATAAAATTCACGTATTCATAAATTTATGAATACTTTGCTCTCAGAAAAAATCTTCCTCGTGTAGCTCTAGCTGCGCAGTGATGAGGTGGTCATCGTCCGACCGCAGAGCGTCTATGATTGGATCCCCGCTCCCGCTTGTCAGCACCACGAGTCATTTAAGAACAGATGCTCTTATTGCTGTTTTGGTTTTGGTTTGGCCACCACTTAATTTTAGGGGGATGTGCGCTTTATTGTTTTACTCTTTGTTATTTGAAATCATGGCTACCAAAGTGAAAATATCAACCATGAAAAGGTGGATGGAGGAATTAGATCCAAAACGTAATTAGTTACGCTATAGAATTTCGTGGTATTGAGCTGAGCTTTATTTAACCTATGCTTTGGCCAACAGACAAATCTACCCTTGCAAATTTTGGCGATGATCAAATTACTGTATTAACTAAACATTTCAGTGAGTTGCTGACTGCCAACAACATTGATAACGATAAAATTCTAGAGGACTGGGATTATTTCAAAACCTTTTGGTTAAGAAATCTGCAACACCTGTCAAAGCAACAGTTATGGAAATGTTTGAAAGAAAAGTAAGCGAATGAATTCCCAAATCTAAACCACATGATAAATATCATGAGATTATTGCCTGTATCCAATGCTAAGGTCAAAAGAGCCTTTTTCTGCAATGAAAAGAATCAAAGCAGATTTCTGTAATCAGATGAATTCTGATGCTTTGAACCATCTATTGCAGATAACGCAATAGATGGTTCATATCAACATGCAGTGGAGGTATTTTTTGAAAAGAAGCCCCGACATACAAGTGTGAAGTCTTACGGAAAAAGAAAGAGAAGAGACTCAGAAGCTGAAGCTACCATAAGTTCAGGTGTACTTTCACTGTCAAGTGACAGTAAGTATATAGCTGAGCTGCAATGTATGGCCAGGTAACATTTCACCATATATCCATAGAAAGAAAATTTTTACTTTTTACATATCTACTAAAATACTTTTAAATTTTACTTCTCACTACTGATTAGAATATTTTCGATAGATATTGAAAGGTGATAATAAAAGTTTCATTTGATAATAAATTATCAAAACAGTGATCCATTAATTACTCAATTGCTCCGCAATGCTAAATTTGAGGAGCAAAATTGCTCCCCAAAAAATTTTAGTTATTTTTCACCCTGATGCTATTGCTAACATGATACCAACTATTATGAGGATTAGGATTTGAACACTTATTTGTACATGAACTCCACTCTTCCTTCTTTTTGTGTGAACTTGAGGGTTACATTTTTGCAAAAATGTTTCTTCCGAGTCCTTTTTGATATTTAAAAACAATGTTTTTTTCTATTAACAAACCAGCCAAGTTGCTTGAATATGCATGTCTTTGTGTGGCTCTAAGATATATCTTGATTCTTTTTAATAAGGAAAAACTTCTTTCGGCAGTTGCAGTTGTTAATGAACAGTTTAATATTAGATCTGCTAATTTGTACACCTCAATAAACACTATGTCCAATTATTCAACTTCATGTAACAAGTAATGTATCTTACTGATTTGTTTTGTATTCATCAAGGGAATAAAACACCTTCAGTTCATTTTTTAATCAAGCTGTATCAAAATTTGAAGCATGGAGTTCTTTAAGCTCTGATAATAGATGTTCAGGGAAGCTTTCATAAAATTTATCAAAACAGTTCGAATTCAACAAAGCCACAAATTTAAGATATAATAACACTGATTTTAATTCATTGACACTTCACACAAACTGAAACAACTCTCGCAAAACACGAGCTGGAAGCATGGAGGGACTGAGCGAATCGTTGCGCAAAGCAATGGTCCACTCACCTCCGTAGCTCATTCATGTTGTCATGGAAACGCTAACAGGTGATAGTATCAAAGCTCTTCGCACCAGAACAGCGAAGGCTCTCTAAGACCTACTTGTGTTATGCTGTTGATAATCGCTCGTCAGACTGTTTTTCATAATCGAAAGAAGCTAATCTGCTCGTGTTTTTTTCACACCGAAAGCATCGTCATATCTTAATACCATTGATAATTGACTTTTATTTGTGTATATTTAATTGACTTTTATTTGTGCATTCTCTGGGCTTCACAGCTAACCTAGCTAGCCTCAAATATATGCCACTGACCTATGGGATGAATTAGAGTGCAGTATAAGAAGTTTGGAACCAAGGCCTACTACTAAGCAGCAGTTAATGGCAGCATTATGTACTGAATGGAAGCGCATACCTACCGCTGTGTTCCAAAACCTTGTTGAAAGCATGTCTCGAAGGGTCAGTGCATGCATTAAGGCCAAAGGGGAACTCACACAGTACTAATGTATGCCAATAAATGCTACGTTGTGTTTCTGTTCTAGGTGTCCGGTGACTTTTGTCAATATAGTGTGTGTATATATATATATACATAGATATATATATATATATATATATATATATATATATATAGGATATATGAAGTGGTTTTACATCTATTTTTGAATATGGTAGAAGGAATTAATCAGCATATAAAACTTGTTTAGAGAGGTTTTGGGAGAAGCAGTACAATTTTTTTAACAGCAATATGCCCTTATGTCTTTTAAAAAAAGTGTTTAATCATTGCATCCTTCCAGTGCTCATGTACGGAGCAGGGACGTGGACCTCAAGTAAAAAAGTCATACAAAGACTGCAGGCAACTAAAAGAAGCATGGAGAGATGCATGCTTGTGTGTAACCAGGAAAGATAAGAAGAGGAACTCATGAATAAGGAACATGACAAAAGTGGAAGACATCATGATCAGAGTGAAATCCCTGAAATGGCAATGGGCTGGACATATTGCCAGAGGGATGGACCACAGATGGACAATCGAAAGTCTAGACTGGATTCCAAGGGACAGGAAAAGACCCAGAGGAAGGCCACATAGGAGATGGGGGGGGATGAAATTTGAAAGCATGCCAGAGTGACATGGAGAAGACTGGCTCAAGACAGACCACTGTGGAAGAAACTTGGGGAGACCTTCATCCAGCAGTGGATTGATAATGGTTGACAATGATGATGATATATATATGATTAACAAAGTTAAGTAATATATGACTTATGACTTGGAAGTTAGAACTACACTTTCCTAAACAAAAAACTTGTATTAAATAAATTCATTTCCTAACAATAAAATGCATACATACTTTCCAAATTAAAAAGAACATCCTGTTATGGTTTATCGGTCAAACTTATTGGATTAAGTACAAAAAGCACACTCAGTAAACATGGAAAACTAAACATTCATACTTAGATGAAAATTGGGAGATGCAGGTTTGATTCCTGCTCCAGGATCATGCAATTTTCATGTTTTCTAAGGAGTTGGCTACATGGTAGCTATTGAATATGGCATTTGTACACCAAAAATAATATGATCCTTGTTACAGATATGTTTTGCTGTCATTTGTTCATAACACAAAGACAATGCTACATGTTTACTTTCCAAAGAACTTGTATAGTGTGTACATAACATAATTTCAATTTATTACTAATAACTATCATTGTGAACCATTATCACACTTACTATGACATTTCCTAGTAAATCATTTGAACACATCTTTTTCTCCTGTTCCTACTACCATCCATGCTCACATACTAGTATGCAGTTATTAAAAACATACTAAATTTAAAATATTTTTTAAATTTAGCATGTTTTTGGAACAGATTACTTAAAACAAAATTGCAGTTATTAAAATATTAATATATTTTTCTATGATTGCTGGACACAGCTGGCAAACAGAATTTTTGGAATCAATAAAAATCTGTTCCAGTAGTTTTTCTGGTAAATGTGTATTTTACCATCCTAAATTGTTTGGTTTAAAATTTCAAAAATATGTAAAATTTCAAAGTATGCAATTTAATAGCAAACAGTGAAAACATTTCATCTTTAAAATGCATTTTTAAGATTTTTACCGTAAAACTTACCTCCAAGTATGACAATGTCAACAAACTCTCAGCAATCCCAACACAACGCCGCCACGACAACGTCAAGGTTAGCTCCGCTCAAACGAAGGTCATCGTGCATCTCGCTCTGGTGGCAAATTCACTAGCGGAAGACTACAATAGGAACCAGGTACATTCTTGTAAGGAAAGAGTTAAATATTGTAGTGCTATGTTCCAGAAATAGTTCTACATTTTCTGTTTCAGTATTTTAAAACACATAATGAGAATTATGTCATTCTTTCGCATATGATTCCCTGATACGAAAGAGAGAGTATACAGATGCCTTTTTTGCTTTTAGAAAAGCGTTGAAGTAGATGCGGTGTTCTCTTCAACGGAAGTTAGATGGCAAGTCAGAAAGTGAAAGTTTTGATTCTGGTACTGATGGCATGATTTGCAGCTCATTTTGTATCTCAGTGCAGTTTTGGTTCTGGTATTGACAGTTCTCAGATTGTGATGTGAAAAACTGAGACAGAGATGATGAACTATTTTCTGTAGCGTAGCACTACAAAATCGAACGCTTTCCTGGCAAAAATGTAAACTGGTTTATCTTGTAGTCTTCCACCTGTGAATTAGCCGCCAGAGAGGACCTTCATTTCAACAGAGCAAAGCTTGACATTGCTGCAGTTTCGTGTTAGGCCTGCCACAGCGTTTGTTGACAGCGCCAGATTTGGAAATAAGTTTTACGGTAAAAATCTTTAAAATGCATTTTAAAGATGAAAGTTTTTCACTATTTTCATACTTTAAAATATGTATATCTCATTTTTTTGAAATTTTTAGCCAAATAATTTAGGGCACAAAATACACATTTACCAATTTTCTTATATAACTATTGTCATATGTCAAATATTTCACCTTTTAGTTCATTTTCTTCATTCTTTTCTTTTTATTAACTTCAGGAAACATGAAAATTCATAGATGATCACACCTAGCAAGTAGAAAGCTGCATCTTAGGGAAATTTTGTATTATGCAAAAGAGCAGACATCTACCGGAAATGTACTCAATTTCCATATCGGCAACAAAAACATTCTGTCAAGGGACATAAGAAAATCCTGCCTTTTCATCAATTTCACAGACAGTAAATTTTCTAGCAATATGTAATCGATTAAGTAAGTGAGATACAGATTCATCATTTCTATCAGTTGATGGGCATCTAGTATGCCTGCCAGTTTTGACAGCCATTCATTATCCTTTAAAACAATGGAACCACTTAAAAATTAAAACATATCCAGCTTTTTATTTCATTTAATATACAGTAAAACCTCTTAACAGCAGATACCCTGGGGTTCAACATTTGGCTACTATTCTGGAGGTTGACTTCTGAACCCACCTAGGCACACAATACAAAAAAACTTCATACTAAACGCTTACATACAATATATAAGGGTCATGAAAATGAAAATGAGCCAACAGGCATAGCAAACTGCCAAATGGGTTTACCACGGCAGCGCCGAAACACAATGTAGGTGGCACCACTGCAGTGTTGTAATGCAGTGAAATGTGGTGCTGCAGTCACGCGACCATGGAAGCAGTTGACCTTTGTACAGAGCTTCATGCAGGTATTCAGTACAACCGGTCATGGTTGAAGCAATAAACGTTGAACTGGGAGCATCCGGTTTTTATCCGAAGGTGTCAAGAGTACAGAAATTCATCACTGCATGAGTAACGTGTATGAAAAATGCATGTCTTTGTCACGTGTTAAAGACTAGAGTAAGCGGTTCTAGGAGGGGTGGTCATCATTGACTGGTGATTCGAGAGCAGGGCAAGCACGCTGTGTGATCACTAATGTTTCTGTCGCTGAAGTGGATAGTCTCATTTGGGAAGACAGAAGAGTCACGGTAGAAGTATTTGCTGACAAAGCTGGAATCGGTGTAGGGAGTGTGCACATCATTATCCAGGATTGTCTGCAGTACCAGAAGATTTGTGTGCAGTGGGTGCCACGCAACTTGCAGTCTCTGCAGAAAGACATTCGCATGGGTGTGTCCTTGGAACATTTACTGTGTGTCCTTGGAACATTTACTGAGGTATCATGAGGAAGGCCACCGTTTTATTGGCAGAATCATTATGGGATATGAAACGTGGTACTTTCATTATCAACCTGAAAGCAAAAGGCCAAGTAGCCAATGGAAGCACATGTCATCTCCACTGAGAAAGAAGTAAAAGGGAATGCAGACAAGTGCACAAAAGGTCATGTTGACAGTGAATGAAATACGGGATTACACCATTGTACAATACAAATTTGGAAGGTATGAATCCGTTTGTTGGTGTAAATATGACATGGATGTAAAGACATATAATATATGAAAACTTGAAAATTTTGTCTTCCTGGAGCGGGAATCGAACCCGTGCCTCCCCGATAGTGTCTGAGTATGCTAACCACACCACCACCCAGGATGACCAAGTTTAAAGTTTCCAATTAATTTGAATATAACCATCACAGGATTTGCTAGTTGAAGCAACCAACATTCATATATATAGCGAATGTGGAGGTTTAGAATTCATTCCTGTGAATATAACAATTGATATTCTGCCTCTTCGTGATTTCCCGAAGGGACAGAATATCAATGGTTATATTCATATTAATCAGAAACTTAAAACTTGGTTGTTCTGAGTGGTGTAATGGTTAGCATACTCGGGAGCTATCCGGCCAATGCGGGTTCCATTCACGCTCCAGGATGACGAAATTTTGAAGTTTTCGGATATTATCTGACTTAACATCCATGTCATATTTACACCAATAAACGGATTCACATCTTCCAAATTTGTATGGCCATGTTGACATTCTTTTTTGATCACAAGGGCCCCCTGTTGATCAAGTTTCTTACCATTGGAAACACTGTAAACATTGCCCAGTATGCAGACACACTCAAATCTCTGTGAGCATCACTCAAGTCCAAGTGGCCTGGGGATGCTCACCACAGGAGTCATTTTTCTTCATGACAACGCCCGCCCCCACACTGCGAAAATCGTCCAGGATTACCTTTTCAAATTCAGGTGGGAAACACTACATCATCTGACATACAGCTCAGATTTATCCACCCGCGACTTTCACATTTTCGGGGAGCTGAAGAAACAACTGCGGGGTGACGGATTTTACTTGGACGAAGAGGTGCTGGACACTGTTTGGCAATGGTTCCGCCAGCAACTCACCACCTTCTATGCATGAGGCATTGAAAGTCTACTGTCACAGTGAGATAAACACTAATAGCCACAGTTATTATTTTAAAGGTAAATCACAACATCTTTCTCATATGCACTTTGGCTTGTTTTCATTTAGATGACCCTTATATAATTAAAATGACGTTTTTTATACTAAACATTTAATTTTTTTGCTATTCTTTTACAGTGGGAAAGAATACAGTATGTGTGGATTCATACACTAAATGTGAAGTATTTTCACTCTAAAATACAATACATACAATGTGTGTATTTTGATCATTTCAATGCATGTTACAATATACAAATATGTTACACCCTAAATTTTTAAAAATATACATATTTACTGCTCATCATCTAATTAAATCAATCAGCAATTTTTACAGCAGAGTTCACCATTATTTACTCATCTACACATCAAAAGCAGTTAGCCATTGCGTCATCAATACATGTTATTTACACTTTTCCGTTCAAATGCCACATAACACCCAATTTTTTTTATGTCTGTGGTTTTGAAGCAGCAAGATTTTGCAGATTTGGTGATAACAAGGGGTGTCTCAAATTCTTCTAACATATTACAGCATAACAATAGTGTAAGTCATTCCTTTGATGTTTTCCCACAACTGCATTCATCACTCTTCAGGCACATTGTTTCGTCCACACTGACAATTTTTCAGGTCTTCATAAAATTCACGTACTTTTAAATTTTTTAATTTTCACACTAGTCGCTTGTTTCGACTCTACTGATTTTGCTTCATTGCAAATTATTTTAAAAGAAATATAATGCAGACCCCAAACTTTTTTGCCACTCATTTGCAGCTTTAAAGTTCTCTATTCCTAATTATTTACAGACTTCAAATGCCTTCTCTTGTACATCAGAGGGCTGCTGACAAAAATGTGCTTTGACCAAACTAAATGAAGCTGATCGAAAACCACATGCTCAATTGTTTTGCTAAATTTAACATTCTTGGTGTTTTAGCTGGAGCTGATGATATGCAGTTTGCTGAATTCCTCCATCAATCTCAAAAGCTCACCTATTTGTGTTCTGCCAATATTGAAGCATTTGGTAAGAATCCACACACCCAGATTTTCCTTTGCAGCAACATTTAAAATTTTTTTTTCTTTCAATGTTGTTTTCTTTTTGTCACCATTTTCAACACCAACAATTATTCAAACAGAACATTTTGTACAATCACTACAAGTTACACAATCACAAAACTGCAGTGTAGCTGAAAGAATAGTGACAGTTGACAATGAAACGAGACAGTGAACTGATTCACCTTTAGAAACACTGGGGTTAATGTAAGAATCAAAACGAGTTGTTTTGTATCCTTCTAAGAAAATATCTGCCATATTGAAACCTCACACCAATAGATTTGTAATGGGGATCTGGATGACAAAAAGCGACCCTGCTTCCATTCAAAGAAACAAAAGAGAACCTTTGTGGCAAAAAAATTGCTGAAGGTTCTCTTTGTTTCTTGAACGGAAGTTCGCATTTTTGACTGTCTTTATGATCAAGATCACCGTCCATTATTCGGAGCACTGGCAATTTGGATGTAAATACACAGGACCATAAATACTTCAGGACTGGGGATCACAAAACTGTCTACTATTTGGGAATGTCCGTTCAAGAGGCTTAATGGACGTGTGTGTGTGTGTGTGTGTGTGTGTGTGTGTGTGTGTGTGTGTGTGCGCGCGTGCACACACGTTTATTTGAGATCAAAGAGCAACAGTTTTCATTGATAACCTATAGATCAATTTTTATATAAAAATCTTGGTCATTACTCAGAAATAAGGAGAGATACACAAAATTATTTTCACTTCTAAAACAAGAAAATAATTAGACAAGCAACATGAGCTTGTGCTAATATTTCATTTATTGAACATTAAGAGAACTTACAGCAACGAACTGATCATTTTCCATACGGATAATATCCCCCACTTGGACTTTGTGCCACCTCTCATCAATAAGTTCCCCACAACGTAGTACCCTGGATAACCTGTTGTTAACTTGGCTATCACTTCGATGCCGTTGCTGAATAAAAATAGAAAAAAAAAAAAAAAAAAGGAAACAAGAAAAGTGTTAGTAGAGCACCCATCAACATTCAATTAACAAAAAAATAATTTCTCACTATTTGTATCATAATCAATTGATTTAAGATCACAAACTTACAATGTCATCAATAGCATCTTTCAGGGCTGTGATCGAAAGCACAACAATCAAAGGCACAGCGGTTGTGAGTGCAGATAATGAGGATATGTGTGGTGTAAGCTGCAAAAGAATGTAAATTGTAAACTACTGATTTGGATACATGTTACTAACCAAACTGATTGAAAAGGCACACACATAGAAGTGATTTAAAGGACATACATACAATGGTGTCTAAAACTAAAGTCTAAAATGAATTTTTTAGATAAAAAAATCTATGTAACAAAATGTACAGAAATTTGGTATGTAAACACACACAATAAGATTTATAAACAATGTATATGGGGTTTGGGTCTGGACACCTCACTGGTCATTCCATCCTTTGAATATTCTCATTTCCAAGGAAATCACTGATGAGCTGAGTTCTATGTAGATGAGTGTTATTGTCTAAGAAATTGAGGGCTGACAGCATCCTGGTAAAGCCTGACAGAGGTCTTGAGGATCTTGTCCTTGAAGCACTGGCCAGTTTCATTGACACCTTGAAACACATGGAGTGGTGCACAGTCATTCAGCATCATGCCACTCCAGTGTAGCATACCACCGTAGCCAAAAATGTTCTGTTCTCCGATGATATTGGAGATATAATTACAGGTTCCTGCCCCCTTCCCCCACATGGAATGACACCAATGATTAAGTAGTCAGTAAACTCAATCTTGACTCATCAATAAAAAGAACATTATTCGATTGGTCTTTGCTCCAGAAACAATGTTGCTTGCACTAATTCAAATGAGATCTCTTGTGAGATGAGGTGAGAGGGATACAAACCATGAGTCATCTTGCATCAAGGCCACTGTTATTAAACTGTTGATAGATTTTTTGCTATGGCACAGAGGCCCCTGTGGTTGTGGGTAGCTCAGCAGAAAGTTGCCTGGCTGTATATGTCTCAGTCCAAAAGCAAGATAGCAGTCATCATGAGGTGTGGCAATCATTCGGGGATCCTGGCCAGGTTCTTATGACATGTCACAGGGGTTGTTAAATTGCTGCCAAAACCACTCTTGCGTGAATATTCAAGTTTCTTGCCACATGGGCCTACAACTAGCTGCTTCCAGTCTTCCTATGGTTCTCCACCTTATGGACTCAAATAAACATATATGAGACTTTAATACAGACATTTAACGTGGACCAGGATCATCAAACAAAATTTTCGCTCTTTCCCCGTTTATAAGTGAGTCATAGAAAAATTCTCATTGGCCGCCACCGGGAGTCGAACCCAGGGTCTTCCAGTTACGCGACTCACTTATAAACGTGGAAAGAGCGAAGATCTTTGTTTGATGACATATATGAGACATTGGGAATGAATTTTTGTCCAAAGTGATGCTTTTTACATGTGCCGCTGACAAGAACTGATAATCTCACTCCCTAAATGGATTTAAATAGATCACTTCATTTGCATTTAAACAGCTTTATGCTCTACAATAATATGCAAATTCAAAACTATGCACTGAAGTCATGTCTCATCAAATGCTTACATAAATGTCATTACATTTATTCAGACAAATTTATTTTCCCCAAAAATGCTTTTTGGATTTTAATTTTGGACATCAGTGTACATACATACTTATCACTAAGCTGTTCTCTTGAGACTCGGGGTTTAGCCTCTCAAAGTAAGTTCATCTGCCAAAATCAAAGTCACTGATGCAGTTAGATTTTCCTTATTGTTGGTCTATCAATATCTCCATTTGCAGCAATCTTGGCATGCAACTCAAGCTTTACTGATATCCATCACACATCTCACACAAGACTTTTGTACTTCACACTCATGGCTTGTTTCTTCTGCAGGCATTCCTGAAATCTT
The DNA here is from genome assembly GCA_039090855.1 of Macrothele yani. Classification (NCBI taxonomy): domain Eukaryota; kingdom Metazoa; phylum Arthropoda; class Arachnida; order Araneae; family Macrothelidae; genus Macrothele; species Macrothele yani. Next base: position 83,308,600 of record CM076990.1, read on the forward strand.
CTCCTTCCATGATTTCCTTAGTCTTCCTCTACATTTCTTTCATAGCACTTGGGCTGAATTAATTCTCTTTATTGGCAACTCATCATTCATTCTTCTAACATGGCCAAATCACCTTAAAATATTTGTCTCCACCCTTCTAACATTTTGCTTCATATTACACATTTTCATTCCTTGCATGAACAGAATGCTTCTTGCCACAAAGCCACCATAAGTAACATATACACTGAAGTGCCAGAAAAACTGGTACACCAGTCTAATACTTGGTAGGTCCCCCATGGGAGCGCAGGACTGCAGAAATACGACGGGGCATGGACTCCACTAGCTTCTGGAAATATGCTGTAGGCAATGCACACCATACTTCCTACAGAGCGTTCCACAATTCGGGTGTATTCCGAGGTCTCGGATCCCTGTGTTCGATAGCGCGTTGCATGGCATCCCAAATGTGTTCCATCACGTTCAGATCTGGGGACTTGGGTGGGAATGGCAACACCCCAAACTCAGATGAATGCTCCTCTAACCATAATGTGGTGTCCCGACACTTGTGTGGAGGTGCATTGTCCTGTTGGAACAGACCCAACTCATCAGCATGAATGCAGTACATGAACGGGTGTACCTCGTCAGAAAGGATGTGCACATAGCTTTGGCCGGTCACAGACCTTTATATACATACCAGGGGTTCCAGTGAAGTCCAGCTGAACACACCCCATACCATTACGGACGCCCCACCAGCCGGTACAGTTCCCTGTTGACAGGCAGGATTTGCGCCACACACGAATCCTTCCATCTGCCCGATACAGTTGGAAACGCGACTCGTCAGACCAGGCCACTTGTTTCCAGTCATCAAGTGTCCAATGGCGGTATTGCCGTGCCCAAGCAAGGTGCATAGCTCTGTGTCGTGCACCCATCAAGGGGACTCGAGGTGGGCATTAGCTACCAAAGCCCTTATCGTGCAGGGTACATTGCACAGTCCGGACGCTGATGCTTGTTGAGGCTCCAGCATTGAATTCCGATGATACCTGCAAAAGTGTTGCACGCCTATCGCATGAAATGATTCTTGACAGCTGACGATGGTCACGTTCACCCAATGCCTTTTTATGGCCACACTGGTATTGTAGGTTGGAGGTTTTGCCGGAATTCTTGTAGTCATGGTACAACCTTGCAATGGTCGTCCGTGAAAATCCGAACTTCGTTTCTACCTCCGAAATACTATGGCCCATCTCATGAGCACCAACTATGACACAGCGTTGAAAATTGCTTAAATCGTTATTACTTGTCATTCTTATGCCGAAAACAGCTCTGACAGCTGGAAAGAATGTCTATCGCTTTATATACGCACTGGCGGACGCAATCGAGTACGTGCGTAGGTGACGTTGCTATGTATTTTGCATAAGCTCGTCTGTACCAGTTTTTCTGGCAATTCAGTATATATTTTCAGCTCACAAAGAACTCCTGCATCTATTCTGCAGTAATCAGGTTTCACTACCATAAAGTAGGAACAATTACACTTCCATACACAGCCACTTAGGACCTCTTTAATAGCTCATCTCTTCTCTGAAAGCCTCCTAAAGCAAGTGACTTTCAAAGCTGAATTCACTTGCCCACTAATTTCATCATCTATGTATATTCATTTTCTCTGTCAAACATACTACCTAGATACAAAAAGTCATTCAGCTGGTTTAACTGTGTACCATTTAGACTGATCTTGAATTCAGTACTAACAGGTCTTCATTCAAAGGTCATGACTTTGGCTGTTCTCTTATTTATACTCAGTTTGAATTTATTTTATATACATACTTCATTCAACCTAGACAACATACTCTGCCACTCCCTTTTGCTATCGATAGAGCAACAAGATCACATTATCCGCATAAAACAACCTGTACCCACAGCAATTCCCAGGAAATTAAAAGTCATGGTTACATAATTTTTGTTGTTATCAATTGTACTTACAAATCTCGCTAAAAAAAAGGATAAAGCTTGATTTGCAGGAAAAATAAAATAAAAAAGAGAGAAAACAAACATTCATTATGACTTTGCACACACAGAGAATTTTTTAAGGTAATTAATCCAAAATAACCATCAATTTTATACTTCAATATTATGAAAAATGCAATTCACGATGCAACCTTATGGGTTGTCTTATGTTATAAACGTGTTTTTGTTTAAAATATACATAATAACTAAGGTATTTTACATGATATTGTCAAAGTATTTCACACGTTGTTTGCTCTGTGAGGCACGTGCTCTGGCCCGAGAGGTCCCTTACGTTACGGACCTTTGGTTAGTAATAAACATTTTTTTTGCAGAAATAAAACAGTTAGGTTATAAAAGCAAGATTCAACTTTGGACAAAGAAACTCAATAACTACTGACGCTGGACTGAACACGCAATTCCGTAAGTAACATCTTTAGGACTTCTAACCGATTTATATTATAATTGAATAATTTAATGCACCACCACAGACTGTATCCACTTTACAGAACGTGTAAAACAGAATTTACAGATGTTAAAGCTTCTTCCTGAAGAGTTAGGTTAATATATTTTCAGATCCACATTCATTCATTCGCACAATCAAACGTTTAAAATTTACTATTAATTAAAAGATTTTAGTAGAAAGAGTTATACTCATCGGGTCAGGACACGTCGCATAAGGGGTTCGTTGTTACGGCGAGCGCTTTGAAGGGTGCTTAACCGCCATCTTCTGGCCTCTACTTCTACACGAGGGTTCCTCGCGTGTGTGTAGTTTTGGAGTTGCATGTCGGGAATCAATGGGAAGGTTTGCTGCCTGCATGTGCTAGGTGATTTGTTTCCAATGTGTCACCATCTATTGGATGAGTTGGTAGGTATCAATCGTAAGTATCATTCTATTGTGTGTCTGTATGTGTTAGGTGATTTGTTTCTAATGTGTCGCCATCTATTGGATCAGTTGGTAGGTATCAGTCGTAAGTATAATTCTTTTGTGCAGATATCTTTGGGCTATTATTATTATTTGTTCGTAGAAAGAGGTGTATTTTTTTTTGTTCTTTATTTATTGGTGTGATTTTTTGTAATGTCCCTTTTTTTGTCTTTTTTTATGAATTTTTTCTTTTTTTATAAATGATTTCCAGGCTGTGTCTAGTGTGGTGGGGTCTTGTAAGTTGCATATTTTATCTTTTTTTTGTTCAATTATAATGCTTTCAGAAATCCTTAATTCTTTTTCGTTTGTGTGGGTGGTTAGTAATTTAATATTTTCAAAATCAGGGTATTGTTTATATTTAACACAGTGTTGGATAAGTGCAGATTCTTCTTCTTTTTTGTTCCAGTTTTTTATATGTTGATGTAATCTTTTTATTAATCTATTTTTTGTGCTGCCAATGTATGAAATGTGGTCTTCAGAACTCTGTGAAACAATAGGAATTTCATATACGCCTGCTGATTGTAGTATATTATTGTTCCTTTTTTTCTTTATAATTAAGTCACCAATATTCTGAACTGAACGTCCAAAAATAATGTTGTGTTTCCTCATTAATCTTAAAAATTTTCCACTTAGTCCTCTAATAAAAGAGAAAGAACCTGAAAATTTGTATTTCTTTTTTAGGATGTTTTGTCTAGACTCTTTTAATTTCTTCTTGTATTCAAAATTCAACTTTTTAACAGTTTTTGTGTCGTATCCAAATTGTTTGGTTGTATTAATAATCCATTGATTTCTTCTTCTCTGTATTTTCTATTTGAGGAATGTGTGAAGGCTCTTTTTACCAAATTCCTGATACCATTTACTTTATGAGTTTTTGGGTGTTCAGGTTGATATGGGATCTTTATAGGTACATAGGTTGGTGTTCTAAAAACTCTGTATTCAAAATTTAAGACTTTTTTTATTATTTCTATATCTAAGAAGGAAATTTTTTCATTTTGTTCAAATTCTAAAGTTAATTCAATCTCTGGGGTAACAAGAGGTAAATTTATTCTTCAATATTTCAAGTTCTTCTTGTTTTAATTTAGATAACATAAAAATGTCGTTGACGTATCTACAATAAATGATGGGTGGGTTTGATAGTTTTTTAATAATTTTTTTTTTCTATATCACTCATGATTATTTCTGAAAATAAAAAAGATAATGGGGATCCCATTGAGGCTCATACTTCTTTGCATGTAGATTTTTTTGTCAAACTCAAAGTAATTGTTATTAGAAATATAGGATAAAATGTTAAATAACTCTTGTAATTGTGTATTATTAAAGTGAGATATATTTTTTAACTCTTTAATGATAATGTCTATGGCTTTTGGTACAGGGGTACTTGGGAATAATGATTTAACGTCTAAACTTGCCATAAACATACCAGATAGTAGAATATTAATAGATTTTATTTTCTCAATGAACTCTAAACTGTTTTTTAAACAATATTCATTATTCATGAGAAAGGGGGCCAAAAATTTGTATAATTTCCTTTCTAGATTTATTAGTGGGGACTTTGATTTTGGAACAATAACTCTAAAAGGTCTGTCGGGTTTATGGGTTTTTATTTTCCCAAAAATACTTGGAACTACTGTACTACTGGTGGATAACCTCTGGTAATTTCTGAAGGTAGTGAACTATGATTTCTTATTTTTGCTAAAAAGTTTATCTGAGGGTCCACAGGGTATTTTTTAATTATCTGACATTTTAATTCCTCAATAGCTGTGTTCATTTTAACAATATATTCACTTTTATCTAGTATTATTAACTGATTTGATTTATCTGCTTCACAAATTACAATAGTAGGGTATTTTTTTAAGTCTAGTAGTTGTTGTCTTTCATATGTCATCTTTCCAAGTTTAATTTATTTTTTAGACTGCAGATTATATTCATCCAATATATTTCTATACAACTTAAATCTTAAAGTTGGTTTGTGTGTATATGGGACACTTTGAATGATGATCTTGATTTTCGGAATACACCTTTCAGTTGGGGGAATGGTCTGCGGGTACGCAAATTTTTTACCCTTCTGTAATGCAGCCTGTAGTACTTCAGAGAGTTCGAGGTTGGAGTAATTTTGAAATGTGGGTAGAGAATTTTCATTGATTAATTTCTTGGTAGGGATATTTTTATCAATTAGTCTTTTATTGTAGATTTATTGTAGATATTTCGACAACATTTTAATATTATCTAAATTAAAACAAGAAGAACTTGAAATATTGAAGAATAAATTTACCACTTGTTACCCAGAGATTGAATTAACTTTAGAATTTGAACAAAATGGAAACATTTCCTTCTTAGATATAGAAATAATAAAAAAAGACTTAAATTTTGAATACAGAGTTCTTAGAAAAACCAACCTATGTACCTATAATGATCCCATATCAATCTGAACACCCAAAAAACTCATAAAGTAAATGGTATTAGGAATTGGGTAAAAAGAGCCTTCACACATTCCTCAAATAGAAAATACAGAGAAGTAGAAATCCAATGGATAATTAACACAAACAAACAATTTGGATAAAACACAAAAACTGTTAAAAAGTTGATTTTTGAATACAAAAAGAAATTAAAGGAGTCTAGACAAACCATCCCAAAAAAGAAATACAAATTTTCAGGTTCTTTCCCTTTTATTAGAGGACTAAGTGGAAAATTTTTAAGATTAATGAAGAAACACAACATTATTTTTGGACGTTCAGTTCAGAATATTGGTGACTTAATTATAAAGAAAAACAGGAACAATAATATACTACAATCAGCAGGCGTATATGAAATTCCTATTGTTTCACAGAGTTCTGAAGACCACATTTCATACATTGGCAGCACAAAAAATAGATTAATAAAAAGATTACATCAACATGTAAAAAACAGGAACAAAAAAGAAGATAAAACTGCACTTATCCAACACTGTGTTAAACATAAACAATACCCTGATTTTGAAAATATTAAATTACTAACCACCCACAAAAAAAAATAAAATAAAAAAAAATTAAGGGTTTCTGAAAGCGTTTTAATTGAACAAAAAAAAAAAAAGATAGAATATGCAACTTACAAGACCCCACCACACTAGACACAGCCTGGAAATCACTTATAAAAAAAGACAAAAAAAAGAACATTACAAAAAATCACACCAATACATAAAGAACAAAAAAATAAAAAATACACCTGTTTCTACGAACAAATAATAGCCCAAAAATATCTACACAAAAGAATTATACTTACTACTGATACCTACCAACTCATCCAATAGATGGCGACACATTAGAAACAAATCACCTAACACATACAGACACAATAGAATTATACTTACGACTGATACCTACCAACTCATCCAATAGATGGCAACACATTGGAAACAAATCACCTAACACCTACAGGCAGCAAACCTTCCCATCGATTCCCGACTTGCGACTCCAAAACTACACACATGTGAGGAACCCTCGTGTAGAAGTAGAGGCCAGAAGATGGCGGTTAAGCACTGCTGAAAGCGCTCGCTGTAACAACGAACCCCTTATGAGACGTGTCCTGACCCGATGAGTATAACTCTTTCTACTAAAATCTTTTCATTAATAGTAAATTTTAAATGTTTGATTGTGCGAATGAATGAATGTGGAACTGAAAATATATAACCTAACTGTTTTATTTCTGCAAATTTTTTTTATAACTAACCAAAGGTCGGTGACGTAAGGACCGCTCGGGCCGGGAGCATGTGCCTCACAGAGCAAACAACGTGCGAAATACTTGACAATATCGGGTAAAATACCTTAGATATTATATATATACTTCAATATTTTGTGTTGTAAAATCTAACATAAGAAGATGAAATATAGTTTAGGGATTAATGTTTCATCAGTTAAAGGCTTCCCAGTAACTCTCTCTCACAAATCACAGAAAATGTCAAAAATTCTACAATGGAAAAATATGTTAATGATTTCTGTTTTTGTGGAGTATGGCATCAATGGTATAAAAATGCTACATAAAACTGTGCCATTGTTGGCATATGTAAAAAAAGTGCCAAAAATTACACCAAAGACAGAAACGTTACATTCACTTTATATATAAATCACTTGAAACTTAGATCTTGTGGCAGGTGCTGGAAATAATCGTTTTTCTGCATTTGAGTGGTATGCTATGCATTGCTATAGCTACATCAAGAAAACCATTTTTATATAAAAGTGTAAAATGGCAAATGAAAGAAGAAAGAATGCCTATTGATGATTAAACACCTCAGACTGACTGATGTCTAAAAGCCATCACTATACTATTGACTAAATTGTACATCAGCTGTGACATTAAATTGCTCATATTAAAAAATAAAAAAACAGAAAAAAACTGCTCTCTGCATCGGTTAAGTCAATAATAATTACTGACTTATATATAACTATATATAACTATTTCCTTATATTAAATAAATCATTCCAGAAAAAAAAACTATTTTATAATTAACCCACTTTGATTAAGATGAAACACATATGTATAACTTCTTACATTTTGAGCTGTAGCATTCAGTGTTTTTCTTAGATTTACTATTTCAGGAAGTACAGTGGCTTCAGACTTGAAATATCTACAAACTGGTTCAGATGCAAATTGTCTTAGAATGCTTTTTTTAAAGGTTTGAATTTCTATATGATGTAATAGTCTTTTCCTTACAGGAATATTTCATACACAAGATTGTGACTTCCATATGATTTCATATTACAGTTCATTCTGAACAGAAATTATTAAACTATCTGTATTGTACCCTCTGTCAATGCAACTCCTGTCACAAATAGGTTTATAAATTTACCTATATTTTCCCCAATCTTCCATTTTGTTTGTAAGATTACATTTTTACCTCCTTAACCATATTGTTGGATTGTTAGATCTTTCATCAGGAATGCATGTATAACAGCAGCACAACATATATAGCAATGTTTTCTATATTTTGAAAGTTCAATTCTAACAATAATACACAAAAACAATAAAAGAGACACGGGTTCGGTGCCTGTTGCGGACGAACTTGTGTTTTCACATTGGCGCCTCATTGTGGAAAATGGATCCACTGGCCGTTGGGTTCTTCGAAAAAATGTGAGATGTTTGTTCCACACATTGTTTTGAATTAATGAAAAAATCCTACTTTGCTTCAAAAGACAATAAAATAAAATAAAATAAAAGTCTGTTACTGAATATATTCATTTATATCTGATATAAAAGGTGTAAATAAGATTATTTAATTCACTATTATCCCAGGGATTTAGTGCAGTAATATTCAGGAAGTTAAAAAGTTCAATGTACTAAAATACAATTGGAGATTCATTTTTGGGGGTTAAAAACTTACCTGAAGAACTAATAAACACAAAAAATAAAAATTAGCCAGTCGCTGAAATTGCTCAAACAAATTTAAAGGGAAGAATGTCAGGAATGTGTACTTCGATGTTTTGATATAGTTGTTCTGAAAGACAAACCAAAGAAGCCTGTTAGTAAACATAAAACAAATAAATACAATGACAAAATTGATTCACATAAACTGCTTTTAACAATATAATATATTAACATAATCTCATCAGAGTGTAACCTAACTTGAATTGTGGTTATTATTTTTCATATACAGCAAACAATAACACAAGGGAAAACAAGTACAAGCAAAAATTTTGTACATATTGATGCTACTACTGGTACTGGGACACACTGCAATTTGCCATGGCTATACGGGTTAAAGCAGTTTCAACTGTTCCATGACAGAAGCAGCAAGCTTAAAACTATGTGACTAGCAAATTTGTGGGTCATAACATGACTACAAAAATAATATTTCACACAGGCGACCAGTGGTGAAGCGTGACTTTGTAAGTAAGGGAAGCAATGCAGTTAATATGCGATAAATAGACGGCAAAAGTGATATGAATGAAAATTTATAATAATTAAAATCAGCAATTGACCTGTAGTTTATATGCTACGTTGACAATATGGCATTGCAGAAAGCATCGTAAGACGACCCCCCCCTTCCAAACGCGACCATGCGCGGTGCGACATAGAGAAATGCATATGTAGAATTTCAAATGCAAAGATTTATAAAAGAAATGTTTAGTGAAAATGTTGAAAGGGAAAGGAACTTGTCTACCCACACAACGAAAAGAATTGGGGGTTGCTTCTATCAGAGCTGAGACGGGCTGAGCCTGAGTCCGAATCAAGTTCGGGCTGTAGAATATTTATGGCGGTTCGGGCTTGGGCTCTTAGAGAGAGGGAGAGTGAGATAATTTTTTTTATTTATAAATCTGATTTTATATGATTTATATATAAAATCACATATAAATTATCGTATAAAATCACATTTATATAAATGTGATTTTATATGATTTTTATAGAGAATTTTTTTATTATTTGTAAATGTGATTTTATATGATTATAAAAATGATCCAAAAGACAGAGAAAGTATTTTTTCTAGAATGTAGTCTTCGGAGTTTTGGGAGTTCATGTGGCCGTGTACTGTAGATGTGCCAGAGTCAATTGCTTCCACGACGCTTACATTCCTCAGAAGAGTCACAGAAACAAATAGCTACACTAATAAAAGTAATGCTTACTTTTACATTCTTGAAATAATGACATGTCACCGCTAAAGAACGTGCGACATAAAACTACTGAAAGTTCAAATCATAAGCCAATAATGAAACTGAATCAACTAATTACACTAACACAGAAAACTTTTGACAAATTGCAACTTTAAACTATTGTTACGGGAGTTCTCCGAGTGCTGAGTCTGACTGAACATTTGGAAAGAGCGCATGTTCAAGTTAGTGGCTTTATCCTTGAAACTCTCTTGTGTGGTTCTGCCTTCAGCACTGTGGAAGCGTTTGGGAGAATGCTTCCCTACGCTCTATGTCTAGCATAGTATTACTGGCTGTGGCTGGCCACTCTGCAGGTGGGCATGCCGTGCTACTGAGGTTCAGCGGGATGTATTATCAGCGTTGCTTCCAACGAGCGACTTACGTACGAGACATTTGTTCTTGTTTTCATAAAAATACAAATATGAATTTGTTTTCTTAAAAATAAACAATACGGAAAAAAATTGCCCGCTGCGTTATGTTGGTGTGATATTTGTTTTTACTTTAATGCTACATACTTTTAATTCACGCAAAAGAAAGCGCATGAACCAAAGGGAAGCAATGCTTCCCTTGCTTCCATTGACGCTTTGCCACTGCAGGCGACTATTGCACAACAATTGTTATGTTGTCAACTTATGAACAAGAATACCACTGCACTAAAAAACAGAAGTTACTATCTTCCAGCAACTCTTGGACATAAGTGTAGGATGTTTTAAGGCACTAGTATCACCAGTAACCATACCCAGAGAACTGTACTATACACAGTCTGAGTGCCACAAAATAACTTGAAACTCTTCCGCCAGTACATACAGCAAAGTAGAGCGATTCTTATAGTGCAAGGGTTGACAAAATATAACATCTCAGAAAGCATTGAAAGGTGAAGTGGAGTTTGGAAGTTTCTGATACTTTCTAGATTGGCAGATGCAGGGGTGTACTTAGAGAGGGGTCCCAAGGGGACTTAGCCCCACCCCCAAAGTGTTGATTTTCGTTAAAATGCAGCTTTCTTAAAATGCTTTAATTTAACAAAAATGCATCAACTTACATAAGAAAATAATGCTTTTATATTTTTTATTTTATTTTTCATTAACTTTTACTTTGTTCTGATGGATTCCAAAAACTTTCATTCTTTTGTCGCCCACCTTCCCCGAAAAAAATTCTATATGCGCACCTGAGAGGATGGATAGTCACCCACAAAAAAGTAACTACTGTTTTCTGATGGCCAAAGGCAGGATTAATTCATCATTAATTTCTACATGTTGGTGAAACATTAACAGCACAAAATAATTATATAGGGTCATACATTGTTCACAAAAAAACTATGAAAACAATAGATAGCTTTGGTGAACCAATATAGACCATTGAGGGATGAAATTTAATTTTGTTAATCAGATTTCAGCACTGAATTGCATTTAGTTCAATGCTATTCATATAACATCTAAGAAAACTTGGAAATTGCATTCCTTTTCCCAGATCAAAAGTTGAAAACACATCTCCTGATTTTCATTTAAGTATGCTTCTGCTACACCACCCAGGACCTTCCAAATATTTAAAGTTATACCATTGTAGCTTAGAAATTTGAACAGCATCAGATTTTTGCTAGTCATAACAATCCAATGCCTCCTCACAGTTTTATTGGCTATTTTAATATGGAAGTGGATTCAAGTCATTAATCACCAGTGCATTAGATTGTAGATCTGCTTCTAGGTTAGAATAGTTGTCAAAACACTGCAGGGAAGCATCAGATTGCTTTGACAAGCAAAAATCTGCAGTTGTTGAGATTTCTAAGCTACAATTGCTGAGCTTCAGTTTTTTGAATTTGGAAGTTCATAGTGTTGGGTAGTGCAACAGTAGTGTACCCAAACAAAAACTAGGAGCTGAAGGTTAGATTCCCACTCCAGGAAGGTGCAATTTTTAAGACTTCTGAGATGCACTAAAGGCAATTCAGTGCTGAAATCTGATGGCCAGAAATGATATACTAATGTATTTCTTGTGACCTTGCAAGGATTATTTCTTCATTAATTACTGTAATGTATTTCTTGTGACCTTGCAAGGATTATTTCTTCATTAATTACTGTGATGAAAATGGGCTCGCTCTCGCTCTCTCTCTCTCTGCTCCATTATAATATTCTGATATTCAGCCACAGTTCAAAAGCTGCAGAAATTAGGCTATGAAATTATTCCATGTTTCACTTATACACTTGATCTCTTCGTTACAGATTCCACTTGTTTTGACATTGGATAATCTGCAATGAAGAGATCAGAAGAATCACTTGGGCCATGCTCAACAGGCAAACCACTTCATACACTAAAGTATGTGGATAGTGGTCCTGGCAAATTTGTCAACTCAACAAAGGAAACTTTCTTCTGATCTGGACTTCATGTTCTTGTAAATCATTGGGTAAAATGTTTTGAATCTTGCATTGAGTTCCTCATATTACACAAAATGCAGCAGTTACAAGAAAATTGACAATAAGTTAAGCAGCAACCTAACAAAATTGTGGAAGATCTTAAAAAAAAACTGTATTACAATAAAACATTGTTATTGGATGAAGAGGTAAAAAATTAAAACTATTTTCTTTTTTAATACAATTTAAAGTGAATTTTTGAATCAACTAGGAGTGAACAGGACTTCTGTTAGTGTTAAGCAACTCTCAAAATGATGCTGTAATCTCTTTTTTAAAAAAAGGTTGGATAGTTCAAGATAAAATCTGAACAAGAGATGAAAGTCTTAAAAGCCATAAATCCTAAGTATTTATGGAATTATGGAAAATAAAAATTACATTGGTTACTGTACATTTTCTAAATACAGACTTGTAAGTCTATTGTTCACTTTTAAAAAGGTTAACATCAGTAATATAGTTGTACATGTTTCCATGTTGGTTGTGATGGTGATTGACACTGTGTCAGTTTGGTATTCAATTTCTTTTTTACTTCCTTTTGTTCTTTCTTCCATATTTTTCTTTTTCAGTACCATTAATTAGGTCTATGCTTGTCATACACAGTGAAATATTTTGTGAAAATAATATCTTTAATACAGTTGAGATATTCTTGGAGGCCCAAAGGCTAATTTCTACAAACAACTGCACTCCTATGGGAGCAGCTAATCTCAACATTTAACCATTTTCCCATAGTGCAGGTGATTTTTTAAATGAAACTTTAATCCAACATGTATATATTAATTAACCTAAAAGCTACATATTTTGGCAAAAAAATATAAATTCATTGAAAAAGACCTATATAAAATTCAATATGTAATCATAACAATAAATTCCAAGCATCAGCCTTCTAATACTGGATCTTTTGTAAAAAATATGTTGGTAGTCTTCTGAGAATGGATGAAAAAAAAAGCTGAACTCCTCCTACTCACTGAGACAACCATTCTCACCGTAAGTCCAGGGTATAGTTACTTCTAATGACACATGTGCTATACCAGCATCATAGTTGGAAGAACACACAAAGGTGTACAAAAACTGATACACATGATAATACACAATTACAGCCAATGACAGTCCCTGCAACAAAACTGTAGTGTGATCTGTCTGTAAACATTCTTAGCTATCCAACTTCCCTATAGATGCTAGTAGTGGTAATCTCTGTTTTCTTTTTTATCACTCACAGGAACATAAAAGTTTTCACAAATCCAAGCTAACATAAATTCAATAACTATGATATATTTTATCTATTCATCTACAAAGCACAAGGGCAGCTGATGCAATGGCTCAAAATAACAGTTCTGATATCTTACTCTTCCAGTTATTCTGCGGAACTTTATGTAACCTCTCACATTTACTTTTAGCTTCATTCTTACAGAGAATATATTTTAAAACATAGAAAAAAAAACTTTGTTATCAGCTTCACCTTCTCTGTGAAGCAAATACACAGACATTTCTGTTAACAGTTAGTAATTGTCCAAAGATTATCTGTAAGTGCTTATTCAGAGTGAAGCACATAGAAAGTACCACTGTGTTCAACAACAGGTTCTGTATGAAGAAAACTGAGGTCAACACTTATGTGATCATGTCAAATGGTGTGTGGTCATAGTATAAATATTTCTGAGTTCACTATGAATTGTTTACTCAGTATCATGCTTCACACAAAAGAAATTATATTGTGACATTTATTACAGAACAACACAAGAAAATAATTCAAACTACAGGAGCTTTGTTTTCAATAAACTGGATTTGAATCAAATAAAAAAGGTAGCAGGCAAATCACCGAACGAATATTATGCCAGCTGACTGGATTTAGCAAAAACCTACATTTGAATGTATTACATAAAATGTGTAAAGACTGCCAATATCAGGATTAGCACACATAAAATATAAGGATAACACAAAATGAAAATAAAGTTCTATTACCCAACTTATAATTCACTGAGGTGACTGAACGATATGTAGGGTGAAATAGATATGAATCATAAAAACTATGCATAATCCACTGTTGATGAAGGTCCCTTAAAGTTTAGACCAAAGTTAAAGAGAGTGCCGACAGCAAAACAAAGGCAGGAAAACTGCCAGTTTGGGTTGTTGAAATACCACATAACAATTAATTGCTAAACCAGTTTATCCCTTGTATTAATATATATGCAATTTTGTTTTTGAGCAAAAAATAAATAATACATACACTTGTCTGAGTATGCCTTTGTTTAGTGACAGGCCATTTGTATTTTTTGAGCATTATAATAGTTTAATGCCAATTTACAATAATAATCAAATAAGCTCTTTTGTTTTTTAATTTCATACTTTTAAAAAAAATAAAAAAAAACTTTATGGCAACTTTTGCAATGAAGTGCATACACACTACAATGGTAATAACAAAACAACATGTTTACAAATATCAGGTAACCAAACAAGCTAGTGCATTTTATAATGCATGATAATGATTCGGGACCCATTTGCTTAGCTTCATGACTTTCCCAGTTGATGCAAGTGTAAATGAATTGCTTCACCACACATATTAAACATTTGTGAAAGTTCTTGACATGCTGATCTAGAATTATTTTCAACAGTGGCATGTAATTATTCATTATCAATAATGGAGGGTCTTCCTGAACGTAGTGCAACTTCAAGTGATTCATCCATCACCAGGAACAAATTTTTTAAATAATTTCTGTGCTATACATTTTGCTATCACATCTTTTCCAAATGCTGCACATGCTATAGATATATATACACGTAAAAAATTGTGCTCTGCAAACCACTACAAAATAAAACAACTGAATTCTACTGAAAATCGCATGAACTTTTTTGGTTACCTAATATGTAGCTTGATCAAATAAATTTACTCAGAAAAGTTATGCATATTTTATGGATTACACAAAAATAATGTAAATCAAGTGTTTCAGCCAATAAAGGGCAAATGCTGTATTCAGTCTGAAATAATGCATTTTGAGGTTGGAATTATCAGCTATAAAACAAAGGATCCAATACAGTTATTCCAAGTAGTCCAATAATCTTATATCCAGGTTTTCAGCTTCCAAACTAACATAACACAGAAACAAATAAAATTGCTTACTTTCATTGTTTGCCATGGTTCACAGTTGGATTTCACATACACATTTTTACTGTTTCACAACCATATAATGCATATTTGAAATATTATTTGAACTTCTTGGACACAGAGCTCACACATCTTTTAAAGTTTTACCTTTTAAAACTGCCATTATTTTGCCATTTAGTCTCAGAGAATTCTACATGTATACTATTTGCACTTAAAAAAGTCACCAACATGATAAACACACAGTAACAAGGAAATGCATGCAACACATTTCACAAGTACAGCACATACATTTTTTCTATAAAACATATGACTCAAAAAGAAAGGAAAAGAAAATCCTGCTAAAATTCACTTACAGCATAGTTAAACATAGAGTTGTAGGCTGGATCATTAGCCCTGATTTTGCGTAATTCATGTTCTGCAGAAAGAAAGAAAAAAAGTTCACACAAATTGGAGAAAGATAATTAAATTATGCAAACATAGCATTAAGAACTAATAACTTCAATATTCTATATGGTAACTATTTTGCAACATATAAATTTAAGATTATTATTATTTTGTGAAAAACAAGTGCTTTTATTCTTAAGGAATGTCTCTACAAAGTGGACTCATGCCTAATTAAGTTTGTGAATAGCTACTCACCCTATTGAACTGGACACATTTTCCACTGTAGTAATTAGCTTCCCTAACAGAGAGAGAGGGGGGGAGAGGGGGAGAGGGGGGAGTGAGTGAGATAGGGAGAGAGGTAGGGTGAGAGAGAGATTCCATATCTGTTCATGATTCACAATATCACTCATACTTCTTTTAACAACAGTACTTTGTTTCCATTAAACTGAAATTTAAAAAAAAAAAAAAATACTTTGCTATTCTATTAGACAAATGCCAATAGTTTACACTAAGTTCAATGGAATCTGAAAAAATATTTACATAGTTATGATGAATACTTTAAAATGCTAATGTCTACAAGACATATGTGCTAACATATGTTTAAAACAGATAGTTCCTAAGCTCTTCTACGTTCAAACCAGATTTCACCAAAATTACAAGTTGACTCCAGAGTAAATAGAAATATGAATGTCATGTTGATGCTTCAAGGAGGAGGGGGGTGGGAGGCTGTGTTGAGAGCAATTAATTATGTATCTATAAGTGAATGTGTGGGCAGAAAAGCAAGTATATTGCAAAAGAATAATAAAATTAGGTGATAATTTTACTTCACACAAAACAGTGAGAGAAAAGGAACCATACATTGAAAAGTGGGTGACAAAGTGTTGACACCTTGCTTGCTTGTATTTACCACAAAGTTGCACTGTTGAAGTCTAAATACATCTAATCCTATTTCTCACATCAGCGGAAACTTTTCCTAACAGCAACCAGCGCATCTTTAAATTTTATCCTCCACGATCTATGGAGAAGTGCGACAGATTACCAGATAATACTGCTTACAGCAAGAAAGTCTTTCTGATCCTGCAGGATTAAATACATAGTTATGAGAAAGATGGTATAGGCTGAGCTGTATGTGTCTAATGTGAAACACCAGAACAGTTTTCCTGGTTTCTACTGTAAGACTTTATTTTAAGAATTGACAGTAGAAAATGCCTGAACAGCCCACCAAGTGAAAAAGTCTGGTTCTGTGATAGACAATACTGGTCCTGTGGTAGATCATAAGAACAGCATTTTTGGCAACAAAACTGAAATGAGAATGCCTCAAAATGCTGCATGTAGCATGAAGAAATCAGTGAAATAACTATTATGGGTGCGTGTTCTGGTACATTTGATCTAAAGAATCATTCTGTTACATACTCTTATCATTTTGCATTTTTATTACCATATATTTACAGAATACAACGCTGCAGTTCCAATTATCATGTTGGTTTATTATCGGAAAACAATGCCGCAGGTAACATGCCACAAAGGAACTTTTATTAGATGATCATTCCGACCATCCCCCTCCCTCCGCCGATATGGTGGCAGATTACATTGTGTGACTTCATCAAAGATAAATGGTGCAATGAAGGGAGGTGTTAGGAAACTATTCATTTTTAATGCCCTTCAAATCGCTTGCATAATTCACATCAAATAACATCAGAGGTTACAGCGCTGTACATGCGCCAAAAGATTTGCACTAAATGACAATTGTCGCCAATGTTTTATTGCTGTATTTGTCCCATTCTTACTCCTAATGGGTAAAAGACCTTCCGTTAACAGGAAAGGAAGGGAGTGTGAAAGACCGTAAGTGTTTTCCAAGCGCGACATTTGTTATCAAACCCGCACAGTGGGAGGCGAATGCCGTTTATCCTGAGGTTAACACCTTCAGTGGATCGTGTGTTCAGTGAGAAAGACACCACTTGTGAGCGACAGTGGAAGTATGTAAGATTTTGTTGTTCTCCCTGTTGCGGGCTCACCAACTGTGCTAAGCGTAAGGCTGAAAAGAAATCCGTTTTACCCACCCTATCACGAGATAAGAAAAGAAAAAACTAATTAAAAAACATAATTTATTAATTCTAAATAAATATTTTCAAACAGTAAATTATAAACAACTTTCGTGCAAAACGAATGGCCATACTGAATTCATCCCATTCTCGGTAGCTAAACACTGTCAAGAAAGTAATCACATATTTACATTTGAAAAAATGAATGAATCAATCAATCAATCAGTCAATCAATCATACTAAGCTGTTCTCTGAGATTCAGAGATTAGCTCCACAAAGGAAGAGAATCCAACAAATAAATGTTTAACTGAGTATTTACTTTGTATTTTTAATCAGGTAAGTACACCAGTGTGGGAGATTAGCCCAGAGCTGATGGTTTCAGTTGGGCATTCCACCTAAGAATTCTGGAATAAAACCCAGTCAGTGACCAAACACCAAACAGAAATCATCGCTCTTTCCATGTGGTAAGAGCGATGATTTCTGTTTGGTGTTCCTGATCCACGTCAAGTGTTTGTATTAAAACCCAGTGAGTTGGGATCTTTGTGTCAGTTTCCAAGATTCATAGAGGCCCTTGCTAGAGGCAGCTTTAGATCTTTTGGAGCCCTAGGTGCTAAAAGATTCAGAGGCCCATCCCACTTCTTATTGCTTCAGAAATTTTTATTCGTGAGATTAACAAAAAAAAAAAAAAAAAAAAGGTAAAGTCAAGAAAAAGGTCTTTACGCTTTTTAAAATGCCATTCTATCTTCCTATTTTTAGAACGTTTTGTAAGAAACATTGCTAGTGTAATCAGTTTGTCTGTGCACATCGAACTTTTTGTTTTCAAAGATATTTCAAAAATTATTTTTGCGGCTAATAGGAAATCAAAGGATATTAAGTATAATAACAATAAAGTTCTATTGTGAACAAACTATTCAACTTAGAGGGAAAAATTATTTTTATGCCTATCACAGTAGGCTTAATGGTTCCTTCTCAAATATTTAAATTTTCCAATTAGTTCTTTAATTTCCTGCTAGTGGCGCTAAGTCCAAAGAATTTGGTTTTCACATATTTTTCAAAAATTATTTTTACGAATGATAGGGCATAAATATTTATTAAATTTTTGCCCATTTTAAATTTTATTACTAGTTCATAAATTTCTCGCTAGGAATTTTCAAAGTGGAAATTCAGTAAATTTTAGCTTTATGCTACAAAGAGACCATTTCAGTTTCAGCAAAAGTTCTTTCTGAGTTTGATATGTTAGGCAAAACTGATTACTTTAGCACTTTTTCAGTTGCAAATTGCTTGGCAAATTTAAAGCTAAAGCCCTGATAATGGAATTTCTCTAAATTTATCAGAACACTGCATATAAATTTTTATAAAGTTGGAATGCGTTTCAATTACAGAACTTGCTCTTTTCCATTGCTTCAGCTTTGGTAAATTATCTTGTTTTTGTGTTATGAGCAAATAAGTAGGCAACGAGCATGGTATCAAGCAAAAATAAAATACTTGAACACACTGGCAACTGGAAAAGTCCTTCACATTAGAAAATTCGGGTAAAATGCAATTTGTGCGCAGTACTTCACTTGAAGAGGGTGGACTACTTTTCGTGGAGGAGTTTTTCTGTGGCGAACAATTCCCTACATCGAAGAGATTCAGTCATCCATGGCATAGACGAATGCCATGGACCAAGAAACTTGTACAGTAAGAATTTAATCAGTCAGTGCAGGAAAGCGAGAATGTGTTTCTGGAAAGCATTTGACTTTTTTCATCGGAAAATTGAGAAGATCTGCATTTTTTTTTTATTCTGTCAAAAAGATGCTTGAGATCGTTTTTATATCTGCACTGCAGTTATCAGAAACAGAAGCATAAGGATTAAATGCAGAAGATCCGATTTGAAAATGGATAAGGAGGAACCATAGCTTTATCAATATCAAATCAAGGGAAGAGAAAGTAATAAGAAAAGTAGTAAGAGAATTTCTTTGCAAAATAGAAATTTCTTTTAACACTATTAAACAGAAAAAAAAAAGATAAGTTGTGTGATATTCGAGAATTTCTTTATTTTTTCAGCCTAAATATTAACTCTTTAGGCTTAGGCTGGTTAGGGGGATTACGGATGAGAAAGAACTTGATTACCCTACCCCAAAGGGAAAAAAACAATTAACAGCAAACATCCTTGATCATCAAGCCGGCATCTACAAGCACTCCTCATCACAACTTAGAGGGGAGAAAAGAGGAAAATGTCCAACACAGATGTTTTCCTTTTGCTGAAAGTAGCATGAAAGTACTTTATATAACAGCAGGCCAGTTATGTATTTGCCTTAAACAATCAAAAGTGTGGGAAGCGTAAATCCTTCCTCCACCTACCACTAAAAGGAAGGCTAAATTATTTTAACTATTCCTTTCAAAACAAGAACATCGATAAGCACTCGGAAATTTGGACTATCAACAAAGCAAGAAAAAGTATATACTACTAATATCAGAAAGTGAATTATCAATTGACAATACAAACAAAGTGGTTGCTTCAAGGAATGATTTGTTTCTGTCTGTGAAAATCAAAACAAAACTGACAATCCATTTATACGTTTTTGGGGCCCCTCAAACTTTGGGGCCCTAGGTGCTGGCCTAGTCAAAAATACACCACTGGCCCTTGTTCTGTCGTGTGTCACATGATTGCATTGAGGAATGCACCATGGAGGCAAACCCATCTCTCGCCTTTGAAAAAGTGAAGTTTACAGACTAACCGCATTAAACCATCAAATTTGATATATTGGAAGCTTTCCACATATAAAATTCTTCGCAACTTATAAACGAAATGGCATTCACAACCACTTCAATAAAGCATGCGGCGGCAAATGATGACAACAACAAAACATTTACCATCAGCCATGATGTGTTGATGTTTTTCTATTAGTGGTGTCGAGAATTAGGGCCCAGTCTTCGGTTCCAATATGCGAAAAAAATCACACATCTCCGCATTCTTGTCTCCAAGAATGATTCTTTAAATTTTTCCTCTCAATAACCTTTTTCTGAATTTCATTCTTTGAAGCAAACTGAGCGACATGAAAAAAAAATTTTTCCCCACTTTCTTAAACATTGGTTAACAGATTTAGAGGAAATTGTGTAGTTATAGTTTTTGTACGTGTACTGTATATGTATGTGTCTTTGGAACGAGAGCTAGAAAGAATTTAAACATATATAAATGGCTTAAAATTACTTTTAGTCTATGGGTGAAACTAGAACATGTGTGAACTAAATTATTCACTTCATTTCAAAACTTAAATTTATATATATATATATATATATATATATATATATATATATATATTTATATATATATATATATATCATCATCATCATCATTGTCAACCATTATCAATCCACTGCTGGACGAAGGTCTCCCCAAGTTTCCTCCACAACGGTCTGTCTTGTGCCAGTCTCCTCCATGTCACTCCCGCATACTTTCGAATTTCATCCACCCATCTCCCATGTGGTCTTCTTCTGGGTCTTTTCCTGTCCCTTGGAATCCAATCTAAAATTTCGGCTGTCCATCGATGGTCTGTTCTTCTGGCAGTATGTCCAGCCCATTGCCATTTCAGGGATTTAACTCTGATCATGATGTCTTCCACTCTTGTCATTTTTCGGATCCACGTGTTCCTCTTCTTATCTCTCCTGGTTACACCAAGCATGCACCTCTCCATGCATTCTTTGAGTTGTCTGCAGCCTTTGTATGTCTCTTTTAGCTAAGGTCCACGTCTCTGCACCATACGTAAGCACTGGAAGGATGCATTGATCAAACACTTTTCTTTTAAGACATAATGGCACATTGCTCTTGAAAATTTATGCTGTTTCTTCCAAAAGCTCTCCAGGCAAGTTTTGTACGCCGATTAATTTCTTCACCAATGTGACCCTCACTTGATATCTGCTGTCCAAGATAAACGTACGTGTCTGTTATCTCCAGCTTTTCTCCATCAATCGATAAATCTTCATTTCTTGTAAAAGCATTGTACATCACTTTTGTCTTCTGAAAGTTCATTTTTAATCCTACATTTTTACTCTTGTCAGCAAGTTCCTGAATCATACTCTGTAGCTCTGATGGGGTAGTTGCAAAAATGACTATGTCATCAGCAAAATGAAGGTGGGTTAGATAATCTCCATTAATCTTTATCCCTTTGTTTTCCCAGTTCAGTGATTGAAAGACATTTTCCAATGTTGCATTAAAGAGCTTCGGAGATATGGTGTCACCTTGTCTCACTCCTTTTCCAATTTTTATGTGTGTTGTATTTTCAAACAGCCGAATCTTTGCACTTGCATTTTCATAGATGTTATTAATAATATTAACGTATGCATCTTCAATACCGCAGGATTTCAGAGCCATTGCAACTGCTGATGGTTTCACCGAATCAAAGGCTTTTTCATAATCGATAAAAGCCATGCACAATGGAAGCTCATATTCCCTCGCTCTTTCAATTAGTTCTCTCAGTACGTGGATATGATCTATTGTGCTGTAGCCACTCCTGAATCCAGCTTGTTCTCTCGGTTGAGCCATGTCCAGTGTCACCTTCAAGCGGTGTGAAAGAACTTTAGTGAAGATTTTATAAACCACTGATAGGTCTGTAGTTCCTGAGATCCTCAATGTCACCTTTTTTATGTAGCAAGATCATTTTAGCGTTGTTCCAATCCTCAGGAATTTTCCCTTCATTAAGGCATCGAGTGAAAATTTGGGCGAGTACTGTTTCGATTTCTCCACTTGCTTCTTGTATGATGTCTACAGTAATTCCATCTTCTCCTGGAGCTTTTCCCCGCTTCATGTTCTTGATTGCATGTGCAACTTCTGCTGAAAGGACTGGAAGAACTCTGGTACTGGTACCTTTCATGATGTCTGGAGTACATGTATCATCCCTTTCATATAATTTGGAGTAGAAATCTTTCACTCTTGTCAAAATTTCGCTTCTATTTCTTGTTACAGAACCAACTTCTTTTCTCAGTGCCATAATCTGTTTTTTCCCCTTTACTGAGATGTCCCTTTGCTATCTTTAGGCTTTGGTTGTTTTCAATTGCTTTCCTTACTAGTTCACAGTTGAATTTCCTTACGTCTTCAGTGATACTTTTTCGTAATATATATATATATTATGGCCAAACCCCTCCAAAATGACTCCACAACTTAAATCTTGGCCCTCAGTCTCCGGCAGCTGGAATGTACCTGGCCAAGGCCAGTGCGACATGAAGGCAGAGGGTGCTAAGAATCCCCGGAGGACCTGACTAGGCTGCCATCTGATGCTGACCTTGGCTACTTATAACGGACGCTCCTTATCTTCTGATTCAAGGCTTCTTGAATTGGAAGAGGAACTACAAAGGATCAAGTGGGACATCGTCGGGCTAAGTGAGGTAAGGAGAAAAGGAGAAGATCTCATTGAACTGAAAAGTGGACATCTCTTCTACTATCGTGGGACAGATACTGGCAGAACTAGTGGTGTTGGATTTATAATAAACAAGAAACTGAAGGATAAAGTTGTAGAAGTTGAAAGTTCCTCTGACAGAGCTGCACGACTCGTTATCAACTCTCGAGAAGATACCAGGCTCAGATTATTCAAACTTATGCACCCACCACAAGTCATCCTGAAGAAGAAATTGAAGAATTTTATGAGGAAATTCGTCATCTAAATAATAAAGGTAAGCAGCACTTGAAGATAATTATGGGAGATTTCAATGCAAAAATAGGGCAACGGCAACAGAATGAAACTTCAGTAGGTAAATTCGGTCACGGCAACAGAAACCAGCGTGGAAATACTCTCGTAGAGTTTGCAGAGGCAGAAGGGTTTTTCATCTTGAACTCCTTTTTCAAGAAAAAGCCACACAGGAAATGGACATGGAGACATCCAAATGGGACGACAAGTAAAATTGATTTTATTATGTGTAACAAAAAATTCGTCATAGAAGACTGCAGTGTGCTAAACAAGTTCAACACAGGCAGTGACCATAGATTGGTGAGATGTAAGATGCACCTCAACACTAAACTTGAACGTAGCAAGCTCATAAGACAAACAAAATGTATTGACATAACCAACCTTAAAAAACACCATAATACCTTCAAATTGGAACTGAAGAACAGATTCTCTGCATTAGAAGGCCTAACATCAGAAGAAGTGGATATTTCTGAAGTTAACAGAAAAGTAACCAAAGCTCTTATGGAAACAGCAACAAAATTAGCTGGGTCTAAGAACAAATTACATGTGAACAAATTATCAGGAAAAACCAAAATGTTGATACAAAAAAGAAGAGAGATGAGGACAACTAAAGAAGATGTGACTTCCAAAGTGGAATATATAGAGCTATGCAAGACAGTACGAAAGAGTATCACTGAAGACGTAAGGAAATTCAACTGTGAACTAGTGAGGAAAGCAATTGAAAACAACCGAAGCCTAAAGATAGCAAAGGGACATCTCAGTAAGGGAAAAAAACAGATTATGGCACTGAGAAAAGAAGATGCTTCTGTAACAAGAAATAGAGGCGAAATTTTGACAAGAGTGAAAGATTTCTACTCCAAATTATATGAAAGGGATGATACATGTACTCCAGGCATCATGAAAGGTACCAGAGTTCTTCCAGTCCTTCCAGCAGAAGTTGCACATGCAATCAAGAACATGAAGCGGGGAAAAGCTCCAGGAGAAGATGGAATTACTGTAGACATCATACAAGCAAGTGGAGAAATCGAAACAGTACTCGCCCAAATTTTCACTCGATGCCTTAATGAAGGGAAAATTCCCGAGGATTGGAACAACGCTACAATGATCTTGCTACATAAAAAAGGTGACATTGAGGATCTCAGGAACTACAGACCTATCAGCCTCCTATCAGTGGTTTATAAAATCTTCACTAAAGTTCTTTCACACCGCTTGAAGGTAACACTGGACATGGCTCAACCGAGAGAACAAGCTGGATTCAGGAGTGGCTACAGCACAATAGATCATATCCACGTACTGAGAGAACTAATTGAAAGAGCGAGGGAATATGAACTTCCATTGTGCATGGCTTTTATCGATTATGAAAAAGCCTTTGATTCGGTGAAACCATCAGCAGTTGCAATGGCTCTGAAATCCTGCGGTATTGAAGATGCATACATTAATATTATTAATAACATCTATGAAAATGCAAGTGCAAAGATTCTGCTATTTGAAAATACAACACACATAAAAATTGGAAAAGGAGTGAGACAAGGTGACACCATATCTCCGAAACTCTTTAATGCCACATTGGAAAATGTCTTTCAATCACTGAACTGGGAAAACAAAGGGATAAAGATTAATGGAGATTATCTAACCCACCTTCGTTTTGCTGATGACATAGTCATTTTTGCAACTACCCCATCAGAGCTACAGAGTATGATGCAGGAACTTGCTGACAAGAGTAAAGAAGTGGGATTAAAAATGAACTTTCAGAAGACAAAAGTGATGTTCAATGCTTTTACAAGAAATGAAGATTTATCGATTGATGGAGAAAAGCTGGAGATAACAGACACGTACGTTTATCTTGGACAGCAGATATCAAGTGAGGGTCACATTGGCGAAGAAATTAATCAGCGTACAAAACTTGCCTGGAGAGCTTTTGGAAGAAACAGCATAAATTTCAAGAGCAATATGCCATTATGTCTTAAAAGAAAAGTGTTTGATCAATGCATCCTTCCAGTGCTTACGTATGGTGCAGAGACGTGGACCTTAGCTAAAAGAGACATACAAAGGCTGCAGACAACTCAAAGTAGCATGGAGAGGTGCATGCTTGGTGTAACCAGTAGAGATAAGAAGAGGGACATGCGGATCCGAAAAATGACAATAGTGGAAGACATCATGATCAGAGTTAAATCCCTGAAATGGCAATGGGCTGGACATACTGCCAGAAGAACAGATCATCGATGGACAGCCGAAATTTTAGATTGGATTCCAAAGGACAGGAAAAGACCCAGAAGAAGACCACATGGGAGATGGGTGGATGAAATTCGAAAGTATGCGGGAGTGACATGGAGGAGACTGGCACAAGACAGACCGTTGTGGAGGAAACTTGGGGAGACCTTCGTCCAGCAGTGGATTGATAATGGTTGACAATGATGATGATGATGATATATATATGTATATAAATATATATATATATATGTAGTAAATGGGATGTAATGTCAGGTGATGCGTAACATCACAGCCTCTCCTTGACAAATGTCAACCCCGCCTTCTCGTGGTACATCCTGTTCCCACTAAAGGGGCTCTGACGACCGCCAATAGCGGTATAACTATACCATCGGGATTAGAGGAAATGTTATCCCACACTCACCAACCCGCTTGGCCAGCGTGGTGAGTTATGGCCAAACCCCTCCAAAATGACTCCACAACTTAAATCTTGGCCCTTAGTCTCCGGCAGCTGGAATGTACCTGGCCAAGGCAGCGGCCAGTGCGACATGAAGGCAGAGGGTGCTAAGAATCCCCGGAGGACCGGACTAGGCTGCCATCTGATGCTGACCTTGGCTACTTATAACGGACGCTCCCTATCTTCTGATTCAAGGCTTCTTGAATTGGAAGAGGAACTACAAAGGATCAAGTGGGACATCGTCGGGCTAAGTGAGGTAAGGAGGAAAGGAGAAGATCTCATTGAACTGAAAAGTGGACATCTCTTCTACTATCGTGGGACAGATACTGGCAGAACTAGTGGTGTTGGATTTATAATAAACAAGAAACTGAAGGATAAAGTTGTAGAAGTTGAAAGTTCCTCTGACAGAGCTGCACGACTCGTTATCCAACTCTCGAGAAGATACCAGGCTCAGATTATTCAAACTTATGCACCCACCACAAGTCATGCTGAAGAAGAAATTGAAGAATTTTATGAGGAAATTCGTCATCTAAATAATAAAGGTAAGCAGCACTTGAAGATAATTATGGGAGATTTCAATGCAAAAATAGAGCAACGGCAACAGAATGAAACTTCAGTAGGTAAATTCGGTCACGGTAACAGAAACCAGCGTGGAAATACTCTCGTAGAGTTTGCAGAGGCAGAAGGGTTTCTGATCTTGAACTCCTTTTTCAAGAAAAAGCCACACAGGAAATGGACATGGAGACATCCAAATGGGACGACAAGTGAAATTGATTTTATTATGTGTAACAAAAAATTCGTCATAGAAGACTGCAGTGTGCTAAACAAGTTCAACACAGGCAGTGACCATAGATTGGTGAGATGTAAGATGCACCTCAACACTAAACTCGAACGTAGCAAGCTCATAAGACAAACAAAATGTATTGACATAACCAACCTTAAAAAACACCATAATACCTTCAAATTGGAACTGAAGAACAGATTCTCTGCATTAGAAGGCCTAACATCAGAAGAAGTGGATATTTCTGAAGTTAACAGAAAAGTAACCAAAGCTCTTATGGAAACAGCAACAAAATTAGCTGGGTCTAAGAACAAATTACATGTGAACAAATTATCAGGAAAAACCAAAATGTTGATGCAAAAAAGAAGAGAGATGAGGACAACTAAAGAAGATGTGACTTCCAAAGTGGAATATATAGAGCTATGCAAGACAGTACGAAAAAGTATCACTGTAGACGTAAGGAAATTCAACTGTGAACTAGTAAGGAAAGCAATTGAAAACAACCAAAGCCTAAAGATAGCAAAGGGACATCTCAGTAAGGGAAAAAAACAGATTATGGCACTGAGAAAAGAAGATGGTACTGTAACAAGAAATAGAGGCGAAATTTTGACAAGAGTGAAAGATTTCTACTCCAAATTATATGAAAGGGATGATACATGTACTCCAGGCATCATGAAAGGTACCAGAGTTCTTCCAGTCCTTCCAGCAGAAGTTGCACATGCAATCAAGAACATGAAGTGGGGAAAAGCTCCAGGAGAAGATGGAATTACTGTAGACATCATACAAGAAGCAAGTGGAGAAATCGAAACAGTACTCGCCCAAATTTTCACTCGATGCCTTAATGAAGGGAAGATTCCTGAGGATTGGAACAACGCTACAATGATCTTGCTACATAAAAAAGGTGACATTTAGGATCTCAGGAACTACAGACCTATCAGCCTCCTATCAGTGGTTTATAAAATCTTCACTAAAGTTCTTTCACACCGCTTGAAGGTAACACTAGACATGGCTCAATCGAGAGAACAAGCTGGATTCAGGAGTGGCTACAGCACAATAGATCATATCCACGTACTGAGAGAACTAATTGAAAGAGCGAGGGAATATGAACTTCCATTGTGCATGGCTTTTATCGATTATGAAAAAGCCTTTGATTCGGTGAAACCATCAGCAGTTGCAATGGCTCTGAAATCCTGCGGTATTGAAGATGCATACTTTAATATTATTAATAACATCTATGAAAATGCAAGTGCAAAGATTCGGCTGTTTGAAAATACAACACACATAAAAATTGGAAAAGGAGTGAGACAAGGTGACACTATATCTCCGAAGCTCTTTAATGCCACATTGGAAAATGTCTTTCAATCACTGAACTGGGAAAACAAAGGCATAAAGATTAATGGAGATTATCTAACCCACCTTCGTTTTGCTGATGACATAGTCATTTTTGCAACTGCCCCATCAGAGCTGCAGAGTATGATGCAGGAACTTGCTGACAAGAGTAAAGAAGTGGGATTAAAAATGAACTTTCAGAAGACAAAAGTGATGTTCAATGCTTTTACAAGAAATGAAGATTTATCGATTGATGGAGAAAAGCTGGAGATAACAGACACTTACGTTTAACTTGGACAGCAGATATCAAGTGAGGGTCACATTGGTGAAGAAATTAATCGGCGTACAAAACTTGCCTGGAGAGCTTTTGGAAGAAACAGCATAATTTTCAAGAGCAATATGCCATTATGTCTTAAAAGAAAAGTGTTTGATCAATGCATTCTTCCAGTGCTTACGTATGGTGCAGAGACGTGGACCTTAGCTAAAAGAGACATACAAAGGCTGCAGACAACTCAAAGAATGCATGGAGAGGTGCATGCTTGGTGTAACCAGGAGAGATAAGAAGAGGAACACGTGGATCCGAAAAATGACAAGAGTGGAAGACATCATAATCAGAGTTAAATCCCTGAAATGGCAATGGGCTGGACATACTGCCAGAAGGACAGATCATCGATGGACAGCCGAAATTTTAGATTGGATTCCAAGGGACAGGAAAAGACCCAGAAGAAGACCACATGGAAGATGGGTGGATGAAATTCGAAAGTATGCGGGAGTGACATGGAGGAGACTGGCACAAGACAGACCGTTGTGGAGGAAACTTTGGGAGACCTTCGTCCAGCAGTGGATTGATAATGGTTGACAATGATGATGATGTAGTAAATTATGAACATTGGAATCGTAAAGTGAACTCGTGCATAATTAATTAAATTAAATTAAGCTTACATTATGACTGAGATTAAATACTGTGTGGTGAAGAAGCATTTATTGGTACAAAAGTTCAGGTGTGTTAGCAAGACACAACAAGAATTTGGTATAGAATTGTGCACTATGTCAATAGAATGATTTTTTTTAAGGAAATTAATTTTTTTTTCCCGAATTCTGAAATTTCTTATTCAGCAATTTGTAAATGAAATGATGTGAATTTTTTTGGAATTGTGTTTCGAGAAATATTAAGTGTTCATGATGTAAAATTTTTTTGTGAATATTAGAGATTTCTGGGATTGGCACTATTTCATTTTTTTTTCACTAGACAGCGAGTCGCCAAAATCAGAGATAAAAATTCTGCTTCCTGTAAGCCCAGAAATTCCTTTGGAAGAGGTCACCTTGCAAAACTTGAATACAAGAGAATCCCCAGGGCATAGCAGGTGGAATTTCAAGAATTTTTTGCAAAGTCGTGGTCAAGGGCCATGCAGGACTAACAGGTTCTTCAACCCCCCCCTCGTGAACACCTTTCCCTCAAGTTACAGAAAGCATGAAAGAGGACTTTCAGCCAATAGCGTAGCTGAAAGCCATAGCGTCCTTTTGGCGCCTGCGCGCCAGAGCTTGGTAAAAGTTTGAGCCAAGGGGAGATTTTCTCTCTTGACCCTTCACTCACTCTCTTGCTCTTGAGTTTTTCAGAGGGTAACACCTCACTTGCTTTGTGTGGGACTGAGGTCAGCAACCGCTGACCGGCAAAAAGGAAGTTCATGGGGCGAACTTATAAATCACTCTGCAGTTGACCGTGATGTGAGATTTCACCTCCCGCGCCCGCTTGCCTCTTGGTTATTTTAAAGAAAAATTGGTCATTCCAAACTCACTCGTATGATGATGGCTGCTCCACTCTTTGCTACGTCCGAATTGGAAAAAAATGATCTGTTTTCTACAAGCTGAGCTTAACTGAGGGACGTGATGCATAATGCTCTCGGCTTCTACCAATGGAGTCCTATCAAGAGTCACGTTGCAAACATTCTCACCGACACTAAACCACGGCTGGAAGAAGCCTCGACGGCCATTTTTTCTTTGGCTGCCCTACTGCATCCAAGTAAAATGAAGGGTGACCAGAAGCCCCCTGAAAACTGATAACTGGAAATGGCGGTAGTTAACTCACCGACCCTCATGACAAAGGAATTTCCTGCACATAAAAAAAAAAAAAAAAAAAAAAAAAAACTTTGCTAAAATATTATTTTTTGGCAACCAGTATCACGTATTCTTTGATTCTCTTGATTCGAAAAAAACAAACAAACTCGGACTTGCTCTACCTTCAGCCCAAGTAGCGGGTGATTATATACAACAAAAAAAAAAAAATTATCCTGCAAAAATGGGGTGTTTTCCTCTTAATCCAACACAGCACTGTGATATAAATTACTCAAAAAGTTAATTTTTCTTTTGTTGAGGGGTAATGCATTAATTACACTCTGAAAACCACATGGTATTAATTTTATTTTTGGCTAAGTGTATTATTCTTTTGTATTGTGCATGATGTCTTGTGAAGGTACCTAAAAAAGGGAAATGTCAAGTGTAGAACACATATTTTTCTTACTAAACAAATGATAATTGAATAACACTGAAATTTTAATAATAAATTACAAATTGAAATGTTAAAATTTTGAATACCAGGGAAATCAAAAAAATTGTATAATCGATCTGAAATATACAACCATCAAAATTGAAATTGGACTCAAACTCATTTTTGACATTCCTGGGTGATTTGTGAAAATAAAACAAAAGAAACAAAAATCTGTAAAATTCTCAACAAAATTCTGATCAGGCGAGAGGCCTGATCAACATTAAATATAACTGCTAGTCAGTTTATACAACTAAAAATTTTGAGTCACTTTTATTACTTGTTTATGTGTGTTCAGTGAATCCAAGGTATTGATAGAAAAAGTCTTGGGAAATTTTT
This sequence comes from Macrothele yani, assembly GCA_039090855.1. Classification (NCBI taxonomy): domain Eukaryota; kingdom Metazoa; phylum Arthropoda; class Arachnida; order Araneae; family Macrothelidae; genus Macrothele; species Macrothele yani. Next base: position 83,339,354 of record CM076990.1, read on the forward strand.
TTTTTTTGGTCAAGCTCATAAATCACCTCTGCACTTGGCAGAGTTCATGGATCTGAGCCGGGTAAGTTTTAAGCCACATATACTTTGACAACGCAAATTTTACTGTTTTTACATACATTTCTCTTTTGTTCTTCCACTAGTTATTTTTTTTATACATCACGTACCATATTGTACCACATTATTCGATAAGAGTATATTTACACTGTAACACATGGTCATAGTGACCGAGATTTAATATTTGAACAAAATTCCTTTATATCAGCCACGTTGATGATGACATTAAACGCAATTTGAAATTTGAATATTTACGTGCCATTCAACTTGAAGAAGCTGGGCCAAAAAACAGTGAAACTTTGGTCGACAAGAAAAATGAAACAATTGTGATTAAACACTGTGGTCTTTAATTTTACAATTTGTAACAAAAAGGGCTTGTCACTCAGACTACAGGTGCCTCTTTAATTTTTCTGCGTTGATTTCAAGTCTCGTGATGGAAACAGGAGAAGCCATCTCCTATGACTTTATTTAGAGGACTGCCCTCTTGATCAAGGAATTCCCATTCACTTTACACTAGAACTATTACAATTCCAGACCTGCCAACCTCCCAGAATCAAAAAACGTAACACTCAGATAGAAAAATCGTAACACGACGCGTGATGATAATTTTTGAAGCCTATTTCAGCTATACAAATTCTTGACGATGAGAATGTAGGGATTTTTTTCCCTACACCAAAATTTTATTGAGAAACTAATTAAATCTAATCAGCACACACTTTTATGTTGTTAATTACTAGAAAAAAATTGCTATTACGGGAGAAATCCTCACTCCGCCTAACTTCCGTTTCCGGAAATTTTGAGAGGCGGAAAACTTGCATTTTAGGAGGTCTGCAAGATGGTTTCATTGGGTTCTGGGGACATCGTTTTTGTCTGCAGAACCAAAATAAACCTGCGATGTGCATCGGCCGTCGCCGCGATTCTGCTACGAGGATTAGTAGAAAAAGAATCTGCGCTGTACGTCGGCCGTCGCCGCGATTCTTCTACAGGGGTGGTTACAAAATAAATCTGCGATGTACGTCGGCCATCAGCGCGATTCTGCTACGGAGATGAGTACAAAATAAACCTGCGATGTACGTCGCCGCAATTCTTCTACGGGGATGAATACAAAAAAAAAAAAAAAAAACTGCGATGTATGTCGGCCGTCGCCGCTATTCTGCTACGGGGATGAGTACAAAATAAACGTACGGCGACGTGAAGGACGATGTCCGTCGCCCGTCGCCGCGATTCTTCTACGGGGATGAGTACAAAATAAACCTGCGATGTACGTCGCCGCGATTCTTCTACGGGGATGAGTACAAAATAAACCTGCGATGTACGTCACCGCGATTCTTCTACGGGGATGAGTACAAAATAAATCTGCGATGTACGTCGGCCGTTGACGCGATTCTGCTACGGGGATCAGTACAAAATAATTCTGCGACGTACATCGTCCTTCGCGAGAAAAAAAAAAAAAAAAATACGGTTACGGAAGAAATCCTCACTACGCCTAACTTCCGTTTTCGGACATTTTGAAAGGCGGAAAACTTGCATCTATGATAGGGAGTTTGCAGGATGGTTTAATAGGGTTCTGGGGATGTCGTTTTTGTCTGCAGGACCAAAATAAATCTGCGACGTACGTCGCCCGTCGCCGCCATTCTGCTACAAGGCATCTGTCTGAAAAGGGAAAAAATGGGGGAAAACATGACTATTTAAAAAAAAATCGTATTTTTGGCTGCAAAATCGTATTAGCGTACTGCAGCATGATTTATCGTACTAAATACGATAAAATCGTAACAGCTGGCAGATCTGCAATTCCTGAGGCGCCTTACAATGTGATCGGACTCATTTCTGCAATACAAACATTCGGATAAGATATGAGTAGGCTCAGAGAAGTAGTTATAAATAAAAAAAGTGCCTTAGTGGTGAACGGACAAGGAAAAATTACTCTCAAAAATTTTAAAATCTTATTCGTTTTTTTTTTATTATTTATAATTATTTTTTATTTTCATTACTAATTACCAATATCAATTTATATTAAAACTGCATAATCTGAGCAATTTTAAATAATTGGAAGAATGCAACGTCAGAAACATATGCTAAGATTATAATTTTTTTATTTAAATACGGTTCTGTGTAGGTCTATAGGATTTTAAATAACATTGGGAATACTTGTGACTTAACAGAGTAATATCAAATCAATATGACTAATGCGCTGCTTTTACTAAGATTACGTAGTACACGGGGAAGATTTCTTGTTGCCCGTAAGGAGTCAGTGAGTGAGCTTAAGAGATTACTTTTATTGGAGCCGATACCAATGGCGAGTTGTTTTGTACAATGTCCATCACTACCGTTTGTTCTCTGAACACTGAGATCTTAACCCCACGGAGTAGCCATCTCCTACAAATTTATTTTGACTGCAGCCTAGACAAAGAAGTTCACATTAGTTTTGTGATTGAATCTTGTGATTTGTGGGACACCCTACTGCGTTATCCAACTGTGTTGATCAATCTACACAATATCTTTTGTTTGTTTGTTTCTGGGTTTAAGAAGTACCATAAGTAACTCGTATGCTTATATGCAGTCGCTCGTCCCTAATTTCGGGTCAGTTGTTCCAGGGAAGAGACAGATCCAGTACTTTTGGCTACGCACACCACCCATGACTCATCCGGGATTCAGTCTTAGCTCGGAAGAATGGTCAGAAGCCAGCGCCTCAGACCACTATACCACCGGAACAGCCATTTGTGTAGTATGAACCTTCGGTTAAGATTCAGTATATTTGCATACAGAACACAGCTGTCCCTATTTTTGCATACATGATCATTTAAGAAAGTTCCTTTTCCCTGATTCTCTTGCCATGTAACCACGAAAAGTGTCTTGGCGGCGCAAAGTCCAGATAAATAGTGCCTTAGCGCCGCTAAGCCCCTTCTACATCATTGAGTAGGCTCTCATATAAGACACAGTAATCCTTATTATCCTGTACAAGATGAAAGTGCCTTAACGTCGATAAGCCTAGAAAGAAAGAGCTAAAATTTAATTAAATACAAATAGCAAGATATTCCCAACAGTTGTGGCTAAGGTATAGAGGACTCAGTCTTTCTTTGAGAGTGTTCCTGACTCCATTATATCTGCAACACTTAAACCTGAGACAAGCACCATGGATCTGACTCAACAAATAATCTAGTACCCCAACTGCAGTGCGAAAAACACGTAGTCTCACCCTTTGTTTGGAAGGAGTAAGATATAAAAAGGAAATGAACACCCAGTAGATGAAACAGCAGAGATAGGGGGATGAGCATGTTGACATTGGCGTCCCCAATGCAGAGTGGAATAGACCCAAACCGAACGCAGGCGATAAATAGGCGGACAGCAGGGCTTTCCAATAGTGCGGGCCGCGGGTGGTCTGTTGGTCAGCGTTTGTGACTGCCATGGAGATAACCTCAGGTTCGATCCTGGGCAGGTACGAACCACTAAATACCCGCCGTGCGTCGGATGGGCACGTAAAGCCGTCGGACCCCGGGTACTGACCCCCCCGGTAATAGATAAGGGCGTCTTCTTCCCCCTTTCCACCTCGCTTCCGTGTGACTTTCCTATCGGGCACTGTAGCCCAAATCTCCTAGCTTCCTATTTCTAAGGGTTGTTTAAGACCTGGGGTCAGACACTTCCTTCCTAAAATCCTCTACACATGATCATTTGATCTTTCCAACAGTGTATCGCAATCGACGAAACATGGTGATCTGAGCGACTTTGATCGCGGGCGCATTGTCGGAGCAAAACAGAAGGGTCATTTTATCGTCCAATCGGTAAGAACCCTGGGGCAACCGTATCAAGGGTGTACCGCGAGTATACCATCGACGGACATAACAGCGCCCAGAGAGAAAGCGGGGGCCGATCACACGTAACTGATGATCCGGGTCGACGTAGACTCTCCAGGCTCGAACAGACCGTCCTCCCGGCAATAGCGGCGCAAATCACATCTAGGTTAAAGTCGGAGGCCCAAGCAGCGTCAGCGAGCGAACGGTACGGCTCACGCTGCATATCCTGGGCTACGTGAGCCGACGCCCTACTCGTGTGCCACTGCTGATTGCTCGTCATCGGACATTACGTCTCGCCCGTTGAGAACTGGACCTCTGCACAGTGGCGCCGCGTCGTGTGTTCAGATGAGTCCCGTTTCCAGCTGTACCGAGCTGATGGGAGGGTGCGGGTGTGGCGTCGACAACAGCACGAGGCCATGGGTATGTCGTGCAAGGTCGGCTTTGTTCAAGGCGGTGGTGGCTCTGTGATGGATTGGGGAGCCTTCTCGTGGGACACATCAGGTCCTTCAGTTGATCTGCAGAGGTCCTTACCGCTGTATGTGCTGGCTGATCGCCTACACTCCTTCATGGCTTTACAACATCCTGCGGCGGATGGTCTGTTTCAGAAAGACAATGCGCCGCAACCACCCATGCAATGGCTCGAGGAACAATCATCTGAGTTTGGAACCATCCAGTGGACCCCAAGGTCCTTGATTTAAACCCTATGGAAGCTCTCTGAAATGCTGTAGACGGAACATCAGATCCATGGATCGTGGACTATGCTGCAATAAGCATGGCTGGCATTATCTACGGAAACCCTCCGGCATCTAGTGGAATCGATGCCCCAGCGTGTATAGACTGTTATCCGCACTAGAGGAGGACCAACACGCTGTTTGGTAGGTATCTCTAATGTTTCGTCCATTGAGTGTACATCGCATCTAATAGGTTTCTAAGAAGGTGACTGTCTTTCACAATTTTTTAAGGTGGGTGTTAAAAATTTTTCAGGTCCACGGTATTTCACCTGCCTTTATGATAGCGGTCTCTGTTGTTATTACTATTATATGCTACAAAAAATTCTCAAGTAGAAAACAAAATAACTTTTTAGATAGAAAAAAAAAACCAAAAAAAAAAAAAAAAACATCTATACAGACATCACTCTCAGTCTTCAACTTTCAGTAGTCTTACAGTAAAATGCAACCATCTTAGGACGATTTTATTTCGCCTCAGTTTTCATCATAAGTGAAATGGTGTTCATTTTTTTCCCTTTCGATTTTTTATTTTTGTTTCCAAGTTAACGACCTTCGTGAGCATCTAACATTACACGCAGTTACCCATTCGGAATTTAAGGCTCTACGAGACCCGCCATCTTGTATTACTGCCTTCTCTTGTTAACCAACGGGCAAGCGTATTTCACAAATTGCTCGGGCAATTTTGCATATTTTGGAACACCGTTTGTGCCTAACGCAAGATATATGATAAATAAAGAGTTCCCTGGTTTCACATTTTCATTTTGGACTCTTTTTTTAAGTATTTTTTATTAATTAATAAAACTATGGAAGACGCCTTGGTACGACTTTCGCTGCAGATAAAAAAATGAAGGGAAAGGTCAATAAAAATTCCGAAACCAGGGAACTCTTTATTTATCATATATCTTGCGTTAGGCATAAACGGTGTTCCAAAATATGCAAAATTGCCAGAGCAATTTGTGAAATACGCTTGCCCGTTGGTTAACAAGAGAAAGCAGCAATACAAAATGGCGGGTCTCGTAGAGTCTTAAGGCCACTGATTCCAAGGACGGCAGAAACCTAGCACCGTACGCACAACACTAATTCAGGCCTAACTCCGACGATTAGCCAGAACTATTCAATAGTAAGTAAGCACCTCTGACTACTGGACGGGCGTTTGTACAGGGGCCAAAACGGATTCTTTCACGTAACCTTCAAAACTTCCAGCAGTTTCGAGTGCACCTAAAACGATTTTTTTTTATTGGAGGTTTAACGACCACCGTGAGCAACTCAATGGGCTATAAGCAGTCGCCCGTCCCTAATTTAGGGTCACTGGTTCCAGGAAAGGGAGAGAGCCAGTGCCGTAAGACAAACACAACATCCATGCCTCACCGGGATTCGAACCCGGACCCCGTTCGGACGAATGATCACAGGCCATCGCTTAGACCACTGCGCCACCGGGGCGGCCAAAACGAATTTGGCAAAACATAAAACAGCCAATCTTTAAAAGAGTATTTTCATACTTTGGGGTATGAAAAACATTTCTGCTTTAAATAAAACGTTTCATAAAATTAGCTTAAAATTCCACCCGCTCGCTGACTTCGAGCATTAACTTCACAAACGATTTTAAAGTACATAAACACAACGGCTTTTAAGAACTAACGGAGGGGGGGGGGATTCAGAAACTTAACTAATAATAAAAAACAAAAAACAACAACGTATGTAGGTATGGTTTCTTAGGTGATCACAACGGCACAGCTATTTTATCGGGGTTGAAAACCAGCATACAAATTGGCAATTATACGCGAAATATGCATATACAAACACATGGCGTAACCATGTTTGCAGCATTCATGTTACCAGGAGCCGAACGAATGACAAAAAATGAAGAGAGCGTTCGAAACAGAACAAATTACTATATTTGATTTGAACGCGGAACAAATTAGTGCCTTCCTTCAAAAGTACCTCGCAAGCGAAAAACGTCTGTCATTGGGGATGTATCGATTCACACAGTCAAAGAAACTCTTGCGCTTTCCAGGTACACTAATGATATCACTATAGAAACTAACGCCATGATGAAGTTAGGTCACCCGTGAGTATTGATTTCGCATTTGAAGTAAATAACGACAACAGCAGAAGTCATGAGAAACATAACAGAGCACCCACTTGACGGCAACAGTCCGCGTTTGTCAAGTCACGGTTTCTTTCACCAACGAACACTAGATGAAATACATAATACGCTACGTTTTCCACTTTCGAATGGAAAGCTGAAAATTTCCACTCACGGTGTTCACAATCGATGAGCGAAAGGGAAAGAATAGGCAAGCGGACAAGAACAGGAAGATTTTACATTTCTTTTGAAAAACATGCTTTAACCATCACCTTGAAAGACGCAAATTGTTGCCTGCTTCGGGTAAGACAGAAAGCTAAAAAAATTCACAATGTAATTTATGCAATTTTAAAGCGCACCGAATGATGCAAATTTGTGTCTAATTATGGGATCCATATTTTTTTGCTGAAAAGGAAAAAAAAAAACATTTTTAGAATCGGATGATAATTTTGCATTATTCAGAGGAAGACGAAAGTTAAAAAGAGACAGACAAACAACAACAAAAAACATGGAAATTTTTACACATAGTGAACATTGTAAAAAGCATTTATCGCCCCCTCCCCCAATTTTGTAAATTTGTAAAAGCATTTTGTGTAATGTATTACCTACTTTTGCGTGCGCCACTTGATCTGACAATGATCTGCAAAAAAGGAAATAATCTAACTGGAAGCGTTTACATTGAAATACTATAATTATTATTTTTTTCAACATTTTTAACTACCTTGAAAGACGCAAATTATTAATGGCTGCTTACGTGAAGCCACGATAAAAATCTCCCACACTGAATATATTCGTGATTTTGTTCATCTGCAGAGGGTGAGTGATAAATGCTGATACACTCCACAGTGTCGGTGATTTCTTCGCCCTCCCAGATTCACCAAACCTATATACCGAGATATCTGTATGTGTTGAGTTACAACTATATCTGACATGTAATAAAAAACAGCCCCATCACCCTTTTTTTTTGTTTGGGTGTTTAACGACCACCGTGAGAGCAACTCAATGGGCTATAAACAGTCGTCTGTCCTTAATTTAGGGACACTGGTTCCAGAGAAGGGAGAGAGAGCCAAGGCCGTAAGGCAAACACAATATTTATGCCTTACGGGGATCCGAACCCGGGCCCAACTCGAGCGAAAAGGCAATCCTTTATGTGTATTAATTTGGTTTCTTGTTTTTCAGAGGTTGCTGAAATGGAGAAACAAAATCGCTTGATTCGTGAACTTCTATTGTATGAGTTCCGACTGGGCCACAACGTAGTAGAGGCTACCCGAAACATCTGACGTACAAAAGAGAAGCATGCAGTGAGTCACATAATCGCAAGAAGATGATTCACCAAATTCAAATTTGCCCACCTGGAATTGTTTTTTTTTTTTTTTTTTTTGATTGGAGGTTTAACGACCACCGTGAGCAACTCAATGGGCTATAAGCAGTCGCCCGTCCCTAATTTAGGGTCACTGGTTCCAGGGAAGGGAGAGAGCCAGTGCCGTAAGACAAACACAACATCCATGCCTCACCGGGATTCGAACCCGGACCCCTTCGGACGAATGATCAGAGGCCAACGCCTTAGACCACTGCGCCACCGGGGCGGCCACCTGGAATTGAAAGACCAGACTTACCCAGGAGACCAACTATCGTGGATTCTGAAGCTCTACGTAAAACAGTGGTGGCCAATCCTACAACCAGCACACGCAGATTGTCCAGACAACTTGGTACTTCACAATCCAGCGTTGTTCGCCATCTTCACAAGCTCGGGAAGACCAACAGAAGTTGCAGATTGGTCTCGCACGAATTGACACCTGCCCAAGCTCACAGACGAGTGGAGATCTGTCGTCAATTGCTTGGAAACCATACCGATGAGCGTTTCATCAGACGTCACAATACGTCTGACAAAAAATAGATTTTTTACAGCAATCCAGACATGCGGAACCAATGGCCAGATACCACAACCGGTCGCCAAACGTGGAAGGTCAGAGTACAAGGTGATGCTGTGTGTATGGTGGAACTGTGATGGCGTTGTGCACCATGTATTTGTCCCAAATGGTCGTGTACCACTGCTGATCTTTACTCAGTTCAATTAGACCGAATGTACGCTGTTTTGGCACGAAAATACCCCGCCCTGATCAACGGCAGGGGAATTCTTCTGAAGAAGCACGTTCAACCAAAGCAAAAATTTGGGATCTTAGAGGTATCGAGCTGTTGCCCATACCATGCCCGGACCTTGCACCAAGTGATTACCACGTGTTTCGCTCCATGGCTCACTTCATGCGCGGCTGGCACTACCATAACCAAGCTGAAGTGGAAACAAGGGTCCAGGAATTCTTCGCTTCAAAAGACAAGGCACGGTATGTTGCCGGATTCACAAGTTTGGCACAACGTTGGCTGCAGACCATCGAACATAATGGCCTTTATTTCGAGGACTGATGCTCACTGTATTTTGTTTTAGAGCTGATCCAAATACATGTATCCCACTGTATCAATACATATGACTTACTCTCTGTTAAAAAACTGCGACAAGCAACTTGACAAGTATAAATTATTGCGTATTACTAAAGATGAGGTAGGAAGATGAAAACTTGCGAACTGAACCCTTTCAAGCTACCATTATCTTACCTTTTACTTTTTCTTTTCTTTTTTCAAAACGCAGTTATTATCTTCCAATAATTTTGGTACTGCTGCACGTAACAGAAATCAATAAAAAACGCCCACAAACAAATCCGGTGGGGGGGCAAACAATGTTTCCAGTACCACAAACAGACGCGGAAATACAGGGCGCAATACAGATACACATTTGCACCACCTAAAGGACACTTTTTTCCGCCAAGAACACATGGAAATAGGAAAATAACTACATAATCTTGATCATCGTGTCAGAATACGAGCTTCAAAACAAATTTCCCAATCCAACTAGATGACAAGAAGATATAGTGGTACAAATTTACTACTGTTACGTTACTTGATCTATTCGAAAACGGTATACGGGAATTGGTTGAATCGGCAAAGAGAATAAATGATGGCCACATACAAGTGCGGAAATTGTTGACACCAATCAACACATTATGTAGCTGCGAGTTGAATGCAACACATGAAACTATGTGGAAATTCTAAGAAAACGAGTTGCTCTGTGGTCCTACGGTGTGCGCTTGTTGCAGGCGATATCAACAAACCATATATGTTTAAGTTACGAATGTTGCAGGAACATACACTGAGGTGAAAGAAAAAACAAACTGGGAAGGGCGCTACGATTTCCATTACATGTCACCACACCCATGCGGTAAATGGAATAGTCTGCAAACGACGTATATATAGAGGCAGATATCTCCACAAGCTCAAGTATATAGTAGCATTCGTAGTTCAGATGGCAGCTTATCAGGATTTAAGCGATTTCGAACGTGGTAGGATTGTTGGCGCCAGGGAAATGGGTCACTCCATCTCGGAAATTACCACGAAATTTGTATTTACACGGTCAATAATTTCAAGGGTGTACCTAGACTACACGAACTCGAGAGAAAAATTCAGTGTACGAGTCCGGCGGCCGTAGAAAAGCCCAGGAAGATTGTAGATAGCGGCATCTGGCACGCATAGTAACAACCACCCAGCGTGTAACATTGCCGCAAATGACAGCGCAATTCAAAGCTCGGTCCTGTAGTAGCATCAGCGTTCAGACAGTGCAACGTTCTCTGTGTTCTATGGGGTTCCAGAGCCCACGGCTCACTCGGGTGGGTGCCATTGCTGACCTGACGACACAGGACTGTGCACATCACCTGGGCTCGAAAACACCGCCATTGGACGCAAGATGACTGGAACCGTGTATCCTGGTCCGACGAATCGCGGTATCAACAGTTTCCGGCAGATGGCGGACTCTTGGTGTGGCGACAACTCCACGAAGCAATGTGTCCCGCATGCCAACAAGGGACAGTCTGTTATGGTGTGGGGTGTTTTCAGCTGGCACGCATTAAGACCCCTTATGCGTCTGCAGACAGCTCTGATCGGTGCAGGCTATACATAACCATCCTTGGGGGTCATTTGCACCCGTTCATGTTATGCAATCACTCCGACGGGTGCTACCTCTTTCAACACGACAATGCGCCACCGCACACGTCTACAGTCGCCCGATTATGTGGCTGGAGGAACATTCCACGGAATTTGGCAGGCTGACTGCCCCCTCCCCTCCCCTCATTCGACGGATTTAAACGCCATCGAACACATTTGGGATGCTGTTCAACGTGCCGTCAATACCAGGAATCCTCCACCGGCGAATATTACGGAATTGTGGGACGCTCTTCAGGACCACAGAGATCTCGTGGAGTTCATTGATGCCGTTATCTGATCGCAAGTAGGACCAACACAGTATTAGACAGGTATCCCAGTTTTTTGGCACTTCAGTGTAATGGCTCGTATTGAAGATCAAACTTTTCAAACAATAACCTCTTGTTAAAAAACGACGCAAAATTTCGTATTTCTGGGAAAGTCCACAGGCATTATCACCGTATATGATGAGTTAATAAAAATTCTTATGCTACTGTTAAACACATAACGCATAGTTCAAAAGTAAATATTTTTCTATGTTATAACTTGTGACAAAACGTACGGATCTTTCTTTTTAGTTAAAAAAAAAAACCGGTTAGGTTGGTTGGTTGGTAGATTTTAATGGCGCAAGGGCCATGTTTGGCCAAAGAGCGCCAAACAAAAGACATCAAAACAAAACATATTCAATAAAAAACGGACACAAGGTTAAAAACAGGCTGATGTGGTAAAAATGAAATATGATAGTGAACAAGTTAAAAGCTAGATAAGTTTAAAAAAGTCAATTTCTTGTAAAAACGAAAACACTGCTTTCATGTCGCAGGCTTCCCCAATAATAGTTTGCAGCGTAGCTGCTCCTTCGTCCAACAGATGAGAGTGAAAATGACGAAAACGATTATTACAAAACCGAACACAAGTACACAAAACATGAAGGACAGTGAGACGACAGTGGCACGCCTCACACATCGGGACACAATCGCCACACAGCAAAAAGCGGTGAGTAAAACGACAGTGCCCAATGCGGAGACGTGCAAGAACAACTTCCTCACGACGGTTCTTCCGCAAACTAGACTTCCAGAGTCCGATCTGTGGTTTGATAGAATGCAGCTTATTGCTGCCCTGCTGAGACCACAGGGATTGCCACTCGTCCAGGAGAAATGTCCGGATCAAAGGTCTAAAATCACGGAAAGACAGTGGCAGCCGAGCTGGCGACATGGAGGAAACAGACCTGGCAGATAGATCTGCCAGCTCGTTACCCCGGATCCCAACATGGCCAGGAACCCAACAGAATCGGACCAGGAATCCAGCACCTTCCAAAGTTCCAAGAAGACGACGGTCATCGCGGATGACTGGTGAGTCCGTGTCCTCTGGAGATGATAGGACTTGGATGACGTACTGGGAATCGGAGCAAATCAAAGCGCGACGATGAGATCTAGACTGTATGTGACACAAAGCGAGGTGTACCGCACGCATATCTGCCGAAAAGACGGTGGATTCAGGCGGAAGCCTCTCAGCATGGGAGGCATCGCCACACACGAATGCGGATCCAACAACCTGACCGGATTTCGACCCGTCAGTAAATACAGGCACGAAATCCGGAAAGAGAGACTGTATCTCGGCAAAGAGCTGCTGGTACACCAGAGCAGGAGTGGAAGACTTTGGCCACACACAAAGGGAAAGGTCAGCCGTTGCTTGAACCGGCTGCCAAGGCGGTTCATTGTAGAACCGGGACAAACCAATCCTTGACAAGTCTAGACCAGCATCGCGCACCAAGTTCGACAACCGAATCCCAAACGTCGGAACACAGGAAGGCCGGTGTGAGAATAGGCGGACACATTGTGGTTGGAAAATGGAACCATGCAGTGGACGATCAGGAAGAGACCTCAACTTGGTGAAGAAATGAAGAGACAGCTGCTTACGACGGATGCACAACGGCGGTTCATGGGCCTCGACATACAGGCTATGCACGGGAGAGGTACGGAAAGCACCAGTGCATAGCCGCAGAGCCTGGTGATGGACAGGATCCAGAGGCCGCAACACGGAAGGACGTGCCGAACCGTACGTTATGCAACCGAAGTCTAACTTTGACCGAATCAGAGAATGGTAAATGTGAAGCATTGAGCACCTGTCAGCCCCCCAAGATGTTCGAGAGAGGACCTTCAGGATACTCAATGACATCGTGCACTTCACCTTCAAAGAGTGGATGTGAGGTCGGAAGGTGAGTGCTCGGTCAAAAGTTAGCCCAAGGAACTTGACTTCTGACACCACAGGGATGGTAGAACACCCCAGACGGAGGTTAGGGTCTGGGTGAAGACCCCGTTTGCGGCAAAAATTCACGCAAACGGTCTTCTGGGTCGAGAAGCCAAATCCATTGTGGGAGGCCCAGGTAGAAATCTTATTAATGGCCGACTGCAGCTGCCGCTCAATAGTGCGCATGTTGACAGATGCGCAAGAGATCTGCAGATCATCCACGTACATGGAGCCACGAACCGACGGAGGAAGTAGAGTGAAAATATGATTTACACGAAGGATGAACAATGTCACAGAAAGAATGGAGCCTTGAGGGACACCCTGCTCTTGTGGGTATAACGCAGAGAGGGTCGATCCGACGCGCACACGGAACATCCGGTTCTGGAGAAATCCGGCAATGAAGGTTGGCAAATTTCCCCGCAATCCGCAGTCACGCAGATCACGGAAAATGCCGTATCTCCAGGTTCGATCGTAAGCTTTTTCCATGTCGAAGAACACGGAGACCATGTGCTGACGCCGGACAAACGCCTCCCGGACAGATGTCTCAAGGCGAAGATGATGATCGGAAGTGGAACGGAATTTCCGAAATCCACTCTGATGAGGTGAAAGAAGGTGACGTGATTCCAAATAAAAAACCAAACGAAAATTGATGATGCGCTCTAGTACTTTGCAAAGGTAGCTCGTCATAGCAATTGGTCGGTAGTTCAACGGGTTAGCGGGATCCTTACCAGGTTTGAGAACAAAAACGACAATGGCAGTGCGCCAAGATTCGGGAAAGTCACGCTCGTGCCAGATCCTGTTAAACAGGACCAGCAGACATTCAAGAGAGGTCGGAGAAAGGTGCTTCAGCATTTCATAATGGATGTTATCCGGTCCGACAGATGTTCGGCCGGACCGATTCAGGGCAATCTTCAGTTCGACGGCAGTCAGCGGGCTGTTATAATCGGCAGCGGAAAACGGTCCAAAGGAAACCTTGGACCGTTCAAGCCGCGGCTGTACCTGCCGGAACGAAGCAGCGTAATTGCGGCTGCTGGACACCGAAGAAAATGCGGCGCCCAGACAGTCAGCAATACCCTGAGCGTCAGCAACCGTTCCTCCACCACTCTCAAGAATGGAGATTTCCCCAGAAGGGTACTTACCCCGAATCTTGCGGATCCTGTCCCAAACGATCTTAGAGCTGGTAGTGGTGTTAATAACGGATACGTAAGGTATCCAAGATTCCCGTTGGCTACGACGACGTACCAAACGCGCGTAGGATTTGGCTCTCTTGAAAGCAAGTAGGTTCGCGTCGGTGGGGTACCGACGAAACCTACCCCAAGCCCGATGTTGGGCCTGACGAGCCGCCTTACAAGTGGAATTCCACCAAGGTCGCGGGCAACGTGGAAGTTTAGTCGACGTCTTGGGGATGGTAGGTTCTGCCGCGTGCACAATACAATCCGTAACCGCCGCAACAGCATCATCGATCGTACCCGAGGTCACCATGTCTGGAGTAATGGTCGCTGAAGCCGTGAATGAGTCCCACTTGGCTCGATCGATAGCCCATCTAGCAGGGCGAGTAGGATGACGGTACCCGTCACCTGCTAGACGGAGAAAGATGGGAAAGTGATCACTGCCAAGGGGATCATCAGACACGCTCCAGGACCAGTCAGGATAGAAGGATGGCGAACTCAAGGACAGATCAATGGCTGAGTACGAGCGGGTGGGTTCATGAAAGTGACTGCCCCGGTGTTGTGGAGACAGAGGGACGTGTTGGAGAGAAGGGACTCAACAACACGGCCCCTGGAGTCACGAGTGGCAGAACCCCACAACGGATTGTGTGCATTGAAATCTCCTAAGATGAAAAAAGGAGGCGGCAGCTGGTCAACTAAATCTTCCAGATCCGAAAGGCTTACAGCTTCAGTGGGCGGTATGTAGATGGAACACACCGTGAGCAGAGTGTTCACAGATAGTCGCACTGCCACTGCCTGCAAAGTCGTCCAAAGGGCAACCGCAGTGACAGGGACACCATGAGGGACAACGACGTCCACTCCTCCGCAGGCAATTACGCCGTCCTGGTGATCTTTGCGGAAAAAAGAATGTCTCCGCAGCGAAGGAGTGTCCGTCGTGCGAAGCTTTGTCTCCTGGAGACACACGCACACATGTGTGTGCGAAGACAGTAAGCCTTTTAAAACATCAATGCGTGAACGCAGACCTCGGCAATTCCACTGAATGAGCGTGGCCAGAATGAAAAATGAAATGAAAGAATGGAAAAGACAGACGACTAGAATGTCTCAGTGTCGTACATCACCTCCAATCCATCCGCAGTGTCTGGAGCTGTGTTTACCCCCTGTGTTGAGAGGTGGTTTCTGCCTGCTCTGTTTCGGGGAGGATGAGCCGGGTTTCACCTTCTCCGGCTTCTTCTTTGCAGTGCCCTGGGTCCCTGTGCTGGTAAAAGATGTTTTCGGCGTAGAAGGTTTAGGCGACGATGTAGATGTCGCGTTGGATGCAATGCGGCGAGACTTCAGTGCTTCCAGTCCAGCAGCGACGATGTCCTCAAAATCATAAGGACAACGCGCCGGGATGGTCACCTCCGTCTGAACCGCAACAGTAGCCTTCTGCACCACAACCGAGGCATAGGAGCGCCGGTCGGATGGAAGAGGAGCTATCCGCCGCCTGGCCTCAGGGTATGACAGATGTTCAGTGGTCTTCAGGCGTTGGATAGCCTGCTCCTCGATCCACTTGGGACACTGCTTAAAAGACGCAGAGTGGGAACCCTCACAATTCACACAGTGATCCAATTCAGCGGAGCAGTCCGCCAAAGAGTGTTCAGTTAAACCACAGCGCCCACACTTTGCTACATTACGGCAAGACTGCTGGGAGTGACCGTAATGCTGGCACTTGAAACATCTCAGGGGTTCGGGATGTAGGGTCGAACATCGAGACGCAAGTACCCCGCCTTGATGGAAGTTGGCAGGGTAGGTGAGTCAAAGGTCAGGACGATGTTCCGGGAGGGAATAGACTTCCCATCCCGCCTGAAAAGGATACGCCGAACCCCAGTGACATGTTGGTCCCCAAGTTCAACCAACAATTCCTCATCACTGCATTCGAGCAGGTCGCGGGAGTTAACGACACCGCGAAAGCAATTGAGGTATCCATGGGGCGAGATCTGCACAGGAATGTCCAGCAGAACGGTCGTCTTCAGCAGGGTGGCACTGTGACGTGGATGAGATGTCTACACAAGAAGATCCCCTGACGGGAGCTTCTTAACACTCTTTGGAGAGCCCGCAACGGCCTGAAGAGCCTTATTAATCCAGAAAGGACTCTTCGAACTGAGAGACTGAGCCGGATCAACTGAATGAATCAGAAGAAACAGAGCATTGCAATTGGTAGTTAGTAGTTTCTTAGTGGAGGAGGGTGTCCCATCCTCCACACGGCGCTTCAGATTACCAGCATGGGAAACACTTTGTGTTGCCATGAGGGAGAAAAAAGATTCGTCCGCCAACCTCCCCACCCACTACCGAGCCCAACGAGGGAGAGCCGGAGGTCCGCAAGCCCAAGAGGACGCAGGACACGGCTCTAGGGATAGTCAGCGGATATAGCAAGTTGGTAGGGCCGACACACGCTCGGCGTGCACCCAGACTTTCCCGTGCCCGGAGAACACCCCTTTGGCATGCCCACCCTACCCCCAAACTCACCCAGCCGAACAGAACGACAAGCCGCTAGAAGTTTGGGCGCAACTCGGCCACAGACATCCTGACCAGGAGTGGGTTAGCTCCCAGCCTCCCGTTTAGGGTGAAGCAGAGGGCAAAGAGGAGTGTTGGCATCTGGAGACACTACAACCCGGCCCCCAAATACCTCAGCCTCCAGCATCCTCATTTCCACCTGTACGGGTCACCGCACACGGCAAACATGCAGGTAGGTCTAAGCTAACCAGCTCCGGAAAAAACAGAAAATGTAACATAAAAGAGAAAAGACAGGGAAGGGAACGAGGAACAAAACCCGGAGCTGGCGCCTCATCACAACCTCAGCAGCCTACAACTGAGGCGGGTACATGTCAAGATATGAACAAAAGACGAAAAAAGCAAAACAATAAGAGAAAATCGGCTCGGGCCGTGGGGACGCCATCCCCCATCAGCTGGATGAACAGCTGTCCCTTCCGTGATGTCATCGTCAAAGCCGCAGAGGCAATAGAAACCGTCACAAGGTTAGCTCGGGCCGTGGGGGCGCCGCTCCCCAAATAACTGGAAAACCAGTTATCCCGTGCGGGGAAAACCCGGTTAAATAGAATTATTTAATATGACATGTTGGAGTTCAGGCTTCTGCTACCTCAAGACAAACAAACCCAGTGCGATTTTCCAAGATGGACTGCCACACATCCACAATTCCGCGACATTCTTTAAATACGGCGTGGCTGGGATGGTTCGGCTCTTCTTAGCATCCGAGGTGTCTCTCTCGACGTTTTTACAGTATGGCTTCGTAAAAATACCTTTACGTACCTCCACCAGAAACACTACAACGTAAAGAATAGGAAAAGATGTACGAATTGGGTCTTCATTTGTAGTGGAAAACCACTTAGTAGAAGTAGACTATCATTGTTATAGCAACACATGCAGCACATATTCAACGTTTCTACGGTTTTGTGATAAAAAGAAAAGAAAAAAAAAGAAAATCATGTACTCTTTTAAATAATAAAAGCTTCATTCTTGTGTGTTCCGTATTAATTACACTGTCCAATAAATTTCTGTAATTAAACATAGATCATTTTTGCTCTACATAATATTTGCACGTCTTTTTGACAAACAATATACAGTATAATAAATACAGACATTTGACGTGGACCAGGAACATCAAATATAGCTCTTTCCACGTTTAGAAGTGAGTCATGGAAAAATTCTCATCGGCCGCCACCGGGAATCGAACCCACGGCCTTCCAGTTACGC
Organism: Macrothele yani; assembly: GCA_039090855.1. Classification (NCBI taxonomy): domain Eukaryota; kingdom Metazoa; phylum Arthropoda; class Arachnida; order Araneae; family Macrothelidae; genus Macrothele; species Macrothele yani. Next base: position 83,357,205 of record CM076990.1, read on the forward strand.
GCCGGACATGCTTCCACTGCACCACAGCGGCCTCTAATTCCTCCTGACTCACATACACTACCTACCAAGCTACTTGGCAGGTTGCTTCTTGGAACCCCGCACAATGCCGGGGATTCACCGAAGGTGGTAAGCAGCAACTGAACAAATAATTAGAAAGCGAATAAATAATAAATACAGACATTTGACGTGGACCAGGAACATCAAATAGAAGTCATCGCTCTTCCCACGTTTAGAAGTGAGTCACGGAAAAATTCTCATCGGCCGCAACCGGGAATCGAACCCAGGGTGGTCTTCCAGTTACGCGCCGGATATGCTTCCACAGGTGGCGGCCGATGAGAATTGTTCCGTGATTTACTTCTTAACGTGGAAAGAGCGATTACTTCTATTTAATATATACAGTATATCGCTTTCTAAGCATATCTGTCAGTGCTTCAATATACACAATCGCTGATGCACATATTTTTATTTACCACGTTAACTGTTTTTGGAAGGTAAATTGGTATCTCTCTCTTCGTCATTTTTTTTTTGTTTATCATAAAATTTTACCATTATTTATGACGTAACGTATAATATAGTTAATTACAATGACTGCCCATGTAAGGTTCAACGTAACTGTGAAAGGTTGTGAAACGTTCTATGTATTATACAGGGTAATTCAAAATGATTCATCCGATTTCATGACATCATAGCTCCGTAAAAATCAAGGTAATAATTGCGTACCACACATCAAAATGAAAAGAAACGCAAAATGAAAAGAAACGCACTGAGTTTACGAATATAACCGCTAGATGGCGCAATGTAACCTATGTACCTGCACCTGGGCGAAAGACTGTCATTGTGAAAAATGGCGACCGCACAATAGAAAGCGTTTTGTGCCCTGGAATTTGCGAAGTGTAAATCAGTAGTAACTGTCCAGAGAGTTTTTCGTAAACGTTACAAAATCGATCCGCCAGGTGCTCAGAGCATTCGTCGGTGGTACCAGCAGTTCGTGGAAACCGGATGTCTGTGCAAAGGAAAGAGTGTAGGACGACCACGTGTGTCAAAGGAAAATGTGGAACAAATTAAGAGTTTTCAACGTAGCCCGAAGAAATCAACTTACCATGCCGGTCGCGAACTGCAAATGCCGTAAACAACTGTTTGGCGTGTTTTGAAACGGCACCTGCTGATGAAACCATACAGGTTGCAACTGTTGCAGGCCTAACAGCGAGACGACAAAAATTAGCGAGCAAGCTTCACTAATTTCATGCAGGAGGCGATGAAGGAAAACGAATTTGCTTCACGCCTGATGTTTAGTGACGAAGCAACATTCCATATCTAAGTGGCAAGGTCAACCGTCACAACATTCGCATATGGGGCACGGAAACCCACATGCAGTAATTGAAACTGAGCGCGACTCACCTAAACTCAATGTGTTCTGTGCGGTTTCTCGTGCAAAGGTTTACGGCCCTTTCTTTTTCCAGGAACAAACAGTAACAGGACACTCGTATTTACTGTGGTGTGCAAAAGTATTGCATTACTTGCAAAAACCGCGAATTTTTAAGTTTAACTCTTTTTTTTTTTTAACAAACTAATTTTCATAGTTATTTCATCATTTATGTGTCACTGGATGCGAAATTTAACAGATATCAAAAATGTCTTAGTTCTTCCTGTAACTACTTTTGTTCTTAAGATATGACATAAAATATGGGGTTTGACAAAGATATTGAAATTCACGTTAGCTGCGTATCAGTTGTTACAACCAATCATAGACATTCTTTTACCTGATTGGCTGCTTCCTAATGCTATCCTAATCCTACTCCAGCCTTTTAAGGGTTGACGCAGAGCTACTAGAGCATTGTAGTGATCGCTTCTTGTTGTTATTAGGGTATAATTTGTGTACATTCTCAATAATGGTTAAAACTGCCGATCTGTCCACGGCGGACAGAGTGAAAAGTTTTTCTGCATGAAGAGGGATATTCTTCAAGGCAAATCGCTGAAAGAGTGGACTGTAATCAATCTACGCTAATTTAGGCTACTGAAGAAAGTAAAAGGCATTGGTAAAAATATGTGTCGCAGCGGAAGGCCCAGATTCACTACAACCAGGAAGGATAGAGTGCTCAGAAAGCTAATATAGGCAGATGGGAGGCTCAATTCACCTGAATTGTGTCAAAGATGATCTAAAGTGACTGATGTTACTAACAGTACATCGTCTACTGTTAGGAGGAGGCTGCTTCACTATGACTTACGTGGTTGCAAAGGCAGTCGTAAACCACTGTTAACTGCAAATCAAAGACAGCATAGACTTCAGTGGCTAAACAGCATGCCTCATGGATAACCGAGCAATGGGAAAATTATGTTCTCAATGAAGAATCAAAATTTTGCCTTAATGGGAATTAAAGTACCTATGTAAGGAGATTCAAGTATGAAGAATTCCATCGAAGTTGCTTAGTGACTATTGTTAAGCATCCGGTGAAGGTCGTGGTTTGGAACTGCATGTGTACACATGGCGTTGGGAACCTCCATATTGTCGATGGTGCGGTAAATGCCCAGAAATACAACTGATTATTAGAAAACAAGATGCTACAAACACCTAGAAGATTTTATGACGGTAATTTTATTTTTCAAGATGGCAATGCTTCCAGTCATCGTGCTAAAGTAATGAAACAGTGGTTTCAGAAAGAAAAAAATGTTCAGCATCTAGATTGGCCACCACAGTTACCGGACTTAAACCCGATCGAAAATTTTGTGGTTCAATGTGTTATATGGACTATCAAAAAAGAAAGCCAACAACTAAAATTCAACTCACTGAAGATGTAATTCAAATTTGGAATCGTATTGTTCAACCCAATCTTTTACAAAACTTTGTTCACAGTATGCCATTAAGATGCAAAGTTGTGAATAAAGATAAAGGCTGGGCAACAAAATATTAGGTACATTTTATAATTTTGCTTCATTATATTTTTGTATTTAGATGTCATTTCATTCCTTATGAATTACAAAAACGATTTATTGATGTAAACCTAAGTATTGGATAAGATCCTTTTCATAATAATTTTGACTTGGTCATGATTTTTGTAAGGTATCATAAGAACAGAAGTAGCTACAGGAAAAACTACGACATTTTTGAAATATCCATTAAATTTCGCATCTAATGACATATAAATGATGAAAGAACTATGAACATTAGTTAGTTAAACAAAGAGTTAAAACTGAAAAATTCACAGTTTTTTGCAGGTGATGCATACTTTTGCACACCACTGTATATGTTGGAGATATGGCGATTTCGGCAATTAAATGAAGATTCACGCGACTACATCTTTCAGCTCGATGGAGCGCCGCCACATCTGGCATCTGGATGTTCGCCGTTACCTTAACGAACAGCTTCCCAACTGCTGGATTGGTCGCTGTGGACACGACGACAAATCGCTCTACAGGTAGCTCGCCAGATCTCCGGATCTGACCCGTTGCAACTTTTTCTTATGGGGTTATATTAAGGGTACTGTGTATGTGTGTCACCATTGCGCACAACGCTAGATGAACTCCAAGTTCGCATTCATAGTGCTCTGCAGTCGTTGACAACAGACATGCTTGATCACGTATGGCAGGAATTCGATTATCGCCTTGACGTAGATCGTGTGACCAACGGAAGTCACACAGAACATTTATAAGGTATGAAAAGAAAATTTGGACAGTTTTCCCTTTATCCTATGTACATTTAATCGCTGTAGATTTAGAGATACATAAAATAGTCATTTGAAATCGGATGAATCATTTTCAATTACCCTGTATTTAAAATGCGCATGGCATAATTTTTGTTCTCGGTAGCACAACTGTTGCTTTGAATTTTCTACTGTACAAGATCACACGTGATTCAGGAACATTTAAATTTGAGTCCACTATTTGTCAAACAATGTGCTCCTTACACATGATAAAGGAATTTCAATGAATCGTTGCTTTTCATAGCATTTCCATAGATCTTGCAACATCTGGTACTTAATATACAGGGTGTCCCAAAAAGGTGTAACCAATTTCAAATGATAACTCAGGATACAAAACTAATATAAGTATTCTGTTTGTTGCAGGTGGTAAGGAGAAGTGTACCCAATGGATCCTGCGACGAAAGCACTAATTGAGGAGTGGTTTATTGAAACCCTATCCGAAACGCAGGTTCAACGGAATTTCAGAACAAAATATGGGAGAAAACCGCGCACACGTAACAGCATCAGAAAGTGGTACAAGTCATTCACGGAAACTGGTATCGTTCTTACAAAGAAAAACCCTGGACGACTATCGCTGGTTCCAGAAAGGGAGGAGGTTGTGAGACAAACATTCACTCGTAGCCCTCGAAAGTCAATCAGACAAGCAGCACGACAGCTGGCCATCTCCAAGTCGTCAGTGCACAGAATGTTACGTCAGAGATTGGAAATGCACCCGTATAAACTGCTGATAACCCATCACATAGCCCAGATGCTCATGTGAAAGGTAAACAGTTTGCTGAAGAGATGTTGGAGAACATTGCAAATGCTGAATCTTTCCTAAGACAAATCTGTTTCCCGGATGAGTGCACTTCCCATGTTTCTGGAGAGGTTAATAAACAGAATGTGAGAATTTCGGGAACTGAACACCCGCTTTGCACAATGGAATATGAACATGCTAGCTCAAAAGTGAATGTTTGGTGTGACATAATGGTCAACTGTGTTATTAGACCCTTTTTCTTTCAAGAAGCAACCGTGAGAGCTGATAATTATCTGGACAAGATTGAGCAGTCTGTGATTACCCAGTTGGATGAACTTGCAACTCCGGTCATTTTCCAACAAGATGGGGAGACACCTCATTGGTCTTTGATTGTGAGGTCTCTGGATACCAAATTTCATAATCGATGGATTGGGCGTAGTTGTCCCATTGCATGGCCACCACGTTTGCCGGACTTAATCCGTACCGCGTGACTTTTTTTATGGGGATTCATCAAGAGTGAGGTTTACAGCACCCCTGTTGCAGACAGTGCTGATCCAAAGTGGAGGATTACACACGCAATACAGAAATTAATACGGACATTTACGAACGAACATGGTGGAAACTGGAATACCGTTTAGACATTGTTCGGGTGACAAATGGTGTCGAATGTCTATAAAACTTCATGATCTGTTCTGTCAATTAACACAAGTTGTGTATTGAGATCATTTATATTGAAACTGTTATGACTATTTTAAATTGGTTACACCTTTATGGTACACCCTGTATTTACACTCTGGTGGTACTAACTAGCGTTGTGTGGTGAATTAAAAAAATACTTGGCGTATAATTCTCACTGTCTTATGCCATCATATTCGGTATATGTGATAGGGAGATCCCGTCCTACTGGATGCTATCCGCTATCCGTGTGCGACTGTACGTTAAAAATTCCATGCTACTACGAAGAAGACCCATTCAAGGAGGAAATACTTCAAACACTGATTAAAAAAACGGCGCAACAAAGACAGGCAGCAGCTGGCTGGATGTTGTATTCAGCTACACGGCGAAGAATATATTTCCTTTACTACTGTTTGTGAAAATTGCAACACCATGAAGGAATGCTGGTATTAACTTGAAACTTACAGGATATGCACAACAGGTTGGGACATGCAAATGATTAAAATGTCAGGGAAAATACACATGCGCATACGGTTTCGGACCAGCGCCATCTGAACTGCCCGGTCTTGGGTAAAAAGAGCTGGCTCAAACGAGATGTTGCAATCAGTGAAGTGCCGACATTGAGTCGAAAGGGTGTTTCTTGTGTCTCACTATGCCCCGTCGCCGAAGAAGGACGCATTATGAACACCTGAAGGACTTTGAGCGAGAAAAGATTGTTGGGATAAAAGAAGCTGGATTTTTCTACCGCGAAATTGCCACTTGTAAGGGACAGAACGGCAGCAGAGTGCTGCGAAAGTGGCATCAGTGGACAGATAAGGCTCGGACGTACAGAAATCCGGGAAATGGACAGCAAAACAGCACGAGATGACAGACACTTCCACTAAATGGGAGTGACAGATCGAACAGCAACATCCACGATGCTGGCTCAACATTGAAGCACTGTCACAGGTCAGGGGCTTTGTCTCCCAACACAGTTCGATGTCGTCTGCTTAACAAAGGACTGGTCGATAGCAGCCCTTTGCCTCTCAACCACAGACGTCTCAGGCTGCAATGGGATCTCGAACAGAGATTTTAGCGTGCTGATTGGCAACAGGTTATGTTTTCTGACGAGTCACGATTCAACTTGATGCACCAGGATGGCGAATACATCGTTGTGATCGGTACCTTGAGGTATCATACCGGCTCAACGCCAAGCGTCATGGTTTAGGGCGCCATTGGGTTCGATTCGCGAGCTCGCCTGATACGAATTCAGGGAACCCTCAACAACAGCCAGCGATATATCAAGGATGTTTTAAAGGCAGAGGTGATACCCTTTCTTCAGAGTTGTTCTTGCGCTATATTCCAGCAGGACAATGCTCAGCCACATGTGGTTCGGAATGTCCATGACCTCTTCCATGCATGGAAGATACCACTTTTCTCATGGCCTGCACCTTCGCCGGGTATGTCCCCCGGTCAAACATGGTAGCTAAGCGACTGGCCCGTCAATCGCCTCCTCCAGTCCCCGCAAATGAACTCTGGTCTCGCATAGAAGCAGCCTGGCAGATTTCAAACCTCTTTCACTTAACGCCACGCAGGCTGTTATTGTTGCTCGAGGTGGCTTCACACGATACTGAATTTTGAAACGGAAAAATCTTGTATAGCTCTACAAATGTAATCAGTTATCTTCTTTAACATGAGGAATCTGTGATATCAATTTCTTTTGAATAGCGCGACTCTTCCTTGGTGTTGTAATTTTTACAAAAGGTAGTGTCTGTGGGCAGTAACTAAGTCGTAGAGTATATCAGGAAAAGCGTACTTGATTTCCGGTCTTAAACAACACTCTTACTGAGAATGAAACTATACTCCAATTCTCCCTAAAAGTGTACTACTGGGAAAGGCGAGAGAGCCTTATCACATCTCGTCGTGGAACACAAGAACGGTACCCATCCGAGTTAATGTGCTCTTCTACTGTTTTCTATAAGGAGAGAGAGAGAGAGAGAGAGAGAGAGAGAGAGAGAGAGAGAGAGAGAGAGAGAGAGAGAGAGAGAGAGAGAGAGAGAAATAAAACAACGTCGGTAGATTAGCATACATATACTCGTACATAACATCATCAACCACTTTCAATCCTCTGCTGGAGAAAGGTCTCCCCAAGTACCTTCCACAACTTTCTGTCTTGAACCTGTCTCTTCCAAGTCACTCCAGCAGTCTTTCGTATTTCATCCACATATGGTTCAAAGACATTTATGTCTCTGGTCCATCTTTCGCGTGGTCTTGTTCTGGGTCTTTTCCTGCCCCTTGATATTATATCTAATATTACAGTTGCTCAAACACGGCCAGTTTTCCTAGCAGTATAACAGGCCGAAAACGCACGCACATTCGTCCAGAATCGTTTATCTCCTATGTGTCAAAACACCAAGAAAGATTTGTGCTCTGTGCACAACAAGTAGTATACTGCTTAATTGAGTTCGAATTCATTTGTTCAGTTATTTATTTCTCAGATGTAAACATTTAATGGGTTTTCTAATCTCGAGTAAGACACATTAGGACTTGGGGGGGGGGGGGGAAGAACTCACAGAGAGACTCCTTCTCCACCCTGGTTATTGTGTTTTAAAGAAATTTAAAAAGTTCTTTAACGATCTTTTTAAGGAGAAAAACAGAGCACTGAATTAACTTTTCAGTATTATTTGTACGAAATCAATTTTCAAAAGTGTACATAAAGAGTTTTCCAAAAAACTACGAAGCATGGTGACGGTATCCAGGAAATCGTTAAAAAAACCCTGTAAATTATATGTGAACCACACATTTTTAAGATGTTACCTGGGTGGACCCCCTCAGTGAGGGGTCCATAAAATTCCAGAGGGGGTCCGGACCCCCGCGTCCCCTACCTTCCGCCGCCCATGCTCCCACCCACCCACACATCTCACAAGCAGTGGGGATTGTGAGTGGGCGTCTGCTGCTTCCCCTACTGCCTTCGAGTTTCCCCGATTGTCAATGTATTGCCACTGTGTTGTTAATGTTGGGAGAGGTCTTCCACCCCTTCCCCCTATCCGAGTTGTATCCCAAGTGGGCAGAAATAGCCGAAAGTGCGAAGCTCTTGATTCAGCAACTTCTCAGAACAAATTTATTTCTAAAAGCTCTCTAACTTCTAGATTTTTTTTTTTTAGATAGCGATTGTTTGATAAACTGTTGAGCAAACAAAAATGGATTCTAAGCAATAATTCTGATGCTTTTCGCTCTAAATGATAGGGACTATTTTTCGTAGCGGAGGCAGCTGTTTCGTACCCTTCATAGTGGTTCACTCTTAGGTTGACTCGGAGTATAGGAATGCCGTCGCGTTGTTTCCTTTCGGAACAAAAAAAAAAAAAACACTATGCGTCAAATGCATCGTATCTATTGGTATCTTTAAACTTCACTTACAGACAAACAAATAACTACCACACACGAGCATGCTACCAATCAATGGACTTTCGTCACGGATTCGCCTGCGTTGAACCACGATTGTGAACACAAGTTTTATCGTCCAGGTATAAGAGCACCTGCAACATTTACTGGAACAACCGAGGGAGAGAGAACTACGCAACCGCACACCAATTATCCATTTTCACGCCGGGCCAAGGTTTAGAAGCCTTGAACCACCTAGTTTACACACGCGACGATTTGATTAAGGGGAAGAGGAAGTTACATGTTACTGAACCTAGAACTTAAGATAGGAAAGTGGGTAAACAATTTGACTTAGGAGTGTCATATCATTTGTGGGAGTCGGCACAGTGGCGCATGTCACTCTACGGTAACTCACCATGGAGTGAGAGGAAAAACGAACAGATGACCTTATCTGTAACGGGAAGTCCAATACCCCAGGGTCAGAGCTCAATTTGCGTATCTGGTGTGCGATGAGCATTTAGTGATTCAGAGCAACACAGCCCGCGATCAACTGGTCTAAGGGCGGTAGGTCTAATCCAGGGGTGCACAACCTTTTTATAAGTGGGGGCCAAGTTTATTTTTACATAATAAGTGGCGGGCCGCAAGTTACCTTTTCACATAGGCACTTGCCAAACCCTACCGCTAAAGCTAATTTTACTATTATCCGAATAACCTATTTTACCAGCAGACAAAAAATGTGTTTCAATACCATTTTTGGGTCCTCTAAATGGTTTAAATCCATTTTTGAAGTTTTTTGGCAAATTGCGTTATTAAGTTATCAAATTACTGATTTACAATCAACTTACTCCTAACTGGAAAAGGTTTAGGGGTATATAAAATAAAATAATACTATCACAAGGTTGTAAAATTTTTATTTTTACAAAAAACAGAATTCTTAACATCGAAGTATATAAAAAATTAAAATCAATATATCGTCAAACTGACCATCAAATCAAGTAGTAGCCTAATGCTCCTAATGAGATGCTTGGCATTGTTTATTTTTCAATAGTCTGTCAATATCAGGTTCAATGTTAGAGATGGTAATGCGCAAGTTTCCCTCCAATAGTGTATCACTTAAACGGGAACGACACTTTGACTTTATTTGTTTCATCAAAGAAAACGATTGCTCGCATAAGTAGGTACTTCCAAACAACGTTGCCGTTTTTAAAGCATGATCTTTGAGCAATTTCATTTCTTTCGGTAAGTAATTTTTGTAAAATTCTAGGAGAGAAACTTCAGAGTATTTTGTTTTTAACTCATTGTTACACTGAAGATCAATTAATTCCATCTGGAAATCTAGTGGCACTGACGCAACGTCAGTAGTGAATGGTAGAGAAAACATATCAAACAAAACCTCAAATTTTCTTATATCTTCAAATCGTCTTTTAAACTCATTGTGAAGGTCCACTACAAGAGATGCATATTTAGCCACATTTACATGGAATTCAGAACTTTCAACAAAACTTTTCATTGTTGGAAAATTTGCTAGTAGTCTATTGCTTAGTTGTGACTGCCATAAACTGAGTTTAACCTCAAATGATTTTAATATGTAACACATGTTGTTGATCATGTTGTTTTTACCTTGAAGCTTAATGTTTAATTCATTGAGATGTTGGGTCATATCAACTAAAAAACATAAATCACTCACCCATTCGCTGTTCTCAAAATGTGCTGCTAGTTGAGACTCATTACGACTGTGTAAAAACATTATGATTTCTTGATGCAAGTCATACACTCGTTTCAGCATTTTCCCAGCACTAAGCCAACGAACTTGTGTAAAATAAATAACATCATCATATTGGGATTCCATGTCTGATAAGAATTCTCTGAACTGGCGGTGATTAAGAGCTCCGGCACGAAGGAAATTGACCACTTTAATCACAACCTTCATCACATGCTCCATACGTATGCTTTTAGCACACAGATTCTCTTGGTGTAAAATACAGTGAATAGTAACTAGATCACTGCACTCTTTAGCAAAATAGCTGACAGCCCCTTGTTTACTTCCAACCATGGCAGGTGCACCATCAGTTGATATGCCATGTAGTTTTTCCATATTTAAATTAAACTTCTCTAAAATATTTTTCACTTCACGATAAATATCACATCCTTTAGTTGTGTCTTTCATAGGAACCAATGCCAGTAATTCTTCTGAAATATGAAAATTCTCGTCAACACCACGCACAAAAATACAAAGCTGGGCAGTATCAGTCACATCTGTGCTTTCATCGATTGCCAGTGAGAAGTACTTGAAATCCAATATTTTTTCTTGAAGTGTTTGCTCAATGTCCACTGCCATTTCTTCTGCCCTCCTGGAAACTGTCATTCGATTAAGGCTAATTTTTGATATAATACTTTTTTTCTCTGGGAATGCCACATTTGCCACTTCTTCCAAGCATTCCTTAACTAGCTCGCCATCTTGAAACGGCTTCATTCTTTTTACTAAAATCTTTGACACAATAAAACTTGCTTTTACCGCAATTTGCGATTCATCGTTAACCTTACGAAAAAGATTTTGTTGAAATTTTAATGTTCTTTGCAGTTCTTTTACTTTCTCTTTTCGCATATTACCAGAAAATTCGTTGTATTTTGAAGCATGTTTTGTCCCATAATGCCTTCTTACATTGTACTCTTTCATAACACCAACTGTTTCTTTGCAAATTAAACACGTTGCTTTGCTGTTGTATTCAATAAAAAAATATCTCTCACTCCAGGTCTCTTGAAACACTCGACACTCGTCCGTCACTTTACGCTTTTTTACAGACATGATACTGATATTATAATAATAATGTAGAAACTCTGTAAACTGCACACAAGCTGTAACAACACACAAACAACTCACAAACGTGAACTCTGCCACGACAACAATGATACTCCCAGTGCACGACGTGGCGTCCAGTCAGAAATAACAAACCTATAAATAGCCTCGCGCTACACCACTTCAAGGTCACACAGCGCCCTCATCCTCCCCTGCCGCACAACGATGAGTCGGTGTGTCAGTCACGTGCTCACATTTACTTGTATTGCAAGAGTGACTCCACAGTCAGTCTGAACCTTGCAGCAGTCTGGTTATGCAAAACTTAAAATCTGTCCAATAATTGTTTACTTTTTAATTTATTTTTAACAAACATTTTTATAATTTTCTTATTTCAACTAGGGCCTACAATAATGGGAAAAAATCTCATCATTCACAATATATATATTCACGTTTTCAATAGTATAAAAGATTTATCCGCGGGCCGCGGGTTGTGCACCCCTGGTCTAATCACTACGCCACACGCGACCAAATAACTGCCGCACTGTTGATCTGTTTTTATACTTGAGCAAAAGGTGCCTCAACGTGATAATCAGTACGATGGTTTTCTCCGTTAGGATAACAGCAAGTATGAATTACGCAAATTTTTCAAGGAACAAAACAAAAACAAGAAACGACAAAACTTTCCAACACACCACAATATATAGGAGGGCAAGTCAATAATTACCCGTAGAGTAATTCTAATTTTTTGTCAAATGCACTGTCTGCTACAGACACATGTGTAGACTGGTGTCATGGCCGTCCCCGTGGTGAAAGTTTGAGCTTAATCGGTCAGTTCTTGAGATGTCGTTCCCTTAATATGACCGCTCAGCTTTCTGTATGCACCAATGATGAACGACAAACGGTGATCAGTTCATTACAAGTGGAAATTCACCAGAGGCTTTCAGCACAATGTAGGATGCAGTACCGCGCTTTTGTAGGGCTCGGCATACAGCGTCAACACAGAATATTGGCCTTCAATAAATCAGCAATGAATGGATGAATCAACTTCAAATTTTGTACAGAGATGTCTGTCCTAATAGGCCTTAGTGAGCATGCAAAACTTTCATTACAAACGCTCTAGTGTAAGGGTAGGCAACCAACTGATATATGTGAGCTGCTTAACAATATGACTAACTGCCGAAGATCTACTGCAATGTATGAAGTATATAGATAAGTCCAAGAGCGAACGGGTGACAGAATATCTTGCTAGCATATGCCCGAGAACGGGCGAGTGACGGAAGCTCTAGCTAGCACAGGCCCCAAACATGCGGGTAACGGAAAAATCTCGCCAGTATAAGCCCCGAAACGGACGAGTAACGGAGGATCTCACTAACATAAGCCCGCAAAAAAGAACGGGTGACGGAAAATCTCGCTAGCATAGGCCCGAGTACGGGCAAGTGACAAAAAATATCGCTAGCATTGGTCCCAGAACGGGCGGATGACTCTCTGAAAGTGTCCCCATTTTTTTTTTTTTTGTAAGAAATAAAAAAAAAAAAAAAAAAAATTGGGCCGCGGGTCGCCTGGTCGTCAGCGTTCGTGACTCCCATGGAGATAACCTCAGGTTCGATCCTGGGCAGGTACGAACGCTCGAACCACTAAATACCCGCCGTGCGTCGGATGGGCACGTTAAACCGTCGGACCCCGGGTACTGGCCAACCGGTAATAAATATGGGCATCATGCTCCCCCTTTCTATCCCGCTTCCGTGCCACTTTCCTATTGGGCACTCTAGCCCTAAACCCCAAGCTTCCTATTTCTAAGGGTTGTTTAAGACACTTAGAAATAGGAAGCTAGGGGGCTAGGAGACACTCCTTCCTAAAATCCTCTATATATGATCTGACCTGTAGGAAATTCGGAAGTTTGAACTTTCTCTTCCCACACCCTGACAAGCACTTAAATCATATACGAACTCATTTAGAAATTAGCTTACAAGTAACATAGGCACACTCATTTTAATTTCTAACAAGAAAGATGACACCGAATTTTCGGGTGTAATAAGCACGTCTTTTGAATCCGTTCTGACGCAAATTAAATTTATCAAAGCTATTCAAAGTCAATGGAACCGGTATGGAAAACAATAGTATCTGACGGAAGAAAGAAGTTTTTCAATCGGGTTTTTAATCCCTCAGATATTGCTGTAAATGGAATCGTGAGCTTACGCCCTGTGGTTGCAGTCTTGTGCGTTAAGATAAACATGAATTTATATGATAAACATTTCGCACAGGAAACGCTCCCCAACACAGAAAGAATTTTTCAAATCGGACTCTTAGAAACAGAGATACCGACAAAAATAAGATGTGACTTTACGTCCTCTATTGGAAAAAACATGCATTATTTTAGGAAGAAAGTATTCTCCAAATGTTTTTCCATTTGAACGGTATCGGTCCAAGAAAAAAAATTAGTCGAGTTTTCAGGATCTCAGATTTTGCTACAAAAACATCAGAAGCAGAAATTAACGTTTATGCCGCCTGGTGGCCAAACCATTCTTTACCAAACATTAGAAATTATGTAAAAAATATTTCCATCAGGTCTTGTATGCGAAACAGGAATAATTTTTCAAATCTGAGTTTTAGAAGCAGAAATACGCAGAAAACGCAATTTACCATTGTACCCCCTAGCGGAAAGTCTATGATTTACTTGAAAATTTTGAATTTATATGAAAAACATTTCGCATCGGAAACACTATCCAACAAAGAAGGAATTTTTCAAATCGGACTTTTAGAAGCAGAGATATTGACAAAATTAAGATATACATCTACGCCCTCTGGCGTAGAAACCATGCATTATTTCAAGAAGAAAATGTTCCTAAAAGGTTCGTCAACAAACGATTTTTTTTGCAATCGAGATTTTAGAAGCTCATATTTTGTTGCAAATACATCAGAAGCGGAAATTAAGACTCACGCCACCTGGTGGCCAAACCATTTTTTACAAAAATTAGAAATTACGCGCAAAGGAATTTCCATCAGGAGCTGTATCCGGTGCAGAAATAATTTTTCAAATCGGTGGTTTAGAAGCAGATATAGGGGGAAAGCAATTTACCTTTACGCCCCCTAGCGGAAAGTCTATGATTCACTAGAAAATTTTGAATTTGTAGGGAAAACATGTCACACTGGAAACACTATACAACAAAGAAGGAATTTTTCAAATCGAAGTTTTAGAAGTAGAGATATCGACAAAAATAAGATCTACATCTACGCCTCCTGGCGTAGAAACCATGCATTATTTTAAGAAGAAAATGTTTCTAAAAGGTTTGTCAACACGAGTAGTATCGGTATACAAACGACGTTTTTTTTCAATCGAGAATTTAGAAGCTCATATTTTGCTGCAAATACATCAGAAGCGGAAATTAAGATTTACGCCCCCTGGTGGCCAAACCATTTTTTTTTTACAAAAATTAGAAATTAAGCGCAAAGGATTTTCCATCACGCACCATGGTGGCCAAAGCATCCGGTGCAGAAATAATTTTTCAAATCGGAGATTTAGAAGCAGAGATATAGATAGGGAGAAACGCAATTTACCTCTACGCCCCCTAGCGAAAAGTCTATGAATTACTAGAAAAATTTGAAATTATATGAAAAACATGTCACACTGAAAACACTATCCAACAAAGAAGGAATTTTTCAAATCGGACTCCTAGAAGTAGAGATATTGACAAAAATAAGATATACATCTACACCCCTGGCGGAGAAACTGGGAATATTTTAAGAAGAAAATATTCCGAAAAGGTTTATCGATGTGAGTGGCATCAGTCCACGAAAGAATTTTTTCAATCGATATTTTAGAAGCTCAGATTTTATGGTAAATACATTAGAAGCAAAAATTAACACTTACGCCCCCTGGTGGCCAAAGCATTCTTTACCAAAAATTTGAAATTATATGCAAAATATTTTCCATCAGGAGGTGTAACCGCTGAACAATTTTTTCAAATCGGAGTTTTAAAAGAAGAGTTATCGAGAAAAATGCAATTTACTTTTACGCCCCCTAGCGGAAAATCAATGCGTAATTTGAAAAAAGGAACTATATCCAAAATACTCTTCGACATAAATGGAATCGAAAGATAAAATAATTTTTTCAATCGGATGTTTAGAAGCAAATATGTGGAATAAAACGTATTTTTGAATTCGACATCATCTGCACTTACGCCGTCTAGCGGCAAAATCGTACATCGTAAAAAAAAAAAAAACCTAATAAAGGATCATTATTCGCATATTTCAAGCTTCCCAATGCAAAAAGAATTTTTCAAATCGAACTAATAGTTGCAGAGATATCGCGGGTACAGACGGACGGACGGACGGACAAACCAGTAACATAAGCACGATCTTTTTTTACAAAAGACATGGTAAAAAATAACAAATAAAAGGAATCTATAAAATTTAGAAAAGGATTTGCTTGTTTGCGCGCGCGCGTGTGGTGTGTTTGCGGGCACGCGCGCGATATTTCTACTTCTCAAGAATTTTTCTTTTTTTATCATCCGTAATGTAGTAGTATCTGAAAGAACGATGCGCACGCCTCGCACTCATTTCCGTTAATCAATGCACGGTGACTTTCCTTTCGTGACGAAATAAGCGGAAAAAAGGAAGAATTGAAATCACGACACGGGAAATTACATGATGAAATGGGAGCACATGGTAACCATTTACATCAAAGGAAAAAGGCCTCTTCTGTTAAAATCAGAAGCAAGGGTACGATAACTTCTCAGCGCACGAACTGACCAATTCTTGCCAAGCATTTCAAATGACTTCTCTAATCCTTTTTTGTTTTCTTTTCTTAAAAGTCATAATGAAAATTTCCAAATGCTATCTTGTACATAATGCAACCTCCGAAATGCTATCTTGTACATAATGAAACCTCCGAAATGCTATCTTGTACCTCGTGTGGCAGTGAGCGTACAATTTATGTTAAATCATGGTCAAATCACGGTTACAAGCAGAACATTTTTCACACATAATTTCGTTCTTTGTAGGAAAAACAAAAACTAACACACTGCGAATTCGACACAAATACTATCCTTATTTGTTAAGTGTAGCACCAAAATCAAATGAACTGTAGGTAGACATCGTCTGCTTGCCTACGTATGAACCACTGATATCAGCAATGTGCCACTTCAAAAATAAAAAAAAAGACCTATCCTATTTCCAAATTCTGTAACAAGCGAGCTTACTAATATATGAGCCAGATGATTTCGAGATAATGAAGACATACTTACAATGTTTTTATATAACCATTAGTACATATGTGTTCCTTTGGTACAGAGGGACAGGGGCGGATTGGTCCACTGGGGTCCAGGTGTCTCGGTGATACCACTCCAGAAATGGCGCACTTTCTCGTAATCATTTTGCCTGGATTTTTTTTGGAACGAACGGAAAATTATTTTGGTACTTATGAATAATAATCGTTAACTTCATTTCAGCTTTACTTCTGTATGAAAAGTTATTTCCTTAAAAAAAAAGTTTTCTTTTACCTACATGTTGGATCTTTTTTCTGAAATGACAGCGAAATTCTCTGCACTTACGTAAGAAAAGCGCCGCCGGACTCGCACGCTGTAATAAATTAATAAATATAAAAGTAACTACAGTTAGACGTAGGTCATTGGACTTGGAGCCCAAGGTCATTGACAAATCCTACCCTCCATTCGTAACCTATAGACAGAGACGTCGCCAAGGAGGTGCGAGGGTGGGCTTCGGCCCACCCTGTAATTTGTCTTGCCCACCCTGCCGCCCACCCAGTTCAAAATGGGCGATTTTTCAGTATATTTAACTTTAAAATATAATCAGGACTTTCCCAAATAATAAGTCTTGTGTTTTATTACTGTAGCCCTACAAGTTTTCCCATAGGAAGTGCGTTGTTTACTTCCCCGTAGCAAAGTTATTAAAATAGCATTCGCAGGGCCTTGAAATTCAATTGCCCTTCACTCTTCCAATTCCTTAGTTTAAACCTCTTTTTCATGTCTGCATGGTCAGGGGGGCTAATGAGGAGGGTGCATAGGAATTAGATCAGATCATATGTAGAGGATTTTAGGAAGGGAGTGTATGACCCAGGTCTTAAACAGCCCTTAGAAATAGGAAGCTAGGAGATTTGGGCTAGAGTGCCCGATACGAAAGCGACGTTGACCACTAGGCCACCCGCGGCCCGCAGAGGAATCAACTGAGGGGGTCACTACTAATTACTCTGCTGTTTGTTTTCTTTACAAAATAGGGGATTTCAACACGGAAAGTGAAGCCTAAAGATATAGTATAAGAGTATAAGCGCTCTTAAGACTGCCCCGGGACAGTGAAACTGCAGGAAATGGCTGACGACTGCTTTTTTTTTTTTTTTTTGATTGGAGGTTTAACGACCACCGTGAGCAACTCAATGGGTTATAAGCAGTCGCCCGTCCCTAATTTAGGGTCACTGGTTCCAGGGAAGGGAGAGAGCCAGTGCCGTAAGACAAACACAACATCCATGCCTGGCCGGGATTCGAACCCGGACCCCTTACGGACGAATGATCAGAGGCCAGCGCCTTTGACCACTGCGCCACCGGGGCGGCCGACGACTGCTTTGTAGGAGAGTAGCGCAAGGGAAAGTCCCTGGCTTGAAGGACGGGTTAAGGTGGGGGAGGGAAGGTACTGTGTCTGCGTAGCACGACTTAAAATTGGATTTAGATTAACAAAAACCACGTTTTCCTTTGAACTGTTCAAGTACAATACTATTTTCGTAAGGAAAAATGCAAAATTTTGAAAAGCAATTTAAGATAATTCATTCAGAGCCTGCAGAAAGTTGAAGGCGACATTCTAGCAACGCTTATATCTTACACCAGTGGCGCAACTGGTCAGAGGAGCGCGCGCGCGCGGGTGTGTGTGTGTGTCCAGGTGGAGGGTGGAAGGATTGCGTGAATTTCTTTGCAGCTGGTAGTGAAAAGCATTAAAAATGAGTTTTTTCAGTGTTTCGCGAAAAAAAAAAAAAAAAAAAAAAAAAATTGCTATCAAGCTTGCCACACCGAAAATAATGCTCGCCCACCCGTCGCCCATCCTGATTTCGAAGTCTGGTGACGTCCCTGAACCTAAGAAGAAGCACACACTAGTAACCACTGTGATGTCCCATCATCCCCAAATCCTTATTCACCCACTGACACAGAGGACAGAAGCGATTTTTCCAGAGAGACATTCCGAAATCTGTGTTTCACCTACATTTACCTTAAAACAAACAATTTATCAGTACTGGTGCACGAGTCAAAATAATGGGTAGACTTAAAAAATGCGCCAACTCATGGAGGATATACTAATATCATTGCGCAGTATGCGATCAGTGGCTAAACAAATATACACTGAAGAGCAATTGAATTAGAGACAGCTGGCGTTATGCAAACGTGGCGCTGTGGGTGGCCCTGTAAACGGAAACGACATGGCGTATGCAGCGATCCGACAATATAAGGAGTGATGCGACGGGAATCAGTAAGAGTCGGACGCAGTATGGGTAAAATGAAGGATCTAAGCGCATTCGATCATGGGCAAATTGTCCGGGCCCGACGAATGGGTAACTCCATCTCGGAAGTCGTGCAGGCACTGGGATTTTCACGAGACACTGTGTCACGGGTGCAACGTGAGTACATCGAATCCGATAAAACCATCCCTGCAAGGGCCAACTGCCGTGGACAACAGCGTGTGGATGAGCGGGGTCATCGTCGCTAGCTCGCATTGTAACAGCGGATAGACGGGCCACAGTGCAAGAAATCACTCGGGAATTTAATGCTGGTGCACAAAAACGTGTAAGCAGCCACACCATCCAGAACCATCTCCTCGCTATGGGGTACAGAAGCCATCGTCCCACGAGGGTACCGCTGCTGACCGCACATCACAGGGTGCAAAGATTAGCATGGGCGCGGGAACGTCGCCACTGGACCCTAGACGTGTGGAAAAATGTTGCCTGGACTGATGAGTCGAGATTCACGTTGGTACATGCGGATGGCAGGATACGAGTACGGTGCAAACCACATGAAGCGATGGATCCTTCTTGCCAAAAGTGTACTCTTCAAGCTGGTGGGGGGTGGTATTCTCGTCTGGGGACTGTATACGTGGACTGAAATGGGACCCCTGGTACGTGTGACATCGTCCCTCATAGGGCAACGTTACCGGGATATCCTGGACGACCATTTGCTCACGCTTGTGCGTCTTCAACATCCCACTGGGGACCTCATCCTGCAACAAGACAATGCACCGTGCCATCGGTCCCGAATTGTATCCGAATGGTTGAACACTCCATCGACGTGACCTCGCTTCCTTAGCCAGCTAGATCACTTGACCTCAATCCCATCGAGCACATCTGGGATGCCATCGAGAGAGATGTTCGAGGCTCTGACCCCCCTCCATCAAATCTTCGTGAACTGCGGGAGCTTGTTCAGGGGTCGTGGATCCCATAGACTTCCGGTGTCTTGTCGAGTCCATGCCGAGACGAATCGCCGCCGTCATCAGGGCGAAAGGTGGTGCTACACGTTACTAGAAAGGTATCTCTAATTCAATTGCTTTTCAGTGTATAAAAAAACAAAACCGCATAGGAAATGTTACGTGGAATGTGCGCACTTCAGCTTTCAGAATGGGGATTTAATTGGAAATGAGGTCATGAGACTCGTGAAATCATTATTTTTTTAGTCAACACCAAAATTTTTAAATAAAAATGATTATCTAGTACAGCACCCCGTTCTCATGAATGGATTTTTATAATTCTCTCACCGTTAAATTGTTCTTAAAATTTCTTCACGAATTAATTCGGTTTACAGAAAATATCTATTTCAACAGTTCTCTTTCATCCAGGATCTAACATAATGTTACGAATTTCCCCTCATTATTTTGAATATAATGGGCGTGGCTAATCAGACCGATTAATGATTTGATTAATTAATGCGTTGGTTCTGATTGGGTTTTGAACAAAGGAAAGAGAAGTTCTAAAGTGAAGCAGGGACTACCCAAATGGTTTTGTCGCTGCGAATGTATGAAAGAATGGCCACGGAAAAAACGTCCACGGAAAGAATGCCCAAGGAAAAAATGTCCACAGAAAAAACGCCCACGGAAAAAATGCCAACTTTTCGAAAATAGGAAAAAATGCCCACGAGAAAAATATGTCAGCTGTCGACTGATAAGCTTTTATGTCTGTTATAAACGGAGTTCGGACAACTGGTCACAGACAACTGGCCACAAAAGCGTTAGGGGTCGTATAAATATTGCGGTTTCTTGGCCACTTCACCTACATATCGAAAATGGGTGTACGAGAAGTGGCCACTGGAGAACTGGCCACCCGGAGAAGTGGCTCGGGAGAACTGGCCACAAAAAGTTTAAGGGGCCATATAGAAATTGCGTTTTTGATCGCTTCGTGGCCACGTCTACATTGGTTGGTTATCTGAGTCACATAAAGTTGCCGTAATTTCGCATTTTCTTAATTGTGATATTTTACGTAATTTTTTATAAAAAATGTTTATAATCTACAACTCACAAAAGAATTTCGGGGTTTATAAACTACAGATCAACACATTCTTTGCGGGCATCTGCTACCGCAGAAAAACCTTCTGTGGAGGGGGGGGGTAATGCTAGAAATATTAAATATGAAAAATTTGTAGCCCAACCAGGAGCAGATTTTCAGTGTTTTCGAGGTACACCTCAACAAATTCTGTGAGTGTACGTGCAAACGCTGGAAACCTGGAGGGGAGGGAGGGAGGCTTAATACCGAAAAAATAAAATACAGAGGATTTGTAGCTAGAGTTGTAGTTTGTAAACGGTAAAAATATCCAGATCGGGCCAGAAATCTTTATACTTTATATTTTTGGTATTAAGCCGTCCACCCCCCCTCGACAGGTTTCCTCAATTAGCACATGCCTGCAGATAATTTGTTGAGCTGTATTTACAAACCCTGAAATTCTTTTGTTGAGTTGCAGATTATAAACAATTTAAAAAAAATTGCATTAAATATCGCAATTAAAGAAATACGAGATTACGGATTCTTTACGGTACTCAGATAACTAACTAACCTCTGACAACGTTGCTACGAAGCGGTCAAAAACGAAATTTTTATACGACCTCTTAAAATTTTTGTGGCCAATTTTACACCACTCTGGTGCACCCAGACACCAGTACTTAGCCTATGCGATGCCTCGTTTGTGAGTTCATTTTATTTTATCGGGTGTTTTGTGTTTGAGCCTCATACAGTCCAAGGACTTCGTTAAAGTTGTTTTCCCTGTTATGCGCCACTCCCTAATCCCGCGTGAAAAGAAGGCTGGAGATTCTTTGCCTTATGCGTAGTTACTCTTTTTGAGAAAGCCAAGCACACACCACACTCACAAATGTTCATTTGAACAAAGGACGCCTTCCGCCATTTTGAAAACAAACTACGATGGCCTTATAATGTTAGATAACGTTATATAGTTGAGCGGAGGAAGCTTTCCGATTACTTTTCTCTACTGCTTAATTGAAATTAAGAAAGGCCTCACTTTTTCTGTGGGCATTTTTTCCTATTTTCGAGAAGTGGGCAATTTTTCCGTGGGCGTTTTTTCCGTGGACCTCTTTTCCTTATACCGCCGCTGCGTATGGAATATCGAAGGCGACGAAAACAGTCGTAATTCAGCCGACGTGTCGGGGATTTAGACTAAACAAGGGGATCGGGAACGCCATTTGCAGGACAGATTTATGGCAGAGGTTGCAGTTTGGGTCAAGAAATTCTCGTATAAGTATAACACTGAGGGACCGACGAACGCATTTTTGAGCCCGATACAAGAGAGGAGAAGGAGATGCATGTTTGGCTTCGATAGAGAGCGGAACAGAAGTAGTTTGCCTGAGTCTGATACAACAACAGGGGAAAGTGGCGGGATGCCCACCTTGGCCTAACATTTCAAGAAATGGCAAATTTATAAGTACACACGATTTGCTAGCGTCCGTGATATAACGGCGCAGCAAGTAACCAGGGGCCAAAATCCTTCCCCGTTGCATCTGAAAGTTCCAATCATCTGGGACCAAGGAGGAATCTTCATGGTCTGAGTGTCGTGTCGCGACGCTTCGCTCCTTTGCAGGAGAACTTCACACAGGTGTTGGTATAGTGCGTCGCATAAATATAGAGACAGAACAAATTCTCGAATAAAAAAGAAACAACAACGAGCTAAAATTTAAACCTCATATTTATAGCAAAAATAGCATAGGACATGCAGCTGCACAATAGTTTGACGGAAACAACAATTCCAACGCCAAGTACAAGAAAAAAACAGAAATACGCTGTCTCAAATATACTGTATAAAGACTTACTAGTTATGAGCACCTCCGGTACGAATAGTGGGGCCGTTGTTCCAAATAACACTGAAAACCCGATTGGGCACGCTGTCCACCAAGTGATGTAAGTGTTCTGGATGGAGTGCGTACCAGCTTCGTTCAATCTGCTCTTTCAATGCCGCCACACTTGAGAACTGCCGTCCATTCGCATACACATCCCGAGCTAGGATACCCCAGAGGTTCTTGATAAGGTTCACATCTGGACTCAGTACTGGCCAATCCATTACGGTCACATGATGAGTGTTAAACCAGCTTTTCGTTGATGCAGACCGATGGATAGAGGCATTGTCTTGCTGGAACAGATAGTCAACACTCGCTAGAGTTTCGGCAAACGGTAGAAGGTGGCTGCTGAGTATGTCCTGATGCGTTTCGGAGTTTTGCCTGCCTTGCAAAAAAGCGATATCCGTTGCCCCATTGAACGCAAAAGCTCCCCAGACCATCACAGATCACCTTCCTTTCTGTCTGCTGAAGAAGGTGCGTGGCTCGCGTCGTAAATCATGCCAATAGCAGTTCCATCCGTCAGGGCTGTCCAGGTTGAACTTTTTCTCATCGGAGAAAATAGTTGTGATCCACTCGTCCGTCCAGTGCATGTGGCTGCTTGCCCATAACAATCTAGCTTCCTTGTGGCGCCGCGTGAGGTGTGGCAGACGGCGCATTTTACGGAGCACAATGTTGCGACTTTGCTTGATTCGTCGATGAACTGTGTCCTTTGAGACCGTGGCACCAACAGTCCGAGAAACTTGACGTAGTGATAACCTTTAGGATGAAACTAAACGCATGATGGCGCGATCATCTCGTTTGGTTGTTATTCGAGGCATTCGAGGCCGTTTTCTGGCAGTTAATGCTCCGCGTTTTGATAGTCTTATAAATGACTGCCCTACTCCTCCCCATGACTTTACAAATTTTCGCTACAGGCAATCCATTTGCTCTCAGTCTCCAAATCTTCTGCACCTCCTAACCAGAAAGTTGACTGTTGCGTGGCATTTCGGCAAATGAATGTCTGACGGCAGGTCCGCTGTCTTTTGTAGGCTGGACCGAATTACGGCCCATGCGCGTGCGTACAACATGCTAATTTGTACATCTCATTTGCATGTGGCTACTTTACATAGCCCCGCTCTTAGGATTTGCTATGAAGTGAATAGTTTTAAGTTGTCTTTATATTTATGAGAAACCTAAAATTACACTATTTCACTTTGTAGTGTTCTTTTCACACAATCCGGTCATCTCGACGGATCGAAACGTTTGTTGTAGGGTTATGTCTAATTAGGTACCATTTCAGCTTCCTACATATATATTCGCATTGCGTTCACGGCGCAAAGTCGACTGTCTCTATATTTATGCGACGCACCTTAGTGATACCCATACGTTCCCGCAGGCGGACCAGCGAAAGTGTGTGAGCGTGCGTCTGAGCGTGTTTAACACTTTAACAACCATGACCCAAAAATCTTTTATCACTCCAAATGCCATAACGCCAGAAACTGTCTGTTCGTTCACTTCTTTGTTTAATAACAACAATAACACCTGAGAGTGACTCGTGTTGATCCCTCATAGGTCGAGAAAATTTGAAGAACAGGTAAGGGCAGGTAAGGGTAGGAAATCTAACTCACTGTAGAAAGGCGTTTCGGGCGGCTGTGGCCGTTTGTATGTACGGCGTTTTGGGCGTTAAGGTCGCTAAAGGGTCAAAGACGGTATAAAGCAGCTTCCTACGCAGTTTGATAACAAGTATGTGGTGTAGGCTATTAAACTAGCCGGTACCAAGGTGCTATGGATTATTATCAGGAGACCAGTATGCAACAGTTCTTTAATTTTTATTTGTCGCGCGGAACTTTGTTCTACCAAGACAGAAACAGCTAATCAGTAGACCCATTAAGAAGACATTTGAGTGACACTCTCGAAAACACTCATTGGACAATGCAACATATTAAAATTTGCCAAGTTTAGTTCGTAGTGATAGGCCAATAGCCATGATGCGGCGTAATTCATCAGCATATATAAATTATGTAAATATGAGTGTCTAAATTAAAGTGTATTTATGTGCAGGCAATCCTAGCAGTTGATTCGTTGATGCTCTTGTAATAGTAAAAGTTTAAGTAAGTGCACCCCCATTACAGCAGTCTTCGCGAGGAAACCTACCTAATCCCTTTATTTTGAAGAATAACCGCTTGGAATTAATTGACGTAACAGTTGGTGTCAAGCGGTGGAATTTCTAACCTCACTCGGCACGATACCATAACAATAATTTGTTTCATGAGGGAATTTAGGAAGTTTCCCCTCACAGGCACGTGTGTTTTTATAGTGAACCACAAGGCAAAAGTTCCCGGCCCTGTCTGGTTGTCCCAATATACCCATGCCGAGGACATTCAATCCATAGTCTATTTCTCATCACGTACTGTCAACTGTACCGCATAATGGTAGCAACTGCGTCAGATATTTGGGTGTTTTTTTTTTTTTTTTTTTGATTGGAGGTTTAACAACCACCGTGAGCAACTCAATGGGCTATAAGGTGTCGCCCGTCCCTTATTTAGGGTCACTGGTTCCAGGAAAGGGAGAGAGCCAGTGCCGTAAGACAAACACAACATCCATGCCTCACCGGGATTTGAACCCGGACCCCGTTCGGACGAATGATCAGAGGCCATTGCTGAGACCACTGTGCCACCGGGGCGGCTATTTGGGTGTTTAGGACCACAACGTTTAGTAATGGGATCCGGGAAATACAGAAGTTTCTTTGTATTGAGTTGTGTAAAATGTCTTTTTGCATTTTGGCGAAGGTACCAATTTTATAGGTTAATTTGCATGGAAGACATATGATGTTTACACATTCTGAAATGTGAGGTTTCCACACGTCTGCATAAAAGGAGTTCGGCATGACCGGTTCAGTTGTGTTCCTTTTGGTATAGAATTGAACATGGTTCATTTTCACTATATCATGCTTTTCTCCTATCGCAAAAATAAAAATGCGACGTAAAAAAAAAACAACAAAAAAAAACCCGATAGAGTGTATGCTGTAAGTGTTCAACTGCGTAAGTATTGGTTTGAAAAGTTTCGTCATAGAGATTACTCACTCGTCGATGAGCCTCACTCTGGAAGACCTGTTGAAGTTGATGATGGCCAAACCAAGACATTAATCAAAAGTAACCCGTGCAATATAACCTGAGGAATCGCTCAGATACTGCAGACATCCTACCGTGCCATGGCATGACATTTGAAAAAGCTTGGATATGTGAATCACCTTGATCTTTGGGTACCGCATGTTTTGAGTGAGAAAAATGTTTCGGACCATATATCTGTTTGCAATTCACTGCTCAAATGGAATGAAAACAACCCATTTCTGAAATGAATGGTGACTAGCGATTAAAAACGGATTGTGTACATTAACATGAAGCAAGGGAGATGAGCTTCCACTAAACACTCAAAAGACTGGCCTGCATCCCGAAGTAATGCACGCTGTGTGATGGGATCAGAACGGATGCTTGTATTACGAGCTCCTGAGAAACAAAACGATCAGTTCTGATAGGTACTGTTCCCAACTGGACCAGCTGAAAGCCAAAGTTAACGGCAAACGTCCAAACGTGGTCAACAGAAAACTTTAATATTGTCATCAAATGCCAAATTCTAACATTTCAAAAGTTTTTTCCAGAAGAAAGAGTGTGCATTTGTGTATTTGTTGATGTATAGGGTTTTTAATTTTACTTCATGTACATCTGCACTAACCTCAAAACAAAGATGAAAAATGACACCGAATTTTCGGGTGTAATAAGCACGTATTTTGAATCCGTTCTGACGCAAATTAATTTATCAAAGCTATTCAAAGTCAATGGAACCGGTTTGGAAAACAATAGTATCTGATGGAAGAAAGAAGTTTTTCAATCGGGGTTTTAATCCCTCAGATAATGCTGTAAACGGAATCGTGAGCTTACGCCCTCTGGTTGCAGACTTGTGCGTTACGAAAAACATGAATTTATATGAGAAACGTTTCGCACCGGAAACGCTCTCCAACACCGAAAGAATTTTTCAAATCGGACTCTTAGAAACAGAGATATCGCCAAAAATAAGATGTGACCTTTACGTCCCCTGGTGGGAAAACCATGCATTATTTTAGGAAGAAAGTTTTCTCAAAAGGTTTTCCCATATGAGCGGTATTGGTCCAAGAAAAAAAAACATTTAGTCGTGTTTTCAGAAGATTTTGCTACAAATACATCAGAAGCAGAAATTAACACTTATGCTCCTGCTGGCCAAGCCATTATTTACCAAACTTTAGAAATTATGTCAAAAATATTTTCCATCAGGTCTTGTATGCGATACAGGAAGAACTTTACAAATCCGAGTTTTAGAGGCAAAAATAATGCAGAAAACGAAATTTACCTTTGTGCCCCCTAGCGGAAAGTCTATGGTTTACTTGAAAATTTTGAATTCATATGAAAAACATTTAGCATCGGAAACACTATCCAACAAAGAAGGAACTTTTCAAATCGGACTCCTAGAAGTAGAGATATTGACAAAAATAAGATATACATCTACGCCCCCTGGTGTCGAAACCATGCATTATTTCAAGAAGAAAATGTTCCTAAAAGGTTTGTCGACATGAGTAGTATAGGACAGCAAACGACTTTTTTTGCAATCAAGATTTTAGAAGCTCATATTTTGCTGCAAATACATCAGAAGCGGAAATTATGACTTATGCCACCTGGTGGCCAAACCATTTTTTACAAAAAATAGAAATTACGTGCAAAGGATTTCCCATCAGGAGCTGTATCGGTTGCAGAAAGAATTTTTCAAATCGGACTCCTAGAAGTAGAGATATTGACAAAAATAAGATATATATCAATGCCCCTGGCGTAGAAACTGTGTATTACTTTAAGAAGAAAATGTTTCTAAAAGGTTTGTCGACATGAGTAGTATCGGTCTACAAACGACGTTTTTTCAATCGAGAATTTAGAAGCTCATATTTTGCTGCAAATACATCAGAAGAGGAAATTAAGATTTACGCCCCCTGGTGGCCAAACCATTTTTTTTTTTTTTACAAAAATTAGAAATCATGTGCAAACGATTTACCATCAGGAGCTGTATCCGGTGCAGAAGGAATTTTTCAAATCGGAGATTTAGAAGCAGAGATATAGGAGGAAACGCAATTTACCTCTACGCCTCCTAGCGGAAAGTCTATGAATTACTTGAAAATTTAGAAATTATATGAAAAACATGTCACACTGAAAACACTATCCCACAAAGAAGGAATTTTTTAAATCGGACTCCTAGAAGTAGAGATATTGACAAAAATAAGATATACATCTACACCCCCTGGCGGAGAAACTGTGGAATATTTTAAGAAGAAAGTATTCCGAAAAGGTTTATCGACGTGAGTGACATCAGTCCACGAAAGAATTTTTACAATCGATATTTTAGAAGCTCAGAGTTTATGGCAAATACACTGAAGAGCAATTGAATTAGAGACAGCTGGCGTTATGCAAATGCAGCGCTGTGGGCGGCTCTGTAAACGGGAACGACATGACGTATGCAGCGATCCGACAATATAAGGAGTGATGCGACGGGAATCAGTAAGAGTCGGACGCAATATGGGTAAGACGAAGGATCTAAACTCGTGGGCAAACTGTCGGGGCCCGACGAATGGGTAACTTCATCTCGGAAGTCGTGCAGGCACTGGGATTTTCACAAGCCACTGTGTCACGGGTGCACCGTGAGAACATCAAATCCGGTAAAACCATCCCTGCAAGGGCCAACTGCCGTGGACAACAGCGTGTGGATGAGCGGGGTCATCATCGGCTAGCTCGTATTGTAACAGCGGATACACGGGCCACAGTGCAAGAAATCACTCGGCAATTTAACGCTGGTGCACAAAAACGTGTAAGCAGCTACACCATCCAGAACCATCACCTCGCTATGGGGTACAGAAGCCATTGTCCCACGAGGGTACCGCTGCTGACCGCACATCACAGGGTGCAAAGATTAATAGGGGCGCGGGAACATCGCCACTGGACCCTAGACATGTGGGAAGATGTTTCCTGGACTGATGAGTCGAGATTCACGTTGGTACATGCGGATGGCAGAATACGAGTACGGCGCAACAAACCACATGAAGCGATGGATCCTTCTTGCCAAAGAGGTACTCTTCAGGCTGGTGGCGGTGGCATTCTCGTCTGGGGACTGTTTACGTGAACTGAAATGGGACCCCTGGTACGTAAGGCATCGTCCCTCACTGGTCAACGTTACCGGGATATCCTGGACGACCATTTGCTCCCGTTTGTGCGTCTTCAACATCCCACTGGGGACCTTATCCTGCAACAAGGCAATGCACCGTGCCATCGCTCTCGAATTGTATCCGAATGGTTGGATGAACACTCCACCAACGTGACCTCGCTTCCTTGGCCAGCTAGGTCACCTGACCTCAATCACATCGAGCACATCTGGGATGCCATCGAGAGAGATGTTCGAGGCTCTGACCCCTCTCCATCAAATCTTCGTGAACTGTGGGAGCTTGTTCAGGGGTCGTGGATCCGTATGGCTTCTCAACGCTTCCGGTGTCTTGTCGATTCCATGCCAAGACGAATCACCGCCGTTATCAGGACAAAAGGTGGTGCTACACGTTACTAGACAGGCATCTCTAATTCAATTGCTTTTCAGTGTATCTCTAGGTGGTAGTACTAAATCTGGTTACATTTGATGGGTCAGAAGCTGGCATCTGTCATTGCAGTTACTCACGAGGATGCTATTCTGGATGCCTAGACATAACCACATTGCTGTTGTAATTGGCAATTTTTTTCTTGTACAGGATGTTGTGGGTCAGTTAAAAAAGAACAGATAATTTAAGTAATAAGTTATGGTAACTGGATTCTCCATTGCACAACACAATTGTTTACTTACCAAAATCACAAATCTTAAATGGAATAACTAAGTAATACCTGTTTGTATTTTAATACTTCTTGGATCCATATGGTTAATATGAGGAAAAGTTATGTCAAGGTAACTCTTGTGTGTGTCAGAGCAAATAAAAACACACTCCTCATTTATCTTATGTGGTTCAAAAACAGTGGGTATTGATTGAATTTCAATATAAATATAGACTTTGTGTTCTTCATACGTACACTGGTTTCCACAAATTAAGGAACAACATGAAATTTAGAGTTTTTGTAATAAATCCACAGTGAAAGGAATTGAACCTAACATAATGGAAGTATTTTAACCTGGCAATGCCAAACATGGTGAGCAAATTAACATAAAGTGAATTAAAATATGCTATCAGCTTTAGGTTTAAAGGAGGCAGTGGAGAGCTCCTTGTGATTTCGCTTCTGGATTACAAGTAGAACAAGTTGCTGTGAAAATAAGCAGTTTACTGTTAACTTCCTAGACTTCATTCAGAAGAAGAATTAAGATGGAGATCCATTGGCAAGTTTGAAACTGGCCAGTCTTAAGCCAGAGTAGCTGGGTGGCTCAATACGTGTTGCTTCACAGTCCATTGGCTTTGGGAGACATTGCTAAGGAAAGATACTGCATTGAGATAGTTTACTAATGGAAAACCTTGGGTAATAATTTCAAGGGATAACCCTCGTCTGCAGCTAGATGCATGAAGAATAATGTTATAGGTGCAGCCTAACTTGTGGAAAATTTTTATATTTCATTTATGCGGTAAATTTGTGTTTCGATGTAACTGCAAGGCAGCACTCATAGTTATAATTAATTACGGTAATTGATCCTCTAATTTGTTCATCACTGCCATTGTTAAAATTTGTTCAGTATTTGATAAGTGCATAATTCGTAGCCTTCTGGCAAACGAGAATTGTGAAAGGCCACATGGCAACAGACCATCTCTATTTCGGACTCATAGCAACAGTCGTGTGCATTTTCAACTAACGAAAGACTGCAAAACTCACCCCCCAAAAGTCCCTCTGCAAGCCAAGAGCATTCGGTGGTTGCAGTTTTTCTCCGAACTGAACGGGATAAGCGAAAACCGACTACCACCCACAGTTGAAAAGAAGGTGATAAATCCCTTTTCAAGTGGCTAAGAGAAGCCCTGTGACAGGACAAAGAGGAGAGAAACGAGCAGAAGAGAAAAACAAGCGGCGGGGCATTCTCAGGACGGTGGCAAAGCCAGACACACGCACGAGAACAGCACCAGCGAGCTGCATGGAACCTAGGCCTGAGAGCTGACCGCTGGGAGAGCTCGGAAAAAGAAGCAGCGAGCAAGTAAGGATTGCTATGAATGATCCCCTCTTAAACGAGGACATCTCAGTCCTGTGGACTTCTCGACCGATACTAGGTCGACATTAGTGCACTCTTGCCTAGGCGGTCTACATAGACAAAAAGGCAGGACATTTCTTGCCACTTCTCTGCGCTGAGGACCTCAGACAACGGTTGCCAAGGTATGTGTTCTTTATACGAACTTTTGCTCACGACGTACAAGTGCCGTCGGACAGTGAACAGCATATAGAACTCTGTCCCCTGTAAAAATGAATACGCACGACAGCGGAGGCCTCCAACACATTTTATTCGTGATTTTTATTTGTGTTATGGCCATAAGTTTAAGAGCTCTTCCCTGCTAATTTGGCATCAAGCCTATGCAGGTATGTGTGATGGTATAAAGATATATATAGCTTATAATTAAACTGCGGCAGTCATGATAATTACTGTATCATTTTAATTGCTGGTACCCACGCTCGTACTCAATTATAGTTTTCTAAAGTGTGTATTTAAATGTTTTGGATAATCTCTCACATGTTTCCTTCGCTCTATTTGTTTATTGTGCATACTAGAATTTAATCAGTGAACAGTGTTTGAATCAGTGTTAATTGTTAAATAAGTGTTAGATAAATCAGTGGTATCGTTTAATCAGTGATAAAGTGTTTAAATCATTGTACATAATTAAGCTGCCGATAGAGCAGCCCACCATACATTCATCTCAGCAGATTTTTGTGCCACTTCATGAATAAGGGTGGCAGTGTATATAATATAACGTTGGATATTAAATGTCAAGCGTACGTGAAATGAGCGTTGGGTATCTTTTCGAGTGTGTGTGTGCGTTGCTGTGATTTTCGGTAGATTGGGACGTGCTGGAGTTAAATCCAGGCATCCACGCCCAATCGCGGTACGGGTTTTGCGGGAAGTTAATAATTAATTTGTTATAATTAATTATGGGAGGTCATTATTAATTATTGGAATCAGATAATTAATTTGTTGTTGCAGAATTTTCGGTTGTCAACGCATGTAGGAAAACTCCTTGCTAGCCCCTAGCAGCAGAGGAGGAGAGCAAAATTTTTGACAAAATTTTCTTTATTTTTTTTTATTTTTATTTAGATATTTATTTTTTTTCGGTGGAGATATCGGGTGCTTCACTGCAGGCGATACTTCACCTGGTGCCGCGGCCACATCAGCCTGTAAAGGTAAGATCCAACAATTGGTTCCGATGACCAGGATTCTTACTTGTTTGTACCTCCAAAGCAGAGCAACACACACAAACGTTCGGAATATTGCGAATTGACTGCCATATCAAATTTATTTCAGTACGAGCATATTTTAGCATATCATAAGTATTGTAAGCCTTAAGCATTTTTGTGTAAAAGACTGCCTTAGGTTAAGTGTATTTAAATATGGCAAATAAAGGAGAGAAGCCGAACACCAAACCTACTGACTCAGATGATTCTGATCATCATGATGGGGAGGAACATAGCATTCCCACAGGAGAATCAACTGATCTAGTAACTAGTAATTCAGTAACAAGTATCGCAGGAGTGTCAGAGACTAGAATGACAGCTCCAGGTATGTTAATGTACGGCGGTGAACAGATAGCAGGATGCATTAATATGCTCAGATATTTTACAGGCACAGATCCTCTATATCGTGCCAAACATTTTTTCAAGATGTAGAAAATGTAGCTACAGTAGGGAGATGGAGCGAACAAACAAAATTGGCAGTAGTAAAGTCGAAATTCAGGGAAAGGGCTGCAGAATTTTTGTCAGATAGTGATGAGCTGAGATTAGAAGGAAATTATGAAAATTTTAAACGTCTAGTGATCGATCGTTTCAAGCGGAAGAACCTCTTGTTACCCGTATGAAACAATTCATGAGTTGTGTTCAAATGCCGGGACAAGATGTAAGACAGTATGCAACGCGACTCAAAAGTGCAGCGGCAAAATATTTTGGTCATACAACTGATATGTCAGAAGACATCAGGCAGCATAGGGATCAGACAGTGATGTGTCAGTTTGTATCTGGTTTATCCGAATCTATCAGGCGCTGGGTTTTAACGAAGTGCCCAGAAACTCTAGAAGCTGCTATTCTCACAGCAATTCAGGAAGAAGATAATTTGGCGCTCATGAGTAAAAAGGCATCAGTAAATGCAGTAGAGAGATCGGAAACAAACCCAGGATCTGATTTATTAGCGCGTACTTTGGAAGAGATGATGGCACGAATGGAAGCGACGGAAAGATCAGTGGGTCAGTTAGCCGTAAATTTTCAGGAAAGCGAAAATCGGAGACGAGAAAGAAACTTCAGAGAGGAAGAAAGTTTGCAGTTACCCAGGTTTCAGTCATCTGGACTCGAACTCGTTCGACAGTATGGGGCAAATAATAATGAACGCAGAGGATCGGGTACTCGAAATCGCTCGCGCGCTGAGAACCAGCAAGCGCAGTACAGGAGCAACAGGATTGTGTGCTACGGATGCAGACAGGAAGGTCATGTGATCAGGCTATGCCCGAATAACGGTCGAAATAGGGATAGGGCAGAAACAACACCGAAACAGAGGTTTAGGAATAACAACGACAGAGATACTCATTATCAATCAACAGGAAAGTTTAGTGCTCAAGGACCCGAGCGTAAGAACAAACAGTTAAACTGAATCGGAGTCGAACTGTGAGAGGTAGTGCGGCTCAGAAATATTTAAAACCCTCTAAAGTGCGGTACGTGTCTATGAAAAATGGGAATGATTTACCAATCATTAATGCGGATCTGGATGGGGATAAAATTAAAGTGCTAATTGACACAGGGTCATCAGTCACTTTATTAGCTAACGATGCTTATCGTAGATTAAAATTTCGCAGAAAGTTAAAATCTGTTGATTTAAATGTAAAAATCAAAAGCATCACAGGAGAAGTGATTCAAACGCTGGGTTGCTACGAGGTAAATCTGCGAATTAAGGGAAGAGACATATGGGTCAAGGCATTTGTGACAAAAAATCCCCTGAGTCAAAATTACTCAGCTTTGTTGGGAATAGATGCTTTACGAAACCACCGTCTTACGTTCGAAGCAGATACAAACCAGCTTCACTTCCCTGACCCCCCCATCTCAGCCACCCACCCCACAGGAGCGGAGAGGTAATGATGTTTCCAACAGACACCCCAGGATAGCAGCACTGACTCGTAAAACTTGCATTCCCCCCAACAGCGAAACTTTTCTCCAAGTGGCGCTTAGTAAACCCTCAGTGGGGAAAACAGAAGGAAGTATTTTGTTCGAGCCATTACCGAGAGCACGCAGAAATAGGTTACTCTTAGCACGGTCAGTTAATAATGTTTCGGCAAGCGGACTGTATGATGTAAGAGCGGCTAACCACAGTGATTCACCAATTTGGCTAAAGAAACATACGAAACTCTTTCAGGTAGAACCAGTGGAAGTTAAGCGTTGTTCGCGAGGAACATCCCTGAAAATCTCAACCAATCTCTGTGGAAGATTTTAAATTAGACCACCTGGAATTTAGCGAACGAGAGAAAATGCTAAATTTATTGCAGAAATATTCTGATGTTTTTGCACGGAATTCTTTAGACTTAGAAGGTACGGATCTTACAGAGCATGAAATTCATCTCACGGATGATAAACCTATTAAGTTGCGTCAGTATACTGTACCACATGCCCTAAGACCCGAAGTAAAAGCTCAGGTAAACGAATTACTTGACGCAGGAATCATATCAAAATCAGATAGTCCCTACAGCTTTCCTATTGTTCTCGTGAGACGCGGAAACTCTTATCGTTTCTGTATTGATTTTCGAAAATTAAATGAAATTACCCGAAAGGATAGCTACCCTGTTCCCCGAATCCAGCAAACTTTATCCTTACTACATGGATGCAAGTATTTTTCAAAAATTGACCTTTTGGCTGGTTATCACCAAATTAAAGTTAGAGAACAGGATAGGCATAAAACTGCTTTCTCATGCGAATTCGGACATTTCCAGTGGAATCGCTTGCCTTTTGGACTTTGCAACAGTCCGGCAACATTTGAAAGAGCACTTGATTCTCTATTTATGGACAAAAGAGATGATGGCATTTTGGTATATGTGGATGACATCTTGTGTGCCTCCAGGACATTATCTGAACACCTTGAGAAATTGGAATTAATTTTCCAGAGATTAAGGAAGCACCATCTAAAAATTAAGCCCAGTAAGTGTGAATTTTTGGCGGAAGAAGTGACATACCTAGGGCACCTTTTAGATCGTCAGGGCATTAGACCTAACCCACAGAACGTGGAAGCTGTTCGGGAATTCCTACTCCACGGAAAGTGAAACATGTTCGAGCATTCCTTGGAATGGCAGGATATTATAGGCGCCACATCAAAGATTTTTCGTCCATTGCCTTACCGCTAACAAACCTTACTAGGAGAAACGTGAAATTCATTTGGGACGAACACTGCGAGAAATCTTTTCAAGAGCTGAAACATGCACTAGTGAGTGAGCCACTATTAATATTTCCTGATTTCAGCAAGAAATTTTCGTTCACCACAGACGCCTCCAAAGTAGCGATTGCCGGTATTCTCGAGCAGGAGGATGACGAAGGACACAGACATCCCATCGCTTACTTTAGCAGGAAACTTAATCCAGCTGAGAAAAATTACAGCACGACAGAACAGGAAGCACTGGCAATAGTATCATCCATCACCCATTGGCGCGAATATTTGGTAGGTCAGCAGTTTACGGTTATTACCGACCATAGACCTCTAAAGTGGCTTATGAATTTGAAAACTCCTAATTCTAGACTGGTCAGATGGAATCTTAGTCTGTCGGAGTATAACTTCGATGTGCAATATCGACCAGGAAAGAAAAACACAAACGCCGACGTGTTATCTAGGCACATTGCAGCAGTGGAAGCCAATGATACAGTCGCAGTTGTACCACTTAATAACAAAACTCTGAAATCAGCACAAAGAACAGATCCTAAATTAGCTGAAGTAATTGATTGTCTTGAAGGGCGTGATTATTCAGCAGTCGACAAAATTACTGACACCTATTTTATGAGGGACGACCTTCTATTTCATTTCGCCTTACCAGCAAAAAACAGCCCACGGAAATTGATCGCAGAACAGTTAGTGATACCTGATAAGTTAAAATCAGAAGTGATGAAATCAGAACATGACGGACTATGCGCCGGTCACTTCGGTTTTGAAAAGACCCTTGGGAGAATTAAACAGAAATACTTTTGGATTAACATGTTCTCAAGATATCAAGAACTACACGGCGAGTTGCGAACAATGCCTGAAACGTCGTGGTTTCAAAAAGAAGCAAAAAGCGGGTCTAATTACCCCGGAAATTGTATCTGTCCCATGGTCCAAAATTTCGATGGATATCGCTGGACCTCTTCCACTGACAGAGGATGGAAATAAATATTTATTGGTTGTCACCGACTCATTCACTAAGTACATCGAGCTGATTCCATTAAAGACTATGCGATCTGCAGAAATTGCCGAAAAATTTGCTTCTAACGTGATAGCGCGTCACGGTGTCCCACATCTGTTACTCACGGACAGAGGAACAAATTTTTTGTCCGATTTAATGACCGAGTTGTACCGTAAGTTTGGCATCAAAAAACTGAATACATCTCCACACCATGCACAGACAGACGGACAAGCCGAAAGACAAATTCAGACAATAATGCACTCTTTAGCAACTTATTGTTCCCCTAAGGGAAAGGATTGGGACAAGTATACAGAATTTGTGGCCATGTCCTACAGAAGCGCGACACACAGTGCGACTAAAGAAACACCCAACTTTCTCATGTTCGGAAGAGATCTGAACATGCCAGGACAGTTGTTGAATGAGGAAATCCTTTTAACTACGCTGAATCCCAGAGCTATGCCGAGAGCTTAGTCACGAGGATGCAAGAAGCGTATAAAATTGTCAAGGATAATCTGGAAGAGGCAGCCCAAACTTCCAGGGAATATCGAGCAAAGTCGGCTGTAGACAAACAGATCAAGATTGGAGACATAGTGTACCAGCACGACCCATCAGCATCCAAAAGAAGGTCGCGAAAGTTGGCAAAACCTTCTATAGGACCTTTCAGAGTAATTGAGAAAACATCCCCAGTGAACTTTAAAATCGCCCCAGTAAATGATATGAGACGAACTCGACTCACACACGTAGACAGGATTTTCAAACCACCACAGAGAAGGGTGTTTGACACAGGGCAATTTCAAGATGAAAAGGGGGATGAAGAAATTTCGTTGAGCATAGGTATGCCAACCGCAGACGAAAGGCATCATGAAGAAGAGTTCTCAGAGCAGGGTGAGGACTGGGTGACGCCCGTTTGGCCGGTGATCACAAGGGATACGCGCTGTTTTCAGCCGCATGAATCGGAAACACGTCAGGGGTTGGAAGAGACCGGGACAGCGGCCCAGCCTGCTCCCATGTTGAAGGACGCGGCAGCTCACGGAGGAAACGCAGAGGGGAGCAAAGAAAAAAGTCCCCCCATCATAACGAGAGCGTCGTTGAGACCCCGAGATGAGCACGGGAGAGTGGGGAAACCTCTCAGCTTTGGACATGAGGCTGAAGAGGAAAAATCCAGCGAAGAAATGGTTGCAGACGAGGAGGATAGTGATAGCACAGAAATATACAGTTGTGAGGGAGGAAGAAGATTTCGCGAGCCAAACTCAGGACCGCAGAAGTGCAGACTTAGATAAGAGGAAAGGCACGTTGAGTCAAAGGGTTTTGGTCGGACGCACATTGGCTCTCACCTGTGTAACTTATGTTTATATTCTTTTCTTGTTATGGGCAATGATGAATGGATCAGAGATGTTATCGATACTTTCCCATTACCCTTGATGTGTCTAAAATCCGGAATTAGACAT
Organism: Macrothele yani; assembly: GCA_039090855.1. Classification (NCBI taxonomy): domain Eukaryota; kingdom Metazoa; phylum Arthropoda; class Arachnida; order Araneae; family Macrothelidae; genus Macrothele; species Macrothele yani. The sequence goes on from CM076990.1 coordinate 83,394,841, forward strand.
GTCATGGAATATAGGAAAGAGGGAGATATCCATATTCAAAATTTTCCATTCTTCAATGAGAAAAAAAAATACATTCATATTTTTTTTCTTTGGAAGGTAGAAGGATTGTTATAGGTGCAGCCTAACTTGTGGAAAATTTTTATATTTCATTTATGCGGTAAATTTGTGTTTCGATGTAACTGCAAGGCAGCACTCATAGTTATAATTAATTACGGTAATTGATCCTCTAATTTGTTCATCACTGCCATTGTTAAAATTTGTTCAGTATTTGATAAGTGCATAATTCGTAGCCTTCTGGCAAACGAGAATTGTGAAAGGCCACATGGCAACAGACCATCTCTATTTCGGACTCATAGCAACAGTCGTGTGCATTTTCAACTAACGAAAGACCTGCAAAACTCACCCCCAAAAGTCCCTCTGCAAGCCAAGAGCATTCGGTGGTTGCAGTTTTTCTCCGAACTGAACGGGATAAGCGAAAACCGACTACCACCCACAGTTGAAAAGAAGGTGATAAATCCCTTTTCAAGTGGCTAAGAGAAGCCCTGTGACAGGACAAAGAGGAGAGAAACGAGCAGAAGAGAAAAACAAGCGGCGGGGCATTCTCAGGACGGTGGCAAAGCCAGACACACGCACGAGAACAGCACCAGCGAGCTGCATGGAACCTAGGCCTGAGAGCTGACCGCTGGGAGAGCTCGGAAAAGAAGCAGCGAGCAAGTAAGGATTGCTATGAATGATCCCCTCTTAAACGAGGACATCTCAGTCCTGTGGACTTCTCGACCGATACTAGGTCGACATTAGTGCACTCTTGCCTAGGCGGTCTACATAGACAAAAAGGCAGGACATTTCTTGCCACTTCTCTGCGCTGAGGACCTCAGACAACGGTTGCCAAGGTATGTGTTCTTTATACGAACTTTTGCTCACGACGTACAAGTGCCGTCGGACAGTGAACAGCATATAGAACTCTGTCCCCTGTAAAAATGAATACGCACGACAGCGGAGGCCTCCAACACATTTTATTCGTGATTTTTATTTGTGTTATGGCCATAAGTTTAAGAGCTCTTCCTGCTAATTTGGCATCAAGCCTATGCAGGTATGTGTGATGGTATAAAGATATATATAGCTTATAATTAAACTGCGGCAGTCATGATAATTACTGTATCATTTTAATTGCTGGTACCCACGCTCGTACTCAATTATAGTTTTCTAAAGTGTGTATTTAAATGTTTTGGATAATCTCTCACATGTTTCCTTCTGCTCTATTTGTTTATTGTGCATACTAGAATTTAATCAGTGAACAGTGTTTGAATCAGTGTTAATTGTTAAATAAGTGTTAGATAAATCAGTGGTATCGTTTAATCAGTGATAAAGTGTTTAAATCATTGTACATAATTAAGCTGCCGATAGAGCAGCCCACCATACATTCATCTCAGCAGATTTTTGTGCCACTTCATGAATAAGGGTGGCAGTGTATATAATATAACGTTGGATATTAAATGTCAAGCGTACGTGAAATGAGCGTTGGGTATCTTTTCGAGTGTGTGTGTGCGTTGCTGTGATTTTCGGTAGATTGGGACGTGCTGGAGTTAAATCCAGGCATCCACGCCCAATCGCGGTACGGGTTTTTGCGGGAAGTTAATAATTAATTTGTTATAATTAATTATGGGAGGTCATTATTAATTATTGGAATCAGATAATTAATTTGTTGTTGCAGAATTTTCGGTTGTCAACGCATGTAGGAAAACTCCTTGCTAGCCCCTAGCAGCAGAGGAGGAGAGCAAAATTTTTGACAAAATTTTCTTTATTTTTTTATTTTTATTTAGATATTTATTTTTTTTCGGTGGAGATATCGGGTGCTTCACTGCAGGCGATACTTCACCTGGTGCCGCGGCCACATCAGCCTGTAAAGGTAAGATCCAACAATAACTACCACAACTACCCAACTGTGTTAGGATCTTGTGGCAGCAACAAGAAATATGTTATCTTGTTCGGCAGTGTGCCGGAGGATTCATACTGTAAATTGGGTATCTATGCCACGAGACCAATGATATGCATCCCCTCTCTCCTCATTATAAAAGAGAGCTTTTCATTTAGTGTTGCATTCATTTCAACTGCACTGATGATCATTGTAGTTCTGTCCTCTTAATGGATGAATCCAGATTTGCTCCCCAGAGTGACTCCAGATGAAGACTTATCTAGAGAGAACTAGGGACACACATCATCATTCATTAAGCATCTTAGAAAGGGACACTTATGGTATTGGTAGTGTTATGGTGTGGGCAGGCAAATCTTTGGGCATCCATAGAGATCTCTGTGCATTTCAGATTTACAGGGATGAGATCCTAGAATGCTTTGTTAAGATTTATGCAGAGGAAAGTGGCTTCAATTTTATCCTACAGTACAATAATGCACATCCTCACTGAGCCAGGATTGTTGACCAATATCTTGAGAACACCGTCACCTGTATGACTGGGTAGTTTATTCCCCTGACAGACCCTATTGAGCATACTTGGAACACGTTAGGCAGATGTATTGCAGCCCTTCATACCCCATACCCAAACCTGCAAAAGCTTCAAAGTGCCTTGGTGGAGCAATGGTTGTTATTGACAGGACAGTTTCCGGGCACTCTCATTATGAGCATGAAACATCACTGTGAAACATGTATTGCTGTGATGGGTGAACACATGCTCCATATTGAGTCACTTTGGTTACTTCATTTTAACCATGCCTTGTGACCAGGTATGCTTACTTGCTATTTGTTCTTTAATTAATAGTTAGTTTTCTTATTTTGCAAATATAATATGAAAGAGATTATTAAATTATACACTTCTTCAAATTTCGTATGAAAACTCCTGTTCGAAAAATTTCAAAACTTCATTTTGCTCCTTAATTTATCGAAACCAGTGTAGTTTTATTTTTCAGATAAGAGGAATTCAGCATGTGTTTTGGTCCGAAATTTCTAGAAAAACATTGAAAATCATCAAACCTATTTTTAGCACGTCTTTTATAAAAAAAGATCGTGCTTATGTTACCGGTTTGTCCGTCCGTCCGTCTGTACCTACGATATCTGTGCAACTATTACAGAGATGCCAACAGCTGAAGGAAGTCATCAGTAGTCCATATGCGCGGCGTCCGTAGTTTTTCCGTAGTGAGGTCAAGTCAAGTCAAGTTCCCACATTAAAATTTGCAGGCATGACCATTTCCCAGAGTACACTGCTACATTTTTAGCAACATGTTAATCTGGGTCTGGGACAATACTTGGATAAATTTTGCAACATACCTAAGTCCCCTTAAAATGGGGGGGGGGGGGAACTTGAGCAAATACACAAAAAATACATACCATTGCAACTCCAGCTTTTAATAAATATGTTATGTCATAAGTGTGTGATGCCACACACTTATGGTTATTCCTCCTGTTTTTTAGAGTGAAAATGCCGATCGCAATCGTCTTTTCCGCCATGTGAGATTGAAAAATCAACAGCACACGGGGAACAAAACCCATGGTTTTTGGATACCCGAGACGATTTTAGACACGGAAATTCTTGCGAATACTCTCCATGAATTTTTGACAACTTTTTTGCTTTTTAGATCCAAGAATATTAGTAGAGGCAGGTGGCCATTTACCCAACGCTATTGCAAGTAAATTTGAACACGACAAACACAATGGGAGCAAAGACCGACGCACAGAACAATTAACGTTGAAAGGTTTCATAGCGTCATTATGCGGATAAATAAAAAATTAGCATTAAATGCTTATATGAAAAAAATAATCAAAAAGGTATTTTAAATTGCATAAATAAATCAATTCTGGAAAAAAAGGATAAAATAAAAAGGCAATGCAAATAAAATAAATTACAATAAAAATCCATGCAACGTTTCATTAACACAATAGAAGTTTTCTGCTAAGATGCGAGGAAGTAAAATGTCAGAACTTAAAACGCAAGTGAGTAACGGAAAAAAACAAACAAACTGAAATTAAGATTCCCAACGAAGAATGATCTGGGGAAAACAATCTTTTAAAGAAGAAAGAAAGTTCTTATGAATCTGACAAGATAAAATAAAACATCCCTTTGTTTAGCAGAACATTTTTACAAGAGAAAAATAAATAAATAAAAAGAACTGCGCTTTGCAAATCTGTCAAAGTAACATAAACAATTAAGCTCTTTGCGGACAGCGAGGAGCGTGGGAAAGTAGATCACAACTGGCGCACACACCCAGCAGCTGCTAGATGTTTTCTTTGGCTGGTTGCCAAAGACACAGGGAGAGATTTTTTCTTGCTCTGGGCAAATATACTGCGCGCGAAGAACCAGAACAAACAACCCCCGTGGAGGTAACATAAAAAGACAATAACAAGGTCCACACATCCTGGTAGCTCAGTTATGTGCTCTGCGGAAAAAACAAAACAAAAAAACATTCAGGATTCCTTTGATCTGATGACTATTTGCTCAGAGCAGTTTTTATTTTCTGATTCCCCCCTGCCCCACACAGCAAGCATGTTTGGCCCGCCAAACATGCTTGCTGTGTGACGGCTTCGTGACGTTATCTTATCGCAAAAATCACATTTGACTATGCTTGACTTTTTTTTTTTTAAATAATTAAAAAAAAAAAGTTTTCCGGAAATATCCGAGATTTTTGGGAAAATCCGTAATTTTTCACACCTTCTCCGTAGGACCGTAGTACGAACATGATATCCGTAGAAACTACGGAGGATCCGTAGTACTTGGCATCTCTGCTATTAGTCCGATTTGAAAAATTCTTTTTGCATTGGGAAGCTTGAAATATGCGAATGATGATCCCTTTAATTTCGTGTTTTTTTTTTTTTTACGATGTACAATTTCGCCGTTAGAGGGCGTAAATGCGGATGATGTCGAATTCAAAAATATGTTTTATTCCACATATTTGCTTTTAAACATCCGACTGAAAAAATTCTTTTATAAATTACATTTTTTCCGATATCTCTTCTTCTAAAACTCCAATTTGAATTTTTTTTTTCTTCGGCAGATACACCTCCTGATGGAAAATCTTTTGCATATAATTTAAAATTTTTGGTAAAGAATACTTTGGCCACCAGGGGGCGTAAGTGTTAATATTTGCTTCTGATGTACTGTATAAAGTCACTGTATATATAACAGCTCCGAGTTTATTTTGACTTCATTTAGCTTTCTCTTTCTCTCTCACTCCTGTATTGCATCATTGTGTGTTTTTCGTCAAAGTAAGCATGGACTGCACCCTTTTTCTTCATAATTTACTACAACAGGATGCTCCCCAGAATCGTATGACGTAGCTTGCAATGCACCAATGAAGGATCCGCAGTGCTCAAGAAGACTGCATAAGCATGCATGCATAGAACGCCTCAGTGGGGATATCTGAAGCATCGATACACCGTCCCTCGACCTCGAGAGGTTTGGAGACACAAGTGGACGAAATGCCACTTATTTCTCCATGTCATGTGACCACTTCAGCTGCACAAGGGATGCAGTAGTATGTCCATCTTGTGTTTTATTTGTGGATGTGTGAACACAATTGTAATATTGAACCTTCATTTATCAAGAGCAGAGATTTTTTTCAAAAATCAGAAATTTCAATTTTAGAAAAAACAACAAATCATGTAGATTTTTTTCTACACCAAAACTTTAGAAGTGAAACATTTAGGACCTCATTAACCTAATGATTTTATACCTTATAATAGCATGTTGGGCGTTCTAATGCTTTTGCTATCATTAAATTCACGTGAATAACCACAACTAGTAAAATACGACAGCTTACCTTTTTAGGTTCGCTTCTCTACGGAAAAGTACCCCAAAACCAATGTGTATGAAATGTCATGAGACGTTAACCTAAAAAGGTAAGCTGTCATATTTTACTAATGATTTTGTTCTAGTTAATAGTAATGGTGAATTGGACGAACTTCAAAGGCAAGTTGATATTATTATAAAAAACAATTTATAGGACCTGTAATTATTATTATTAAAACAATTTATAGGGCCTGTAATTATTACTAAAAACAATTTATAAGGCCTGTAATATGTATGTTATGTACGGCATTGTCATGTTAAATAGTAGTTATGTGATATTCATTGCACACACATATATACAATCCAGTGTACTTATGAATATTTTTTTATAACCTCACCTGCTAAAATGCATTAAAGCTTCCACTTGGGTTGATGGTGTGCCTTTGTTCTCTTGTAAAAGGTGATGTCAACCAGTTTCCTGATAAATGCCTGTGAAAGTCTACACTTTCACTACCAGTGAGTCTAAGACATAGGCTCTCGACATGAATTTAGGTATTTTCTTTAGGAATGAGCAGTAGAATTTTCTAAGCATAGCAACCACTCTTCAGAAATGCACCACTGATCATTACAGCAAAAACTAATATTTATGCTTCAAATGTTAACTGTGTTTAGTACCTAGTGCAATTGCTACAGGTCTCAGCAGTCATGAAATGTAAATATGTCCAGAATCAAGGGGCAATGGCACAGCTGATGCCTTCTAATTGTGTATGCTCAACAGCATCATTTGTTCCTACAAATGTTCATAACACCAGTGTTTTTGTTTTTTTCTTTTTTCATAAACACCTTTGTGAATTTTAATATCTGAATGATGATTACAGCAATATAACTTCATCTGAAATGTCAGATCTAATCAGAATATCTTTCTTTCCCAGCACCTATTTACATAATCGGTATAAATTAAATTACATAAATATAAGTGCATCTAGAGCAAATATTAGTACACAACACTCAAAATCAATGTCTGTACTTCACTTTGCATGAACAGTTTTATATTTTCATTGCAATTTCAGTGTCATTAAAAAAACCAGTTTTCCATCATCTGTTTGAATGATGTGTACATACACTGAGTTAGCTTTGCAATAGGAACACCTCGCCCCCCCCCCTCATTTTACATATTCAGAGCGATAATGAAGTACCACATGATAGCAATATCACATGCAGCTACTATAAATTTTGCATACCTGTACATAATCAGTAAAAGTTTCCCAGTAATGGGGAAATGTAGCAACATAAGCCAATTTGACAGTGGCCAGATAGTTGGGACCTGGAGTGCAGGTGCCAGTATTTTGGGAACAGCCACACTTGTTGGCTGCTCACATGATACTGTATCAAGGGTGCACCAAGTCTGGATTAACCATGCACAGACATCCAGTAGAAGGGCTCACATTGGTCAGCCACACTTTTTGGCTGCTCCCGTACTACTGTATCAAGGGTGTACCAAGTCTGGATTAACCATGCACAGATATCCAGTAGAAGGGTTCACATTGGTTAGCCACACTTGTTGGCTGCTCCTGTACTACTGTATCAAGGGTGTACCTGGACTGGATTAACCATGCACGGACATCCAGTAGAAGGGCTCACATTGGTCAGCCATACTTGTTGGCTGCTTCCGTACTACTGTATCAAGGGTGTACCTGTACTGGATTAACCATGCACAGACATCCAGCAGAAGGGCTCACACTGGTTAGCCACACTTGTTGGCTGCTCCCATACTACTGTATCAAGGGTGCACCTGGATTGGATTAACCATGCACAGACATCCAGTAGAAGGGCTCACATTGGTCAGCCAGGCAAGGTCGATCCTAGAAGACAGCATTGGGTGTCATGCCTAGTATCTCAGCAATGACATGCAACAGTCACTCAGCTCACCCACTAGTGCAACAGTGGTGCAGTTCGACCTTTCCTCATGCACCATACCTTGCATCACCTGGGGCTCCACAGCTGGAGACCAACAAGGGTACCCATGATGACACCTAGTCATTGCAAACAATAACTTGCATGAACCAAGGAACGTTGGCAATGGACTCTTGATAAATGGAACAAGGTCATCTGGTGCAATGAGTCTCGTTTCCTGCTGTACCATGCTGACTATGGGTTTGCATATGGCATAAACAGCATGAATCCCTATCCTCTGGTTGCATAATTGGGGTTCAACAGGCTGGTGGAGGCAATGTTCTGGCCTGTGGAGCTTTTCCTGGCAAGCGCTACATCCATTGGTTATCATCCCACAAACACTGAATGGTGGATGCTACAGGGACATGTTAGCTAACCATCTCTATCCACATCTGCAGGAGGTTTACTCAGCCCATAGTGCCATGTGCCATCCTTCAACAGGGCAACACATCGAGCTTGTATATCTACTGAGTGGTTGGAGAAACGCAACAACAAATTTGCCACATTGCCTTGGCCCCAAAACTCCCAATGTTCAATTGTAACCCAATTGAACATTTGTGGGATATGTTAGAACTGAGTGTGAGAACTGCTGACCTTCCTCCACAGAATGAGCATGAACTAACAGAGCTTCTGCAGTGGACATGGGTCAAGTTAGACAAGTAGGATGTTTGACACCTTGCAGAAAATGTTCCTAGACATCTGAGAGCTATTATTGCACAGAAAGGTGGACCAACGTGTTATTAGGTAGGTGGTCCTAATGCAAAACTAACTCAGTGTAGAACTACTACTCACTGTTTTTAGTGGTGCTTAATTTTCTTTCTTACCTAGCAGTGAAATGCTTCAATTCTGTCTCAGTTATTTGAGTGAGATTTCTATCTTTTTGATGTTTTAAGCCTGTGGAGGTGTACCCTGTTTCTGTTAGTTAAATTTAATTTATACATTAAAATTCTGACAGCTAAATTTAATTTCCATATCTAAATTTCTGACAGCTAAATTTAATTTATATATCCAATTTTGAATGCTGTCTTAAAAGAGGATTTCACGAAAACCATTTTTACGCAGTGAAATCAAATGCACTTTCAGCAGAGTTGCAAGTGACAGTTTTTATGAATCCCATGAAAAATTCTAAAGCAGGGAGGAAATTACATTCCTCTCATTACTCAAAAATTCATCTGTAAAACTTTTCCATTAACTAGGCAAAACCTTTAACAAGCCTACAGAAAGAATATTTGCTTTACACAATGAGTCTGTCTTCAGTAGAAATTAGAATTCAATATAATTATGCATCTGTATCTGAAGAGTGAGTGTTTATTTTCTACATCCAAATTGCTTATTTTTACTCATTCAATCAAAAATAAAATGCTTATCTTTTGTAATGAGTGATCATATTCAATATATACACACAATTCCAATAGCCTTGTTAACTTTTACAGACATTGCTTATTTTTCTTGATATTCCTTAAACACCTTTCTTGAGATGATGACAAATGAAATATGTCACTTTGAATAGTTATGCTGATTAAAGGCAGGCTCATGCATTTAGCGTAGGCAAGAAATTTAAATTTCTGCTTATTATGTGCATTGTAGAGTTATATTACCATATTCTACAGTAATAACTGCTTTCTTTGCAGGTTTAAACCCACATCATTTTGCCAACTTTGGGCTTGCAGCTAAGAACATACTTAAATATTTTACAAAAACATTTATTTGTTATTTTTTTCAGGTAGAACCATTTAATGGTGGTTTGAACTGCTGTAACTTTTTACATGTTATATTTCCTTTGAGTGGAAAGCAATTTCTCGGTTTGTGCATTTTTGTCTATTGTACATAATTTCTAATTGATTGCATAAATTTTTCATTAGTATAGCATGTAATTTATAGAGAAACAGAAAGGGAGAGAGAAGGAAAGAAGCAGTCATGACAGAGAGAAGAGTTGACACAACAATGGCACTGTACTCTTTCCCATAAAAATAAAAACAGGAGAGTAACATGAATGAAAGCTGAAAATCTAATAAAGGAATGAATAAAAAAAACAAAATAAAGCAATGCGGAAGGAGGTCCACAACCAACTGATGATATCATCATTTCATTACGAAATGGTAGAGAAGGCATATGTAAGAAGATAAAAGAAAACGGATGCAGTGATGGCTGAGAGATGAAGGTCCATTCACAGAAACAACCCAAATATCTGGTATACCTCAATTAAAAACAAGACTTCATAAAACATGACAAACAATATATGAAGAATAAAATTATGGTGATCAGGAACATGAAATAAAATACACAGATAACATTAGATTGATATGGAATGTCCTAACAGGCAGAATGATATTCTTTGTTTTGTTTGGCTAATGCCAGTAAAAAGGTTAGAGACTAGAATTAGAATCAAAGGATGTTATATGAGAGGAAGGACATCTAAAAGTACATCAGGCCATCACTCATTGGTTCAGTGGTTCATAGATTTTAGGGGCCCATCAACATGCTTAACTTACTGTTAATGTCATTAAGAGCTACTAAATAACCAGTATGATCATTATGTATTCTGAATTAGGAATTTCAGTTATTATGAACTTCAGGAAAATCAATGGCAACTTCTCAGCCAATTATAGTACAACTTACCTACTTCCACTTTCCAATCTTACTTCATAACAACAAAGTACAAAATCAACACAGAAAAAAGCATGAGCTATATAGCTGAGGTCATGATCTCACTTGGTATTGCCATGCCACAGCAAGACATCCATACAAAGAAAAAGCATGCACATCTCCCTACATCATATCAACAGCTTAATGTTTTTCTGCTTGACAGGCTCCCAAAAAAACCCTTTAAGATTTAGTAGAATTTTGCTATACATTTTTCAAATAAAATTTAATTGAGGTATACCAGATACTTGGAATATTATGGCTGGGATTCATCTTCTTGTTAGCCTAAGAGACCTTCATCCACTCTGCTGGATAAAGGCATCTCCCTTTTATCCCTAGTTATCTTCATCACTTGATCTCCTTATTCTTTCCACACTTCTTTTTGTCTCATCAAATCATCTCTGTCTGGGTCTTTTCCCTTTCCAGTGACCCAGTTCAGGGTATAACGCAGTTATTTCTGTTAGACCACCTATTATCTTTCTTTCAAATTAAATGACCCATGAATTTCTTTAGTTTCCACACATTAGTGCATATTCTGTTTTAGTTTGTTATCTTACCAAAGTATTTCTCTTTCTATCATTCAAAGTTACACCTGGAACATTATTCTCTCCACCTTTCTTAGTGTGCATGTGAGCCATTTTTTATAAAATACACATGTTGCTCCAGCAACATGTGTATTTATAAAAAAGTTTTCCTTCTGAATCTTACAAATGCAAATAAGTTTTCCTTCTGAATCTTACACATTGCTGAGATATATTAGATTAAATCCTAGATCACGTGCTGTTTCAGAAAAGTAACTTGCCTCGGTCATCTCATTTGTGATGTTTTAGCATACCAGGGACACAGCCATAACAAAAGTTAATATTCAACAATGATGAATATTCAGTATATCTGCAGGAAAATGGAAGATTGGTTTCATCTATGTTATTTTAAGATAAATATTAACAAGTGTATATGACTAAATTATTGATCACGATGGATTTTTTTTTTTTTTTTGTATGAGCAATAGTGATAATTTGAACCCAAGTTTTACAGAACTTGGGTAAAGAGAAATTATGCAGAAGCTTTATGTGGAATTATTCCCAGAAAAGTATAAATTTCTAGAGTATACTTGAACTCAAAGGAAACAACTCAGTTTTATCTACTAATGCTAAATTATTCCTAATAAGAAAACATTTGTTCAAGTACCTTGCTGTCAAAGTACAGTATACCCCACCCTGCACAAAGTAGGGTATAACTACAGCAGATCCAGCACAATTCCAAGTTTCCTAGTGACTTTAGGACTGTGGCAGTACATATACCACATATATAAATCATTGTCATTATTATTAGATGCAAGATATCAGTCTTGTCAAAGATACTGGACATAGATAACTGATTGTGTTTGAACAGGAAAAACATAAAGAGTGTTGTATGTAGCTTACAATTATTTTCTGCAACAGTGACAACTAAAATTTCTTTCTTCCAGGGATCTGGCAATAACAATCAGAAACTATCTTTGTAACATATCTCATAGAAGTGAATGCATTAAGAACAGTGTCTCACTGTCATCATAAAGCCAGATATGTCTGAATTGTCCCAAGGAATTTAAGGAAGTTGATCAAAATGAATATTTTTACAAACCAAGCACATTTTCACATTTATTACATGCTTGTTCGCTTGTTTGGATGTTTAACCATCACTGTTAACAATTCTATGGGCTATGAGAAGTTTCCTGTCCTTAATTTAGGGCCACTAGTTTCAGGAAAGGGACAGAGCCAGTGCTGTATGACAAAGATACCCCTCATGCCTCATACAGGACTTGAACCCAGGGCATCTTGGATGAATTGAAAGAAGCCAGCACATAGACACACTGTGCAACTGAGACTGGCACTTATTACATGTAACAAAGGTGAAAAGTACAAACTTTTAAGTCAAAGTACCATCCTTACTTAATACACTTAAAGACTTTAAAACACCATAAACAGCACATGGGTGTTTATGGTGTCTATGATATCTGCCCTAAAACTCAAGATTCTCAGCATTAGCATCTATTAATACTTGTATGTTTTCCCTGTATCATCTTTTGCATATATGAAATTTTTGAATCAGCTATTAATAATATTAAATGAGAACTTGCATGTGTGCATGCACAGCAGCCATAACTCATGACAGATAATCTAATCATAATCACATCATTCTTTTATGTTGTTCAAGTTAAAATTCCCAAAGGAGGGTTTGCTAGATGCAGAAATATTTACCATGCTTTTTCTACAGGAGCTAGAAAGTTATGAACAAGGCAGCCAAGAACACATAAGTGATCTTGAAGCCACCAACACATGCTTGCGATTTGTGCCAGCACGAAAATGTTCCTATCGCATGTGCGTTAGGAGAAGCAAATAAGCTTACCTTATTTGTTTATTGTTATTCCAGCAGCGATTGCAATGTCTGGTGATCAGGAATTTATGTCATTCTCTCACAGCAGTGTTTTACTACAACCTTCGAATTATCCAGTACTCTGCTGGTTGTTGGCCAGTAAATTTTTTTTTTTTTTAATTTGTCACAAGTTAAAAAATGAATTTCTATTTCTTTTACCTTGCTGTACGGTTTCCTTTTTAGCCTGCAAAGTAGTGATAGGTTCATGAAATGTTATTGGATAACAGCACTTTTTTTTTTAATCCCTCATGACTTTTAAAGAGTAGAACAAACAACAAATACAGAAAGGCAGTTTCCCAGTCCTTGTCTTGTAATGGCAACAGCCATATTTTGTTACCTCCATCATCACTATTTGTAATGTGCAGAAGTAAGCAAAATAAATGTCCTCTTCTTTCTTGGATTTGTCCACCATAGTGAATGTAATCGATACTGACACCAGGCACAAGCCAGCTTTTGTTTCTGCCTTAAGAAAATACACTAGCGGAGGAGGTTAATTGTTAATTGGATGCGTGGAGGTAATTTTTGCAAAAGAGCAATTCACATGGAACAGTGTTCAATGGAGGACTAAAAGTAACTTCGTGGGAAAGTAGGAAGGATGAGCGATAAGACTGAAATAACAAAAAGGAAGCTAAACTCTAAACAATAAAACATATTAAAAAAAGGCTGCTAATGTATCTGAATTTTTGTACTATTCTAATCTGGAGTCTCCTAGTTTCTTTCTTACTTAAAAACGGATTGGGAATGCACTCGTACTCTGCTATATAACCAATCCATCGGGATCTTATTCTGGAAACATTCTTTGTCCTGGGAGTTGCACTTTCAAATCAGATGTTTTCAAAACAAATACTGGAAATAATTCCATTGAAATGATATGTTATTTTCTATTGGGTTGATGCATAAGTTCATGCCGTTTTATTTCACGAGTGTTTTCCCAGATAAGTAGTGATGGAGCAGATGGCCAGTTGTATATCAAAATGTAGCCACTAATATTGTGTATCTAAATCATATTGCATTGTATGATTGTGGCTAGTGGTTTTTTTGGTTTTCAGGTCCCGAAGTATGGAGTGTCAAGTAGAGAGGAATCTGCTCCTCTATGAGTTTAACAAGGGATCCACAGCCGTCAAGGCTACCCGACCAATTTGTGCTGTGTATGGGGAGGACGCATAGCTCCGAGGACAGCCTGCAAATGGCTTGAGTGGTTCCGAGGTGGCAATTTTGACCTCAACGGCTCTCCACGCTCAGGTCGTCCATCTCACTTTGATAAGGATTGTTTGAACCATCTCATCCATTTGGACCCGCGTCAAACCACACATGAATTGGCAACTGAGATGAACTGTCATCAGGCCACCATGGTGCGACACCTGGAACATATGGGAAAGGTCCAGAAATTGGGGTCTTGTGTGCCTCACACTCTCACCGAGGGTAACAAGAATCAGCGTCTTGCCATATGTGATTCCTTGCTCGCCCGTTATCGTGAATGTTCTCAGCAACACAAACCCTTTCTGTCACGTATTGTTACTGGAGATGAAAAGTGGTGCATGTACGTGAATTTCAGGCATCGGAGGAAATGGTTAAGCATAAATAAGACGCCCACACCACGTCCAAAACATGACCTTCATGCTGCGAAGATCATGTTGTGTGCCTGGTGGGACATGGAAGGTATTATTCACTGGGATATGCTGCTGAGGAATCAGACCATCAACGCTGCACTCAGTTGTGAGCAACACCGCCGTGTGGAGGGAGCACTTCGGCAGAAATGGCCACATCGGGGCCATGGTGTCCTTCTTCAACATGATAATACATGTCTTCACATTGCAAACATGACCAAAATGGCCATTTAGGACATGAAATGGGTGATCCTTCTACATCCGGTCTATTTCCCAGATGTTGCCCCTTCAGACTATCACCTGTTCCGATCTCTGTCGAATGCACTCTGTGGCAGAACGTTTAACAATGATGTTGATCTCCAGAATTTCCTTGATGATTTCTTTGCAGCAAAACCTGCACTTTTTTTTTCAAGAATGGCATTGCAGACCTATCCAGACGTTGGGACACCATCGTAAACAATGGGAGGGGGATACATAGTTGATTGATTCTATTTTTCCTTCTGATGTAATACATTCCTGTAGTGCGGTGAAAAAAATGGCATGAACTTATGCATCAACCCAATACATGTAATGTAAATGACTAAGTTTTTTTCTACAGACCAGTGGGCATTTTGGTGGACCAGTGGTTTGCAAATTCTAGTGGTCTTCTGAGCCAGTAAAAGATTTGTTTCTTATTCTAACACTGCACTATCAACCATTCTTTCTCACACATTTCCTTGAACTGGGGAAATAATTTTGCCCATGGTTCATAAAGGACTACACAGGGTGTGTTTGCCAACTAATTTTTCCCACACTTTAATAGTTGCAAATGTAAATACAATTTAAACAGAGTCCACTTGTACAGATCTTAGGAACATAATCATCTGCTGCACAAAAAATAAAAAAATACAGGGTGTCCGAGAATTATTGGACACATCACGTTCCAGTTCAATAGCAGCATGAGGCAGTTCACTGCCCCATATCCTACAGTTGTGACGATTCACAATACCTGATACATGAAATGTGGATTCATCACTAAAAATTACAGTACTGAGAAAGTTTTCGTCGTTTTCCACTTGATTCAGCATATCCACAGCAAAATTGTATCGCAGAGTGTGATCATTTAAATGTATCTTTTCCATTCGATTCAGCATATCCACAGCAAAATTGTATCGCAGAGTGTGATCATTTACCTGCATCTTTTGCACTATTTGAATTTTATCAGCATGAAACTTTAATTTCTTGTGCAAGATATTGTGAACTGTCAATTTCGGAACACACAGTTCTCTGCTTGCTTTACGAACAGATTTCCTGGGGCTTCATCAGAAACTTTCATTAACTTGATCAACCGTCTCACCGCTGATGCTAGGCCTACCGGCTCCTCCACGATGTTCCACATTAACAGTTTCTTTAAACTGTTTTGTCCACCGCTTAATTGAATTTGTTGACAGAGGATTACAACCATATTCTAAACGGTACCGTCTTTTAATTTTAATGACAGACTTTAATTCTGCAAGCCATAACACACACATCGCCCTCTGCTGCACGGATGACATGACTACTGATTGCGCATTTCTCATACATTTCTCATCAGGCCACATCTAGCGCCATCTATCGGATTCTGGGAATAACAATTCTGCAAAACAAAAATATAGAAACCGTGTTTGTAATACGTGGCATAGAAAAACAGATAATGCTCATAGTTTTTTTTTGTACATAATTTTGTAATGTGTACAATAATTCTCGGACACCCTGTATATAGATTGTATCTTAAAAGTTAGGCATGAGCATTGGGCAGCACTTGGAACAGTTCAGCTAAGACCTAATTATGTCTAAAGCATGAGATAAACAAAGATTTATATGTGGTGCAATCACTTTGGAAAAGTTTTTGACAGGGTTTGCAGAAACAAATTGTTCAATGTATTAAAATGCCATGGAGTGAGAGACAAGTTGGTGAATGAAGTCAGCCAACCCCCTTTAGTGCAGAGATCCTGCAAGAGTCAGGACTGAGGAAAATACTACAAAGTAGTTTTCAAGTTGTCTCTGCTTTTCCTTCTAGCTTACACAGATAAGCTGGTATACGGAAGTAACTTCATGATGAATGTTAAAAAAAAAGTCATTTCAGTGTTAGCAGTCTGTTGCATGCTGGTGAATTCGTATTAATTTCTTATGGCTTGCAAGGTAAATTTAATCAAATAGCTGAGCAGCAAATGTGAAGAACATGAAATGAGGCAGAATGTTGGGAAGTATAAATGAGCATTTCTAAGTAAAAACGATAAAAAAAAAAATGTTGAGTGTTAGGGAAAGTGCCAGAACAAGTATCAAAATTTAATTTCTTGGGTGTAGTAATTGATAAAGCATACTCTTGATAATGTAATGGGCAGTAAAATTAAAAAAGCACAGAAAGTCTCACATCAGCTGTATGATACAGTTTGCACTAGAAAAGACACTGTACGAAAGAACAGAGTTTGCTGTATAAAATGACGCAAATAAAATAAAAAACATATCGCCTGTGCATCCGAGGTTGCGGGGGAGTTCCAAGTCTGCTTGCATCTGGAGAAATGGCAGTGAATCAGCTGATTCACTGCCGAATCAGGTAATGAACATCCTGAACATTCTGATGAAAAGATCAGAATGTTCAGGAAGATAGATATTTGTAGTTGTAGATACATTTCTTGCAATGAGATAATATCAGAAGGCAGTCAGGCAACATTTTGCTGCACCAGATCACCAGCACAACCCACATCACATGCAGGGATTGATGCTTGTGTTCTGGCCCAAGCACTCAGAGAATTCTGTGTACCTGCGAAAAAACATTTACAAGTAAGGTTATTTTCTCTCTTTCTAGTTTGAGACCTTAGCTTTTCTCTTTCAATCAGTCAAGTACAAAATCGTATAAATGAGACAATTATACCTACCCTCATTCATGGCACTGAGAGTACAGTGCAAAGTTACAGTTTTGTTAAGAGATTAGTAATTGTCCCTATGAAAATGATAGGTGAAGCGTTAAGATGTAAGTACAGAGTCTCAGTGGCATAGCAGGATTAACAATGCAGGCAGTCATTATATCTGTAATGAGTACTTTCACCACAGAATACAAAGTTAATGAAAACAAAGGGAAGAGATTTGGGCATATGTTGATAGACAAAAGATTACTTTATCAGATGTTACACTCTGAAGAAGCACACTGCTGAAAGAGAGAATGATCAAGAATAAGATGATCCAAAGATTCAACAATAGTCATTAGGTAGCAACATGTCAGAGAAGGAGAAAGTTTGAAGTATAAACAATTTCTAATCCTCTTTCCCCCAATATATGTTTGTGTTTTGGGCACTACCTCAGTATGTTGTATGTGTCAAAAGATATGAATGATTATATATATTATCTGACACATCACAAAAATATTATTTTTTGTCAAACATCATGCTATTTATAAACTTCTCGCCATATTTTGCACCCTGATTGGCTGCTTACAAGAACTTTTACTGCTACACTGTAGTTTGGAGTGCAATATTTTGCAGGGTTTTTTTTTCAAACTTTCTTTAGTATGCCATTTGTGTGTGTGTGTGTGCAGGGGCACACATAGAGTTTACTCAAGGAGGGGGGGTCCGACAAAAAAAATGCACGGGACAAATGAAACTAGAAATTGGGCGCGCGCGCGCACACACACACACACACACACACACACACACACACACACACACACATGGATTATATATATGTGTGTGTGGATTCTTTTTGTTAGCATAAATCAGCACTGATGTGTTCACAGGTAACAAAAACCTTACTCTTTTGAATAAGTCTGTTAAATTAAATGTGCTCTCATGTCTTAAATGGATGGATATCAATAGATACAAATATCAAGCACAGACGCAGACCTTCTTAACAGAAAATAGTGTGTTTACACCCAGGCCTTTATCTTGTGAATCCCCCTCCCCTCAGAGGAGGAATGCCCATTAGCACCCCATATGTGACTGAGGCTCGAGCCATGGAGAAATTTCCTGGAAAAGGTTATGGGAACATGAGAGACTGGGAGAGTGATGGATTCCTGGTTCCTCCAACACTCTGGGGTTTCACTAATTCCCTGCTTCAATGCTTGCCATTGTCAGCCATCCAAAACAGATGCAGCATTCGTAAGGCAAAAGAGCACTCTGATTTCTATGATTGATACAATCATACCACAGCCAGCTCGTTTCTATAAACATGTGCAGAAAGATTTTTTTTTAATTTCGCCGTAGTCGGAATAAGGTATTTTAAAATTCTAGGAGGGGGGTCCGGACCCGACGGAACCACCCCGCGTGTGTGTGTGTGTGTGTGCGTTTTTCCAGAGCCTCTTTGCATACTTCCAACATTACAATGGTGAAAAATGGGTGGAAGTGGAGGGTAATATTCTTATACTGACCTGATTCAGAAATTCTACTCTTCCCTGTAGACAATATTTGTGCAAAAAATATAACTAAATCTTCTGAGTGTATATACAATATACCTTTCTTGAGGTGCAACCGCTAAGAATAAGTAGCAATGTTCTTCGTTTTTGCTATCAAACACAATATTTTCTACTCAAACTACCTAAAGAAAAAGACTTCCTTATTTCCTTGATGAACTACCTTAGCAACCCCATTACTAGTAACGACTTTTGATTGTACAATAACCAGTATTATACAGTAAAATACAGTAGTACAATAACCAGTATTATACAGTAAAATACAGTAGTACAGTATAACCAGTAATATTATACAGTAAAACATATGTGAGCAACGAATGCTGTTGTGGAAATGGAGCACGGAAAGCAAGCTCACCGGTTGAATCTGCTTCCTCACGGCAGCAGGATTTATCCATCTTCAGACCAAATGGTCAGCAACCTTACATCATTTGCTGGATGACATTCTTACTGCATCCTCCCACATCCTAAAGCCTATAAACAAAACAAAAAAAGTATTGTAGTAACAATTCCAACAGGAACTACATCAAATCAAATAATTTTGTTTGTAGCTTATATGACTGACACAATTCAGTTGAAATCACAGGACACAGAGAATGAGATTATGTTTTTATATAACAGAGATTCTTACCCAACAAAACATATAACAATAAAATAACTAACTTAGATCAGCAGCATTTTGAAATGGTCATCATTTAATGACAACATTTTGAAATAGTTATCATTTTCAAAATGGTATGGCATTACTGCTAAAATGTGTGGTGTCTTAATAAACGTTTTCATATGTGAAGCACCTAGATGCATCATACTACTTGGATTTCTATAGAATCTAGCAGAAAAGGGGAAAATAACACTTTAAGGTATCAGCTTTACAGTGCAATCTAACCGTAATGTCCAGAAAGCAAAATTTGTTCATTTTTTTCAACAAAACAGTGAAGAGATGGCACACCAAAAACTGGATCATAAATAAGATATTTTTTTTCACGTTTGTGTACATTAAAAAAAAGTTTGCAGAAATTCCATTATACATAGTGCTATCAAAAAGTTCCGAGACTAGGTACGTAGCGCGCCAACAGATGGCAGTACGCGAATGCGCGAGCAGTGGTCGAGGGCAGTGGCCTTCATGAGTCATTGTGCCGAGTGGCGTCGTTCTGGGAACATCGGGAGTTGTGCTACATGATACTTGGTGACCACATGCAGAACACGCTGCGATTTCGGTATGGACTGCAAACTAGAGCAGCGAGCGAACATCAAATTCTGCGTCAAACTTGGCAAAGTGGCACTCGCGCTTCAAGAACGGCACTAGGAGACGACGAGAGGTCAGGGCGACTGTCCACGAGCAAAACCCCCGAAAATGTGGACAAAATTAGGGAACTGGTGCATGAGGATCGTCGGAGAACCATTCAAGACATTGCTACCATCGTTAATGTGTCATACGGAACAGTGCAAGAAATTCTGACGTTGGTTTTGAACATGCGCCGCATTGCTGCAAAGTTTGTGCCAAAGATTCTGAACCCCGAACAGAAGGCGCTCCGTGTCAAACTCTGTCAAGATCTTCGTCAGCAGGTGGTGAATAAACCAACGTTCCTGTCGCGGGTCATCACTGGGGACGAGACTTGGGTCTACGGTTACGACCCGAGACCAAACAACAGTCGTCGCAGTGGAAGAGCCCGGCATCTCCACGACCGAAGAAGGCCCGACAGGTCCGAAGCGCAACCAAAAGCATGCTCATCGTGTTTTTCGACATTCGTGGGGTTGTGCACCGTGAATTCGTCTCCCAGGGCCAGACCGTCACCGCCTTTTTTTACTGCGATGTTCTGCGGCGTCTTAGGGAGGACATTCGCCGCAAACGACTTGAAATGTGGCGCAGGGGCGATTTTCTGCTCCATCACGACAATGCAGCAGCTAACAGAGCGTTAGCAATACGCCGCCGCAACAGCATGACTACCCTTCCTCACCCGCCTTACTCGCCGGATTTGGCCCCCTGAGACTTCTTTCTGTTCCTGAAGCTAAAGCTCAAGGGTCGCCGTTTTGAATTGAAACCGTGGACGAGATCCAGCGCGAATCGCAGACGGTGCTTGACACGATTCGCGAACAGGACTTCCACGGAGCGTTCGAACAGTGGCAAAAACGCTGGCAGCGGTGTATCGCTGCTCAAGGAGACTATGAGGGAGAGCATAGCTAGACTTAAGTAACGCAAGTACTTTGTTGTATATCGGCCTAGTCTCGGAATTTTTTGATCGGACCTCGTGTATACTACAAAGTAGAGACTGTATACTACAAGTAGAGATATATACTACAAAGTAGAGATATATACTACAAAGTAGAGACTGTAATAAAAAAATATTTAACAAGGACGAAAACTACAAAGAAAAACTCATAACCATCAGGCATGAGAAAAAATTAAAATAAAGTAATAGCAAACCTGAATGTAGAAAGTGTCGAGAATGCCGAGCCTTGGCTTTATCAAGGACCAGCAAAACTCTGCATTTTCTCACCTCCACAAAGACCTAGTTGGAAATGGGTTTCTGCAAAGCCATTCCACCTAGGTCTTCGTGGAGGTGAGAAAATGCAGAGTTTTGCTGGTCTTTGATAAAGCCAAGGCTCGGCATTCTCGACACTTTCTACATTCAGGTTTGCTATTACTTTATTTTAATTTTTTCTCATGCCTGATGGTTATGAGTTTTTCTTTGTTGTTTTTGTCCTTATTAAATATTTTTTTTATTACAGCTTCTACTTTGTAGTGTGTGATTTCTGAATATTCCTAACTGCTGCGTTGCGCGTCATGATCTTCAGATATTATGTTAAACTAATTTGGTTTTAAATTCTAAGGTGTAAGTTAAGTCTTTGACTCTGCTATTGGGTATATATATACACTATCTACCAACAAGTAATTGGACACCTGTGATAGCAAAGGAAAACGAAGTTTATTCACCTTTAATAGTTGGTGGAGCCTCCACGAGCGGCGATTACAGCAGAGACCCTCCGGGGCATACTCTCAAATAGGCGCTGTACGACGGCTAGCGGTATTTTCTTCCACTCGGCTTGGAGAAGACAGGTCCATCGTTCCTTCACCGATTTCGGACGGTGGGGGCACCCCACCCCTTAAGTCGACGCTCCAACACGTCCCAGAGGTGCTCGATAGGGTTAAGGTCCGGGCTCTGCGCAGGCCAGTCCATTCGATTAACCCCATTGTCACCATACCAAGCCATGGTGGACCTCGCAACATGACAGGTGGCATTGTCATCCTGAAAGTAACATGGGTCCACCCCGTAAAACTGCCACAACGTAGGAAGCACATGGTCGTCCAAAATGGTGCAATAGATCTCGGTGTTGAGTCTACCAGGAATTGCGACCAAGGGTCCCGTGCCATACCAGGAGAAACACCCCCATAGCATAATTCCACCGCCGCCGAACTTCACAGTTGGCACAATACATTCCGGCAGGAAGCGTTCTCCAGGCAGACGCCAAACCCAGATCCTGCCATCCGAACGGTAGAGGGTGAACCTTGATTCGTCGCTCCAGAGAACCTGTTTCCACTGTTCAACTGTGCACTGTCGACGTTCTTTGCACCACGTTAGCCGAGCAGCGCTATTGGACTCGGTGATGAAAGGCTTGTGGGCGGCAGCACGTCCATGATAACCGAGCAGATGGGATTCCTTACGGATGGTATTCATCGAAAGAACACTCCCGGATGCCTGTTGAAACTCCTCGCAGATGTGGCCCATCTTGGTGCGGTTCTTCCGAATTTCTCTGGCCAGCACCCGTCGGTCTCTAACTCCCAGTTTTGTGGGTCTGCCGGGTCGGGGCACATTCCGACAGTCACCTCTCATCTTCCACTTGCCAATCACGTAGGCCACTGTCGATTTTCGGTACTTCAACTCGCTGGATATGTCACGTATGGATCGGCCATTTCTGTGATACCCGACGATTACACCTTTCTCGAAATCAGAGAGCTCCGAACTGCGTGGCATCTTGCATGCGACTGGCTGCGTTGTTGTTTCCCACACAATATTAAACGGCGGCGGCCGTGACGTGTATCAGGACCGCAGATATCGTCGATTGCAGGGGTGTCCAATTACTTGTTGGTAGATAGTGTGTGTGTGTGTGTGTGTGTGTGTGTGTGTGTGTGTGTGTGTACATGCTGCCCTACCATTAATATCTGTCTGAACATTTATCTATTGATTAGGAATTTGGTACTATGAAAGCACTATGTCACAGACTCAACTATAAATATGCTTGTAGGGCTAAGATGAGACAATAGCATGACTGTAAATGCAAAATGCCTCATTTTACAGGGTAAACTGATTTCCTCGTGGAAATTTACAACATGGTACCACATGAGCAATCGCTCTGTATGTGACATTTCAGCGGCATTGAAGAACCCTAGATCAATGGCTGATGATACGATATGCAAATTGTAGCAAACTAGAGCTGAATCTGCCAAGAAACCAGTAAACCTCTGATACTAACAGAACATCACAGGAGAGCACTGCAAATGGCTGTCCATTCAGAATGCAAATTAATATTGTCTCAAATCACAGAAACCCTATGCAAGATCATTGGGACTAATGACTAATATTATAGGACCAGCATGAGGTGCAGGACCTGCACAACATGGGTTACCATGGTCATATACAGACCAAGCCACTAATAATTTCAACTAGTACCACACACCCATTAGCGTGGTGAAAGGAACATTCATCTTGGACTGTAGGCTGATAGAAAACTGTGCTTTAGACTTATGAGTCATGGTACACTGTCTACCAATCATTCCTGGGTGTTGCGGATGGCAGGAAAAAGGTACCTTCCAGACTATATCATCCCGACAATGAATTTTGGAGGCAGGATGATGGTATGGAGCTGTTTTTCATGATTCAGCTTGGGCTCATTTGTCATTTTGGACAGAACTATGAATGCTGAACATTCTCGGCAATATACACTACCAGCTCTATGGCGGTATTTTGGGGAAGATCTGTACATCAAAACTTCTTTTAAGTTGTTAGCGCTCAGTACATCTCATCTTTTTTTTTTTTTTTTTTTTTTTGTTGCTGTCAATAACTCCCATTTTTTTTTAAGAAATGAAAAAAAATTCACTTTACATGATTGTTGTCTTAAAATTTCGCACTGTTTTCAAATATATTAGGTGTATAAATAAGTTTTAAAGCGTTTTAAGACAACGCAACATGTAATTTGAGAGAAAACAACAATACCTTTACGAATCAAAATATGCGCTGTCATTATCTATCAGCTTCTGCCATCGCTCGGGCAGCTGACGGACGAAGAATACTTCGTTGTGTGACGGGATGAAGTCGTCAACCCATTTTTGCACTTCGTCACATGTCCGGAACCGTACAGCAGACAAACCATGTTGCACCGATCGGAACAAATGATAGTCTGAAGGGGCTATGTCGGAACTATACGCCGGGCACTCCAAAACTTCCCAGCCAAGCGTCAATAACGTTTCCTTGACCGATTTCGCGACAAGCGGCCTAGCGTTGTCATGCAGTAATTTCACGGGACGCAATCCTTTGCCTGTGAATAGACGTTTCCGGCAGATTTCCTGGTTCAATCGCAGAAATCGTTGCTTGTAGCGATCAGCAGTAACAGTTTGACCCTGTTCCAATAGAGCACACCCTTCATATCCCACTAGATGCACAGCAGAACATTTTTGGAGTGAATATTGCGTTTCGGCGTCGAAGTCATTGCTTCACCGGGGTCTACCCAGTGTTTTTTGCGTTTGGGATTGTCTTACCATATCCACTTTTCATCACTCGTAACGATTTTCCACAGGAAAGACTTTCTGTGTTGTTTATTCAACAGATTCAAACACTTAATGACACGCTCATCCTTGTTCCTCTGGCCCAGGTCATGTGGCACCCATTTTCCTTCCTTCTGAATCTTTCCCATCGCGCGTAAACGATTGAAAATGGTTTGTTAAGTAACCCCAGTTGTTCAGCTAGTTCTTTTTGCGTTTGAGATGAATCTTCATCCAGCAATGGGTGCAGTTCCTCATGTGCAACCTTCTGCGGGGCGCCGCTATACGTTCTCGATCGCTAACATCAAAATCACCTGCTTTAAACCGTCTCAACCAAAACTGGCGCTTGCTTTTCGATACAATATTCTCCCCAGAACAGAACAGATCGATGCACATGCTTTCGCAGCACTTTTTCCTTGATGAAATTCGTAATGAATGCAGTGTCGAATAAACGCAGTACCGCTTGCCATCTTTCACCTACCGATGTGCAAGTGCGTTTGACTGTTGGGCAAACTTCTGTGTCACATTTTATACTCTGGACCAGTTACAGTCACATGACAATTCGAGGGAATGTTGGATATGTAAATTAGCGGTATACGTCACACAAAAAACGCTTTAAAACTTATTTGTACACCTAATATTATTTGTTCTATTAATTTATTCTGTTCCCTTTAAATTATTACATTTATTCCTAACACAGTGCCTCCAAAATAAAGCACAAGGACCCTGAATATTGTCATTTTAAGAAATAATTTTCTCATTTAACAATTCTCCATTTTTAAAAATCATGAGCTATTAACAAAACCACAAAATACAAACCTCGTGAAACCACCATATTTTGTTCATTGTGCTGAATTGCCATTAAGCAAGGGTGGCGGTTTTATAAGTTCATATAAAAAGAAAGGGTAAAATTAATTGAATGACAGTATAAGGAAGAAATAAAAGAAACATATATTCATATGTATCGGATCTCTAATTCTGAGTACATAGGGACCGAAAACACAGTGATTAAATAAAGCTTACGATGAAAATTCTTAAAATAATGTTGTTGTTGTTGTTTTTTACATTTTCCTATTATATCAATACTTTGTTTATCAGTACTACTGGCATGTACACAGTGAACTGTTGTTATCCTATCTTTCACCTTTTTACAACCTTTCTCATTTTTGTTTGAAATGGATTTATCAAGTATTATCCTGTAAAACAAATCATGTTTTAAACATATTTTTTAATTCATAGCCAAATATATGTCTAAAATTTGTTTTCTTGCCTCATCCACTCAACTTTCGGTGATATCAGGTGTTTTACGGTGCCGTATTCTCAATGATATTCCGTGCCGAATGCCGATTTTTCAATCTTTAAAGGTGCAATTGCCGACTCACTGTCACTCATCTTTTGTGTAGTTGTGTTCGTTTTCGTGATGGGCGTTTTCATTTCTTTCATTCTCATTTCTTGACCGAGGACGCCGCTACACTACAGCGGCTCCTAAATGACCACTGCGATACTATTGCTGTCTTTTTCACTTTTTAAAGAAATTGACTATTTGAAACGTATCTAGATTTTAGCCCCATCATTATTCTCATTTATCAATTTTACTGAATCAGCTAGATTTTAATCATTGTACCACGTTTTTAATACTGTTCGTTTCATTGTCTTTTTAGCCCTTCCATCATTCTCATTGTTCAGTTTTATTTGATCAGCCAGATTTTAAGCTTTATACCACTTTTTTAATAGTGTTTGTTTGCCTTGTGTCTGGCGCTCTTTGGCCAAACATGGCCCTTGCGCCATAAACATCAACCAACCAACCAATCTTTAGAGCCAGATTGAAAAATCGGCACGGAATATCATTACTGTAGCTGAACTCTTGAATTTGGTATTTTTTCCCAAACCGTCTTGCTTTTTCAAGAATAACTTCATTTGTAATAACTTTTATGCTTGGCATTTTTACCTGGTCAATTCCTAGAACAAGAGCTTTCTCTAAATTTCGTGCTTGCCACTTTGAAATTTTTTAATTGAGTGCAGCCGTTTCTCAGATACGATCCATTTATGTTTATGGCTAATATGTCCCTTATTGTTCTTCTGTTAATTGACTTGTGTCAAAAAGTTTGGAAGTGATTTGCTGATGCCTGGTGGCTAGGTCTAGGATTACGATTTTTGAATTCACTTTTCAAAATATTCTTGTGAATATCCAACAATCTACCCATTTCAAGATGCTTTAAAATAAACAAAAACCGATAAATGAAACAAAAGCCCACACAACAGAGGCAGTCCCCGTGAGAAACAGTGACTATACGGAATGCATTGAATAACTAGAGGTTTTGGAATTAAAAATGTGAAACAAGAAATTTCCTAAAGGAGTATGGCCTCTATGGAAATGTAAGGCGCGGCAAGCTATTGTCATTTGGTTAAATCGCAAAGGGAATCATATGAGCAAGATAATTAGTCCCTACATCTTTGTTTAGTAAATTTCGATATTCTGGAGCGCGCGCGCGCGCACACACACACACACACTAGTCGTCTCTCTTCTGTCAGATGCACTAAATCACAGAAGACTCTGGCCTTGATTTTCGGCATCTGACCACACTACACTGACAGCATCATTGATTTTTCAGTGGAGTGGGCGTGGCACACACAGTGGCTGTTATCTGACCCATTGCGCAAAAGCTCTTTGATTAAGACCCGTCTAACATACTTTCAGCGCACACTTCAGAAGATAAGGTGGACAATTTGGAGTGTACGTTGCAAGTTAACATTTTGAGAGGTAGTTCAACAGGGAATTCTCCAATGAAAGAAATACCAAAATGTCACTTGATGGATGGCGATCATCGAGGTGGCGGTTTAAACGGGGAGGGCAGTTTATCGCTGTTCGACGGTATATGTGACATGGTGAGTGTTAATAGCATAAAAGGAATTCTTTATTTTTCATCCTGAAATGAACAATAGTTCACGTAGTTTACCTACAATCCCCCCTCCCCGTTACTTTTTTAGCCACATGGTTTCCAAAGAACTCAGGGTCTTTCGTTTTAAAAATAAATCATGGGCAATGCGATTGCTCAGGGCCGGTCTGAGGGGTAGGCCAGCTAGGCAGCTGCCTAGGGCTTCACCAAAGGGAAGGGGCGCCAAATTATCCCATGGATTTGAAAATTTTCTTCCACAATAATTCCGTGCCGAATGTATATATATATTGTATATACACTGCCGGAAAGTTGAAAAAGAACACAAAGAAGGAATTGGCGGACGATCATGAAATTTACATATGTTAATGGGGTCGAGTTTACGTAGGTGTGATGTTAATTTCGGGACCAACCGGTGAGCGCTTACGCCACACCACGGCATAATATGCAAATTATCGTCGGTGGTATTTTAGGAGTACGGCGAAGTGAATGTAATCAGTCGTCGGCGTACGGACACGTGCGAAGACCCTGAAGCTGCAATACCTGGACATGGAAGACGTGTACGATTTCAGCAATTATCGGACTTTGAGCGAGGTCGTCTAGTCGGACTCCGTGAGGCCGGGTGGTCGTATCGTCGTATTGCGGAGCGAATTGGACGGGAAGTATCGGTGGTGGTACGATGGTGGCGTAGATGGTCCGAAGAACATTCCCACACGAGAAGACGCGGAACCGGGAGTCACAGACGGACTGATGAGCGGACCCGATCGACGGATAAGAAGAGCGGCGTTGTCAAGCAGAACATCCACTGCGACGCAAATTCAAGCTGCCGTTGCACCTGAGGTGATTGTGCGAACAATCCGCAACCGTCTACTGGATGCAGGACTATGTGCACGTGTGCCTCTGGCATGTGTACCTCTGACTCCAGCCCACCGTCAGGAACGGCTGCAGTGGTGTCGCCAACGTCTGCACTGGAGAACGCAATGGCGATCTGTCATGTTCAGCGATGAAAGCAGATTCTGCTTGGGAGCCTCCGATGGCCGTATGCGTGTTCGCAGACGCACAGGGGAGCATCTCCACCCTTCTTGCATCCGCCAGCGACACACAGGGCCTACACCTGGTCTCCTGATGTGGGGAGCGATCAGCTATCACTCCCGTACACAACTAGTGTTTGTACCGGGTACGTCAAACAGCACCTCCTACATCAACATCACTCAGCCCGTTGTTGTGCCATTTGTAAAGTCGGTCTATCGTGGTGTTTTCCAGCAAGATAACACACGCCCACACACGGCACGTGGAACGCAACAGGCACTTCAGGGTGTGAGACAACTTCCATGGCCTGCACGTTCACCGGATTTGTCCCCCATTGAGCACGTGTGGGATTTTATGGGACGACTTATCCGGTCTCCACGGCCAGCCACGACCATCCTCGATTTACGCGTCCAGGTTGAGGATGCTTGGAACTCAATACCCCAAACTTACATCCAACATCTGTGCGACAAACTCCATGCCAGAATTGCACAGTGTGACGCAGTTCATGGCGGTTCAACCTCGTACTAACCATGGGAAATGTTATTTTTCAGTTTACCAGCAAATACAGTTGCATTTTGCCATAATGTTTTGATCACGTTATCCTCTGTATTCCGTTATTGTGCTATATAAATTTCGTTGGTATCAGACGTCTCCTTGGTGTTCTTTTTTCACTTTCCGTCAGTGTATATATATATACAGGGTGCACAGGAAAGTCCCTTTAGCCTGAAATAACTTGTGAACGGAGAGGTACAGTTATGCAAGTGAAATAACGGTATAGTAAAGCGACTACGCCCGATTGAATGCAACCGATAGCAGCGCCCCTAGTGGCGAAAGGCGGAAGTTAGCTATCGCAAATCGAAAACGAAAAGAGATAGAGCAAAATTTCTAATTACAAAGTTGTAGAGCATCAATTAATTAGTACAAAACGACATTTATTTCACACAGATAAGATAAATTGTTGCCTGAATACCCTAAAATGTCTGAAATCGACGCGCGACCTTTTGTGTGAACGTTTGAAGGGAACATGAGCAAATACACACAATTTATTGCATAAATGCGTACTTATGTCAATACAGGTCGATGATGTCAGACAAACCAAACAAAAAGAAAAACTGGCGCACAGTGATAAAAAGTTAATGTCGAGTATGTTCGAAGAGTTCGCCATTGCCCACGATACACATTTGTATTCGTGAAAGTAACTCGGCATGCACATTTCTCAGCATGGAAGGTGTCACACTATTGTAAGCATCTGTAACACGACGACGTAGATCCAGCAGGCTTGTAGGCGCTGTTACATTTTTACGTAACCTCAGAAATCCAAGCTCGCCATTCTCACACAGCGTACGTAGACCTAAATTTCTGATCAGGGTACATCCTACTACTGGTTTTTATATCGTAGGTACGGTACAACGTCACAATCTGCATTTGCATACGCTACATTTGCGAAATCTGAATATGCAGATTCGAATCGTCGCGCATCGATTTCGGACATTGTAGGGTATTCAGGCAACAATTTATCTTATCCGTGTGAAACAAATGTACTTTTGTGATGGAGTACTAATTAATTGATGTTTTACAACTTTGTAATTGGAAATTTTGCCCTATCTCTTTTCGTTTTCGATTTGCATTTCGCCACTAGGGGCGCTGCTATCGGTTGCATTCGATCGGGCGTAGTTGCTTTACTATACCGTTATCTCACTTGCATACCTGTACCTCTCTCCGTTCGCAAGTTATTCCAGGCTAAAGGGACTTTCCTATGCACCCTGTACACTGAAGAGCAATTGAATTAGAGACAGCTGGCGTTATGCAAATGTGGCGCTGTGGGCGGCTCTGTAAACGGAAACGACATGACGTATGCAGCGATCTGACAATATAAGGAGTGATGCGACGGGAATCAGAAAGAGTCGGACCCAGTATGGGTAAGACAAAGAATCTAAGCGCATTTGATCGTGAGCAAATTGTCGGGCCAGACGAATGGATCACTCCATCTCGGCAGTCGTGCAGGCACTGGGATTTTCACGAGCCACTGTGTCACGGGTGCACCGTGAGTACATCGAATCCGGGAAAATCATCGCTGCAAGGGCCAACTGCCATGGGCAACAGCGTGTGGATGAGCGGGATCATCGTCGGCTAGCTCGCATTGTAACAGCTGATAGACGGTCCACAGTGCAAGAAATCACTCGGCAATTTCACGCTGGTGCACAAAAGCGTGTAAGCAGCCACACCATCCAGAACTATCTCCTCGCTATGGGGTACAGAAGCCATCGTCCCACAGGGGTACCGCTGCTGACCGCACATCACAGGGTGCAAAGTTTAGCATGGGCGCGGGAACATCGCATGTGGAAAAATGTTGCCTGGACTAATGAGTCGAGATTCACGTTGGTATATGCGGATGGCAGGATACGAGTACGGCGCAAACCACATGAAGCGATGGATCCTTCTTGCCAAAAGGGTACTCTTCAAGCTGGTGGGGGTGGCATTCTCGTCTGGGGACTGTTTACGTGGACTGAAATGGGATCCCTGGTACGTGTGACATCGTCCCTCACAGGTCAACATTACCGGGCTATCCTGGACGACCATTTGCTCCCGTTTGTGCGTCTTCAACAACCCACTGGGGACCTCATCCTGCGACAAGACAATGCAGCTCCCGAATTGTATCCGAATGGTTGGATGAACATTCCACCGACGTGACCTCGCTTCCTTGGCCAGCTAGGTCACCTGCCCTCAATCTCATCGAGCATATCTGGGATACCATCGAGAGAGATGTTCGAGGCTCTGACCCCCCTCCATCAAATCTTCGTGAACTGTGGGAGCTTGTTCAGGGGTCGTGGATCCGTATGGCTTCCCAACGCTTCCGGTGTCTTGTCGAGTCCATGCCGAGACGAATCGCCGCCATTATCAGGGCGAAAGGTGGTGCTACACGTTACTAGACAGGTATCTCTAATTCAATTGCTCTTCATTGTATATATACATGTATATAACAATAAGGCTTGAGTGACAAGTGGAAATCTTAGATTTCCTCGCTCCGCTGCATCTTTGCCTTTCCCACCTGCGGCAAATTTGTTCCAAGCCCCCAGCAAAAGTTTAACAAAGCACTGGGGATAATTTTAACCACTTCCTGGAAGAGAGGGACTCTGGGTTTTTTTACTGCAATCTTCATACGCAAAACCAATTGTTAGCTATCCTTTATTTACTATTCCTCCTTCCCAGACGAACGTTTCATGTAAATAACGCAGACAACTATGTATGATTCTGTCATTTTGAGAGTGAAATTATTATTATTATTATTTATTATTATTATTTATTATCATCGGCATTATTATATTGGACTATATATTTGCAGCGTAGCATATAGTGAGTTAGTGACATCTACTGAGCATACGAAGTTGAGATTAGAGCTATTTCTTATATTGTGTTTGGGTGCTTCTTACTGGGAAAAAAAAAAAAAAAAAAAAGATCAAAGGGGGTTGGGGGCGACATTTAGCACATGCCTATATTCGTACTTAGACCGGCCCTGGGATTGAGGAATTAAATTCATTCTAAAACAAGTGATCCCGGTTGGAAAATATGCTTTAAATTTCATAGATCCGATTTCCAAAAGATAGACGCAGTGGACATCAATAGCAACTGTAAATTTTGCATTAACGGTGAATGAAATTCTTAAGTCGGGAGAAGGACCTACTACGTATAACGCACAACTCCTTTGCCCAAAACAGTTATCAAGAAGAACCATTCGTATTCCGTTCGAGAACTAAATAATAGCATTATATGCATATTCGCAAGTAACAAGAACTGTATGCGAACAGGAGAGTATAATTAAAACAATACGTACTGAAAACAGTGTTTAGTGAAATGTTATCAAATTTCGGGAAAGACATCTTTGTACGATTTTTTACAATAAATTTTCATGAAAATATTGTTTCACGTTTATAATTTTCCAAGAAATGGTGTCCGAAATTTGAACGTTGGGTCATATTAAGGCCAACACATTTTATACCGCCAGTACGGTTCATTTGGGAAAAACATGTACGTATTTAGAGTCTAGTTGTGAGAATAATACTATTTCGATCTCGCCGTGTGCCATCAGTAAAATGGTTCTCGAAGGAACGACAGATTTCTAGTTTTTAGAGACACTCATGACGACGTATGTTAAAACAAACAAACAGGAACCCGAGTTTTGGACTATCATTCTGACATTCAACGGGGTTGAATTCGTTGTTGTTTTACGCTTACATAGTAAATCCATTGCTTCTTACGCATATAATTCCAACCCCTATTCTTTACTTACTCTAACCTTCTGTTGTTTACTTACTTTTGTACCAGTCTGAACAAAATGTAATAAGCTGAACCTAAGAACGATTCAATCATCAGTCAATAATAATTTAATAAATAAATATTATTTTTCGCAGAAAGGTTTATCAGAAAAATCAGGCGCTTTAGATTTCTTTGCGGCGGTCTCAAGAAATAAGAATTTTGGGATTCTATTTCTTTCATCATACAGTAAAGATAATACACACCAGGGGGTATATAGAATTTTTTTCCGAGGGGGGAGGGCAACGAAAAATGAAAGTGTTCGAAATCCACCTGAACAAAATGAAAGTTAATGAAAATGTAGATGAAAAAAATTAAAGCATATTTATAATGTTAGTTGATGCATTTTTATGATGCATTTTTAATAAATTAAGGCATTTTTTTCTAATATCAGTCGCATTTTAACCAAAAACTTAAAAAAATTCAGCACTTTCGGCGGGGGGGGGGGGGGGGGTTAAGGCCCCCTCTAAATGCGCTCCTGATACACACACTCTCGCAGACTGATCTTTAGGTCATATGAATCTACACTGAAGTAGAAAGGATCATACGAATTAGCGTAGATCAGTTGGGTAGATTGGCCTTGGCGGCACTTTTTTTTTCTAAGCTTAACGGCATTAAGGCATCTTTTTGTGGTTAGAGGGTAAAATAATTTAAACAAAGGAATTTTAAAGTAATCATGCAATAGGGAATAAATACTGTGTTTTACATGCAACTTACGCGTAAATTAAACTAAAGTTAGTGTTGCAGGGATAAAACAAAACAGTCTTGGGCGTCTTACGAAACAAAGGTTTTAATGTAAAGAGAACTGGAAACTGTTTCGATAAGAAGGCGTCGGAATTATTTTGTGGGTGAAGACTGCGCTGATACACAGGACGGCAACAGATAAAAATTAGGCGGGATAAACGACAACTGTTTTATGGTTGCAAAGGGCATTTCAAGTAAGCCGACTCGCCATTAGTGAATGCTTTAATGAAAGCGATCCTCAGACCTTTTTCTGATTCCTTATGGTAATAAAAGAAATTTCCTATACCCACGTCATAATCTTACTGAAAACGGCGCATTACTCACTTCCATTCAATGTGGTAAATGTGTATTATTCACATTGAATATTTGGTACTCCTGTGTGGAGTGACAAAGTAGTATTTAAAGAAAAACTGAAGAATTACGACAAATAACTCACACGTAACGTTCTGTTATATAAAAGTGCTGAATTTTTACTAAATTCGTTCATCGCTAAGGCACTTTTTCGTTTAGAACTGAATACAGTTTTTTACAGATATACAATAGTTACAGGTTTTCGTTTAGAACTACATGCAGGAGTTCACTGATGTCAGCGTCAGTAATTACATTTCTGAAAGTTTCAAAATTAGGAAATTTCCAAGAATTACATGAAAAAGGAAAAACATGAGCTTTTATCAATTATACATTTATCAAAAATCGTAATGGATAATTCGTTTTGTGAGTTCATTTCACATTGTTTATCAATCCTTTAGGTATTAACATTTTTAAGCAAAAACAAATTTATTATATTCCGATTATTTTAAGAAGAACTAAATCAGTAGCTATTGTGGGAAAACTTAAAGCAAAACAACAGTATTTAATTTTATTTTACGCATAATTATGTAAAGCAGTTTGATTGAAACGATGCTTTTATTCTATCAAAAAGGATGAATGAGCGGGTTTTGTAGCGTTCCCATTTACTGACCTAGGGGTTCATTTTCAACATGGTATGGGTGTGGTGCAAGAAACTCTGGGTTACAGAATATAGGAAAAATAATAAAATCCACAACTATTTCAGCTTCCGAAACTTTTCTGAATGCAATTAAAACATGGATTTTTTTGTTTCCGGATTAGGAGGGAAAAAAATTCTGAAAGGGTCGAGCTTTAAGTTTCTCTGTTAATACTTGTGAATTAGGCATATTCTGGAACAAGTCTTAAGTCATTATGTAAAATACACATTCTATAGCCTTTCATGAAATAAAAATATCTTGATCATTGACCCCAATAATAAAAACCAAAAAGAAGCCTAACAATCAATTCGCGAAACTTTAATAGCGTAGGTTGCGTTGTAACAAAACCGCTTCATGGGGAGAAACAACTTGTTGCGAAATAACACCACCTCCTATAGTTTTGAAATGCAGCTCTGTACAATTGAACGTAACTGAAAGATTAATAAATAAGTGTAGGTTATTGTTACTCGTTGAGAACTACATTTAAAAAAAGGAGATTGCAAAAAAATAATTCACAGTTTCGAAAAAAAACCAACAGAATGCTCGAGCAAAGGATCAAGGACAGGAGTTCACACAGCAGAGCTGTGTCACCTACCTGAATCATGGAAGTAACTTCAGAATATGTTTGCATACGAAATCAAATCTGTAAATACAAAGAGGACCGAGACGAAAGCACTCCTGACCACCTTGAAGGATACCGGATGTATTCCGAGAAAGTCAGCATACTTATCAGATCCGAAAGCGCGAGGACAGGCTTCATTAATGAGCAATGACGACGAGAATCGCACGGAGGAGAGATAGATAGAGAGAGGACTGAAGAAGTACGGAAGGAAAAGACCTCGCTGACATGCGAGGGACGGATGAACGGAAGGAGGGCATTTCGCAGAGCGTTCCTGGTTGCCCACGGAAACGCGAAGAGGACGTGGTTCACTATGGAAGAGGGTGGATGCCAAAACTGTGGCGCAAGATTAACACGCAACGCGGGAAAACCACACATGTACATTTTTGTACACTCATTCCGGGAAGTACATTTTGCACATTCTTGAAAATTTGTGTTGGAGAAAGGCAAACATACACTGACTAGTTATAAGGATGGTTAAGTTCACAGTGCTTAAAAGAATATAAAAATCCGCATTTACGGGAAACAAAATACTGTAATTATCGGAAAAATAAATCAATTTTTCCGACAATTAGAGTACTTGAATTCAACCAAAGTAACTCACTTTTCCAGCAACATGCAAGTAAGTATGCGACATATTTCCGATGGCTAAATAAAGCCATAGCGAACAAAGCCCAACGCTTCAGAAGCCAATTCACATCACCAAAAAAACATGTTTCACGATATATTTATTTTACAGTGTGATATATTTATGATTCAACATATGCAGTACCGCAAGTTAGCAATCACCAATGTCATTTAATTCACCTATCTGACGAGGTTACTAGATTACGGAGCCAGGATACAGCAGACATCGAAACTAACCCGTCCCTGCAAAAGTGGTAATTGATTGAGGTGCAAAATAAAAATACAAATAACTTTCCTGAAATTATTTCTTGCCTCGGATTCTAGTTATTTAGTTATTTCACACAGCCATCCTTTTTTATATTTAACACACACACACACACACACACACACACACACACACACAGACAAGGTTCGTACTCTTCCAAGCAAAATAAATTCAAGCACTTTTCAAGAACTTTTTAAAACCAAATTATCATATGTGTGAGCTGTCGGTTGGTCAGTGAGTAGCTATTTTAGTAATTTCAAACCATTAAACTTAGCTGGGACGAGCACACTTTCAATGACCTTCCTCTGTTACCGCCTGAACTCTTGTTGGTTTATTTTATTAACTTAGAATTGCCTCCCTGTTTCGGTGCTTTGGGAAATTATTTCATTTTGTGGAATATTTTGCAGGGCACATTATTTTCGTATTCACCTGATGGTATAATATTTATTGTTTGCTTAACTTTTTATTTTTGATGCAGCCGGGAGACGAAGGGTCCACGCATAAAGCACAAGCAATTCCTAGAAGTTCCACCCTCCTACAAGAATACTCCTTAACCCCAGTCAACAGAAGCCCATCATAATTCGCAAATACATCATTCCACTTGCGTATTATTTTATTCCCTTGCTGATGTTTTACTCCGTAGCGATGTCATAGCCAAGGTACTTGCGTTCAATGTGCTCTTCTGAGTTGAACGCAAGTTCAGCATAATTTGATCAGCTTGGTGTTTTTATCAGAACTATACAGACAAATCCTATACAACTTACGGAGTCTTAAACTTTTTAAAGTACTTTCAAGGACTTGAAAATGAACGTTTACTTTTCAAGGACTTTTCCAAGGTTTTCAAGGAACGTACGAACCATCACACACACACACTTAAAAATCTGTCC
Organism: Macrothele yani; assembly: GCA_039090855.1. Taxonomy (NCBI): domain Eukaryota; kingdom Metazoa; phylum Arthropoda; class Arachnida; order Araneae; family Macrothelidae; genus Macrothele; species Macrothele yani. The sequence continues at coordinate 83,431,731 of CM076990.1, forward strand.
AGGATTGAACACTTTTGATTTATTTTTTCGTCGGGGTATAACAACCAGCGTGAGAACTCTATAGTAGTAGCCCGTCCCTAATTTGGTGCCGCTGGTTCTAAGGGAAAGGGGCAGGGGGACAGCGCCGTTGCCAGGAGCACCACGCATGCGTGGGAGCGTCCCACGAGTGTAACAAGGGCGAAATCCTCCCACTAGTGGAACTGAGGAAATAAATACTTTCCAGCAGTAGCCATTTCTTTATGGCTGGAACATCTGTAGAAAATCAAGTTATTCCAGTTTTATTTGCCTTACTCTCAGATAAGAAAAAGGAAACATACATAAGGTTTTTTGCTTTAATGAAGAAACATGTGAGACACTTTGATACACAGTCAATGGTAATGGATTTTGAAGCAGCAGCAGCAGCAATAACATCTTTAATTGAAGTATTTCCTGATGTCAACATACTTGACTGCAACTTCAATTTCAATCAGTGCCTCTGGAGAAAGATTCAAGAAGAACGACTCATCAATGAGTATAAACATGATGAAGAAATTCGACGTCACGTTCGGATGAAAGAATTAATAGATGTCTTAATGAACTGGAAGCCTCTGGATATATTAGAAAGTATTTACACACGCTTTCCTTCGTTCATAAATTAGAGTAACGGGGTGTACTTCAAAAGTCACATATGTCATTAAAATTCATATATGTATTTGCACTGAGATAGACCTGTGAAGAGCTACTTTTTCGCGTAACTTAGGGAGCCGCCGCCAACTGCTTTTCTTAGTTCCACTAGTGGGGCGATTCCCCCCTTGTTCCACTGGTGGCATTAACTCCCCAAATCCCCATGCCTAACCTGAACCTGCTCGGACGAACGGTCAGAGGTGAGCGCTTGAACCACTGCGTAAACCGGACGCCCATTCTTCTCTTGACAAAGGACTCTATGGCAATTTCGAATCGCCTGTAGCTTAGTACAGTGTTGTACAAGTGGCTGCCCACGGAGAACTAAATAATGCGTTATGCAAATGAAGAATAGATCAAATTTTATTTTTTGATTGGTAAGAGACGGAATCAAAACTGAAAAGAACAGGCTGAAACTGAATGAATCATTACCTTGTATTTTTGGTTTTGTGCGTGGAGCGGGACGTAGCGTGGAGTGAAGCTCTGCTTCAACGCCTGATAGCAATCCTCTTCACTCCACGCTACATGCCGCTCCAGGCACAAAAGTCCCCCATTAGCTGGCGTGACACTCAAACGTGACATTCAAAAGCTGGGGCCACCTTTACGCATAGAAAATCCAAAACATTTTTAGATGAACTGGATTCCCAATATGGTGACTTGCTTTTGCACAGCCGAATCTGTTGGTTGTATGCTAGAAAATGTTAAGTGAGATTTTTCCAAATTCGAAAAGACCTTATGTAATTTTATAGGAAAAAATAAAATGTAACGCTGATCTAACTAAACATCTCAGTGATGTTCCTTTTCTTACCTTACTGGCTTTTCTAACTGCTATTACGCAGCATTTGAACGCGTTGAATATTACTGAGCACGAGAAAAACCAAAATATCTGTAATCTTTAGTCATACAGCTGGGTTTCGTAACAAGCTGCCACTGTTAAAATCGAATTTAGAAAGAAACGGTTTGACTCACTTCGAATCCTGCAAGGAGCTTTTTGATGAAATGACAATACTTGGTGAAACTATAGATTTCAAAGTATTTTCTTCTGAGTTAGACACTCTTTTAAAAACTACAGCTATAAACAATTTGATGAACTTAAACCAAGTCTTCAGTAATCCTTCGTTCGCATGTTGACACTGAAAACACAAACCCCATTCATCAAACGGAATTACGTGAGCTTCAAGCAGACAATTTATCAGAGCTCGATCAGAGACTGGAGCAGAATTGTTTTAAACTTCCATTCATTGAGAAATACTCAAACACAAGAGATTTAGGATTAAAAGTAATTTCAATGTTTGGAAGTACTTGCATGCGAGAGAGCAGTTTTTGACATAAAATACTGAAAATAGTTATTACTATACTAGTGATCCGAATTTCTTGGCGTAGAATAGAAATCAAAGTTTCCAAGCTTTCGCACATCAACCAGATGGCCTTTTCAAGGAAGGTAGACAGCAAACTGAATAATAGAACACCTCAACAACTTGAACGCGGTGACTTGACTAGACAATAAATGAATAGATGCGAATGTAATTATTCATTCACAGAAACGAAGCGTGTTGTTGGTTGGGCACGTGGTACCCTGGAAAGAAACGCAGCATTATTTGACGAACTGGTCCCAAACTTGTGGCAATTCTAGAGAGACGCTATCATTGCAAGCCTCACTGTAGGTAATGATCTCTAAGGGTTTTTTTATTTTTTATTGGAGGTTTAACGACCACCGTGAGCAACTCAGTGGGCTATAAGCAATCGCCCGTCCCAAATTTAGGGCCATTGGTTCCAGGGAAGGGAAAGAGCCAGTGCCGTAAGACAAACACAACATCCATGCCTCACCGGGATTCGAACCCGCACCCCTTTCGGACGAATGATCATAAGCCAGCGTTTAGATCAAGGTTTCGCAAATGGCAGTAGGTTTAGATGTGGAGTAGGAAGCTGATTTCTTTATATCATCCCGCATAAAATCAGTGGACTTGAACTTGACTTCTCTGGACAGGGCAGTGGTTACTTTTCCGTCCTTGTGTCTCTTTTATGTTCGTCGAGTCTAATTCTAAACGAACGCTTAGTCATTCCGATGTAGTATCGCTTAGAGCCGTCAGCATATTGTAGTGGGATGGTATAAACACCTGCCTCGTTGAGAAGAGAGGGCTTGTCAATATTTCTCTTAAGCATGGTATATAAACATGCCGGAGACATTATGCCGACACCGAAGTTCGTCCTCCTGAGCGTGTTTTTCAGTTGATAGGAAACACTTGGTATGTAAGGAATAGAGCCCAGGTAGTTTAGTTGCGGCACAGAAGGATTAACACGTCTGGATCTGAATTTTTCGATAAAATTTTGTATCTGGTTCGAGGTGTATTCTGCCTCAGTGGCCACTTCGATTGTGCTTTTTAGTTCGTATTGTCTAGAGTGAACATCGGAGGCGACGGCGAAGGCTCTTCTAATTCGAGAACGGAAGAAAGCTGTCTTGTAAGAGTCAGGGCAGAATTAACTGCGGAGTATCAGGTTGGGAACGGAGGTGTGAAGGCGGTTGTCAGGCGCTTTGTTCACCAGAACGTCCAGATAAGGTAAGGTACTATTGCGTTCAAGTTGCATAGTGAAATTGATCGTAGGGTGTATATAATTAACTTTATCGAGGAAAAGCGGGAGAGTCTCCTTTCCGTGAGGCCATATGAAAAATACGTCAACCATATCATAGCCACGTGGTAGGCCTACCTTCTTTGAAAAAGCCATCTGGTTGATGTGCGAAAGCTTGGAAACTTTGATTTTTATCTTATGCCAAGAAATTTGCATCACTAGTACAGTTATACTATTTTGAAATACTGAACAATTATTTCGACTTTCAACGGCAAGCATTAAGGCTAACACGCAACAGTTTTTAGTGATGTTTCATTGTTCAAGGTGCTCTCCATAAAAGTATTTTTTTTTTAATTTTAAATCTCAACTATTCTAATATTAATTAAAAGAGTGTAAAGATTTAATAAATTATGAAGAATATCTTTACATTTACATCACCTTACATATCTTCAAGAATAACTATGGTCCGTCATCTAATTCTTTCTAAAATCAGAGGGCGCGGCTCTATAGAAGTTGACAGCACATGCTTAGCATAAATCAATTTATTTAGTGGTGTAATGTGGTATATACAAATCGCTAAGCTTTCGCTCTCCACTGGGAATCCTTTTCCAAGGTAGTGATTTGACTAAAAACACAAGAGAATTAGAACGCGTGAGGAACAAAAACAACCTTTTGAAAACAGAGTGAAAGACATCACGAGCGAGCGGTATTACGTGTTATTTATCATGCAATTATGTGCTGTGTTGGGGCGTGTTTCCATCCCTTCATAATGCATGCGAAATCATTGGTAGTTCCATAGAGCATCGCTGCATGCTATTGGATGTTCGACACAGCATCACTGCATGCCAGCTTGCTGGCATGCTATTATGCTGTTATCTCCCTGATGGCTGTCACTTTAAAGTTCATGTAAGGAGAAAGTCTTCCAATATTGTTCCATATAGAAGCAGCCAAGAAATGCACGACTTTCCTGGCAAGCACGGTATTCTATATTTCTTGTTAACACTTTTCATCTAGCAGCTAAGAATCGCTTTGTCATTCCGACATCACCTTACATATATTTAATCACCTTTACATATGGAATACTTTACCTCAGCATCTTACTGCTATTAATAATATTAATCTTTTTAAGAAAAAACTAAAACTCTATCTATTGAGGAAGAACTAGCTCTATCACAGTTATTATTATTATTATTTTTTTTTTTTTTGACTAACTCTTTGAAGGTTATCGTGTTTACTTTTGGAATCATATGCCTATACTCTTATTTGTAGTGAAAAATTGTGAAACTGGGATAAAATTCTTCTTATGGTGACCTTTCTTTCTTTATAATTTTTATTTACTACTTACCAAATATACAGTATGATGTCAGAAAATTAGTTATGTCTGTTCCTGACTTATACGATCTTTATTATGGGTGCCGAGGGCTATGTTAGGCCAATTCAGGCCTTTTCCCTCGTCGTGCTTCCCAGTTGTCACTATAGTTACACTGTTATTATTATGGTACTGCTTTTGGTGTATATGGTCACAACTGAAAATAAAAATGAAATGAAATGATAACTTTTCTTAGGTTGCCAGTGGAACAAGGGGGAAATCGTCCCACTAGAAGAACTAAGAAAAGCAATCGGTGGCGACTTCCTAAGATACGCCAAAAAAGTAGCTCTTCAGAAATCTATCACATGCAGTGCAAATATATAAATTTTAATAACATATGTGGCTTTTGAAGTACACCCTGTTACTCTAATTTATGAGCTTAGGAAAGCGTGTATTCTAACATCTCCAGAGGTCAGTTCATTAAGACATCTATTAATTCTTTTGTCCAACTTGACTTGTTTTTTTCCTCTTCTTAGTTCCTAAATTGAAGAAAGTTCTTCGGTATACGAAGTCGCTGTTTTCTGCCTCATTTTTAACGCGCTTGATCAGCTCTAAGATATTCTGGTGACATTTATTCAAACAAGTGCTCAACTTTCTATGCCATCCTTCAGTGGCACTATTTGTTCGATACCGTCTGTTGTAACTGTTAAACATACTAGCATTCATTGATGAATTTTCTAACCACTGGGTCACAAAATAGTCGTAAAATCATTGAAATTTCGAATTTTCTGGTGTTTCCTCTTAGATACGTAAACACCCATCTACCACCACTGAGATAGGCAAAAAACAAAAAAGGAGGCACACACTCGAACATGATGACGAAGACATCAGGGAATACAGGGTAGGGATTCCATAAAGTGTTTCCAACATTACAAAAATTAATATGAAAAATGTATTACAGGTACAAGAAAGGGATTGCACGACAATGATGGTGCACAAGAAAAGTTTTTTCCAGTGTCAGTACACCACCACACGGGCGCCATTTGTGGCCCGGAGGACATCTAAGCGATATTCGATTTCACGCCATGTTTTGTTTAACATCTCAGCAGAGACAGAACCAATGACGTCCGTTATTCTGCTCTTCAACGTCTCGACATCCGGAACACTGCTAACTTGGTCTTTCACATAACCCTACAGGAAAAAGTATAGAGCGGTTATGTCGGGCAATCGAGGTGGCTATGTCATGGGACCGTCGCGGCCAGTCCATCTGTCTGGAAATGTGGCATTCAGGAATCATTATTGACCAATGTGATAGGGCACTGTCTTGTTAGAAAAAAACCGAAGGTTGGAGTGCATGCAACTGAGGTGCTACGAAAAGTTCCAGCATGGCCAGGTACACGTTACATGTTACCGTGGGCTCTGTAAAAAATAAAGAGTCCGATAATTCTGTTGTGCAACAGGCCGCCCCATACGTTCACTTTCGGGCTAGCCCTCTGTTGTTCGATGACATAATGAGGATTTTCTCATCCGCAGATTTGCACATTGTACCTATTTTCTTGTACCACAGACGTGGAATGTGGCTTCATCTGAGAAACAGACACGGTGCAGATAATCACTATCATGAGCTATCCGGTGCAACATCTCCAACGCAAATGCAGCACGGCGAGCCCAGTCATCAGGCTGAAAGGCTTGAATGATCTGTACCTTATAAGCATACGGATTAAAACGTTTGTGTAAAATTTTGTGAACCGTGGCACGGGGAATCACAGTTTCCAGTAAAGCACGACGAATGGATTTCCTGGGGCTTCGCAGAAATGTTTCCAGAACAGCTGCAGCTGCCTCTTGTGTAGCAGGTGGTTGGCCCGCTCGGGAGAGATCGCCAACACTACCCGTCGCTTTAAACTTTTCATACGAAGCTTTTATGCTTGTTTGGTCCAGCGGTGATCGTCTGCACTCTTTTCTGAAATGACGCTGGGCGGTAACCGCCGATTTGGTCTCATTGAACCACAACATGCACGCCGCTTTTTCTTGCATGGAAGCCATTATCGATGAAATGCTCCTCTTATTCAGCAGTAGCGCTCACCTAAAGAATAGAAAAAGATTTAAAAAACAAAACTTTATGAGTACTGCTATATTATGTTGCCAACCATTTTATTTTAACTTAATCGATTTTTTATATTAATTTTTGTAATGTGGGAAAGACTTTGTGGACACCCTGTACTTCTGTTAAAGATGTTATTGCTGCTGCTTCAAAATCCATTACCACTGACTGCGGATCAAAGTCTCTCACATGTTTCTTCATTACAGCAAAAAATCTTATGTATGTTTCTTCTTATCTGAGAAGTAAGATATATAAAACCGGAATAACTTAATTTCCTGCAAATGTGCTGCCTATATCAGAGTGGAGGGTATAAATCTGAGAAAACTGTGTGCACACACTTTTAAATGTCATATCCATAAAAAAATGGCTACAGCTGGAAAGTATTTATTTCCTCAGTTCTACTAGTGGGACGATTTCCTGCCTGTTCCACTCGTGGGACGATCCCTACTAACAACATAGCGTACACCCCCCCCCCTTTTTCTTCGCACAGATTGTCTCTCCTTGCAACGCATAGGCGTAACCACTGGGGAGAGGGGGTCACGACCCCTCCAGATTTTCAAAGTCGGGATCACCAATGTAAAGGAACACCCCCCCCCAATTTTTCGGGAATATAATGCACACTTTTTTATGATGTGAACCGATTAAATTTAATAATATAAGATAGTGATTTTTCGTAGAATGCAAACACGTGTACAATGCGTACTTAATAGAACAGCGATATCGATTCCTAATAAGCAAAGTCAGCTCTACAACTTTGTAATTCACATTTCTGCCCTATGTAGTTGTGTTCGCTAAGTTCCACAATTCGCCATCAGGAGTGTGAGATTGCAGGCTTCATCCAGGAGTGTGAGATTGCAGGCTTCATCCCACAAATTCTCAATGGGGCTGAGATCTGGAGATTGTGGGGGCCACCTAAGCAAAGTAAACTCACCTGCATGTACCTGAAACCAATCCTGTACAATACGAGCACTATGGTAGGACGCATTATCTTGTTGAAAGTAGCCATCGCTATTGGGATAAACCATCCACATGACAGGATGCACTTGGTCCGCAACGATGTTTAGATATGATGTGCCAGTCAGACGTTGATCAACACGAATTAAAGGGCCCAAAGCATGCCAGGAAAACATTCCCCAAACCATAACGTTGCCTCCGCCAGCTTGAAGAGTTGTAGCAATGCAATTGGGGTCCATGCTTTCGTGCTGTTTCCGCCAAATTCTCACTCGGCCATCGGCATGGTGCAACTGAAAACGTGATTCATCGGACCACATAATTTGTTTCCAATTATCGACTGTCCAATCCTTGTGCTCCTGTGCGAACTGGAGACGTTTTCTCTTGTTAACTGCAGACAGCAAAGGTGTTCGAACAGGCCTTCGGCTGCCATATCCCATCCGATGCAGTGTACGACGAACAGTGCGTGCACAGTTTATTTGAGGGGATCCTTGATTAAGATGGTCTGTAATTTGCTGCACTGTTGCCCTTCTGTTGCCTGTTACCAGTCTGGACACTCTCCGTTCCGCCCGAGCAGTCACTAGTCGATGACGACCACACGTTGCACGTAGAGACAGAGTTTTTTGGCTGACAGTCCAGTCTTTAAACACTTTAACAACAGCTGCTCTGGAACATTTCACGAATGCGGCGGTTTCGATGATACTCGCTCCATGCTCCTACAATCATCCCACGTTGAAAGTCCGTCAAATCGCATTTTTTACCCATCTCGTCACCCAAAATCACTTCTACTACTTTCGCAAGCACTAAGCTTTCCGTTTTTATACTAGCCTCGCCCTCTGGCGGCAACAGCGTGCAACCATTGCTCATTTGCTTAAAACTGTCAGGTGGTCATAATAAAGTGGGCACTCAGTGTATAATTATGTATACATATAATCGGGGGGGGGTGTCATCCCGATCACAGTATATGTGTGATTGGAACCCCTGCCCCCAGATTTTGAAACATGGTTACGCCACTGTTGCAACGGATATTTTACGTGATAAAGGAGTCAGTGATCTTACACAGTGCGGAAATTTGAAAACGAGACTGATTATATGAAACGAAAGGCACTTCTGTCGATCATTTGAGAACAGGAAACGAAAGAAGGGTTCTCTCTCAACACCTTCCGTTAAAGTCGTCTCTCTGGGTAGCCATTTTAGAACGTAAGGTGGGTGAAACTGCACGTGTGTCGTGTTACATCATCGAAAGAGTGGAGTAGAGCAAAGGACAAATAATAAATTTGTGTGCACCTTGGCAAAAGTGCAACAGAAACATTTAGCATGATGAAGCAAGTGTATGGGGACATTTGCCTATCTCATGCACGTGTTTTTGAATGGCATTAAGGTTTCTACAGTGGGAGAGAGTCGCTAGAAGACGACGAACATCCGGGCGCAGCAAGGACTGTACGAAGACCAGACATGACTCAAAAGGTAAGGGAAATCACATCTCTGCTGACAGAAATGCAAACCTTGGTATGATTTCAGAATATCTAGTAGTGAATAAGGAAACCATTCGACAAATAATAACGCAATATGTAAAGAAAAGGAAGTTGTGTGCACGATTTGTGCCACATTTCTTAACCGAAAATCAACGACGAGCGAGACTTGATTGCTGCCGTTGAAAGAAGCCCAGATTTCCTGAATAACATGCTAGGAGAAATGGGTCTTCCAATATGACTCTGAAACGAAACGGCAAAGTGCCGAGTGGAAGTCTGCAAACTTTTCGGAAGCCAAAAAAGTTAGTCGGTCAAGTCCAAAAATCTAAACAATGCCCATTGATTCTACGATAGCAAAGGAATTCGTGCCCAGGGGGACAAACTATTACTGCCACATTTTACGTGGACGTTCTTAAACGTTTGCTGCAAAGAATCCATCGTGTGAGGCCAGATTATCGAGAAGAGTGCAGCTGGGTTCATTTGCATGACAATGCTCTTTTTCATAAGGCAGTTACCGTTTGAGAGTCTTTCGCCAAAAAACAGGTCTGAATGTTGTCACGCCCATCTTCTTCGCCGGACTTAGCCCCGTGTGACTACTTCCTATTTCCCAAACTCAAAGTACTACTTAAAGGAGGCTATTTTGATGATGTACACACCATCCAGAAAACTGTAATGAGGGTTTTTAGGAGCATTCCTGTAACTGCATTCCAGCAGTCATTCCATGCACTTCGTGAGCGTGCAAACCGTATAGCGGAATTGAAAACGGGTTAAACATTTTGGATCCGGGCACATCTGCTTTGAGCTAAAAATTAGAAACTGAATTTACTAGAAATCTTGAAATTTCTGCACTCATTTTCCTCCTTATTATTCCTGCTAGCTCTTGTTTTTTGTTCATCGTTGTTAAGTCATTTACCTTCAATTTTATCTGCCTATTCAACCTGATTATTCCGTTCAAAAAGTCTCTCCGCAGTGGGTATCGTAGGTTTTATGGAAATCAAACAAATGTATTACGGGAGCGTATAATTTACTCACTTACAGGAAGAGTTGAGACTGTCGTTCTTCATTTGCAAGACATAACCTAACTGTTTTACACGTGTCTTCAAACACATCTGCGAGAGTTGAAAAGTCCCTCTGCAGTAATGTTAAGGCTGTTCCACCCAATTCTGATGGAGCTACAGTCAAAATTTTTGAATAAAGTAACTTGTATGTTTAATTTCAGTTTTTGCTGTTTTCTTCATAACACATCAAGCTTCAGAATGTTTCATAGCAACACCAATTTTCACACGCTTGTGATGAGTTTAAAGTTCCCAAAATGTAGCTGATTTCATCATTGCCCGTCAGAAGTCCCTCGACTTTTTCAGTCTCCTTAATATGAAATTCATTTATATTAACAAATTAATTCCGACATGACATGCAATGGAACAGGATGTTAGTACGTCAAACGAAAACCTCTGAATGCTCAATGCAAAAGATGCGATGTGAAAAGTAACTCTCAGTCTTGCAATGCGACACGCGGGGTGTGAGACAGTGAATCAGGCGACAGGCGTTTGCCTGTACTTTGCTCCAAACGCAAAGGAAATGTTTTACGATATCGTGTCGGTCGGCGCCGTATCGTCGATTGGTGGAAATCTCCGTTGTTTTAAGAAAGAGACGACAATACTTTTGCATGACAAATCATTTTTCACTCCGCGGGCACCAGTATCGAGCACGAAATTCCACAGGGCGTATTTTTCTTTCCAAAAATCAAACGGAAATAAAACTGGGTCGAAATCGGGTCAGGAACACCTTGGCCAGACTTGTTTGTTAGCCCGCAAGAAATTGTCGATCCGTGACCCATTTCCATCTCTGGTGTATATAGATGCCGGAAGAAGCTACTTCGAATAAACCAAAGTTGGTAATTTACGATAGTGATTCATTATTTTTATCTAGCATCAGTCTCGCTTTCTAATTGCTGCACTGCGTACAGCTACATATATAATGATGCTACATTTACGTAATGGATTCTTCCAGTGCCCAAACATTAATTTACAGGCCACGGGAAAAAGCAATTGAGCGGAACCCTTCCTTCTTGAATGTCAATAAGCCCTTTCTATGAAAACAAAATTAGTTTGTGCAGTCAAAACAAATGAAAAAAGTACATAACGGTGGTTTCCAATTTACTGCTGTTTATGAACAGCCTGAAAGATAAATAAAAGCATCAATATATATATATATATTTCACATTTATACTCATGCAGCAAAAAAAAAAAAAAAAAAATCTAGGCCGCCCCGGTGGCGCAGTGGTCTAAGCGATGGCCTCTGATCATTCGTCCGAAAGGGGTCCGGGTTCGAATCCCGGTGAGGCATGGATGTTGTGTTTGTCTTACGGCACTGGTTCTCTCCCTTCCCTGGAACCAGTGACCCTAAATTAGGGACGGGCGACTGCTTATAGCCCATTGCGTTGCTCACGGTGGTCGTTAAACCTCCAATCAAAAAAAAAAAAAAAAATCTAGAAAAACCATTCGATGACGAATACATTTTAGAGTTTTACACATACTTCCCTCCTAAAATTTCTGTCCCAGATACGAAGTTTTATAATTTTACAGGCTTAGCCTCTGATTAATACACTGAAGAGCAATTGAATTAGAGATACCTGTCTAGTAACGTGTAGCACCCACCACCTTTCGCCCTGATGACGGCGGCGATTGGTCTCGGCATTGACTCGACAAGACACCGGAAGCGTTGGGAAGCCATACGGATCCACGACCCTTGAACAAGCTCCCACAGTTCACGATGATTTGATGGAGGGGGGGGGGTCCGAGCCTCGAACATCTATCTCGATGTCATCCCAGATGTGCTTGATGGGATTGAGTCAGGTGACCTAGCTGGCCAAGGAAGCGAGGTCACGTCGGGTCGGTGGAGTGTTCATCCAACCATTCGGATACAATTCGGGAGCGATGGCATGGTGCATTGTCTTGTTGCAGGATAAGGTCCCCAGTGGGATGTTGAAGACGCACAAACGGGAGCAAATAGTCGTCCAGGATATCCCGGTAACGTTGACCTGTGAGGGACGATGTCACACGTACCAGGGGTCCCTATTTCAGTCCACGTAAACAGTCCCCAGACGAGATTGCCACCCCCACCAGCTTGAAGAGTACCTTGCTGGCAAGAAGGATCCATCGCTTCATGTGGTTTGCGCCGTACTCGGATCCTGCCATCCGCATGTACCAACGTGAATCTCGACTCATCAGTCCAGGCAACATTTTTCCACATGTCTAGGGTCCAGTGGTCAACATTTTCCCACATGTCTAGGGTCCAGTGGTCAACATTTTCCCACATGTCTAGGGTCCAGTGGTTAACATTTTTCCACATGTCTAGGGTCCAGTGGTCAACATTTTCCCACATGTCTAGGGTCCAGTGGTCAACATTTTTCCACATGTCTATGGTCCAGTGGTCTTTCCACATGTCTTCTCACAGGTGGGAGGGGCAAAAAATCCCTAAGAAAACTGCACTTGGCTATCGGCTGTTTCTGATGCTCAATCTTCATGGATTTGCACAGTTGAAAATTTAGTTAAAAAGTTTTCAGTTTTATCCACTATGCAGCTCTGGTTATCTTTAGTTGTTGTACCACCACCAGTTTTCAAATCTTTCCATTTTACTGGGTCCACGTGTACTGTAAAAAATAAGTGGTGTGAATTCACGGAATATTCCTGAAAATAACGTGCAGCAAAGTTGCCAGTAGAGTAGGTCTCCAACTTTTAACGGAATTTCAGTTACGAAAATTTTTTCGTTTCTAATAACGAAAATTTCAGTATTTTGATAGATTTTCAGCTGTCATTAATCCCCCTTTCCCCTGCAGAAATGTCAGTTTCGGGGTTTTCCGTTTTTGTACATTTTGACAAACTGTACAAAAAAATAGTGGAAATATAAGTTACTTATATTTCCACTATTTATTTTTTAAGCTTAACTGCATCAGTCGCGTGACAGGACTTTTCTTAACGTACGCAGTGAAAGAATCCTCTCCCCTGGCCAAGGTGGGATTTGAGCCCACGACGGTTTACACCACAGTGAGAAGCGCTACAGACTGAGATAGAAAGACACCATCAGCTTACTTTTTAAGGCAGAAATGAGGAGGACTGAAATCGCTAGAAAATAAAACGTTTTTTGTTGCTATGAATGCGGGTAAATTACATATTTTACTTTCTGTAGGAACTTATTTTTATGAATAGGTTAATAGGTTTTTTTTTTTTTTTTTTTTGAGGCATCACAAAATCACATTTTTCTTTTTTATCATGCGTTTTCAAAGCAACAAAATGTTTTGGAACTCGAAATTTTTTACACTGACAATGACTGCAATTATGTTTAAAAACTGGTGAAATGTACTGCTTCATTGGTATTATTTCACCAAACTCCTAAATATAAAATTTAATCTTGATATCTATAATAGCTTTTGTCTTAAGGGGTCTATAGACTGATACATAGACATACAATCATCCCTAACGGCAGGAAGTTCCCGATCAATTTGCGACAGATATTGCGGCGCCACAAAATAATCTGCGGTGATCATTGGGCAAGATAACGACTAAATGCCAAAAACAATAAATATTTGCACAGGTAGAAATTTAAAGAGAGAGAGAGACAAAAAAAAAAAAAAAAAAAAGAAAGAAATGAAAAATAAAAGCTTAACCTAGGTACTACAGCGATTGCAATAACTAGAATCAATAACACTCTGCCCTATATACCTAGAATTTCGCCAAAGATGTATGGATTAAAATTATACAGTAAATAATACAGGACTGAAAGAACATCGCTTGAAAGAAAAATTACGATTGCGGGAGAAATCTTTGCTCCGTCCTACTTCCGTTTTCGGAAAATTTTTCACCATTTCCGATCTTAAATATAAACATTAACGTAATTAAATGGCTCAAACAATAATAGAGTGCAGAGAAAACACCCCCTCTTCCCAAAAAATGATTACAGGAGATATCTTTGCTGCATCTGGCTTCTGTTGTCGAAAATTTTTGCCTCCATTTTACGATTACGAGAGAAATTTTTGCTCCGTCCAACTTTTGTTTTCGTAAATTTTTTAATTACAAACATTTATGTAATGAAATGATATCTAACAACCATACGGGACACAGGAAACAACGCGAGAAAAACAACTTCAGATTATATACAGGACTCCGTCTAACTTCTGTTTTCGGGAACTGTTGCCTTCATTTTCAAACCGAAACACAAACATTACATTTAGGCAACAAAAGAATATTTAACAACAATACTGGACACAGGAAACATCGCGAGAAAGAAAAATTATGATTGCGGAAGAAATGTTCACTCCGTCTAACTTCCGTTTTCGGAAAGTTTTGAAAGACTGACTTCTTTCCAAAGACGTGAAACTTGCTTTCAGAATGATCTGGAATCTGCAAGAGAGGATTGAAAAGGGTTCTGGGGATGTCGTTTTGTGGTTGTTTGTCCCCTGCAAAACCAATATAAAGGTTCTGGGGATATCGTTTTTGTCTGCAGGACAAGAATAATATCTGTGACGTACGTCGCCTGTCGCCGCGATTCTGCTACGGGGCAATAACCCGTAGAATAACTGAACTACCCGGTTTCTTATGGCAACACAACATACAATAGCTGGTGCACCAAACGGGTGGAGAGGAGAAGGAATATCTGTTGCCACAATAACCCAAATATCGTGCGAAATACTTTCCACAATATTCGATCTCGCTACAGAACTTCAAAATCGGGTCCTCCGACAGACGACTGAAATTTAATAGTTAATCAAACCTAAAGTATTCCCGCGAATCGCTCCTATTACCGCAAATTTTCCGTCATGTGAATACGAAAAAAGTGAAAACAGAATTTTCCCGTGAATGTGGATACGAAAAAAGTGAAAACAGAATTTTTCCGTCACGTGGATACGAAAAAAGTGAAAACAGAATTTTTCCGTCATGTGGATACGAAAAAAGTGAAAACAGAATTTTTCCGTCATGTGGATACGAAAAAAGTGAAAACAGAATTTTTCCGTCAATGTACGAAAGTAATTGCGGAAAGGTTTCTGAAAATTTAGAATTCTCCTGGCGTACGAGAAATTCCTGAAATTCAGGTTTTCCTCGTCATTTCACGGAAAAGTTTGCTTCGTTAACTCACTGAAAGTAATCACTGATAATGGTTCCTGAATTTCGGGATTTTTTTACAGTGTACCCTTTAAAACACTCCGACCTTATCGACTACAACAGGGGACGCCACACTTTTGGAGAGAAGGACCAAATGGAAAATTTGCTAAAGCTCTGGGAACCAGATTAAAAAAAAAAAAAAAATGTTAAACCGAAGATAAATCAATGCGGATATTGTAAAATTTCAATGAACTATTTGTCGAGGTCTAACTGATTTTATATGATCTGTAATTTAACATGAAAGTTCTCAAGTAAATATTCAAAAATATTTATACACATATAAAACATATAATTGTAAGTTGACTTCATGACATCTAAAACTGGAAAAACAAAATCAATTAGAAGAATGGTATAGTTTATGAAATGATTTAGCTACATTTTCGATATTTGGTTTAAGGCTGGACAACCCAATTTTTAAAAAGTCTTACAAGTGATTTTCAGTGAATCGTGAGCAGAGCTTTGATGTCACATATTTAATTTTGGTGAAAGCTTGTTCACAAACATATGTGCAACCACACACTGAAAGCTTTTTCCTGGCAAAACTTTTCAGATTTGTAAAACGATTTCTAGGCATGAAATAATAAAAGGTTATCAAACTTTCATTCTTAAACAATGACTTCAGATTATTATTAGATTGCGAATCTAATAGCTTCAACAATAAATTCTCCTCGGCATCATCAACCGTAAAACTGAATGGGTCCTGCAATAGCTGAAATAGTTTTTCATGCTTGTAAAAATCACAAAACACGTCTTTCAAACTCAGTTTTCAACAAATTAGTACTTGTGACATAGTTCTCAACATCACACACAAATTTATCAGACATGTTGTCCCACATGTATTTACAAGATGGAAAGTACAAAAATTTTGCTCTGTTAACTGTCGCTTGAACAGTTCCAACTTCGACTGGAAAGACTTCAGATCAAAAAACAACTCATGTGCGAGTTTATCTTTCCCTTGCAAATTCAAATTGAATTGATTGAGATGGTCAGTAATGTCTGTTTAAAATGCAAATCCTAGGTCCCACAACCAGGAGGCGTTACCGCGGGCCGCATCACGGATTTTCGGGGCCGGATTTGGTCCGTGGAAGCCGTGATCCAGTTTGGTTACTTCTGGACTACAATGACAACCCAGCCAGGCCATGGTATCAAGCGTTACTGTATACACAACATAATTTCCAATTTTTTGCAGGAAATAAATGTGACGACAAATGTGACCCGTGACGAAATGCATGCTGTTACCCATTTGTAACCGAACAGCATGCATTTCGTCACGACAGAAAGCTATCTGCTGTTTTATACAGGCATTCCTTCACAGCTGTCTTAACGACATCGAAGTGCCACCGCCGCAAAGCATTCTTAGTAAAAGGTCAAACAGATAAAATGTCCGAAGGTTATGGAGATAAAATGTCTGAAGGCTCCACACGTCAGAGATTACAAGTAAGGGTATAAGCGTTTGTTCAACCCCAACCCATGATTTCTCCTTCCGCGTCTCACATTATCATATGCATGCCGGATCAGAACGTCTTCACCGCGCGTATGGGATCAGGTCTGTATAGCTTTACGCGGAGCTAGCAACAGGCGGTATACGGCTCCATATGAAACTGCGTCGTAAAGTCCTCGCCCTTCCTCGAGCTCTAAATTTAGAATTGAAGTCATTAACCCTTGTCGGGATTCAGCGCTATTGCGCTTCTTAGTATGCTCTCCCAAAATGTCAGCAGTGCTTTAGCGCGACCCTTTAGCGACAGTGGTTTAACTGCTAGTAATATGCAACTGTCAATGTTTTCCATATTTAATATACTGCAGATAAAGAAAGAGCCATAATTCACTGACAATTAGGTAAAAATCTCAGCGAAATAGCTTGAATATTGAGGAAGTTACGCACCCTCCCCCTTCTACCTTGCATGATAGGCGTTTTCTTCTGGCACATTTAGCACACATACAAAGAAATGGGTTGCCATTAAGAGGGCTAATAATATGCTCAATCATGGGAAAAAGAAAGTACGCACTGCCCAAATAAACTCTGTTATTCTGTCATTTAAACTTTCGCAACAGCAGGAGAGATGGAGAAATAAATTTTGTTGTCAATATCAGTCGTTTGCTGCAGAAAACTATAACACATTTGTTAGACGATATTAACGTTTAGCAGACAGTTTTATACACGTTTATTCAGTGAGTACGGTAACTTTTTTTTTCGCGACATCCACGATCAAAATTCGTATTGCGATTCATGCTGTGTTGATTATCATCCTCTTGATCTCACTTTTGTTTATGTTCTTCTGACGTGATGAAAAATCTGTTGCGAAGTTATACAAGTTTTGTTAGCGATGCGGTTATGTAATCTGCAAAGAAACATACAAAATGGAGTCTTTTACGAACCAATGCGTCTTCTTCAGTGTTAAACAGTTTACTTCCTACTATAACGAAGTGAATTTCTCCGTCATTTTTATCCGCGCCAGGATTCGAACCAGGGTCCACTCATTCCGGAATAAGTTGCTCTACCAATTGAGCTACGCGGACATTTTATTCTGATTCCTATCTGCCTTTATGTCGTGTGCGTCCTTCTGGCAGGTACGTCACATCTCCTGGTACGTTACATCATCTCCCCCTTATTATTTTTTTATTTTTTTTTCGAGGTGCTGCTCTTCTTTTTCCTATCTCGCGGTGTGGAAATAACATCACACCATTGCGAGATTGTGAACGGTCGGGTTATCCGGATAGTTCGGGCACCATTATAACGAAGTGAATTTCTCCGTCATTTTTATCCGCGCCAGGATTCGAACCCGGGTCCACTCATTCCGGAATAAGTTGCTCTACCAATTGAGTTACGCGGACATTTTATTCTGATTCCTATCTGCCTTTATGTCGTGTGCGTCCTTCTGGCAGGTACGTCACATCTCCTGGTACGTTACACTACTTTTTTTAAATTTTAGAGGCATCTAGAAACTGAAGATTATTTCTTGCTTTTGTTTTGTTTTTTGCAATTTTTTTTTGTTTACATATTTTTTTAATTTTTTTCTTGTATTTTCGATGTTTTTCCTTTATGTATTATTACTTTTCTTTTTCGTTTTTGCCCATTTTAACTGAAGTCATGAATGTTACATTACCAAAACTCTCTTTCGGCACACCATAAAGAAAAATGTACAAAAAAAAAAAGGGGGGGGGGGGAGGGGTTAACTTATACACAAATTAATGTTTTGAAAGATGCGACACAAAATTCACCAAGCCTGGGTATAAATCCTTATTTACAGTCATCGATTTTCTTCAACATTTCCTGGCTTTGCAGTATTTTAGTTTTCGCTCTGCTCTCTTACAATTGGCTGAGCTTCCAATTTTAATGTACGTTCTGAGTTTGGAAAAGTTTCAAAACTTCGGTGAGATCGTATGAGCAACTTGAATAGGAATGACAAAAATGTGCAAATCGAGAGTGAAAAATGACTCCACGAACTTGAGCTCGGTTGATGAATCGTATTCAACTCACATTATTTAGAGGGAAATCGCTGCAACCGCAATCGTCGACATCACTTTTTGTCAAGAAATCGGTTAGTTTTCATTTTAAGGTTTGTTTTTAATACAATCAATGGCCGCTTTATTTTCAGGACACACGTACGATAAACGAGAAATATATACTCATCAACTGACCAATGCTATTACCCCTCTTTCTTTCCTTTAATCTTTTTCGTCTTCCTTAATCAAAGAAGGAAAATCAGGACAGGAAAGACCGAATTTTCCGAAATGAAATCTGAAGCCTTTCACACGAGGTGCGAAATTCTCACTTTTTTTACGCTTTCCAACCGTAGGTTGAAGAAGCTTATTGCTCCAGCCTTGTCCGTCCGTCCGCACGATAACTGGCGTAAAAATGGTTCGATTTCGATGAAATTTTAGTATGTGGTAGGGGACCACCTAGGGACGAACCCTATTGAAAATGGGAGAAATGGGGTCAAAGGTCACGACGTAGGAGCGGGATCATTCCATTGCTCTTATGCGTCATAACTTTCGTAAATATGGTTCGATTTCCATGAAATTTCAGTATGTAGTAAGGGACCACCTGGGGACGAACTCTATTGAAAATGGACGAAATGTGGTCAAAGGTCAGGACATAGGATTGCGATCCTTTCCATTGCCCTTATCCCATATTATTAAGGTGGACGTCAAGTAATTTTGCTTCCTACACTTCCGTTGGAAAAAGTTTTGTACACATTTCCTTCACAATTAATGTGTTCCCAAGGATGAAAATTTGAATATCGATTAAAATAACTTCATATTATAATTTGGAAAACTTAATATGTTCTAAAACATAACCATAATCATATTAAAAATCAATAACTTTTCCTTTGGTTGTGTTGAAACCAGAGAAAAGATGGCGCGACCTGTACTTTGATGACGTCAGTGGGCAAAAATATGTTGGATTGCATAATTACGGTTATGGTTTAGAAAATATTAAGTATTCCAAGTTATGAAATGAAGCTATTTTAATCAATGTTCAAATTTCCATCCTTGTGAACGCATTAATTGTCCAGAAAAAAGATGGCGCGACCTGTGTTTTCATGATGTCAGTAGACAAACAAATGTTGATTTTTTTTTTTTTTTTTGATTGGAGGTTTAACGACCACCGTGAGCAACTCAATGGGCTATAAGCAGTCGCCCGTCCCTAATTTAGGGTCACTGGTTCCAGGGAAGGGAGAGAGCCAGTGCCGTAAGACAAACACAACATCCATGCCTGACCGGGATTCGAACCCGGACCCCTTCCGGACGAATGATCAGAGGCCAACGCCTTAGACCACTGCGCCACCGGGGCGGCAATGTTGAATTGCATAATTATGTTTATGTTTTAGAAAATATTCAGTATTGCAAGTTATAAAATGAAGATATTTTAATCGATGTTCAAATTTTCATCCTTGGGAACGCATTAATTGTGAAGAAAATGTGTACAGAAGTTTTTCCATTGGAAGTATAGGAAGCAAAATTAAAGCCGCCCCGGTGGCGCAGTGGTCTAAGGCGCTGGCCTCTGATCATTCTTCCGTAAGGGGTCCGGGTTCGAATCCCGGTCAGGCATGGATGTTATGTTTGTCTTACGGCACTGGCTCTCTCCCTTCCCTGGAACCAGTGACCCTAAATTAGGGACGGGCGACTGCTTATAGCCCATTGAGTTGCTCACGGGGGTCGTTAAACCTCCAATCAAAAAAAAAGTAGCAAAATTACTTGACGTCCACCTTAAAGTAGCAATTCTTCTATGTTTGTATGTACATTTTATTTTGAAAACAGCTCTAAGAATTTTGATGAAAGTCGTTAACCTACCGTTTTCTGGTACTAGAAATCGATTTAGCTTGATCTCGACTTTAGGAGAATTCGTTCAGTGGGTTAAATAAAACCACCCCGAATTATAATGTTTTTAGTGATGGCGTTGTACCATTATTCCATTAATGTTACCAATGCTTAGAAATCTTATGACGTCACAATCTCGCCGCGTTTGAGAATGTTGGTGCGCGGTCACGCCATCTGTCTCATTACGTCACGCGTTGTGTGATTGTGTCCGTCCGCACGATAACTCGCGTAACAATCGTTCGATTTCGAAGAATTTTTAGTATCTGATAGGGGATCACCTGGGAAGGTACCCTATTTAAAGTGAACGAAATGGGGTCAAAGGTCAGTACATAGGAGCGGGATCCATTCCACTGCTATTATGCGTCATAACTAACGTAAAAAAGGTTCGATTTCGATGAAATTTTAGTATGTGGTAGAAAACCACCTGGCGACATACATTATTGAAAATGGGCGAAATGGGGTCAAAGGTCAGGACATAGAAGCGGAATCACTTCCATCGCCATTATGCGTCATAACTTACGTAAAAATGCTTCGATTTGGATGAAATCTTAGTATGTTGTAGGGTCTTGCCATGAGGACGAATTCTATTGAAAATGGGCGAAATGGGGTCAAAGGTTAGGACACAGGAGCGGGATCTCTTCCATAGCCCTCATGCATCATAACTTACGTAAAAATGCTTCGATTGCGACTAAACTTTATCATGTTATTTCGGAGGTATACCAAACCGGTTCCGTTGAAAATCATCGAAATGGAATCAAAGGTCAGGGCACAGGACCAAGATTTATTCTAGAGCCATTATTCTCATAACTTGAGTGATAACTTGAGTAATGATTTCTGGTATGTTGGAAAGCGTATTATAATCAATGCATTGCATGATTTTACTAATTTGTTTTTTTTTTTTTTTTGCCTGGCAGCTGAAGGCTAAAACAGAAAATTTCCTCTGTTATCTGCACTGCTAAAAATTGAAGACAATTTCCTTATTGACCATGCTCATTTTTGGACCAATTTAAGAACTTTATCGGCATTAGCATGGTAAACGCACACAGGAGAGCCCCCACACACACCATAATTATACTTGTGGTTGGACAATGTCCGCTATACGTTACTGACGTAGAATATTTTCTCTTCATTGTTTAACAAGCAAAGCAGCTGAGCGCTGTTCAGGCTAACTAAAAATACAAGGAAATTGTATGGGCCACAGTTGTTCGGGTTTTATAAAAATTATCAGTCGGCTACATTTAAAAAAATCGACACAAATGTTTAATTATAATCTACACTAGGTGAAAGCCCATCAACAATTGCAGGGGAAAATAAAAATTCTGCAATTCCAAATGTGAAACCATGTTTCACGAACATTACAACAACAACAACAACAACAAAGTATATCGGTTGAGGCAGGAATTCGACAATTAAAAAACAGGCAAGCACTCTTCCCATTGCGCCACCAAAGTGGGACAAACGTTATAACGTTCAGACAAAGGAAATTACCTTGTTTTAGATAAATATTTAATTGCAATGTTATGTTATGTTGAAAATGGACTTTAATAATAAAATAGAGAAAATCTAAGGCCCCTTCCCCCAAATGAGTAATAAAAATAAAATTTATTTATTTATGCTTTTTGGTTGAGGGTTTAACGACCACCGTGAGCAACTCAATGGGCTATAAGTAGTCGCTAGTCTCTAATTTAAGGTCACTGGTTCTAGGGAAGGGAGAGAACCAGTGCCGTATCACAAACACAATATCCATGCCTCACGGGTTTCAAACCCGGACCCACTGGGACGAACAGTCATAAGCCAGCACGTAGACCTGAGCGGCAAATAAAATTTAAATAAAGCGGGCTCAAGAAAGGCGCAAAAACAGTTAAACAGTTACACATGTTTATACAACATGTTTATATATCTCTGCACCAGGAAAAGAAAAAAAAACAAAAAAAAAAAAAAAATATGTTGAGCTCAGAATGTCTTGAGTAAATAAAAGTAGAAAACTTGTAAAAATGCAAACAAAATTACTAGAAACCTACCTAACGATTTTGCCTAACAAATTTAGAAACAAGAAAAGAAGGCCCATTACCACGCAACGTGCCAAAACCCAAATTCTACAAAATCAGGAAAGCACCCAGGAACCGCCAAAATCTTCATAAAAACAATAAACTGAAAAAAACTTACACGGCATGTCTACTGATATCCACGCCGAAAAATGAATAGTTAATCCACCGGCCCCGGAGTAAGGACCCCGAGTTACAAATTAGGTCACCCCCCCCCCCTCATCCACCACCACCACCACCACCCACACGCCGCTTACTGTGTGCTTCGCCTGTCTTCTGATCTTGCTCTCATAATCCACTAGCCGGCCTCGGTTCATTGGAGGTTAAACCTAACCTGCGGAGGAATTCCTATGTGAAAATGAGGCCTGTCACTCTACGTTGTCGGGACAAATCAGGAATGTCCACAATTTTTCCAGTGTTGTTATTTAATTTATAAGGTGTTATGGCTGTGGCACTAGGTGTGGTATCGCGATCAATATAATGCATCTGATATCCACGCCAAAAAATGAATAGAAAAAGTATAGAACATTTATAATGAATTTGCCCAATTTCTTCGCTGCTCGTGGCTAGCAAGGAGTTCTCTTAATTGCATTGACAACAGAAATAAGTAAACAAAAACAAGATAAAACACTTGATAAAAACTTCCCGCGAAACCGTATTTCGATCGGGCGTGGGCACTTGGATTTAAGTCTAACACGTCCTAATCTATATATTTAAAACACAAGGGCGTTTCTTTCTACAATCCGCCAGTGCCACCCACTGAAATAATTTTCATGATTTTTTTTTTTTAAATGAAAGCTAATGACCCACAGATTTGTCATCGCTAATATTTTTCATAAGTATGTTACCACGGAATTTTCTTTGTACACTCCGCCGTTCGTTATTCTGACGTTTATTCTCGCTTCAGTACTTGCAGCGCAATCTGCCTTTCTGCGGTGGTCGGACTTGGAACTAAGCCGTCCGCTATCAACTACGTAGTTGTAATTATCCGAATCGGTTCAGTAGTTTTCGAGATTAGTAAAAAAAATTCCGTATATTACCGTGAACTGCTTTTCTTTACGTTGGGTGTGACCAGGTTGTATGTAAACAAAGCGGAACGATACACGGGGAATCGGGAACTACTTGAAAGCGATCTGATTCGGTAGTAGATCCAAAATTAATAAAAAATAGTAGGAAATAGCCAATTTCCACCGGAAAAAAATAAGCTTCCCAACGGTGAAAGAATTATCCAAATCGGTTCAGTAGTTTTCGAAATTACCTGAAACACACAAACAAAGTTTCTCTCTTTATATTTATTATAATTAGTATAGATAAACGAAATAGCCTACGTCCACCGGAAAGAAGTAAGCTTCCCAACTGTGAAAGAATTATCCGAATCGATTTAGTAGTTCTCCTGATTAGTAAAAAAAACAAATTCTATATTATCGTGAACTATTTTGTTTCACGTTCGGTGTGATCAGGTTGTATGTAAACAAAGGGGAACGATACACGCGAAATCGGGAACTCCTTCTTGAAAGCAATCTGATTCGGTAGTACAACCAAAAATAATAACAAATAAACGTAATGGCCTATGTCCACCGGAAAGAAATAAGCTTCCCAACGGTGAAAGATTTGTCCAAATCGGTTCAGTAGTTTTTGAGATTACCTCAAACACACAAAGTTTTTCTCTTTATAGTACAGATTATAGAATGATACCAAAAAAAGAAAAAGAAAAAAGAATTGTTAAAACCAAACTGGCAAAATAAAATACATTTTTAACCCCACTGTGTATATAGTTACTAGACACGATATCATTTCGGGTCACTGAAAGAATACCTCACCTACTCCAATATAAGCCCGTCAACGACGGGTAAGCACATGTTTATACAACAATGAGGAACGTCATCGTTAAAATCATATACGAGTAGTTGGAAAAATTAAAAATTAATGGAAATATTACGAAAATTTTGTTATTGGCGACCCATCTTATATACATTGCCCATTAATAATTCAACCGTTTATTATAGTTATGATTTTATTACGATACGTGTTATATGACAACAAAAAAATTCAGTCACAGAAACGTGCATGGCACGGGTTACGGACTAGTCTAATTAAAAGCCAAAGCAACGCCCGCACACACACACACACGAAAAACACGACGCTCACTTAAAATCACGCTTGAACATTCAATATGGCAAACAGATACACTGCCACTTTCATCCGTGGACACCAGTTCCCTCAAATGGAATTGTGGTTGGCTGTTGGCAACATATTTTTAATGCATACTGATTTGAAAACATGATCGTGTACCGTGTTCAACACTAAGATAACACTGTAATATGAAGCTACACATGCCCCCCCCCCAATGACTCATATTATGGGAAACACTTGAAGCATTAAAAGTACAGAACAACTGAAACATTACGGTGCGAGCATGGTTATAATTACAATTACATTGACTGCCGGTACGTTACACATACCTATAAATATATACATAATTACATATACAGTATAGCTACAACTAATCACCCCGCAGGGGCCCTTAGCCAAATTAGCGGGGAAGAGCTCTGATCAAAATGGCAATAAACACAGTCAAAGCAACGTGTGGACGCTCGTTGTTTTGACTTGAGAAAAAAGAAGACGCACAGAGGCCTCGATGCGCATTGTCACTTTCATGATCGAAAGAGTTTTACATGCGCTTTCTGCATTCGGGTGACACATTATTGGTTACGACTACTCAGTCCGTGCTCACTGTTCTATGCACACCACATATAATACAGTATCCAATTTGTGTAAGGCAACTCTTTTCACATCTAGGTTCGCTGGGGGAAGCTCTTAGCGTGCCTTTAATCCGCAGACTGCTCGTCGCATTCATGCTGTTTGTCGGGACAATATCAGGAGGGGAGCGCTATGCCCGAAGGGCAGTATGATTTCCTCCTCTTGAGATTTTGAATTGGATCCCTCATTGAAAATCTTTTTTTTTTTTATGCACTTTACCCAATTGCGTCCTCTACAGGATGTTTTGCTTTTTGCTCTCCAGTCGAGCACACTCAAGAATCCTTTCTCTCCAAAATAGAAGCTACGTCTCTCTCTCTTTCTCTCCCTTTTACATGCTCAGAGTGTCTGTCACTGAATGCCCTGACGTTTGTTTTGCATTTCTGATGGTTTTCTTTTCTGTCTCCTCAATCGCCTCTTGGAGATGTTTAATATATCACTTCATTTTTCTCGACGTTTGCTCAGCTGTGGGTGGCGTCCTTTTTCTCCTATTGCCAGTTCAATTTGTAGATTACTATGGCCAGGAGGTTACTTCTCTCGAGCCTCATGAAGGGGAAGAGGTAGGTAGGTAGACGAACTGTTTATTCTCTTCTTGTAAGCGAAAAATGTATCTAAGAGTTCCTATAAATCTGACAGAGTCGGTTTTTCGCAGCCATGTGGCTATACGCACATTGCACGTTTTACAACAGGCAACTGATGTGCACTTTTGCAAACGCCGGCAAATTTTAACAATGGCAGTGACAAATGAATGAAAGTACCACGCGGTACCGTTATTAATTAATATATATCACTACTGCAATACCACATTGTATTTATACGGTGACCATAAATAATAGTAATAATAATAATAATAATAATAATGATACAGAAATTAAAGTAAAATTTTAGCAACAATTAGGCTGCCCATAACACTAAACACATAGATAATACCGGGAGCTTTCCGTAAACCACTTTATGAGACACTTGCTCCTTTTAGAGATTTTCTTCAAATTACAAAAACTCGGGCTACAAAACAAACAGAAAATTGCCGTATTTCCAAGCAGACAAGTCACAGCATCAAAGAACTGGACAATTGCACAGCACAGTAACAACTACTGCCTTTATCTTTACGGGATTTTTAAAGAATTAAACTACGATATTATGATTAATTCATGTGTTTTCACATAAATTGAATTCCTGATATTACCGCGCCCTTAAAAGCTCCGCGAACCACTGTTATGTTTTATACGACGCAGTGGGTTTAAATAAATTATCCAAAAAACTTTGTAAACAAACCACCCCCAAATTTCGACTAAAGGCGTCAACGATGAGGCTGGGTTCCCTATTCCAGGGTCCCCAAACTCAACGTTGACATCCGTGCATTGCGTTGTGTTTCATATATGGAACAGCTATGAGTTCGCCACTCCCTTCTATACAACGCTTTGGAGTTTGTTTGTTTTTTTTTAGAAGGTGAAAACACGCAAACATTGAGCATCTAAGTAAACAACCTTAAAAACTGCTTTAAATAATTTAAGCATTTATTGAGTGACACAAGTAAATTTTCAATAGAAGATTTATCTGTATTTTTTTTTTTTCATAATAAAGCCTAGGTAAATGAGTACCGGTGGAGTTTACTGTTAGAGCTGAGCTGAGCAACACATCTGCGCGTCTTAATCTTACTAAATCTAGCGAAAAATTGACGTAATTCGTCCATTTGTTACGAAAAACTGTGATCCGCTAGAGAAACACTAATCGCGGAGATAACAGGAAATTCGACCCTGCATAGCTATGAGGTATGAGATAGAAAACACCTTATACACTCTCTTTTCTGGTGTCAGTCTTTCGCGTCGGCTGGGGAGGTGAATACCTATGTTGTTTCTGGCAAACTCTTGGGTGCCTTTTTCTATCTTATTTTCTACTATATTTCACAAGCTTCCACTTGTCGGTCGGCGACCAGTCGATAGTTTTCACATTAGCTTATAGTTAAGCCCTAGGATTACCTAACTCCTTTTTGAACTATATCACTCTGAGACTCCGAGAGCTGAGCTGAGACCTCCGTCATGAGCCCTGAAAGCCAACAACAGAGAATTGCCTCCCGAGCTGCGATATCGAACTTTTCAGAAACCTTTTTCTTGTCTCCGTATTTGCCTATATCCTTTCGGGTTTCTAGCATTTTTCTGTCCCGAGGGAGGAACCGAAACTGCCCAAGGGTAGCGTCTGGCGTACTATTGGTCACTCGCCACCCTCCTCGATACCTGATACGTAAGTTCCTTTTTTTTTTTTTTTTTTGATTGGAGGTTTAACGACCACCGTGAGCAACTCAATGGGCTATATAAGCAGTCGCCCGTCCCTAATTTAGGGTCACTGGTTCCTGGGAAGCGAGAGAGAGCCGGTGCCGTAAGACAAACACAACATCCATGCCTCACCGGGATTCGAGCCCGGACCCCTTCTGGACGAATGATCAGAGGCCATCGCTTAGACCACTGCGCCACCGGGGCGGCAAATACGTAAGTTCCCAAAATTCTCTGTTTGGTTTCGTGATGGCCACTTGATAGAAATTCCCAAGCCGGCACACAAATATGGAACTTTAACCTGTCAACATCTCCCCGTTCGAAATTCCCTTCACTGTTGCTTAAGCCCTTTAACCTTTACGGCAACTGCCCGATTATCACGTTTGAAATTCCTTCGCATGTTTATCGCCAGGCTTCGCTCTTTGACTTGGTCATGGAATGCTTTCCGAACGTGCGTATTTGTTGAGGAGAACGTTCAGGAGTTTTATGACTTTCTATGCTTTTGAAAATAGCGAGGAGTCGAGTGAAATAATTACAGCCTACGACTAGTTGCTGCCTTACCTGGCCTTATGGCATTATACCCAGGCTTTGTGTGTTCCGGAATTACGGAAGTGAAAGGTTTTTGGAACACCTGGATACTTCCTCGGCATGCTCGTTCTCGGTGGATTTGCGGTTGTAGGCCTGGGGGAAGAAAAAAAAACAAAAACAAAAACAAAAAAGAATTTATAACCGCGCTCTTCCTTTAGCCCTGTTCTAAATTGTGGGAGCGAAGGAAAAATCCCTGTATACCTGTAAATTATGAGTTTTAATTAAGGAGAATTAATAAAAGCCGAAATTGCATATTGCCTAATTTAATTACCCTTAACGTCAATTCCCAATGTTAGTCGAAAGAGCTTCAGGCCCAACTCCGCCCACGTCCACCAAAGCGAGCTACGCTCAACGTCCCCAGAATGTTGCATGCTGGGGAGGGAGGGTTTTCACTTAGAATGACTCAGCGCAAGGCTACAATAATCTAGTGCCGGTCGCTAGAGCTAAGATCCGAGCAGCTTTGAGAGGCAGAACTAGAGGTAGCATCGCAAGCAAGACGAATGACGGATCGTCAAGTGGCCGCCGTTTCGTTGGCAAGGGGAACAAGCAAAATAAAAATGAATAACTTCCGTTAATTTTCCGTAGAAAAATCACGGTTTTCCGTATTCCGTAGTACAAGAGCTTTTTCCGTAGGAACTACGGAGATTTCGTAGTTGTTGGCATCTCTGATTATGTTACTTTTTCATGAAGAAAAAGACATTACAAGCCCAAGATGGCGACAGAAAGTTGTACACATTTCTTATTTTTCAGATGTCGAGAGCCTCGAACAAAGAACTTTAGTTTCTCACGCCTTAGAAAGGGAGAGGCCTTTTTCGATGAACTGATAGCATCTTCAATGATACCGCGACTTTCGCTGTACATTGTCAGTGTCGTCCGGCCGCCTAAAAGTCTGGAAAACAGCCATCCACCTTTGTATAAACATAACAATGTATATTGTGTTATTATAAGAATGTACTTCGGCGGTAGGATTACTTTCTCAAAGGGTTCACGTCCTAATGAAAGATCTGACAGGCCGCAGAGTAGGCGAAAGGTAGGATTAAAACCCATCAGCGAGGACGCCGAGCGAACGCCCAGGGGTGTGCTCGGCGAAAGGTGACCCACGTGATCGGAACAGGCGAGCCACCTCAACAGGTCAGCGTGAGGGCAAGGTCAGCGCCGGGGTCTTCGCGCATGCGTAGCGCGAAGGAGGGGAGACGAGCAGGTCCCTGGAAGAGGATCTGTTAGTTAGTCTGCTTTCGTCCAACGGAAAGAAGAGTTCTCCGATAGAAGGCGACGCGAAGCGTTTGCCTTTTTTGTGTGAGTCGAGGGAGGCTCCAAGCCACGGAGGTCCGACTCTCAGGTTGAGTTTAGCGAGCATCTATCCTAGAAGAGATAGAGTGCTCAGCTGCAGCGGTATAGGCCCTAGTCAGGGATCTTGCTGGTGTAGTAGATATTTCGCTACGGTGAATTCAATCTTAGCACAGGCTAAGATTGAAACGTATTGCAGGGAAGAATAGTTAGACTACTATTTCTTAATATTCGTAGAGATATAGATCTACCTAATTGCAGGTAGACTATAGCAAGAACTTCAACGCCGAGAGAGATTTTCTTCAGAAGTGGTTACTCTAGCTTTCGTGTTTCACGCCTCTTGTCAGGTCTGATCCTTAGGGAAACCTGATGTTAGAGAAAGAGTAATCCATCGCCGTCAGGAACCTAATTGATTACGTAATAAATGTTTATGTGTTTCCGAAAGTAAACACATAATGATATCGAGAGGAGTTATTCACACTAAATCATTATATTTTAGTGTGAGTAACTCCTATCAATATCATTATATTTTAGTGTGAGTATTATTCTGTCCGTTCAGCTGTTTTCGATCCGCCTTCCCGAATCACAGATTTCATATTAAAGTGGGAAAGGCTTCGTTTGTTCGCTCGAATAGTGTTAGGGGAGTGTTTCAGAGAAACACAAACACTTCCTTGTGTCTATGAGGAGCCATACAGCGTGGACGCCTCAGATCCATAAGTAGGAGGCGGAGCCACGACACGTGACCAGTACTTTCGCTCTCACAGTTGTAAAGAGCTTTCAAATGCGATAACTTTTAGTTTAAAAAATCCTATTTTTAAATATGAGTTTTTACAGAACATCTACTCACATCCTGTGGAGCACACTTTGGGAAACACTGCCGTTGATAAATATTTGTAATACGGCACAAGTGCCTACATGATGTACCGCAGTGTCTCCTACGGCATGCATCGCTGAAAGCTTAGCACAGTGTTTTTAGTGCCATAGTGCTGCGATAAAATTGATAAAACAGTTGCATGGGAATTTGTTGATTATAAAATGTTAAGATGTAATTAACTGCTTTGCGAGAGTACGAGGAAATTTTGACAATAACTAGCTTAGCTTGGCAAATTTATGCCATTTACTGCAGTTCGTATATTGACAGTGGTGGTCCGTCTTAAAGATTAACCTAGTTTTAATTCGTGCGGAGCTTAATTAGATGCAGTATTGATTGCAAGTTGTTTTCTCGCACCATGATGATCCATCGCCACTCGTAAAAGCCGAAGACGAGTTCTGGCTACAACCAAGGGAAATTTCACGAGTCACGTAAGTATTTATTCACGATAATGTGACTCAGCGTATACTGTGGTGGTAAACAAAACAACTTTGTTTGCTTTGGAGAGTACTTACGTTTACAGCTGCATTTATGTCTGATGTCTTAAACTCGTGCGTCTGATACGAAAGGAAAAACAAGTTACCGCGTTAAATACAATCGGATGCACGAAAGGACTTTCTGTTCTGAAAATTACGTGGTCATACTAAAGTACAAATCTGACGTTAATGGTGACCTCACGGATGTGCGAGATCCTGGGGGTGATGATTATGTAGTTCATTTTGTAAGTGGGGAGAAGTACTTTTGTTTATCACGTAAGCGGTCTAAAGCTTTATTTCCGGAGCAGGAGGAAGGCTAATTAAAAAGAAAAACTTTCTCGGAGACTGTATTTCCGAAAATAACTTTTAAATCAGTAGTAAAAGAGCTCATTCTTCAAGTAAAGAATAAAACTTTACATGAGAAAAAAATACGAAAATAATGGTAAGTGCATCAAAAAGAACCGGGTGAAAATAAAACCACAGAAGCCGTAAAAGTCCCGTTAAAAACATAGGCAAACTGATGATAAATCAATAGAAAATCAAATAACATGGACACCATATTCAATGAAATTTTTGTGGTGGCATTTTCCTCATCAGCTCATTAACAGGGTATTCAAACTGAAGCTAGTTATGGTAGATGGGCGCAGTTCTGAGGCAAAGAACGATGGCCTTTCACAAAAACAACAGATACACAGATCCAGATAATGCGTTTATAGACAGGCACTTTCAGAGAAACATTTCTAAAATCGCTATATCTTATCGAGCTAGGCGCTCCGAAACTTCATGTAGCTATCTTACTCTTGAGCCAGCACAATTCTGAATTTTCAGAATTCCCAGTGGAATTTTATTATGACCGTTACGTCATTTCCCGAAATAGAAATTCGGCTGATAAAGAGATTGCTTCTCTCACATTCAAGGTCCAAAAAACCTAAATTGAATGGACTTTGCGCCGAATCAGCAGCGGAATGATACTTGCAAAGATCCCGTTCACTACACCTCACAACAGCGTCCAGTGAAGTAGAAATGTGATGCATCAGTTGTGACTCGGGCAGCACGAAAGACGGTGGCACTTCTCATTGAAAAAATACAAAACCAACAACATTAAATCTATCTACTAACTCCTTCACGTAAAAATATATATATAACGCAGAAAAAGAGAAAATACTCGCTCAATTCCCGTAGTTAAGTAGTCGTGGCTCCAGCAGCACCGGAGAGGGTGAAACTTCAAGGTCATTACAAATTTAAGATCAAGATCTGACCATC
The DNA here is from genome assembly GCA_039090855.1 of Macrothele yani. Taxonomy (NCBI): domain Eukaryota; kingdom Metazoa; phylum Arthropoda; class Arachnida; order Araneae; family Macrothelidae; genus Macrothele; species Macrothele yani. The sequence continues at coordinate 83,463,829 of CM076990.1, forward strand.
ACCTCCACAAGCTCCACCCGAATCCAGAATAAACATGAAATAAAACAACGATCTCCGTTTGGCCTTGAAAACCCAATTCACCCCGTGGAGCGTTTTCTTGCAAATGCGGATTCTTCTTCGCTTCCTATAACCTACAGGCTGTCTGTCTTAGGAAGGGAGAAAAAGAAATGTTACTTTTCTCATACTAATGAAATTCTGAATTTTTACGACCTGCTTGCTTATAAGAACGTTCTTCTTGAACGATCTAAGCTCACACATCTACATCCCTTCCTTCCCAGTATTCTATCACCCACTAATCTTCCTGAAAACAACAACAACAACAAAAAACAGCATCACCATCCTTCAACTCTTATTTTGTACTAGACTCTAGTTTTATTTCTCCAGACAGCAAAACAATATGTGAAGATGGATCTATGCTGAACTTTGAAACGCAACAACAAAACCAAATCGAATCAGTGATGGTTGCCAAACTTTACCCGTGGTGACCGGAAATTCCATGGATACAGGAGAATTATACAATCTGGGTAAGCAGCATCACATAAACTATATTAACAAATAAATCCATCTTGCTTTTCATCGCTATACACACCAATGCTCTTTTCTTCATTTCTTCTCCAACAATTTCTTCATGAAGTCTCAGGCATTTAAGGTGGTTCCACCTAAAAGCTCTGTCTTATGTTTCCAATGGTAAAACTTCTTTACATATTTTCTTTGCAATTAATGTATTCCCAAGGATGAAAATTTGCACATCGATAAAAATAACTTTTAGTTATAGCATGGGATACTTAATACTTGCTAAAACATAACCAAAATTATATTAAAAATCAATAATTTTTCTTTGAGCAATGTTCAGACTTGTTAATAGATGGCGCGACCTGTACATTGATGACGTCAGTAGACAAACAAATGTTGGATTGCTTAATTGTGGATATGTTTTAGCAAGCATTAAGTATCCCATGCTATAACTTAAAGTTAGTTTTATCGATGCGCAAATTTTCCTCCTCGGAAATACATTAATTGCGAAGAAAATATGTAAAGAAGTTTTACCATTGGAAACATAAGGCAGAGTTTTATGTGGAATCACCTTAAACGGCGGTAAAAGTTGGCATATATGTATATTATGAGAATATAGTTTTATACTTACAGTTAAAGTTCATAAGAAGTACTTCGCTTCTAACTTTCTCCGGCTATCAATAAACGCACTCATTTCTTGAAGTTTATACCAAAAATTTATTTTGAAAACTCGTTTGACCCGATGAAATTTACAGAAGATCTTGAGCTCGAAAAAAGTAACTTGACTCCATGTCTTTTTTAAAAGACTTTAAAAGAACAGTGTTTGCAGTTTTACCCAGGTGCTCTCAGCGAATGTTTTATGAAATAAAACATATTATTTCATAAAACGTTCGTGCTTCTGAATTTAAAAACCCACTGAAGTAAAAGCTACAAGTATCTTCTAAACTTCATTTATAAGCTACTTTCACCTTGTGAACGAATGTTGTTTCTCGAGGCACTACTTAATATCCACTAGAAAATTTACAATACAAAACGTAATGTAGATTTCCGATTTTGATGACCTATTCCTTAAAAATACGGGAAAATTACCTTAAAAAATTGGCAAAATGCCATAAAAATAAGATAAAATATCTCTAAATATCCATTGGAAAATGTCTTTCAATCACTGAACTGGGAAAACAAATGGATAAAGATTAATGGAGATTATCTAACCCACCTTCGTTTTGCTGATGACGTAGTCATTTTTCCAACTACCCCACCAGAGCTGCAGAGTATGATCCAGGAACTTGCTGACAAGAGTAAAGAAGTGGGATTAAAAATGAGCTTTCAGAAGACAAAAGTGATGTTCAATGCTTTTACAAGAAAAGAAGATTTATCGATTGAAGGAGAAAAACTAGAGATAACAGACACGTACGTTTATCTTGGACAGCAGATATCAAGGGAGGGTCACATTGATGAAGAAATTAATTGGCGTACAAAACTTGCCTGGAGAGCTTTTGGAAGAAACAGCCTAATTTTCAAGAGCAATATGCCATTATGTCTTAAAAGAAAAGTGTTTGATCAATGGCATCCTTCCAGTGCTTACGTATGGTGCAGAGACGTGGACCTTAAATAAAAGAGACATACAAAGGCTGTAGACAACTCAAAACAGCATGGAGAGGTGCATGCTTGGTATAAACAGGAGAGATAAGAAGAGGAACTCGAGGATCCGAAAAATGACGAGAGTGGAAGACATCATGATCAGAGTTAAATCCCTGAAATGGCAATGGGCTGGACATACTGCCAGAAGGACAGATCATCGATGGACAGCCGAAATTTTAGATTGGATTCCAAGGGACAGGCAAAGACCCAGAAGAAGACCACGTGGGAGATGGGTGGATGAAATTCGAAAATTTGCGGGAGTGACATGGAGGAGACTGGCACAAAGACAGACCGTTGTGGAGGAAACTTGGGGAGACCTTTATGCAGCAGTAGATTGATAATGGTTGGCAATGATGATGATGATGATGATTCCTAAAAATTGAAAACAAAATCAGCCTATACCAGTTTTTAAAGATAACGTTGGTGTCAAAAACTACATTAGATTGTCTTTAGAGTAAATTGATAAATTATTATTTCTAATCTTTAAAATAAATATTAAATCCAAAATGATGAAATAACTTCGGAAGAAGAAAAAGAAATAAACGGTTCAAAACTGTTACATATGAATTTTATTTACTTGCTCACTAATTTAAAAGTACGTCTTCATGCAAGTATTAGGTGTGCAACTTAATTCTCGGCCACAGGCACGACACGTTGACAGCAAACCATAGCAAATCAAATACGTACCTAATCAGGGAAATAATCCCCGTCGTGTTGGATACATTTGAGCCATCGATCAGGGTGCTGCTGAATGCCACTGCGGAAAAAAAGGGCTGTTTCGAGTTGATAAAGTCATCAATACTTGTGGGGACTTCCTCGACAGAAGTGAAGTGCGTATCACTCAGGTGATGTTGCAGGGAGCGAAAGAGGTAATAATCCGACGGGGCGAAGTCTGGAGAATACGCCGGGTGGGACCAAATCTCCCATCCCAGGTCGGTGGTCGTGTTTGAAGTCGTTTTCGCGGTGTGAGGAGGCGCGTTATCCTGAAGCAACAGGACCAACCTTCTGCCGTTGCCAGTGTATGGCCTTTTCGCCTCCATTGCGTCACCGTTTCACCAGGTTTCGGGAACTCATAGTGTACGACACCGCGCTGATCCCACAATATACACAGCAGCAACTTCCCGGCATGGATATTCGGTTTGGCGGTACTGGTGGTAGGCTGACCTGGATAAACCCACGATTTGCGCCGCTTAGGATTATCGTAGAGGATCCACTTCTCATCACAGGTCAAAATCTTGTGAAGGAAATTCTTTTTCTTGAATCTGGAGAATAAGAACACAGCAACATCGTAGCGCCTAGACTTGTTCGCAGCTGTGAGTCGGTGGGGCACCCAACGGCCCTCCTTGTGAATCTGTCCAAGCTTGTGCAGACGCTTTGCAATGGCTTGCCGTGTTACTCCGAGTTCCTGGGCGAGCTCTGACTGTATGCGACAGGGATCCGCGTCCAACAGTTGTTCCAGTTCCTCATCGTCAACTTTCCGTGGCTGTTCCGGATGTTCTGCATCACGGAGATCAAAATTACCCTGCTTAAACCGCTGGAACCACTTCTTACACGTACTGTAGGACACAGCAGCCTCACCTAAAGCAGCACAGATCATTTGCTGGGCTTCCGCGTCCCTTTTCTTCAGCTGAAACGTGAACAGGAGGCAGTGCTTCAAACGTTGCTTCTCGAACGATATTGATTTCACCGTCAACTTTCGTCCCTTCTGTCACTACAGCTGTGAGCGGTTACGGTTGCCTGGAAAGCTGTTGGACGGCGCTGCAATCAGCAATTATCGCACACAGCTATTTGCATTTGCCGACGTTTTATGATCGCTTGCGGATAGGGACCGAGAATTAAGTTGTACACCTAATATATTCCAATCACACTGAATTATAAGTACATCTTAATGCTTTGTGATGTGAACCGACGTATCTGGTCTGAAAGTAAGTTTTTATACATCGAGGAGCTTTTTTTTTATATCTACGAATGTTTTTGGGGCATATTTGAACCCCTCCCAACCGCAACCCCCCCCCCCGTTCTCTTATCGATAATTCTTCGATTTCAAAAGTGACTGCTCTCCAGTCAAGATATAGGAGATTTTCCTCGAAATCTGAAACCCAACGTTTTTTAATAAAAACATTATCTAATTTGGCACCGACAGAATGTCCAATCTTACCTTTGCTTCTTTAAGAACCTGGCTTGCCTTTTTAATGTAAGCGATCACATCGGCGAGTTCCACATCTTGTTTTTACAAGCAGGTAATTGTTGAAGACAAAATACCAATGTTTATAAGATAGTACAACTATACTAGTTATCCGAATTTATTGGCGTAGATAAAATCAAGGTTTCCAAGCTTTCGCACATCAACCAGATGGCTTTCTCTAGGAAGGTAGAGAGCAAACTGCAACTACCTTCCTTAGAAAGCAGCAACTACCTTCCTACGTTCCACGAAAAAGCCATCTGGTTGATGTGCGAAAACTTGGAGACCTTGATTTTATCTACGCAAATAAATTCCGATAACTAGTATAGTTGTATTATACTGTATATAGTTGGTGTACAGTTCCTTGCGTAATTATATACCAAAGTTTGATGAGACGGGGGCTAGATTGCCTCTCGTTTAAGTCTTTGGAGAACACGTGTTGTGCAATTTGAATTGATGCAGCATCACAAATTTCAAAGATGTTCACTAGACCTCACAGTCTCGAAATTTTCACGGTAATACATAACCGAATTCAACCGTGCCCCCCCCCCTTCCCCTCCCCCAACGTGCTACCACGGGCTTCGGTGGCCCAGCTTATAAACTGAGTGGCCACTTTATTATGACCACCTGACAGTTTTAAGCAAATGAGCTATGGCTGCACGCTGTTGCCGCCAGAGGGCGAGGCTAGTATAAAAACGGAAAGCTTAGTGCTTGCGACAGTAGTAGAAGTGATTTTTGGGTGACGAGATGGGTAAAAAATGCGATTTGACGGACTTTCAACGTGGGATGATTGTAGAAGTTCGGAGCTATAAAGCGAGTATCACCGAAACCACCGCATTCGTGAAATGTTCCAGAGCAGCTGTTGTTAAAGTGTTTAAAGACTGGACTGTCAGCCAAAAAACTCGGTCTCTACGTGCAACGTGTGGTCGTCATCGACTAGTTACTGCTCGGGCGGAACGGATAGTGTCCAGACTGATAACAGACAACAGAAGGGCAGCAGTGCAGCAAATTATAGACCATCTTAATCAATGATCCCTCAAATGATCTCTGCGCGCACTGTTCGCCGTACACTGCATCGGATGGGATATGGCAGCCGAAGGCCTGTTCAAACACCTTTGCTGTCTGCAGTTAACAATAGAAAACGTCTCCAGTTCGCACAGGAGCACAAGGATTGGACTGTCGATAATTGGAAACACATTATGTGGGCCGATGAATCACGTTTTCAGTTGCACCATGCCGATGGCCGAGTGCGAATTTGGCGGAAACAGCACGAAAGCATGGACCCCAAATGCATTGCTACAACCTTTCAAACTGGTGGAGGCAACGTTATGGTTTGGGGAATGTTTTCCTGACATGCTTTGGGCTTTTTAATTCGTGTTGATCAACGTCTGACTGGCACATCATATTTAAACATCGTTGCGGACCAAGTGCATTCTGTCATGCGGATGATTTATCCCAATAGCGATGGCTACTTTCAACAAGATAATGCGTCCTGCCATAATGCTCGTATTGTACAGGATTGGTTTCAGGAACACGCCGGTGAGTTTACTTTGCTTAGGTGGCCCCCACAATCTCCAGATCTCAACCCCATTGAGAATTTGTAGGATGAAGTTGAACGAGCCATCAGACAGCAGGATCCACAACCCTGCAATCTGACTCTCCTGGAAAGTGCTATTCATCAAGCATGGTCTCAGATTCCACAAACCACCTATCAACATCTCGTGGAGTCTATGCCACGAAGAATCGGCGCAATATTAAAGCAAAAGGCGGCGCAACGAAGTACTGAGGGGGTGGTCATAATAAAGTGGCCACCCAGTGATATACACTGAAGAGTAATTGAATTACAGACAGCTGGCGTTATGCAAATGTGGCGCGGTGGGCGGCCCTGTAAACGGAAACGACATGACGTATGCAGCGATCCGACAATATATGGAGTGATACGACGGGAATCAGTAAGAATCTGACGCAGTATGGGTAAGACGAAGGATCCAAGCGCATGTGATCGTGGGAAAATTGTCGGGGCCCGACTGATGGGTCACTCCATCTCGGAAGTCGTGCCAGCACTGGGATTTTTACAAGCCACTGTGTCACGGGTGCGCCGTGAGTACATCGAATCCGGTAAAACCATCCTTGCAAGGGCCAACTGCCGTGGATAACAACGTGTGGATGAGCGGGGTCATCGTCGGCTAGCTCGCATTGTAACAGCGGAAAGACGGTCCACAGTGCAAGAAATCACGCGGAAGTTTAATGCTGGAGCGCAAAAACGTGTAAGCAGCCACACCATCCAGAACCATCTCCTCGCTATGGGGTACAGAAGCCATTGTCCCACGAGGGTACCGCTGCTGACCGCACATCACAGGGTGCAAAGATTAGCATGGGCGCGGGAACATCGCCACTGGACCCTAGACATGTGGAAAAATGTTGAATGGACTGATGAGTTGAGATTCCCGTTAGTACATGCGGGTGGCAGGATACGAGTACGGCGCAAACCACATGAAGTGATGGATCCTTCTTGCCAGCTTCAAGCTGGAGGGGGTGGCATTCTCGTCTGGGGACTGTTTACGTGGACTGAAATGGGACCCCTGGTACGTGTGACATCGTCCCTCACAGGTCAACGTTACCGGGATATCCTGGACGACCATTTGCTCCCGTTTGTGCGTCTTCAACATCTCACTGGGGACCTCATCCTGCAACAAGACAATGCACCGTGACATCGCTCCCGAATTGTATTTGAATGGTTGGATGAACACTCGACCGACGTGACCTCGCTTCCTTGGCCAGCTAGGTCACCTGACCTCAATCCCATCGAGCACATCTGGGATGCCATCGAGAGAGATGTTCGAGGCTCTGACCCCCTCCATAAAATCTTCGTGAACTGTGGGAGCTTGTTCAAGGGTCGTGGATCCGTATGGCTTCCGAACGCTTCCGGTGTCTTGTTGAGTCAATGCCGAGACGAATCGCCGCCGTCATCAGGACGACAGGTGGTGCTCCACGTTACTAGACAGGTATCTCTAATTCAATTGTTCTTCAGTGTGTATATATATATATTGCTACATAAGAACGCCAGAAGAACTGACCACCGAAGGACAACCGAAATTTTAGACTGGATTCCAAGGGAAAGACCCAGAAGAAGACCACACGGGAGATGCGTGAATGAAATTCTAAAGCATGCAATAGTCACATGGAGGAGACTGGCGCATGATAGAACTTTGTGAAAGAAATTTGGGGAGACCTTCATCCAGCAGTGGATTGATAATGGTTGATGATTATGATGGTATATATGATCAAAGCAGAAAATCCTTTAAATGAATTTTCTACTTTAATCATATATGGAGCCGCATCAGTCAAAAAGAGAACATTGTCGTGTCGTATACCACTAGGCAAAGTGAAATTTTACCGGTATCCCATCCCATTTAACGAATCTACGATGCACTTTGAGATTTGTGTAGCAATGTAAGTTTAAAGCTACGCAAAGGAGTGGCCATTTTTTTCAATAATAAGCCACCTTTCAGCATACTTTTCACTTCTGATAAAAGCGGGCGCTCACATTACTGAATTCGATCTTTTATTTGGGCTGTCAGGCAGGTTAAAAATAAGAACAAAGCCAGCGACGCATTTTTTCAAACCGAACTAACCGCATGACTACCATTGGTGATCTGGAAAGCGATTCTAAAAATATTCAATTTAAAAGAATTGAACTGACACTTCTTAACTGAGTGCAGAGCTGTTTAAACAAGAAGGCAAAAAAATTCTTGAAAAGCTGAACTTCTGTGTATATGTAAAAGACTGTAAAATATACATGTGTGAGAAGCACTGCAGTGAGTTAAGATTCTTGATACAAAGTTGTGGCCAACAGAAGTCTTTTGGTGATGATTTCATAAGAATATTTTTGTTCGGTCATTTTACAGAACATCTGTCGAACACTGAGAAACAAACTCTCCTGAAGGAATTAGGAGATTTCAAACATTTTGGGTGAAGAACTTGCAGCACTTAAAAAGCGAATAGTTTTTTCACGTGTTATAAAAATATTATAGTGCCGCCTACACAAATTTGTGCTTAGTCATTAACAACTTGAAAGTATTTCTAACCTTAAATGCAAAAGCAGAAGGAGGGTTTTCAACAATGAACCATTTAAAAACTGATTTAAGAAACAGAATGGACACAGAGACTTTAAATAATCATCTTCGAATTACTTTGGAGGGCTCAAAACCAGGGGAGCAGTCGAGGCAGGCTACTTTTCACCTAACTGAATTAGACCTTTTTAAATTTATTTATTCAATCGTCGCCCATCGAAATCGACGTTTTTTGAACACAAATAATCGTTATTAACACAATAACATTTTTTAACACAAACAAAACAAAAACATACCAAGTTTTATTTTATTTTTTACTTTCTTCTTCCTTCTCAACTCTTCTCTCGGTCTCTTTTTTTTTTTTTTTTTTTTTGCACGGTGGTTATGCACAAATCCGTAACCTTTTGTATACGGAAACCACCTCAGAAATAGCCAGTCAAGTGGGTACCAGACAGATATATATACATAAATTCGATTTCAAAGGTTTATTACCCCCCCCTCACCCCTCGCGCATACCTGCTGTAGACGATAACGCCTAGGTCGGTCTTCGGAGCGCCATGACACTTCTTTTTCGGGATTGTAACACTGCTCAGAATTAAGACTTTAGCTCACAGTCAGCTTGTGATTCATTTTAAAGCAGGAAACAGACAGCCATCCTTCTGCAAAGCTACGTAGCAGTGAACGTCCATGGGAATCAGAGAGTGATTCTAAATAATGTCACTTTTGACCAACGCCTTCTGTCTAACATTTCTTTTTTACCTTTGTAAGTACACAATTTCTTTTCCACGAGTATTTGGTAAATGAAACTTTAATTTCCAAACATTACTTATTTGTTGATACATGCGAATATATTTAGTGTGCTTCTTGGGGAAGGAGGCATGGAAGAAAATTATTGTGGAAGACTGGTAATTAAGATGAAATATATAGGGTGTCATAAATGAATTATACAGCTTCAGTATGCTGTTAAAAATACGATATAAAAAAAACTTACTTGAAACGTCAAGGGACGTGGCAAGTTTTAAAGTTTGTTAAGCCAGATGATAGATAGCGCCAGGTGTCTCATGTAATGAAAAATCTCTTCAAACACGGAATGCAACAAACATGACTTCCCCAGTGGAGAAAGCAGCGTGTTTGTTTTGGTTTGCGGAGTCAAAATCTCTAACAACAGTTCAGGACGGAATACAAGAGACAGCCACCGACACGAATGAGATTGAACAATGGGTAAATAAATACAAAGCAACAGGAAGTGTCTTGAAAGGCAAAAGCACTGGGAAACCTTCCACTTCGGACGAAAAGGTGGAAGACGTGCGTAAGGCCTATCTAAGCAGCCCGAAGAAGTGCGCTCGCGTCGCTAGTCGCGTACTCGAAATACCGCGAGCAACGGTTCACAAGGTTCTGCATAAACGTCTACGTCTACATGCATATAAAGCGCAGTAGGTGCAAAAACTTCGACTAAATGCTCAACCACGTCGAAAAGCATTTGCGGTAGACATGCTTAATCGCATTGACGAAGACCTCCCACACTCCTTTCACGGATCTGTTTCAGCGACGAGTCGACATTCCATGTTTCTGGCAGAGTGAATAAACATAGCTGCCGAATCTGGGGCACGGAAAATCTCCATGTGGTGGTAGCACACGAGATAAAATGCCCGAAGGTTAACATCTGGGCTGACCTAATGGAAGACAGAGTGATAGGTCTCCTTTTCTTCGCTGAACCAACCGCTATTGGCATAACGTACCTGGACATGTTAGAACAATTCGCAATTCCACAACTCCAGGATATTCAATACATCATTTACCAGCAAGATGGGGAGCCTCCGCACTGGTCTCTGGATGTACGCAGATCTTTAGACCACCATTTTCCAGGGCGTTGGATTGGACGCGAGGGTCCGACGGCATAACCACCCCGTTCTCCTGCTATTACCCCATGCGATTTTTTTCTTTGGGGCTTTATTAAAGATATTGTGTACAAGAAAAAGGTTACATCTATCACTGAGCTTAAAGAACGCAGTACTGAAGCCTTCCTAGATGTTACACCTGACATTCTGCAGCGTACGTTAGTGAAACTGAACTATCGTTTAGACATCCTGCGAACAACCCACAGAGCACACGTGGAGACTTACTGCCATTATATAAAAAAAAAAAAAAAAAAAAAACTTTCACAGTTACCATGCGTTTTGACATTAAGTTGTTATTTATTGTAGTTTTCTTTTCAATAGCATACTTTAGTCGTATACTTCATTTATGGACACCCTGTGTGTGTGTATATATATATATATACACTGCTGGCTACCCAAAATGCAACACCAAGAAGGACACGAGATAGCAAAGCCAGATTTACTGGACACATAACAACAGATACAAAGATGAAACGATTGAGCTTACAGGCCCGTGCGACTTGCGGAACACGCAGACATCAATAGTTCGTGTGGCCCCCATGGCTGGCAATAACGGCCGCTACACGCCGCGGCATCGAACGAAAGAGGCTTTGGATGTGGGCTTCGGGTATGTCGGTCCAGACTGATTCCACACGTTGCCACAGTTCATCAGGCGTAGCCGCGGGTGGTGCTTGACGGGCCACTCGGTTGCCGATCAGCGACCAGACGTGTTCGATGGGCGACATATCAGGAGAAGAGGCAGGCCACGGCAGCAGTGACACCTGGTGGGCCGTGAAGAATTGTTGCACGATGCGTGCCACGTGCTGGCGCGCATTGTCCTGTTGAAACGTGGCCGCTGGCAGGTCCTGCAGGTAAGGGAGGACTACAGGCTTCAAAACGTCGGAGATGGTGCGGTGGCTGTTGAGTATACCGGCGATGCGTACCAGAGGGGTGCCGGTGTCATATCCAGTTGCGCCCCAAACCATAACGCCAGGTGACGGACCGGTATTGCGATGCATAATGCAGGCGTCATACAGTCCCTCGCCGCGGTGCAGCCACACGCGGATCCGACCATCGTGGTGCCGCAAGCAGAAGCGGGATTCGTCGGAGAAGACAATGTCGTGCCATTCCGCAGTCCAGGTGCGGCGTTCAACGGCCCACTGCCGCTGCACTCGCCGGTGGTGTAACGTTAATGGTAATCGGAGCAATGGGCGCCGTGCAACAAGTCCCAGCTCCTGCAGACGACGTCGAACGGTACGTGCTGACACCGGTTGTTGCGCAACACACCCGTAATTCCTGCGCTAACGTTCGTGATGTGGCGGTGCGAGCCGTCAATGCCCGCCGCACAACATGCCAGTCCTCTCGTTCAGTGGTGATCCACGGCTGCGGCAATCGCTGACGTAGGTCCGTCCGTCCCTCCTGCACCCACCGAATCCATACTCACCTCACTGTGGCTGAATGTCGTCCCACGCAGACGCCGATGTCTCGGTACGATAAGCCGCTGTCGCGATAAGCCACTATTCGTCCTCTGTCGAACTCCGAAACGTGCTAGAATGATTGCCGTATTCTGCGACGAGGCATCAGGAAGCTTCCCACGCACAGGTCCGGCAGCACAACACACTTCCACTACTTACATCCCGCCTTCTGTGCACCATTCTTATAGTGCTTCTCGGTGGCGTGCCGGGCGCACATGGTTTGCATATGCCCTGCAATGCTAATCGTTTGCATGCCCTCTCGCGGGCGACGCATGCAGCGAATTTCAGGCCAATCGGATGCTTCCTTCTTGGTGTTGCATTTTGGGTGGCCAGCAGTGTATATATAGTATATCTGAAATTTCTAGGAAATTGCTACGCAAAATCAAGAAATTTCTATTCGTTCTATTCACACACAAAAAAAATATACTGCATAGCAGATTTTTCTATACAAATTTTATAAAAAAATTTCACCCTGCCACTAGACCATACAAGATAATTCGTTTCACTTGGTCTCAGAGAGATTAACTTTTTCTAGGATATCCTCTATACAGTAAAAACAGTTTGCCAGAATAATATGGCTCAAGTGAACCTATTGTGACGTTGGCAATAGGACAACCTTCAACATCAATCATTTCAAAAACAGAAACCAACGTTTTCTTTCCTATTATACTGTTCCTTACTTTGTTTATTGTTTTGGTGTAACACTGCCGTACGTAGTTTTTGCGTAGCGTAGACTCTTTCAGGTGTCACACGACCAATGCGTTTTTCCCAAAGTGGTGAAATTGAGGTTTGCCGCCCCTGTGAAACAGTGGTCTAAGCTCTGGCTTCTGACCATTCGTCCGAGGTGGGTCCGGGTTCGAATCCCGGTGAGGCATGGATGCTGTTTTTGTCTTACCGCACTGGCGCTCTCCCTTCCCTGGAACCACTGGCCCTAAATTAGGGACAGGCGACTGCTTATAGCTCAATGAGTTTACGGTGGTCGTTAACATCCCAATCAACAAAAAAAAAAAAAAAAAGAAAAAAAAAGAAATTTAGTTTCAGCTTTTCTAGTAGGATATTCGGCAACCACGAAAACCTCAGATAACTATTTATTAAGTGGTTACTTATTAGATGGTGCCAGTGAACTTGGCTTTGCACAAGTTAACGTACAGATGCCCATCAACAGCTCGTACATGTTTGTCTCGTCTACAATATACAGCACGACGGTAAATTGCTTTTCTGCTGCAACTTTACTGTTAACATATTTTCCAAAACAAAATTAACTGTAGAATTTTTTTTTTTCTCCGAACTCGGAAACAAGATTGCGCAAATAGTAACATTTAGAAAGTTTGGATTTAGGCATCTTTTGAAATGCACTACTACTTTTCTTTTCAGATCAAAAATAATGACTGCAGTTCTAAATTCGGATGGATTCATCTCCTTCTACTTCTAAACGCCTCCCACCACTTCTTATCGACGCTCTATCGGTATTTCATTCTCTCCCGCTACTCCGCGGTCCTCCCTCTACCACCCTGGACCTGCTTGCAGAACCTCTTTTCTTTTCCACTCAGATTCATCCACCCGATCAACCATACTTTCTTTTCCCCTCTTGGTTCCGCTCAGGAATTCTCACTGTCGAAGCTTTATTAACTTCCGATTTGACCTGGAAACCCCTCTCTTCTCTTTTCCCTGACCCTTCTTCCACCTTGGAAGAGGAGTATGACCTTCTTCGCTCCGCTCTCCGTACCCTCTTCCCACTTCTGGTTTTTGACACTGGCCTTATTTCTGTCTCTGGACCGAGCCTCTCTCTTCCTTTCTTCCTTCCCTTTCGGGACTCTGTTGCTCCCATTTCTTCTTTTTCCACTGCCTCTATCTATGCGATCCTTCGTGCGCCCCCTCACTTCTCCGCATGGTCTTCCTGATGCTTCTCCTTCTCTTCTGCTGCCTATCTGGTCTGCCTCTTTCTCTCCCCTTTCTACCCCGTTAGAGCGAAACATCCACTGGCGGTTTCTTCACCGCCGCCTTCCTGTTCCTTCTTCTCTCTTTCACATGTCTATTTCTTCTACTTCTCTCTGCTGCTTTTGTAGTGTTGAAGGTGATGTTCCTCATGTCTACTGTCACTGTCCCGTTCTCCTTCCACTTCTCAATACTGCCTTTCGTCTTGTAGGTACCATTTGCTCCAGAGACATCGATTTTCAAGCGTACGAGTGGCTATTGCTTACCAAACATCCCCCGGCTATTTTGCCGGATGCCTGTGCCTATCTCTTCATACTTGTGAAACATGTCGTTTTTCTTTATCATCAATCTCTCCGCTCTCCTGCTACCACACCTAGTATCCTCTCTGCTCTCCTGCTACCACACCTAGTATCCTCTCTGCTGGCGCGGCCTTACGGTCGATTTTTAGGAATCGCATCGTGTCTCGACTACGCCTGGAGAACTTCGCTGCTTCCACCCCTCTATCTCAAGCCTCTTTCCGGTCTACATGGGCGCAGGGGACCGGTTGGTTCGAAATCACTGGATCTTCCATTCATCTTTCTTTCTCATTTTTTGTTTTTTTTCCAGCTTTGAAGATCTGAATGCATCAGTCGAGATTTTGTGTTCTCTCTTCCTGGTGCTTCGTCACAGCGTCTACTAAGTGTTTGTCATGTAACTGCTTATGATTTGTATTGTAGGGGTTTTCTGCAATTTTTGTGTAATTCGTGTGCATGTACCGTGTTGTATTTGTTTCTTCGTTGCACCTGTCCTTAATACTTATTCTTCACTCATGTGTCTGCTTTTGCTGCCTGTACCTTCATTGAGTTGCGCACCGTGTATTTGTTCTCTAGGAGCAATACGAGAGGCATTGCCCTGCGATACTTTGTTCTTTCTGTTTTTTCTTGCTGCATTGTGTTGTATCTTTTATACCTTATTTCTGTCTTGCATTTTCACATTCTTTGACGTCATGCATTTTTTGCTCGTCCCATGTCATTGTTTTTTGGACCGATGCAATACTGCACGGCTTGCTGTTTGTATTTTGTGTATCCTTGTGTTTCACTTGGGGAGTTTGTCCAAGTTTCCACTATGTTCTGTAATACTTATCATGTTTTTGTCACATATCGTGTGGTTTCCTGGATTGTGGGAACTTCTGTACCTTTATCGTAGTATATGCTTTTGTTGTGTTTTACATGTTCCCTTCTTTTTGTGCACTGCGTTGTACAGCCATGTTCTTGTAAATATATTTACCTGTTGTTTTGTGCTCTGCTTTCACTCTGCAAGTCATCACATGCTTTATTAATTAATCATTACTTTTGCTTGTGCATCATCTTCCTCAAGCATATATTGTTCCTTATTATCGATTTTAACATTTTGTCATCCTTAGTTGACTGCCGTATCACATTCACCTGTAATATTTCATCAGTATCGCTCATTGTTTTGTTGTTTATTTTGCCATATGTGGTACGCCTGTAGTCCCTATGTTTTTGCCAATAAAGTATATTTTGAAATAAATGCTCCCTACAAATCCAAGTGTTTCAAACGTAACCACATCCACCAGAGGCGTAACTATGGGGCGGAATGCAGGGCAGCTCAAAGAGAAGGCGTACAAATCACTGCTCAAAATCTAATCAAAATCGGAATTGAATTTTGCACCGGTTTCTGGTACAAATTTTTTCGCGCCACACTTTGTTTTTTAACCATTTACATAATTTTCTTGTAATGTGTTTCTCCAGTTTCGGGGGCCTCAGAAGCTCAAAATTCGTATTTTCTTCACTCAAAATGTTTAGAGAATGCTAGTTGTTCAGATTCAGAAGAAATGAAGATGCGGTTATATATTCCATCCAACTAAAGGAGAACCATGCTATTCGTCGACAACAATGAGCCTTACGGTTTTCCTTTAGTTGGATGGACTGTACACGTCCGTTGCAACATAAAACTGTGGCTCACATTGTTGAAGATTCTCTGGGACTATTCGATTACCACTGCGGCTGCGAGCCATGACTGCCAGCGCCATTTGGTCAGTTTGATGTGGTATCGAAAGTCCGCGTTTCGGAAAAGCTGTACAAACGGTCACATTTTGATTGTGCCTCCCGGATAGGGGAGTATGATGTTGATTTTGTTTTATTGAGCAGAATATATACACAGTCAAATTAAATTATTGTGACCACCTCCTACTTTTGACGCCTTCAGCGCGTTGCCAATGAAAGAAGGCACGTGTCGTGAGCTGGCTTGGACGGTATATAAGGCGTGCTGCAGGCACTCTGAAAACATATCACTTGTTGCTGTCAAGGATAAAAGGAGCGATTTTTCAGATTTGCAAAAAGGGATGTCTATCGGCTTTCAGGCCAAGGATGGCAGTATTTATTTCTGAAACAGCGCAGTTTGTGAACTATTCGCGTGCTGCTGTGGTTAAAGTGTATTGTGATTAGAGAAATGGCAGCATTGCTAATAAGCGACGTAGAAGCTGCGGAGCACGACGTACCATTGATGTGAGAGGTGAACGTCGGCTTCGAAGGTGAGTGAGAGGCGATCGACACGCTACAGTGGAACACCTCACTAGCCGAATGAACCAGAGGGCTACTGGAAGTGTGTCTAAAATGACAGTTCAACGAACTCTACTGGGTATGGGGCTCCGATGCAGACGGATGGTCATTGCACCTATGCTAAAGAAGGTGCATCGGCAGATAAGGCTTACATTTGCACGGCAGTATCGGAATAGGAACTCCGCTGATTGGCAAAGGATTGCTTTCTCCGATGAATCATGTTTTCTGCTTCATCCAACGGATGGATGTTGGCGTGTTAGGCGGGAAACATCGGAGAACAAACACTCTTCAACCATTGCTGGAAGAACACAAGCTGGTGGGGGCAGCGTTATGGTCTACGGAATGTTTTCGTGGCATTCTCTTGGTCCACTCATACCTGCGGAAGGCACTATGGACCGAATTCGTTATGAATCCCTCCTTGCAGACCACGTACATACACCGATACATGCTGATTGTCTTCCCTGGGGCGGATGGGATCTTCCAGTACGACATTGCGACGTCTCGCATAGCTAGAAATGCCCGAGAGTGGTTGGAAGAGCACGATGAAGACTTAAACCAATTGAGCATCTGTGGGGCCACCTCGATCGTGTTGTTCGTTTTGCGGATCCTCCACCACGCAACCTCCAGCAGCTGTCAAATGCACTGCATTCAGCATGGCTCCAGATACCCGTGAACATATTATTGAGTTACTCCCAGCCCGTCTAGCTGCTGTCCGCGCTGCACACGGCGGTTATTCTGGATGTTAGCTGGTGGTCACAATAATGTGACTCGAACGTGTATATACAGTATATGTTCTAATATACACCATTACATTAGTAATAAGGTAGGAAGACAAATGGGGGACGTATATATTTTGATGTTTGCCCCAGGCGCAGAAATGGGTAGTTACGGCTCTGACAACCACTTAGAACCTATTCTACCTGGTACCAGAAATGAGAAGGGCAGTGGGAGACAGAGAACAAATGGTACAATGGATTGAGGTAACAGCCAAGTTCTGAATTCAAATGATTTTGTTCGCCAACCTCCTCCATTGTCCTTCTCAAAGGGGGTTCTCTTTTCCGGAGGCCACAAAGCCCTGTCAAGGACAGTATTATCTCATCTTCTTATTTCATAGGAAAAAGACAATATGAGTGTTGGCAAATGTACTTTTAAAAAGATGAAAGTAATTTTTGAAAGTGTGGTCAAAATATGTGTTAGGTGTGCAACTTAAATCTCGGCCCCTAACCGCAAGCGATCATAGAACGTCGGCAAATGCAAATATCTGTGTGCGATAATGGCTGATTGCAGCACCATCCAACAGTTTTCCAGGCAACCGTGACCCCCTCACAGCTGTAGTGACAGAAGGGACGAAAGTTGAAGGTGAAAGCAATGTCGGTCGAGAAGCAACATTTGAGGCACTGCCTCCTAATCGCGTTTTAGCTGAAAAAAAGTGCAGCGGAAGCCCTGCAAATGATCTGTGCTGCTTTGGGTGAGGCTGCTGTGTTCTACAGTACGTGTAAGAAGTGGTCCCAGCGGTTTAAGCAAAGGAAATTTCTATCTCCGTGATGCAGAACATCCGGAACAGCCACGGAAAGTTGATGATGAGGAACTGGAACAACTGTTGGACGCGGATCCCTGTCGCATACAGTCAGAGCTCGCCCAGGAACTCGGAGTAACACGGCAAGCCATTGCAAATCGCCTGCACAAGCTTGAACGGATTCACAAGGAGAACCGTTGGGTGCCCCAGCAACTCACAGCTTCGAACAAGTCTAGGCGCTACGATGTTGCTGCGTCCTTGCTCTCCACATCCAAGAAAAAGGATTTCCTCCACAAGATTTTGACCTGTGATGAGAAGTGGATCCTCTACGATAATCCTAAGCGGCGCAAATCGTGGGTTTATCTAGGTCAGCTTACCACCAGTACCGCCAAACCGAATATCCACGCCAAGAAGTTGTTGCTGTGCATATGGTGGGATCAGTGCGGTGTCGTACACTATGAGTTGCTGAAACCTGGTGAAACGGTCAATGCTGAGCGTTACTGTCAGCAACTCATTCGTGTGAGTGACACAATGGAGGTGAAAAGGCCATACATCGGCAACGGCAGAAGGTCGGTCCTGTTGCTTCAGGATAACGCGCGTCGTCACACGGCGAAAGCGACTTCAAACACGTACACCGACCTGGGATGTGAGATTTTGTCCCACCCGGCGTATTCTCCAGACTTCGCCCCGTCGGATTATCACCTCTTTCGCTCCCTGCAACATCAGCTGAGTGACACGCACTTCACTTCTGTCAAGGAGGTCCACACAAGTATTGATGAATTTATTAAATCGAAACAGCCCTCTTTTGGCCGCAGTGGCATTCGGCAGCTCCCTGACCGATGGCTCAAATGTATCCAACACGACAGGGATTATTTCCCTGATTAGGCACATATTCGATTTGCTGTCAACGTGTCGTGCCTGTGGCCGAGAATTAAGTTGCACACCTAATATATTTCTTTAATTGTACATAAAAACAGAAACAAAAGTTCAAAGGCGAAAAATGTCATAAAGAAGGGATCCCCCCCCCCCAAATGCAACAAAATGCTGAGAAATGTCCTATAATGGGCTAAAAAAATGCTCTACAGGGGGCAAAAACCCAAACTCAAAATGCAAAAGTCATCAAAATCGGGCACTTGTTATACGGAACCATTTAGTTTCCACGGCCAATTTTTGTCAGACTCCCTTTACGTCCACGGAAAAGAATAGTCACGGCCAGTGCAGTATTAAAAATCACAACTTCGCGAGAAAGAATGCGCTGAAAAACCGAAACACAGAATCATTTTATTAAATTGAAACGATTTGAACATTTCATACATATTTCCTCCAGGATAACTGCTGCTCCCTTAGTTTTTGATAAAACTTCAACAACATAGGAAAAAGTTGCCCACTCCGCACTGCAGCATGTGCTGAGTTCACACACGCGACGATTTTGCTTTTACCTATTTTAATTAAAATTAAAAACAAATTATCTGAGACGGACAGCATATTTAGTTCACCAAATTCTTGATGTAAAAAAAGAAGAATATGCGTGTTTTATGCTGATTTTATTTGGTTCGACATTCCTGCAGTAAAGTTTTAACCTGCAACTGTTATTTCAGGTTACACCATCTATGAAAATTTTCCTTTTCAGATATACTATGATAGTGATCCTAATAAAGTGGCAAGGCAATGTATATTAAGGAAGTACGTGCATTTGGGTAATTTGGTGAGTTTCACAATGCTTCGTCGGCCAGTGTTCCGGAATCAGTAAGTCATGAGCTTCGGCCATCATTACACGCAAAGACACATACTACGATCAGAAGCAAATAGTCTGAGAACTGATCGGAAGGTCTCCTCTTACGACTTGAATGCTTTATCATACGGAATTCTGCTTTATCTGCTGTAAGTTTTTAAACGAGAAAAATGTCGACGGTGCTAAATTTATCACACGAATACCCATGCTGAAGAGAAGGCACTTTCCTGAAACCAGGCTTCGAGTAGCGCAGAACTCTTGAGTTCACGAAAATAGTTCTGTGCTTTGGGAGGAACATATACACGAAGACTAAATATACATTCAATGCTGCATTGGTGTTTGGAAAAATGACGGGAGCTGAAAGGTTTTAGAATTCCAATCAATCGCGCACATGCTGCATGGATATAAACCTCAGTGATAAAGGAAAACAACCGAAGAAAGACAATTTCCTGCAATATCTTTGAACTTAAACCGAGAAGATACAGCCATTTCCAATCATATCCCAAACAAAAATCAAAGGGCCACAGTGGCAACTGTGTCGCAACTTACAACGTAGAACTACGTCAACTGTCACTATCTCATGGCACTATCTCACTAGTTCTACGCCCTTAAGTATTCAGCGAAGGACAGTAGACGTAGCCCTACGTTGTTGGTTCCGGCTCAGTTGCTACTGTGCCCCTTTGATTTTTTTTTCAGATATAAAATTTTTAAGGAATAAAACGAAAGAAATGTTTTACTTGATTTACTTAAAATCAACTAATGCTATATACAATTCATAGTAAATTATGCTGATTATAAATTAATGTTAGTAGAAGTAGAAGGCGTAGTATCATCGTTGTCGGTATAGTCATTGCTAAAATTGTTTCTGAAAAAATAGTTCTTCAGAAAAAAATTTCAAACTCCTTAGTTGCCTTGTTATAAATTTGGCGATACGCCTCGGGCCTAATGTTGTTCCTTTTGTTCTTGTCTATAGATTCAGAATGCATCGGCGGTGTAAAGGTCTGAGACGTAATACAACACATTCATTATAAAGCGAAGTTGTGAAAACTGCCGATGTACATTGGTATTCCATGCTCGGTGTGAAAATTTGTATCGGTGACATCAATCTCCATCTGTTCTTTCTGTTCAGGCTCAATTTGTGCAGTTGAAGTGGAAGGTCGTGGCTTCTAGAGTCGAACTCCGGTGAAACGTATCCCGGATCGCGGACTTCTGACGCTCCCTAAATTTCCGTGACCTTTCGGTTGACGACTTAGGGGGCTTTTTCGGATTCCTCTATAGCTGTTTCTTCAACTGTCATCGGCTTCTATAATAATTTTCCTTGGATTTTCCCGGCATTTCTAAATTCTCGTCAAAAATTTTTTTATCTAAAAATAAATGAATTTTAAATCCACTTTATTTCGGTTTATCACATACGTTCGTTAGTTCCGACAGTCAGCTATACGTAATGCAGGACTGAGGTCATCGCTATCCTTATCTATTCACTAGTAATCAACCTTAAAACGGCGTGCGGCGAAACAAAATCGTAACAAATTTAGTTTAACTTTCCAACGCTACTGTTTCGAAGGGTTAAGTGGCGGAGGGTTGAAACTTGCTCTGTTATAAATGGGACTCTATAAACTATCAAATGATTATTATTTATTACTCTAACATTATGCGTTCCGAAGATATAAGCGTTCAAAGTGTGACATGTTTTCGTTGCATTCGTGCTCCCGCTGTTACCTCCTAGCCAGCGAGGAGAAAGACGTAGTTTTACGTCAAAAAATTTTCAATATGCCAACAAATGCGGAGAGTAATCAAGAATGCAAAAACCGTACACTTACGTATACATTTTTAAAAGATTTTTCTGGTACTCTGTTGAATTTGTTTACTATGTTAGGGGTTAGGACCAATTTTTGGTTACAAGCTCAGAAAAGGCAGATCCAAACCCATAGAAACATATCCAGGTTTTATCCGACTGATGAGGTTTAACCTCGTTCCTCGGAACGAGGTTGGCCCCGTTAAATGCTTGCCTGTTGGACGACGCCACTGCCAATCTATAAAGTGAAAAGACTGGGAGTTAATATATCAGCACGCACGACATTTCGTAACAAACTATAGCAGGTATGAACGAATAGCATGCAAAGTCAAACGTTCAAGCTGTCTGAACGTTCATGCGATGAACAGCAGATTGAATTTTCTCACTAATGAGTTTCTGAAATCACTACAAGTGCCAACGAATTTTTTTAACGCTGCAGAAGGCGTTACTTTTTAAGACTAGAGAAATAATCGATTTTGTTTTCTTGATGATTAGACATAAAATAGGACAAAGTGCCTCTGAAATGAATACACAGGGTGGTTTAAAGCACCAACACTGGCTTTGACACTCAGACACGGGCACCGCGAGGGCCTAATGCGATAAAACACAATATCTCCTCCCACAGTTACCCAAAACAACTCCCCGAAAGACAGACGAAGCTCATTGATCTTTTTGGAAGGAAACCGAACATTTTTCGGAGGATCTCTGCGTAATTTCTGTTTCACGAAATTAAAAAAAAAAAAAAAAAAAAAGCAGGCTTCCTTTTGTTATGACAGCAGTGTCGCACTCTAATCATGGGGTTTTGCCGATAAGAGGTCTGGTGGGCGCTGTAGGTATGCTTTCATAATGAGTGAAGCAAAAGTAATTACGAGAAAAACGATAGCACATAAAATTTTTAAGCGCTACTTTGACTCCCGCATTGTCGATGTTAGGCCTCCAATTACCTTAAGAGACAGCAGGACGTTCATGAAAACTGTAGCATACACCCAGAACAGGAAAGATTCTTGCCAGTTTCCAAACTCCTAAACACATGCAGACGGTCAAGTTCGTTAATGCATACATACTACAAACTCCTATGACCATTGAAAGCATTTTTTTTTTTTTTTTTTTTACATGTATATATGATAATACTTAGCAAGAATTTCCGGCTCTCCCTGGTGAAAAGTTTTCGTACTTGGTGGCATAAGTGCATTTATTACGAGTGGTATCTCTATTTCTGAAAGGACTGAAAAAACTTTTCTGACCTATTACCCGTAAGCTTTATTTTTCAAGTGTTTTCCACTTTTTAAAGTAAAAGATTAAGCAGTGTCAGATATTTATTTGTACAGATAGTGTTTCAGAAAAACCGTTCAGATTTTTTTTTTTTTTTTTTTTTTTTGCGGTGTGTAGGTGGTCGTCAGGTGATTGTTCACCTCTATATGTGGACAAAATATTTCCGTTGTCTTGAAAGTTTCTCAATGATTCCAGATCATCCTGGAACGCTCCGTTCGTAAGAAAACACCCGAAACTTCAGTGTAATTATTCTTGTTATACATATTATGTACGTCTTACTTTTCCCATTAGTGTATAGCATTTCTTAGAAACTGAAGTATCAAATAACGTGTGTTGTGAACTGTGTAACCATTACAATATTCAATTGTAACGTACTTATTTTATCTTCACTGGAATCTGTAATGCTCTAATAATATATTTTTTAAAATTATTCTATTGTTTCCATGGGTCGTGCTTCGTGGGTTTGCAGCAAGTTTTCTGTTTCAATGGTTGTATACGCAGATACATTTCATTTTTGTACAACTCTGGTGATATTATCATTTGCGTTAATTTAATAATAACATATCCTTAGAGTAATACTGCAATTCTTATCTAGAAACAATAATCAAGAGCTTTACATAAAAACTCAGAAAACTTGTTTTGAACTCAGAAAAGCAGTTTTTATCCGAAAACATTATCAGCAAGAGCTTTTACGTAAAAACTCAGAAAACTTTTCGAATCAATAACAAAGAGTCATATTTATGGTGAAATTCGCTGTGGGATGTACTGAACTGGATAGGAGGTTTCCACATGCTCACATCTTAATATAGCTGAAGGAGAAAATTCCTCCATTTTAAACCGGCAGTGTTATTTCTACTTGCTGTGCTTCTCAATCCTCATGAAGACCCAACACTGTTTGAAATTATCAGTAAGAATGATCCATGGACCGTCTGGGCCACACAATCCGAATTTACCTTGCATGAAAAAAAGACAAAGTACAAAAAGACAAGCCGCGAGCACCAAACCAGGAAACTGAAAGTAAAGATGACAGCTACCCAGTCTAAGGAAGACGAAAACCAGCAAATGAAGGGTGGTACACTGCGGCCATCAAAATGTAGATAAACAACAAGTACAGAAAATTGAGGTGGACAGCAAAACGATTTGTACCTTATACTCCCCACCTTTCAACAACATTTCAAGCACATATTAACGTGGATTACGCTCAGTGAGAAATCTATCAGATGTACACTCAATGAACAAACCATTAGAGATACCTATCTAATAGCGTGTTGGTCCTCCTTTAGCGCGAATAACAGCCTGTACACACCGAGTCATCGATTCCACTAGATGCCGGAAGTAATGCCAGCCATGTCTGTTGCATCACTCTCCACAACTCTGCCCGAGATGTCGGACCAAGATCCATGGATCTAAAGTTCTGCTTCACGGCATCACAGAGAGCTTCCACAGGGTTTTAATCTGGGGACCTTGGGAGCCACTGGATGGTTCTAAACTAAGATGAGTGTTCCTGGAGCCATGCCTTGGTGAGTCGAGCGGCGCTTTGTTCTGCTGGAACAGACAATCAGCCGCAAGATGCGTAAAGGCCATGAAAGGGTGTAGATGATCAGCCAGCACATGCTGGTAGCTCGCAGCGGTTAAAGACCCTTCCACACACACTATATGACCTAATGTATCACATGAGAAGGATCCCCATACTTCAGAGCCACCATCACCGCCACCTTGAACTTGAACAGAGCCTACCTGGCACGACTGGGCTATGACCTCATGCTGTCGACGCCGCACCCTCACAATCCCGTCAGCTCGGTACAGCTGAAAACGGGATTCGTCTCACCACACGACGCAGCACTACTCTGCAGGGGTCCAGTTCTGATGATCACGGCACCAGGCGAGGCGTAATGTCGGATGACGAGCAATCAACAGGGGCACACGAGTAGGGCGTAGGCTCTCGTAGCCAAGGGTATATAGAGTGCGCCATACTGTTTGCTCGTTGACGCCGTGCTAGGGCCTCCGACATTTAACCTGGATGTAATTTGCGCCGCCGTTGCCAATCGACCGGTCTGTACACGAGCCTGATTTATTTTACGCCGAACCTGGTCATTAATACCGTGTGGTCGGTCACCGCTTGCTCTCAGGGTGCTGGCACGTCAGTCGATGGTGTACTCGCGGTACATCTTTGATACCGTTGCCCTCGGGAACCCTAGGTTGTTACCACTTGGGCGATAGAATGACCCATTTCTCTTGCGCCGACAATGCGTCCACTATCAAATTCGCAAAGAGCACCACGTTTACCCATGTTCGTCGATTGCGATACACTGTTGAGAAGCCCTCCTGTCCGCCTATTTATTACCTGCGTTTGGTTTGGGTCTGTTCCACTCTGCGTGGGGGGATGCCCATCATCAGGGCCTGATTTACGCCTAGGCACACAAAGCACATGCCTAGGGCCCTCAAATTGAAAGGGCCCCAAAATCTTGGTTAAGAAAAACCAAAAACTTTCCCTTTTTCAAAATATTTATACGTGGGTAGATGTGATGTGGAGTTGGTTGGTTGGTTGGTTAATTGATTTTACTGGCGCAAAGGGCCATGGTTGGCCAAAGAGCGCCAAAACAAAAGACAACAAAACAAAACTAAAGCAATAAAAACGTAGACAAGGTTAAAAACAGGCTGATGCGGTAAAAATGAAATATGAAAGTGAACAAGTTAAAATCTAGATAAGTTTAAAAAAGTCAATATCGTGTAAAAACGAAAACACTGCTTTCATGTCGCAGGCTTCGCCAATAATGGTTAGCAGCGTAGCTGCTCCTTCGTCCAACAGATGAGAGTGAAAATGACGAAAACGATGATCACAAAACCGAACACAAGTACACAAAACATGAAGGACAGTGAGACGACAGTTGCACGTCTCACACACCGGGACACTCTCGCCACACAGCAAAAAGCGGTGAGTAAAACGACAGTGCCCAATGCGGAGACGTGCAAGAACAACTTCCTCACGACGGTTCGTCCGCAAACTAGACTTCCATAGACCGATCTGTGGTTTGATGGCATAGAGTTTATTGCTGCCCTGCTGAGACCACAGGGACTGCCACTCATCCATAACAAATTTCCGGATCAACAGCCGATAATCTCGGAAAGACAGTGGCAGCCGAGCTGGCGACATGGAGGAAACAGACCTGGCAGAAAGATCTGCCAGCTCGTTACCCCGGATCCCAACATGGCCAGGAACCCAACAGAATCGGACCAGGAAGCCATCACCCTCCAAAGTTCCAAGAAGACGACGGACATCACGGATGACAGGTGAGTCCGTGTCCTCTGGAGAAGATAAAACTTGGATGACGGACTGGGAATCGGAGCAAATCAAAGCGCGACGATGAGATCTAGACCGTATGTGACACAAAGCGAGGTGTACCGCACGCATCTCTGCCGAAAAGACAGTAGATTCAGGCGGAAGCCTCTCAGCATGGGAGGCATCGCCACACACGAAAGCGGAACCAACAACCTCACCGGATTTCGACCCGTCAGTAAAGACAGGCACGAAATCCGGGAAGAGAGACTGTTTCTCGGCAAAGAGCTGCTGGTACACCAGAGCAGGAGTGGAAGACTTTGGCCACACACAAAGGGAAAGGTCAGCCGTTGCTTGAACCGGCCGCCAAGGCGGTTCATTGTAGAACCGGGTCAAACCAATCCTTGACAAGTCTAGACCAGCATCGCGCACCAAGGTCGACAACCGAATCCCAAACGTCGGAACACAGGAAGGCCGGTGTGAGAATAGGCGGACACATTGTGGTTGGAAAATGGAACCATGCAGTGGATGATCAGGAAGAGACTTCAACTTGGTGAAGAAATCAAGAGACAGCTGCTTACGACGGATGCACAACGGCGGTTCATGGGCCTCGACATACAGGCTATGCACGGGAGAGGTACGGAAAGCACCAGTGCATAGCCGCAGAGCCTGGTGATGGACAGGATCCAGAGGCCGCAACACGGAAGGACGTGCCGAACCGTACGTTATGCAACCGAAGTCTAACTTTGACCGAATCAGAGAATGGTAAATGCGAAGCATTGAGCACCTGTCAGCCCCCAAGATGTTCGAGAGAGGACCTTCAGGATACTCAAGGACTTCGTGCACTTCACCTTTAAAGACTGGATGTGAGGTCGGAAGGTGAGTGCTCGGTCAAATGTTAGCCCAAGGAACATGACTTCTGACACCACAGGGATGGTAGAACACCCCAGACGGAGGTTAAGGTCCGGTGAAGACCCCGTTTGCGGCAAAAATGCACGCAAACGGTCTTCTGGGTCGAGAAGCCAAATCCATTGTGGGATGCCCAGGTAGAGATCTTATTAATGGCCGACTGCAGCTGCCGCTCAATGGTGCGCATGTTGACAGATGCGCAAGAGATCTGCAGATCATCCACGTACATGGAGCCACGAACCGACGGTGGAAGTAGAGTGAAAATATGATTTACACGAAGGATGAACAATGTCACAGAAAGAATGGAGCCTTGAGGGACACCCTGCTCTTGTGGGTATAACGCAGAGAAGGTCGACACGACGCGCACACGGAAACTCCGGTCCTGGAGAAATCCGGCGATGAAAGATGGTAGGTTTCCCCGCAATCCGCACTCGTGCAGATCACGGAGAATGCCGTATCTCCAGGTGCGGTCGTAAGCTTTCTCCATATCGAAGAACACGGAGACCATGTGCTGACGCCGGACAAACGCCTCTCTGACAGATGTCTCAAGGCGTAGATGATGATCTGAGGTGGATCGGAATTTCCGAAATCCACTCTGATGAGGTGAAAGAAGGTGACGTGATTCCAAATAAAAAACCAAACCAAAATTGATGATGCGCTCTAGTACTTTGCAAAGGCAGCTCGTCATAGCAATTGGTCGGTAGTTCAACGGGTGAGCGGGATCTTTACCAGGTTTGAGAACAGGAACGACAATGGCAGTGCGCCAAGATTCGGGAAAGTCACGCTCGTGCCAGATCCTGTTAAACAGGACCAGCAGACATTCAAGAGAGGACGGAGAAAGGTGTTTCAGCATTTCATAATGGATGTTATCCGGTCCGACAGATGTTCGGCCGGACCGATTCAGGGCAATCTTCAGTTCGACGGCAGTCAGCGGGCTGTTATAATCGGCAGCGGAAAACGGTCCAAAGGAAACCTTGGACCGTTCAAGCCGCGGCTGTACCTGCCGGAACGAAGCAGCGTAATTGCGGCTGCTGGACACCGAAGAAAATGCGGCGCCCAAACAGTCAGCAATACCCTGAGCGTCAGCAACCGTTCCTCCACCACTCTCAAGAATGGAGATTTCCCCAGAAGGGTACCTACCCCGAATCTTGCGGATCCTGTCCCAAACGATCTTAGAGCTGGTAGTGGTGTTAATCCCGGATACGTATCGTATCCAAGATTCCCGTTGGCTACGACGACGTACCAAACGCGCGTAACATTTGGCCCTCTTGAAAGCAAGTAGGTTCGCGTCGGTGGGGCACCGACGAAATCTACCCCAAGCCCGATGTTGGGCCTGACCAGCTGTCTTGCAAGTGGAATTCCACCAAGGTCGCGGACAACGTGGAAGTTTAGTCGAAGACCGAGGGATGGTAAAGTCTGCCGCGTGCACAATACAATCCGTTACCGCCGCAACAGCTGCATCGATCGTACCCGAGGTCACCATGACTGGAGTAATGATCGCTGAAGCCGTGAATGAGTCCCACTTGGCTCGATCGATAACCCATCTAGCAGGGCGAGTAGGATGACGGTACACGTCACCTGCTAGACGGAGAAGGATGGGAAAATGATCACTGCCAAGGGGATCATCAGACACGCTCCAGGACCAGTCAGGATATAACGATGGCGAACTCAAGGACAGATCAATGGCTGAGTACGAGCGGGTGGGTTCATGAAAATAAGTGACTGCCCCGGTGTTGTGGAGACAGAGGGACGTGTTGGAGAGAAGGGACTCAACAACACGGCCCCTGGAGTCACGAGTGGTAGAGCCCCACAACGGATTGTGTGCATTGAAATCTCCTAAGATGAAGAAAGGAGGCGGCAGCTGGGCGACTAAATCTTCCAGATCCGAAAGGCTCACTGCTGCATTTGGTGGCATGTAAATGGAACACACTGTGAACAGTGTGTTCACAGACAGTCGCACTGCCACTGCCTGCAAAGATGTCCGAAGGACAACTGCAGTGACAGGAATACCACGAGGAACAACAACGGCCACTCCTCCGCAGGCGATGACACCTTCCTCATGATCTTTGCGGAAAATGGAATATCTGCGCAGCGGAAAAGTGTCCGTTGTTCGAAGCTTTGTCTCCTGGAGGCAAACGCACACAGGTGTGTGCGAAGACAGTAAGCCTTTCAGATCATCAATTCTTGATCGCAGAGCTCGGCAATTCCACTGAACGAGCGTAGCCATAATGAAAAATAAAAGGAAAGGATCAAAAACGAAAATGACAGACGACTAGAATGTCTCCGAGTCGTCCATCAGCTCCTGACCATCTGCAATGTCCGGAGGCAACACAGGGCTGTGCTTACTCACACAGGGCTGCGCCACCGGGGGTCTTTGTGGTGTTACCCCGCTCTGTTTCGAGGGGGACGATCCTGGTTTTACCTTTGCCGGCTTCTTCCTAGATGCGCCCTGGGACTGGGTCCCAGTGCTGGCAGAGGATGTTGTCTGCACAGAGGATGTTTTAGGCGTCGATGTGGATGGCGCCTTGGATTCAATGCGGCGAGACTTCAGTGCCTCCAATCCGGCAGCAACGATGTCCTCAAGATCATAAGGACACCGCGCTGGGAGGGACACATCAGTCTGCACCGCAACAGTAGCCTTCTGGACCACAACCGATGCATAGGAGCGCCGGCCTGTTGGTAGAGGAGCTATCCGCCGTCTGGCTTCAGGATAAGACAGATGTTCTGTCGTCTTCAGGCGTTGGATAGCCTGCTCCTCGATCCACTTTGGGCACTGCTTAGAAGAAGCCGGGTGAGAACCCTCGCAATTGACACAATGATCCGCCTCAGCGGAGCAGTCCGCCAAAGAGTGTTCTGGCGACCCACAGCGTCCACACTTCGCTACATTACGGCAAGACTGCTGGGAGTGACCGTAATGCTGGCACTTGAAACATCTCAAGGGGTTCGGAATGTATGGGCGAACATCGAGCCGCAAGTACCCCGCCTTGATGGAAGTCGGCAGGGTAGGGGAGTCAAAAGTGAGCACGATGTTCCGGGAGGGAATAGACTTCCCATCCCGCCGGAAAAGAATGCGGCGAACCCCAGTGACATGTTGTTCCCCAAGTTCTTCCAGCAATTCCTCATCGCTGCATTCCAGCAGGTCGCGGGAGTTGATAACACCGCGAGAGGAATTGAGGTAACCATGGGGAGATATTTGGACTGGAACGTCCAGCAGAACGGTCGTCTCCAGCAAGGTGGCACTGTGACGAGGATTGGAAGTCTCTACAAGAAGATCCCCGGACGGGAGCTTCTTGACACTCTTTGGTGAGCCCGCAACGGCCTGAAGAGCCTTATTAATCCAGAAAGGACTCTTCGAACCGAGGGATTGTGCTGGATCAACAGAATGAATAAGAAGAAACAGAGCGTTGCAGTTGGAACTGAGTAGTTTCTTAGTGGAGGAGGGCGACCCATCCTCCACACGGCGCTTCAAAGGAACAGCATGGGAAACACTTTTGTTTGCCATGAAGAAGAGAAAAGATTCGTCCGCCGACCTCCCCACCCACTACCGAGCCCAACGAGGGAGAGCCGGAGGTCCGCAAGCCCAAGAGGACGCAGGACACGGCTCTAGGGATAGTCAGCGGATATAGCAAGTTAGTAGGGCAGACACACGCTCAGCGTGCACCCAGACTTTCCCGTGCCCGGAGAACACCCCTTTGGCATGCCCACCCTACCCCCAACTCACCCAGCCGAACAGAACGACAAGCCGCTAGAAGTCTGGACGCAACTCGGTCACAGACTTCCTGACCAGGAGTGGGTTAGCTCCCAGCCTCCCGTTTAGGGTGAAGCAGAGGGCAAAGAGGAGTGTTGGCTTCTGGAGACACTACAACCCGGCCCCCAAACACCTCAGCCTCCAGCATCCTCATTTCCACCTGTACGGGTCACCGCACACGGCAAACATGCAGGTAGGTCTAAGCTAACCAGCTCCGGAAAAACAGAAAATGTAGCATAAAAAAGAAAAGACAGGGAAGAGAACGAGGAACAAAACCCAGAGCTGGCGCCTTATCACAACCTCAGCAGCCTACAACTGAGGCGGGTACATGCCATTATATGAACTGAAGACGAAAAAAGCAAAACAATAAGAGAAAATCGGCTCGGGCCGTGGGGACGCCATCCCCCATCAGCTGGATGAACAGCTGTCCCTTCGGTGATGGTATCGTTCAAGAGTAAACGAAAAGTACTCCGTCACAAGGTGAGCTCGGGCCGTGGGGGCGCCGCTCTCCAAATAACTGGTAAACCAGTTATCCCCGTGCGGGGGTGATGTGGAGTAACTATATATAAATCGCTGGCAAAACACAAGCAAGTACTGGCAATATAATATGTGATATTTCTAGTTAATATCAGTAACATTTTCCAGATAATTTGGAGAGGGTTTTTGTGTGAGATTAAAAAAAAATTGTCGTGTTGTGTAATAAAAACTAGCAGTATGTGTATGTTTGTAATTATGGCTTACTAAGATCAACTATATACTTCAATTTCAAATACTGCATGGTTCTGGAGCAATTTTTAAACATTTTGATATTTTAGCTCCTAAACCTCTCTCTTAAATACACCCCTGGTTAATATGGTAATAGTATAGTTTAGACACACCTGGCAAAAAATCCAATGTCCAATTAAATTTTACCCGTCATATGGCTTTGTCACACACAACTGTTTCATCGATGAAGGTTCAAGTTTTTTCAGATGCAAATCAGTAGGACAGCATAAAAATCTAGGAGAAAACAATATTTTTACCAGGTACTACCGTAATTTAATGTCAGTCTTATAAATGTATTGTGTTTATTAAATTATTACGCTGGATTGTAATACAGTCGCCCAAAATGGTCACACTACCTACTCGACTCCGTAAAGTAAATGTCGAGTGGAGGGGGCCTCGTTTTGGGTTGTGCCTAGGGCCCAATTCTGTGTAAGTCGGGCTCTGCCCATCATCTCTGTCTGTCTCTAATGTTCTGTCTACTAAGTGTACACTGGTGGAAAGTGAAAAAAGAACACCAAGAAGGAATTGGCGGACGATCATGAAATTTACATATGTTAATGGGGTCGAGTATACGTATGTGTGATGTTAATTTCGGGACCGACCGGTGAGCACTTACGCCACAGCACGGCATAATATGCAAATTATCGTCGGTGGTATTTAAGGAGTACGGCGAAGTGAATGTAATCAGTCGTCGGCGTACGGACACGTGCGAAGACCCTGAAGAAGATGCACTGCCTGGACATGGAAGACGTGTACGATTTCAGCAGTTATCGGACTTTGAGCGAGGTCGTCTAGTCGGACTCCGCGAGGCCGGGTGGTCGTATCGTCGTATTGCGGAGCGAATTGGACGGGAAGTATCGGTGGTGGTGGTACGATGGTGGCGTAGATGGTCCGAGGAACATTCCCACACGAGAAGACGTGGAACCGGGAGTCACAGACGGACTGATAAGCGGACCGATCGACGCATAAGAAGAGCGGCGTTGTCAAGCAGAACATCCACTGCGACGCAAATTCAAGCTGCCGTTGCACCTGAGGTGACTGTGCGAACAATCCGCAACCGTCTACTGGATGCAGGACTACGTGTGCCTTTGGCATGTGTACCTCTGACTCCAGCCCAACGTCAGGAACGGCTGCAGTGGTGTCGCCAACGTCTGCACTGGAGAATGCAATGACGATCTGTAAAGCAGATTCGGCTTGGGAGCCTCCGATAGCCGTATGCGTGTTCGCAGACGCACAGGGGAGCGTCTCCACCCTTCTTGCATCCGCCAGCGACACACAGGGCCTACACCTGGTGTCCTGGTGTGGGGAGGGATCAGCTATCACTCCCGTACACAACTAGTGTTTGTACCGGTTACGTTAAATAGCACCTCCTACATCGACAACATCATTCAGCCCGTTGCTGTGCCATTTGTAAGGTCGGTCAATCGTGGTATTTTCCAGCAAGATAACGCACGCCCACACACGGCACGTGCAACGCAACATGCATTTCAGGGTGTGAGACAACTTCCATGGCCTGCACGTTCACCGGATTTGTCCCCCGTTGAGCACGTGTGGGATTTTATGGGACAACGACTTATCCGGTCTCCACGGCCAGCCACGACCATCCCCGATTTACGCGTCCAGGTTGAGGATGCCTGGAACTCAATGCCCCAAACTTACATCCAACATATGTACGACAGACTCCATGCCAGGATTTCACAGTGTGACGCAGTTCATGGCGGTTCAACCTCGTACTAACCATGTTACATGGAAATGTTATTTTTCAGTTTACCAGCAAATACAGCTGTATTTTGCCACAATGTTTCGATCACGTTATCATCTGTATTCCGTTATTATGCTGTATAAATTTCGTTGGTATCAGACGTCTCCTTCTTGGTGTTCTTTTTTCACTTTCCGCCAGTGTATTTGCAAATACGTTAACAAAGGCAGCGATCAGGCAGTTTTTGAACTTTTGAAGGAAACTGCGACAACCGTTGAAGTCACACCATACTAAATGGGAAGGTATATCAGCAGTAATGAGGCAGTTTGGCATATTCATGATCGTCATCCAACGGTTGTCCACTTTAATGAACATCTGGAAAATGGGCAACGCGTATACTTCACAGATGAAAACGTCCAAGAGAGAACTGTGGAACTGCCTGTACAAAACGACACTAGCAGACTTCTTTCTTTTGTGTCGACCACGCGTGCAATTAGAATTTTTTTTCTGGGAGAGGGGTTATTTATGAAGGCTATATGAACAGTAAAGCCAATAATTCGCATGCAATATCGATGTTACCGATATCTTTGGGGAAATTAATTTTTTTGCCAGAATTAGCATCGCTTGATACATAGTTAGTATTCTCAAAATAAGTAACCATAATGAGCGAATTAAAGTACAGAAATTAGCAAAGTAATTAATAACAAAACAGATGAAATAATAAATTCTATTAGGTATAATTGGATAAAAACAATGGAAGCATTGTATTATAAACATAACTATAATAAAAATGTATTCAATACAATGGCAATAAACTTTGAAGAAATGGGTCTCTTCGGTCTGGGATATCTCCTGTCTGATTGATTAATGGCGAATTAGTTTTTTTTTTTTTCGTTTGGTGGTATGTTTTGTTGAATGCTCACAACTACTTACATAAAAGAGGGAATGCTGGTCATGGACTTAGAAGTTCGACTACAGACATCCACTTTGCCGGAAGAATTTTAGTGATAAGCGGCCGGTAACAGAAAATCCTAAAATCCCTTCATCCTACCCTATCCTAATGGGTTAGAACAAGGCCGCCTGAAAAATATAAGGCCATGATATTAGAGAGATGAAACCCTCTTTTAGTGATGGCACGCGGAAACCAAGGCTTCCGACTGGTTTCCAAAGCTGTCGGGTGTGACGTCAAAAACAACACCGACGTATTAGTTTGTGCAACATGAGAGTGCCGTCACAAACGGAAGGAACTCATTCTCTTATGTCATGGCTTTGCATTTTCTAGATGACCTTGGTTAGAACAGCTAGGGGTAGGGGGTTATATCCTAGAGAGTTATATCAGCCCCGACCCTCGCCAAACGGCTACACAAGGACAGGTACATCCACCTTTTTGTCTCAATGGGTAGTGGAAATTGTTTTGTTTGTGCTGTTGGCTCAGGTTACAGATTGAAAGCCTAATAACGTGGAAACACAGAACGTTTACAATTTTGTCTTACACTGTTAAGACTTTTTGTAGTAGGTTGGGCCAAAAAGTGGTGCTACATTAGCTGCTACACTTTTGAGGCAAAGGCAAACCACTATGCGGTGCATGCAACACACAAAACATTATGCAATTATGCATCATGTTATGGTATCCCACACGAATGGCGCGAGGCTGCACCCATTGCCCCATGTTTTTGTATGTTTCATGCGTCACACAATGGTTTACCTTTGACCCAGAAGTGGTGCAACACCACTTTCTAGTACAACCTAATGTAGAAGTTTTAACAGTGTTGCAACGCTCAATGGGGAGGAAACTTGAATCAAACTCAGACAGAGACATATGAAATGACAAAATAACACTGCTAATGCGAATCCTAAAAAAAACCTTTGGGCTCTGGAGGAGGTTGAAACCCTATTGTGGCTACACCCCTGGTGTCAACAACATCCGTTCGCAAGAAGATTGTTGTAACGAAGAATTCTTAATTATGCCTGAAATATATCCATAAAAATACTCTGCTGGAGGAAACAGAGTTTTCAAGTTCCAGGATATGACGGTGTGAGCATATTTAATGCATTAGGGACGTGCGTATACTATTCGCCCGAACAGTGCAGAATGCTATTACTTATTATTACCTTACACAGTCCAAGGGCCAACCTCTTTTGCCACTTTAAAAACGTTTATGTAAAACGCAGGAAGAAGCCTGCCAATGATATTGTTTATTTGAAAACGAACAATATTTCGACACCACATTGAGATGCATCTATCACAAGTTTACCTGCTCGATTGCGAAATCTATTCGCAATTATAAAAACAACTTGCAGGCCCCTAAAATCCAAAATAATTTTGGGAGAAACATAAAGATAACTTCAGTGAAAATATTCTCAAACAAGCACGAACAGCTAATCCGACTATGGATTTAAATTTCTCTTCTGAGATTTTTAACCAAACTCCTACAAGCTGAATATATACACTGAAGTGCCAGAAAAACTGGTACAGACGAGCTTATGCAAAATACATAGCAACGTTACCTATGTGCGTACTCGGTTGCGTCCGACAGTGTGTATATAAAGCGATAGACATCCTTGCCAGCTGTCAGAGCTGTTTTCGGCATGAGAATGACAAGTAATAACGATTTAAGCGATTTTCAACGCGGTGTCATAGTTGGCGCTCGTGAGATGGGCCATAGTATTTCGGAGGTAGAAACGAAGTTCGGATTTTCACGGACGACCATTGCAAGGGTGTACCGTGACTACAAGAATTCCGGCAAAACCTCCAACCTACGATACCAGTGTGGCTGTAAAAAGACATTGGGTGAAAGTCACCATCGTCGGCTGTCAAGAATCATTTCACCCGATAGGCGTGCAACACTCTCGCAGGTATCATCGGAATTCAATGCTGGAACCTCAACAAGCATCAGCGTCCGGACTGTGCAACATACCCTGCACGATATGGGCTTTGGAAGCCGACGCCCAACTCGAGTCCCCTTGATAGGTGCACGACACACTTGATGACTGGAAACAAGTAGCGTGGTCAGACGAGTCACGTTTCCAACTGTACTGGGAAGATGGAAGGATTCGTGTGTGGCGCAAACCCCATGAAGCCATGGATACCGCCTGTCAACAGGGAACTCTACCGGCTGGTAAGGGGGTCCTTAATGGTATGGGGTGTGTTTAGCTGGACTTCACTGGGACCCCTGCTGCGTCTACAAACGTCTGTGACCGGCCAACGCTATGTGCGCATCCTTTCTGTCGAGGTACACCCGTTCATGTCCTGCATTCATGCTGATGGGTTGGGCCAGTTCCAACAGGACAATGCACCTCCACACAAGTGTCGGAACGCCACATTATGGTTAGAGGAGCATTCATCTGAATTTGGGGTGTTGCCATTCCCACCGTAGTCCCCAGATCTAAACGTGATAGAACACATTTGGGATGCCATGCAACGCGCTATCGTACACAGGGAATCCGAGACCTCGGAATACACCCGAATTGTGGAACGCTCTGCAGGAAGTATGGTGTGCATTGCCTACATCATATTTCCAGAAGCTAGTGTAGTCCATGCCCCGTCGTATTTCTGCAGTCCTGAGCTCCCGTGGGGGACCTACCAAGTATTAGACTGGTGTGCCAGTTTTTCTGGCACTTCAGTGTATATCCAAGAATGACAGAACTTTTCAGCAACAGGGCTTAGATGCACACCTACGCGGGGTTTTTTTTTGTTTTGTTTTTTATTGGAGGTTTAACGACCACCGTGAGCAACTCAATGGGCTTTAAGCAGTCGCGCGTTTTGGTTTACAGACATTTTGCGAGAAACAAACTACAACGTTGATCAGTAGGAAACATTTGTTGAAACCAAATGAACCTCTCTTACTCGATGACGGACGACTGGCATACAACGCTGTTATGAACCAGATTAGAAAAAAAAAATGGTGGACTATTATTTCTTAATGCACTTGACGGGAAAAGAAGATTGTTTCTTTCTAATTAGCTTCTTGCTAAAATTTGGAAGCAAATAGAAATTGCTGTTGCATCATTCGGGTTTGCATCCACATTATTGGAAGGAGGTAGAACAGCTCATTCAGCTTTTAAACTACCCTTAAATCGTGGACAATGAAGGCTCATACAACTATTACCACGTATTTTTAGTTAAACCCTGGGAAAAATTTGTTATTTGTATTATAACAATGACGCAAAAACAGAGAACTGCCACACCACAAGTCAACATGCTATTTTGTTATAACGGTGACACCACCTTTTTAAATTGAAGTCCTTGCTTTAAGCAAAGAAAAACAATGGTTTTCAGGCTCTTTTCTGTGCTTCAACTGAGCTGCTAATGAACTGCGTTTGGAAAAGGAAGAAAACAGATGCGGGAGAAGCAGGCGCTAACTGCTCAATAAAGTATCACTTGAACTCATTTAGAAAACAGGTCAACGAAGTATGGCATGTGTCATTGACCTATACATACGGACAGGAGAGGGAGAAACTGAAAACGCGATGCTTTATTCCAAGTACAGGTGAATAAGCGATTTGTAAAGAGAAGTTTACTTTTTTAAAAGAAGCTGAAAATAAAGTATAAAAATAATAAGTTCCAGGGTTGAAAAATACCATGCCCGAGATGCGAAAATTATTAGCCTGGGCAAGTAAATAAAATAACTAAATTAAAAAAAAAGTTTGGAATAGAATTTCCTACTACAAGAAAAAAAGATAGTCGTGTTTCACTTCACTGCTGATCACCGGAAGTTGTATTATTGTTACGGAGTGCTAAGGGCAGAAGAATAACACTTTTTAAATTATATTATGGTCTAGACCAGAAATTGGAAACACATGTAGTTTTGCTCCAAATGTTGTTTATAGGCAGCAACTGGATGCATGCCTCTGATGGAACTAGCCTCCGGTATTTAGTGACGAAGGACGAAAACTTCAAATAAAGAAACATGGCAGAATCATTAAATTTCTAAAATACCATCTTCATCATGATGCCATTTCATGCCAGCATCAGCATCTTAAAACTTAAGACACACGCTATTGTGCATTGAACATTTGTAATATAGACCCTTAAAACGGAAATGCAAAACATGTAAAAAAGAAAAAGTTCATCATAGTTTTTAACTTAAAAAAATGAGGCTTCTGATTTGTTATCTTAAAAGACAAATTTTCTTGGGCATCCAGCTTTTACTACCTGGGCAGATAAATAATTTATGCACATGCCTTCATGTAACTTTTCAGATATTTTTCAAGCCCTGATAACATAATGCAAATGATATGGTTCAGAAACCTCAGATACTGGAATGAAGATGTTTTTCTGAAGATTCGCTGAAAAGAGATTTCCGCCGAAAACTGGGTTGGAGTGAAGGATCACTAAGTACGTATGACGAGGAAAGAGTTGAAGCCACTCAAGGGATTACAGGTCTCTGAAAAAATTATTAATACAATGAATACGTAGCATAATACTGGAACAGAGAACGCTTACGCGTCGAATCATCACTTTCTGCTTCTAGAATCTCATGCGCCAGCTGTTCTCCAATATTCTGTACTATATAAGAGAGTGAAGAAAATGTTCACGTTCGTTACGTTCGATTAGCAAGGTCAAGTTCACACCAAGAATATTCCAGAAGAACCTTACTGGAGCTAAGAAATACGACTGTAGCACGTGTCGCCATGACGTGATATATACATGTACTTCTGGCTAGACTTCAGGAATACAGCGACACAGTTCTCAATGTAACACTTAAATCCTAATACTTCTGACTGATGACAGCGTGGAAACGCTGTGAACGCACATCTTGCATCGCCATCTTGTAACTCAGCAGCAACGCTCCACAACTACACTGAAGAGCAATTGAATTAGAGATACCTGTCTAGTAACGTGTAGCACCACCTTTCACCCTGATGACGGCGGTGATTCGTCTCGGCATGGACTCGACAAGACACCGGAAGCGTTGGGAAGCCATACGGATCCACGACCCCTGGGAAGCCATACGGATCCACGACCCCTGAACAAGCTCCCACAGTTCACGAAGATTTGATGGAGGGGATCAGAGCCTCGAACATCTCTCTCCATGGTATCCCAGATGTGCTCGATGAGATTGAGGTCAGGTGACCTAGCTGGCCAAGGAAGCGAGGTCACGTCGGTGGATTGTTCATCCAACCATTCGGATACGATTCGGGAGCGATGTCACGGTGCCATTGTCTTGTTGCAGGATGAGGTCCCCAGTGGGATGTTGAAGACGCACAAACAGGAGCAAATGGTCGTCCAGGATATTCCGGTAACGTTGACCTGTAAGGGACGATGTT
This sequence comes from Macrothele yani, assembly GCA_039090855.1. Classification (NCBI taxonomy): domain Eukaryota; kingdom Metazoa; phylum Arthropoda; class Arachnida; order Araneae; family Macrothelidae; genus Macrothele; species Macrothele yani. The sequence goes on from CM076990.1 coordinate 83,503,069, forward strand.
ACACGTACCAGGGGTCTCATTTCAGTCCACGTAAACAGTCCCCAGACGAGAATGCCACCCCCACCAGCTTGAAGAGTATCCTGCTGGCAAGAAGGATCCATCGCTTCATGTGGTTTGCGCCGTACTCGTATCCTGCCATCCGCATGTACCAACGTGAACCTCGGCACATCAGTCCAGGCAACATTTTTCCACATGTCTAAGGTCCAGTGGCGATGTTCCCGCGCCCATGCTAATCTTTGTACTCTGTGATGTGCGGTCAGCAGCGGTACCCTCGTGTGACGATGGCTTCTGTGCCCCATAGCGAGATGGTTCTGGATGGTGTGGCTGCTTATACGTTTTTGTGCAGCAGCGTTAAATTGCCGAGTGATTTCTTGCACTGCGGCCCGTCTATCAGCTGTTACAATGCGAGCTAGCCGACGATGACCCCGCTCATCCACACGCTGTTGTCCACGGCAGTTGGCCCTTACAGGGATGGTTTTACCGGATTCGATGTACTCACGGTGCACCCGTGACACAGTGGCTCGTGAAAATCCCAATGTCTGCACGACTTCCGGGATGGAGTGACCCATTTGTCGGGCCCCGACAATTTGCCCACGACCAAATTCGCTTATATCCTTCGTCTTGCATATACTGCGCCCGACTCTTACTGATTCCCGTCGCATCACTCCTTATATTGTCGGATCGCTGCATACTTCATGTCGTTTCCGTTTACAGGGCAGCCCACAGCGGCACATTTGCCTAACGCCAGCTGTCTCTAATTCAATTTCTCTTCAGTGTATAACGCATCGTACTTTGTAGCACACCGGCAACACAGTGTTTATGATTATTTACCTTGAACGCAATAGCACATTTATCTGTTTGGCAACTGCGTACTGATATCAAATGAAACTGCGTTTACTAACCGCACTCGGCTAAACATACCAAACTAGTAGGGTGTTTGTTTTGTTCTGATTCAGGATTTAACGTCCATCATGAGCAATTCTTAGTGCCTTAAGGAGTCGCCTGCCCTTAATTTAATGCGATTGGTTCCAGAGAAGAGACAGAGCCATCAAACAAACACCCTCCCCACCCATACCTCATCCAGTACTCCAACTCGGGCCCATCTCGGAGGAATGGTCAGAAGCCAGCGACTCAGAACACTTAGCCACCAGGGCAGCGAACTAGCAGCGCTGAAAGTTTCTCAACTAAACAGTAACACAACATGAGCAACTCTTATGGCCTTTGGCTTGCTTGTTCTTTTAATTTGACCACAGTTATAGAATTTTTCAGCTTTATCATACGCTTTTATGTCCGTATGTTATTTTCGATCAGCGTTTAATTGTCTGTTCATCTTTTCCGATCATTTTGATTTCACGAAAGTAAATGAAGAAAAGAAACCGATTTGACGTCATTTCAAGTGCAACTGCACAGTCTGCCGGTTATGTAAAACACATGACTGAAAGTATTGCAGCAGTTCGACGTACTATGAGGATCTCATGACGTCATAAGCAACTAAGCTTTTGTCATTTAATGGGAGATGATACTATTGGCGCCCCCTCCAAGGAGATTAAGAACGACGTACGTCACAAATTAAACATTCAAAAATATTATTTTACATGTTCAAAAAATTACATAGTGTCTTTTATTACATGCTGTCTTTTTCCCAAAGCCCCAAAGAGAATAAGAGCGACGTACGTCACAAATTAAACATTCAAAAATATTGTTTTACATGTTCAAAAAATTACATAGTGTCTTCTATTACATGGTGTCTTCTTCCCAAAGAGATTAAGAGCGGCGTACGTCACAAATTAAACATTCAAAAATATTATTTTACATGTTCAAAAAATTACATAGTGTCTTCTATTACATGGTGTCTCCTTCTCAAAGGGATTAAGAGCGGCGTACGTCACAAATTAAACATTCAAAAATATTATTTTACATGTTCAAAAAATTACATAGTGTCTTCTATTACATGGTGTCTCCTTCTCAAAGCCCAAAGAGATTAAAGAGCGACGTACGTCACAAATTAAGCATTCAAAAATATTATTTTACATGTTCAAAAAATTACATAGTGTCTTCTTCCCTAAGCTCCAAAGAAATTAAGAGCGACGTACGTCACAACCGTATATAAACTATAGGCATATACATATATACAGCCCCCTCGAACAAAAATTTTTGTTATACTGTATAAACTATAACAATATATACAGCCCCCAACAAAAATTCCTGAGTGCGCCACTGGATGAGACTGAATCTAGGGCAGGCTTATCTAGTTATAGTCTTTACTGCAAGCGAATGCCATCATGTACTTCTATGACCGAAAAAAGGGAAGTATGCACAAAGGTTTTAAGTTTCCAGGGCCTTGCGCTCTGGGCGGAAGTGCTTCAGGAGACCGTAATTTAAAATACTGATTACCTATTGTTCGGTGATACGCTGGGAGAAATTCTAAGCAGCCTCTGCCTGTCATGTGCAAGTCAAACAGAACCGCCTGGTTGACAGGAGATATTTTCCAGCAGTGCTTCACTTCAAATTTCTGTTCAGCAGTGAAATATTTTTGGGAGAAAAATGACATGAAGTCCAGAGTGTTGTGTTCGATGATGCACCTAGCCACCCAAAGAACTTAGACAGCCTACAGACATTAATAGCTGTGTAAGAGGCCTTCCTTCCACCAAACACTACTTTTCTTACCCAGCCAAACAATCAAAATGTCATATCAAATCTGAACACGACTTCAAAAAAGTGGTCATGATAACAGAAAATTATTTGACATCATGAATGGTATGACTGCAGCCAGGGAGGGAGTGACAACAATTGTATGAACAACTAGAGGAAATTACGGCCGGAGGCATGTTAAGACTTAAGGCGATTTGAAGAGAACAAAACAAATTGCGAATAACACTATTCAGCTTGCTATTGATTAAGATTGAACGATATGCAGAAGCTAATACAGTCTCATCAGAAAAGTTTCGCTAGCAAAGGAAGACTGAGAAGCCCTGTGAGGGCTTTTGTCTTCCTTCGATGGCTCTGAAGAAGTAGCACCCGAAAACACCTCACCACAGGAATTCTAACAGAGAATCAAGACAAGGATCTAGATATCTGCAATGAAAATGACTCGGATTTTGACCATAGCACTGAAATGAAGAGAATTGTTGTCGATGAGTGCACCAGCAACAAAGAAATTCTTCGGAAAAAGCAATCAACCCTTAGTACCTTCTTCAAAGAGGAGGATGCTCCCCACAACCAGACCCATCTTCCAGCCAGTAATTCAAATCTTATCTCCCAAAACAGACAAGTTCGCTATGCTTAGGGTTGTGTTACGCACTGGTGAGCACATCACATTTATTTATCAAACATTTCCTTCATTATTCGCTTTTTTTTTCACTCTCAATCGGGAAGTATTCAAATATGGCACGATTGAGAAAAAACTGAATTAAAAAAAATCTGTCAAGTTTTTCGAAATTTCAACTAAAGCATACACAGTGCGTCAAAGCATTTTTAAGACTGGGTCTGTAAAATGAAATAGAAATAAGAAATTATAATTTGTTTTGGTTTTGTTATTCAAAATAAGTCCCTCCGGCTTCAATACACTTGTTACAGCGATTTAATAATGATTCGAATGCCTGTTCCAGTTCACTTTGCGGAATTGCCAACAAAGCACGCGTCGAAAATGTTTGTAAGGTCGAAATATCATAAAAAAACCCACCCATTTAACGTCATTTTAAGTTTTGAGAACAAAGAAAAGTCGCAGGGTGCTAAATCAGGCGAATACGGTGGATGATTCAACACACAGACGTTATTTTTCGCCAAAAATCTACGAACAAGAAGTGACGTGTGACTGGGTGCATTATCGTACAACAAACACCAACTGTTTTCATTTCGACATTCTGGACGAATGCATAGATGCCAACCTCTAAAAGTAGTTTTCAGTAACCAACATGTTAATTTTTCAGTAATTTTCAGTAACAATTTTTTTTTCAGTAATTTTCAGTAATCCAGTCTACTGCGGCAAATTTGGGTATTTAACACTGCAACAAATTTTAAAATGTCAGAACTACTAACAAAATAATAATAATAATAATAATAATAATAATAATAATAATAATAATATAATACAAAATAATTTGCTAGTGGAAAAATTTAAAATACTGTCTATTAGAAAAATATAATACATTACCTCCAGACACAAAGAAAAATTATTCCTTGGAATGTTGGTCAAATTATTATGATAAACTGGCTGTAGTTGCCATTTTGGCCTTCCTTAGTTCAATTTGCGAAAACTTCTTCTGATAGCATAGTTCACTCCGTGCAATGCTGTTTATTTTTTTACTAATAAAGAAGACAACACACGAGTACTTAAATTAGGTCTGAATTCATTCATGTTTTTTTTCACAACACTGAAAATTCTTCCTGTACTTGCGTACTTGCATTGCTATGAGGGACTATTAAAATCATTTTCATAATTTTGCTTAATGATTCATACTTCAACTGGCCACTTTCATTTTTCATTAAAGAAATTCTGTGCCAAACTTCATCCATTCTCTCAGAAGTAACAGCACAGTTAAATTTTTCAAATTGGTAGTGAGCAAATTCAGATTCCACCTTGTCAGATTCTTCTGGTTTCAAAACTGGAAACAGGGAACACATAAATATTGGACTGATGCAAAAGAAACGCTTTGCCTTAATGCTACATCTGCAATTTCAGCATGACTCAAAAATTCATCATTAAGTGGAAATTTTCTTAAAATGTAATTGCAGCCTGCATTGTAAAATTCCCTTACCTTAGAATAAAAAGTAGCCACTGTGTCTTCACTCAGATCTGCAGTTGTGCCTATATAAGATCTCGCTTTTGACCCAATTACGAGATCACGGTTTTCTTTTGATTTCTCCTTCTTTCAAAATTTCCATCTGCAAGAGATGTTGCTGTCACATCAAATGCCGATGGCTTGATAAATCGTACAAGCAATTCATATAACAGACTATGAAGTTTTCTTTTTAATACATGCACACGCGGAGCTTCCTGCTGCAAGAACATGTTAACAGATGTAAACAAAGGAAGAGTAGCAGATAAAAAAAGACAATAAAGTTTAGATGAAGGATTTCCAATCATACTTGCAAGGTTCTTATACTGTGAATTAGCTTCTTCATTGTTACTGAAATAATGTTCTAGAGCCTCCCACTGTTCTAAAAATTCTGTCAATGGATTCCAAAAGTGATAATCAGTGAGTATTGACATGCTTTAGAATTTTGTGTGGTTTAGTACCACAAATAGGCTTGACTCAGTTTTAGATTGTGTTTCCTCTTTGAACTTTTCTCCAAAAAAAGTACAACTGTATCAGAAACTGATCAACATTAAATCCTTTCAGTTGAGTAGCAGATTTATGTGCAGATAAATTTACTAAATGGCATGAACATCGCTGCAGTATGATTGCAGGCTGAACCTTCTTTATGTGAGAAACAACACCTTTTACTTGACCTATCATAATAGTGTTAGCATTGTCACAGGAAAATGACACACAGTTGCTCCATGAGATATTTTTTTTAACAAACTCATTGTTCAAAACGTTGAATATTCCTTCACCTGTATTATTACTTGATTCAACCAATGACAACAAAACAGTTGAATTTTTCCCTATTTTTTCGTCAAAATATGTTATTGTAATGGGATACAGTTTATTTGCTTGAGCATCATTACTTCCGTCCGTAGATAGAGAAAAAGGATTTTTTTTAACTTCAGATACGATGTTACTTGTAGAAACACTGGCCATGTGCTGAATTAGTGCAGTAGCCTTGGTTCTTCCACACGAATATTTTTTTGCGATCGCTGAATCGGGAAACATGGCTTGAAATAACGGTTTTTCAAGCCTTCAGTTTTCGGAAATTTATCCAACATTTTCAAGCTGAATTGACTTCAGTTTTCGGAAATTTATCTAACATTTTTAAGCTGAATTGACTTCAGTTTTTTGAAATTTATCCAACATTTTCAAGCTGAAATACAAATATTTATGGAATAAAATGATATCAAACAATACTGGGTAGAGGATACGATTACCAGAGAAATCTTACCTCCGTCTACTTTCCGTTTTCGAAGGATGAAAAATTCCGTCCTCCGACGGAGAAAACGACCCCCCCCGCCTCCACCAATCCTCCCAAAATTTAAGTTTAGTTATGCATCGATTTCGTACATGGTCCAAATGATAACAAAAAAAAAAAAAACGGAATTCCTCGAATCAGCGTGAGAATCTCCTCGCCGAAGATTACGGGGAAATTTTCGGGCGGCCTAACTTCCGTTTTCGGAAATTGTTGCCTACAATTTCAAGCTGAAATTATGCAATGAAATTATATTTAACAATACTGAACAGAAGCAACATCGCGCGAGAAAAAAATACGACTACGGTAAAAATTTGCACTTCGTTTAACTTCCGTTTCCGAACGTTTAAAAAGACAAAACAACGTCCCCAGACAGAATACGACATCCCCCCCAACTAATATCCCGAAAATTTCTTCACTTTTGCATCGATCTCGAAAATGACAATAAAAAAAAAAAAAAACAACGGAGGGGACTCCGCGAATCCGCGGAAGAATCTCACGTACCGATTAACCACTGAATCGATTTCGAATGTCGTAAGATAACGCTAAAATATCGATGACCGGTAAATTTTAACTTTTGGCGCAAAATTGGCGCAGATTTCGTCGAAACGGCGATTTTTTAGCAGAATGGCGCAAGAACGTTTTGGCGCGGGCTGGCGCGATTAGCGCAGGTCTGGCAGCCCTTAATGCAGCATTTAATTTTTTTCCCCCAGAAAAACTTGAAGAACCAACAAAAAATTTTAAGTTGATGAAAATTTGCTTTCTATCTCAGAAAATTAAATCAAATGGCGATTTTCCGTAATTTCAGCGGCGTTTCCGTACTAGTTGGCATCTATGCGAATGCGACAAATTCTGCCCATCAAATGCCTCAAAACATTTAAATAAAATTCACCAGTAATTGTTTGTCCACTTGGAACAAATTCTTTGTGGATAATAAATACCCTTACTATCGAAAAATGTAATGAGCATTGTTTTGATTTTCGATGGAACTTTTCTTGTTTTTTTTGGCTTGTGGCGAGTTTTTTTGACTTCCATTCCGAACTTTGTCGCTTTGTTTTAGGATCATATTGAAAACACCATGTTTCATCACCAGTAACAATCGATTTTAAGAAGTTTGGATCATTTTCAGCGGCTGAAATGATGTCTCTGCAATGTGCACTTCTCCTTGATTTTTGTTCATTGGTTAACGTAACGTGGTTGGAACAAATTTAGCACAGACTTTTGTTTTGACCAAATCTTCATGCAGGATGGTTCGAATCGTTTCTTTGTTGATGTTTAAAGACTCTTCCATCATTCTTAGTGACGCACATCGATTGTTTTCCACGAAATCACGCATTTTTTCAATAATCTCAGGTGTCTTAGATGAACTTGGTCTTACGGTATGCTTATCATCTTCTAGCGTCTCTCTTCCGTCTAAAAACGTTTATGCCACAGGAAAACATTTGATCTACTTAAACAAAACTCACCGTAAACTTGTTTCATCATTTGGTACGTTTCCGAGGCACTTTTACCAAGTTTTGCGTTAAATTTAATAACAGCCCTTTGTTCCATCTTAATAATTCAACATGAAAAAAATTTTACTTCTCTAATGAACGCCCGTTTCGTTTGAGTTACTTTAACAATTGCGCAGTACTTTTGGCAGAAAGCAAGCAGATGTTCACGGTTTATAACGCATTCGTGATTACAGTGGTGGCGTCACCGTAGGCTGAAATCTAGCGACAGTCTTAAAAATTATTTGACGCACTGTGTACATTAGCTAAGAATTTTATTTATTTGCTCTCCAAATTATGAAGACCAGGAAGCAATAGTCTTTGAGAAAATGTCTATAGAACGACTTCCCATTGCAGGTATAAGATAGGTTTTCTCCTGAGGTCCCGTTTACATAACGCAATAAACCCATAAATATCGATTTTAGGTAATAAACTATGACGTCGGGAAAGCATCTTCATAACTATTGTGCTATATAGGTGCATAATGACTCCGTATGGCGCTGATTCAGTTCGTGTTCTCATTTTCAGGAACGTATCCCCAGGACGAAACCGGGAATGGCTGTACAAAAATTACACTTTATATTACATACCTGCATCTCAATCTCTTTTTCTTCACGAAAGAAATATTCATAGCAGTAAATAAGATGTAAAAATTTCCAATATCTGTTTTGTGAGTATGTGGGTGCGAGTGTGTGGAAGAGCGTAACTTTGAATTTCGTTTCAGATCAAAAATGAACCATGTACATTGGAAGTACAAAGAGACGTTTACGTACCAGAATCATGGAACACAAACGATCAATTACTAACAATTGTCGCTCAACAGCATTAGCTAGAGCATGCACGGACGAACAATTCTTTTCGTTATGGGACGACATATCCCTTATAACTGGATACACTAATGTTTGGTCTCTTCGATATGGCGAAACAGTCGTAATACATAGATTTACAAATGCTTGCTGTAATGCAGAATCCCCTATTATTCTACCCCCTCCTTGGAGACACCTTATTAACGAAGAGACTATATTTCGTGAACTCACGAAGAAATCTTAACAAAAACTAAAACATGTAGCTATATTAAATATCTCATCTTCATCAAAAACCACAACTGCTCTTTATAGCTAACTTCCACTACAATTTGATATTTAAATCAAACACGCGCCTCAGTGTTCCTGATCATAACCATCACGCAAAAATATTACTTATCGTTATAACCTCAAGGAATATTTGAATAGTGTGTATTTGAAAGGATCTATATCTTATTTTGTACACCTGATGATGAAACGATAAAATAGTCCGAAAGCGCTAGTGTGTTATGGCGAATAATAAAATTTTTCTAACGTGCCTAGACGGTATAAACTTTATTCTATAGACAAAAATATCTTAGTTCGAAACTGGTGGAATGCAGTGGCGCACCGAGGAATTCCTGTTGGGGAGGGGGCTAGATGTATATTTAAGTATGTACATAAGCACATAGTATTTATGTCATCATCATTATCATTGTCAACCATTATCAATCCACTGCTGGACGATGGTCTCCCCAAGTTTCCTCCACAACGGTCTGTCTTGTGCCAGTCTCCTCCATGTCACTCCCGCATACTTTCGAATTTCATCCACCCATCTTCCATGTGGTCTTCTTCTGGGTCTTTTCCTGTCCCTTGGAATCCAATCTAAAATTTCGGCTGTCCATCGATGGTCTGTTCTTCTGGCAGTATGTCCAGCCCATTGCCATTTCAGGGATTTAACTCTGATCATGATGTCTTCCACTCTTGTCCTTTTTCGGATCCACGAGTTCCTCTTCTTATCTCTCCTGGTTATACCAAGCATGCACCTCTCCATGCCTCTTTGAGTTGTCTGCAGCCTTTGTATGTCTCTTTTAGTTAAGGTCCACGTCTCTGCACCATACGTAAGCACTGGAAGGATGCATTGATCAAACACTTTTCTTTTAAGACATAATGGCATATTGCTCTTGAAAATTATGCTGTTTCTTCCAAAAGCTCTCCAGGCAAGTTTTGTACGCCGATTAATTTCTTCACCAATGTGACCCTCACTTGATATCTGCTGTCCAAGATAAACGTACGTGTCTGTTATCTCCAGCTTTTCTCCATCAATCGATAAATCTTCATTTCTTGTAAAAGCATTGAACATCACTTTTGTCATCTGAAAGTTCATTTTTAATCCCACTTCTTTACTCTTGTCAGCAAGTTCCTGCATCATACTCTGTAGCTCTGATGGGGTAGTTGCAAAAATGACTATGTCATCAGCAAAACGAAGGTGGGTTAGATAATCTCCATTAATCTTTATGCCTTTGTTTTCCCAGTTCAGTGATTGAAAGACATTTTCCAATACGGCATTAACGAGCTTCGGAGATATGGTGTCACCTTGTCTCACTCCTTTTCCAATTTTTATGTGTGTTGTATTTTCAAATAGCAGAATCTTTGCACTTGCATTTTCATAGATGTTATTAATAATATTAATGTATGCATCTTCAACACCGCAGGATTTCAGAGCCATTGCAACTGCTGATGGTTTCACCGAATCAAAGGCTTTTTCATAATCGATAAAAGCCATGCACAATGGAAGTTCATATTCCCTCGCTCTTTCAATTAGTTCTCTCAGTACGTGGATATGATCTATTGTGCTGTAGCCACTCCTGAATCCAGCTTGTTCTCTCGGTTGAGCCATGTCCAGTGTTACCTTCAAGCGGTGTGAAATAACTTTAGTGAAGATTTTATAAACCACTGGTAGGAGGCTGATAGGTCTGTAGTTCCTGAGATCCTCAATGTCACCTTTTTTATGTAGCAAGATCATTGCAGCGTTGTTCCAATCCTCAGGAATCTTCCCTTCATTAAGGCATTGAGTGAAAATTTGGGAGAGTACTGTTTCGATTTCTCCACTTGCTTCTTGTATGATGTCTACAGTAATTCCATCTTCTCCTGGAGCTTTCCCCCGCTTCATGTTCTTGATTGCATGTGCAACTTCTGCTGGGAGGACTGGAAGAACTCTGGTACCTTTCATGATGTCTGGAGTACATGTATCATCCCTTTCATATAATTTGGAGTAGAAATCTTTCACTCTTGTCAAAATTTCGCCTCTATTTCTTGTTACAGTACCATCTTCTTTTCTCAGTGCCATAATCTGTTTTCTTCCCTTACTGAGATGTCCCTTTGCTATCTTCAGGCTTTGGTTGTTTTCAATTGCTTTACCTCACTAGTTCACAGTTGAATTTCCTTACGTGTTCAGCGATACTTTTTCGTAATCTCTTGCATACCTCTATATATTCCACTTTGGAAGTCGCATCTTCTTTAGTTGTCCTCATCTGTCTTCTTTTTTGCATCAACATTTTGGTTTTTGCCTGATAATTTGTTCACATGCAACTTGTTCTTAGACCCAGCTAATTTTTTTGCTGTTTCCATAAGAGCTTTGGTTACTTTTCTGTTAACTTCAGAAATATCCACTTCTTAGGATGTTAGACTTTCTAAAGCAGAGAATCTGTTCTTCAGTTTCAACTTGAAGGCATTATGGTGTTTTTAAAGGTTGATTATGTCAATACATTTTGTTTTTCTTATGAGCTTGCCACGTTCGAGTTTAGTGCTGAGCTGCATCTTACATCTCACCAATCTATGGTCACTACCTGTGTTGAACTTGTTTAGCACACTGCAGTCTTCTATGACGAATGTTTTGTTACACATAATAAAATTCATTTCACTTGTCGTCCCATTTGGATGTCTCCATGTCCATTTCCTGTGTGGCTTTTTCTTGAAAAAGGAGTTCATGATGAAAAACCCTTCTGCCTCTGCAAACTCTACGACAGTATTTCCACGCTGGTTTCTGTTGCCGTGACCGCATTTACCTACTGAAGTTTCATTCTGTTGCCCTATTTTTGCATGGAAATCTCCCATAATTATCTTCAAGTGTTGCTTCCCTTTATTATTTAGATGACGAATTGCCTCATAAAATTCTTCAATTTCTTCTTCAGGATGACTTGTGGTGGGTGCATAAGTTTGAATAATCTGAGCCTGGTATCTCCTCGAGAGTTGGATAACGAGTCGTGCAGCTCTGTCAGAGGAACTTTCAACTTCTACAAATTTATCCTTCAGTTTCTTGTTTATTATAAATTCAACACCACTAGTTCTGCCAGTATCTGTCTCACGATAGTAGAAGAGATGTCCACTTTTCAGTTCAGTGAGATCTTCTCCTTACCTCACTTAGCCCGACGATGTCCCACTTGATCCTTTGTAGTTCCTCTTCCAATTCAAGAAGCCTTGAATCAGAAGATAGGGAGCGTCCATTGTAAGTAGCCAAGGTAGGAAATCAAATGGCAGCCTAGTCCGGTCGTCCGGTGATTCTTAGCACCCTCTGCCTTCAGGTCGCACTGGCCGCTGCCTTGGAAAGGTACATTCCAACTGCCGGAGACTGAGGGCCAAGATTTAAGTTGTGGAGTCATTTTGGAGGGGTTAGGCCATACCTCACCACGCTGGCCAAGCGGGTTGTTGAGTGTGGGATAGCATTTCCTCTAATCTCGATGGTATAGTTATACCGCTATTGGCGGTCGTCAGAGCCCCTTTAGTGGGAACAGGATGCACCACGAGAAGGCGGGGTTGACATTTGTCAAGGAGAGGCTGTGATGTTGCACATCACCTGCCTTTATCTCCTCCATGCCACTCCAGCATGCTTTCGAATTTCATCCTTCCATCTCCCATGGGGTCTTCTTTTGAGTCTGTTCCTGTCCCTTAGAATCTAGTCTAAAATTTTAGTTGTCCATCGGTGGTCCGTTCTTCTGGCAACATGTCCAGCCCATTGCCATTTCAGTGATTTCACTCTGGTCATGATGTCGTCCACTCCTGTCATTTTCCTTATCTACAAGTTCCTCTTTTTATCTTTCCTGGATACACCAAGCAGGCATCTCTCCATGCTTCTTTGAGTTGTCTCCAGTCTTTGTATGTCTTTTTTAGTTAAGGTCCATGTCTCGGCTCCATACGTAGGCACTGGCAGCATGAATTGATAAAACACTTTTCTTTTGCGACATACTGCTCTTAAAAATTGTACTGTTTCTTCCAAAAGCTCCCCATACAAGTTTTATACGCCGATTAATTTCTTCATCAACGTGACCCTCACTCGATATCTGCTGCCCAAGTTAAATGTAGGAATCGGTTTTCTCAAGCTTTTCTCCATCAATCGTCAAATTTTCGTTTCTTGTAAAAGCATTGTAAATCATTTTTGTCTTCTGAAAGTTCATTTTTAATCCTACTCCTTTACTCTTGTCAGCAAGTTCTTGGATCATACCCTGCAGCTCTGAAAGGCGTAGTTGCAAAGATAACTACGTCATTAGCAAAACGAAGGTGAGTTAAGTACACTCTTTATTAATCTGTATCCCTTTGTTTTCCCAGTTCAATGATTGAAATACATTTTGCTATGTGGAGTTAAAGAGCTTGGGAGATACGGTGTCACCTTGTCTCACTCCCTTTCCAATTCTTATTTGTGCTGTATCCTCAAATATCCGAACCTTTGCACTTGCATTTTCATACATGCTATTAACAATGCTAATGCATGCATCTTAAATACCGCAGGACTTCAAAGCCATTGTTACTGCTGATGGTTTCACGGAATCGAAGGCCTTTTCATAGTCAATAAAAACCATGCATAATGGAAGGTCATATTCTCTTGTTCTTTCAATTAGTTCTATCAGTACATGGATATGATCTATAGTGCTGTACCCACTCCTGAATCCAGCTTGTTCTCTTGATTGGGCCATGTCTAGTGTTACCTTCAAGCGATGTGAAGGAACCTTAAAGAAGATTTTATAAATAAACCACTGAAAGGAGGCTGATGGGTCTGTAGTTCCTGAGATCCTCAATGTCACTTTTTTTATGGAGCAAGATCATTGTAGCATTGTTCCAATACTCAGGAATCTTCCCTTCATTAAGACATCTGGTGAAAACTTGGGCGAGTGTAGTTTCAATTTCTCCACTTCCTTCTTGTTTGTATAATGTCCACGGTAATTCCATCTTCCCTTGGAACTCTTCTCCGTTTCATGTTCTTAATTGCATATGTAACTTCTGCCAGGAGGATTGGAGGGACTTTATCACTGGTACCTGTCGTAATATCTGGAATAGATGTATCCTCCCTTTCATATAGTTTTGAATAGAAGTCTTTCATCCTTGTCAAAATTTCGCTTCTATTTCTTGTTACAGTATCATCTTCTTTTCTCAGAGCCATAATCTGTTTTCTTCCCTTACTGTGATGCCCTTTTGCTCTCTTCAGGCTTTGGTTGTTTTCAATTGCTTTCCTCACTAGTTCACAATTGAATTGCCTTATGTCTTCAGTGATACCTTTTCTCACTGTCTTGCATAGCTCTATATATTGGAAGTTACATCTTTATTTGTCCTTATCTCCTTTCTCTTTTGCATCAACATTTTTGTTTTTCCTGAAAATTTCTTCATATGTAACTTGTTCTTGGTACCACCTATTTTTGTTGCTGTTTCCATAAGAGCCTTGGTGAGTTCTGTGTTAACTTGAGAAATATCCAGTTCTTCCGATGTTAGGCCTACTAAAGCAGAGATTCTGTTCCTCAGTTCCAACTTGAAGGTATTATGGTGTTTTTTAAAGGTGCTTAGAATATCAAGAATTTGCAGCAACAAATTGGACTTCAATAACCACATTAGAATACTATTAAACAGTTTTCTAGAAAACAAAATTCCAACATCTTTCATCAAAAGAACTTTAAGAAAAATTATTCTGAATAATAGAGTTAAGTTAGCAGATCTGTTTTAATTTCTATACAGTTAATAAAATGATTCTGGCCAATGAAAGCCTTTTTTGGAAGTTGGTCTAGAGGATGCATAGTAACTACAAAAAGGAACTTTAGTGCTACGGACAGGACAGTCCTATTAAAAATAAAAAAAATAAAATAATACAAATAAAATCACACAAAAAACTTTAAAATTAGATTATAAAATAAAATAAAAATAAATAAAAAGAAAACTAGGTATTCACTCACTAGAATAACTAAACTAAAAATAGCAAAATTTACGTTAAAATAAATAGGATTATGAATTGTTTGTAGAAGTTCACTAAGGTAATTAAATACATATAAATGTTATTAAATACACTGCATGTGTATTTGATGGTATTTTTCATGTATTCTGGAGAGTTAATTCTACTCTATCTGAACAAACAGGACTACATTCTTAGTTGTATATTTCTCTTGTTTAAAACTCCGCGGGTAGGATCCTTTTCAGTGTGTAGAAGCCTTCAGACCCTCCGATGCTGCCCCCCAGCATCTAGGGAGTGGCCAAGGAGAAAGTTAGGGGAGAAAGTTCGGCCATGTTTTTTGGCAGTGGTGGCAGAAAACTTGCATAAGAGGTAAGCTCTCTTCTTTGTTCTTGTAGTTTGAGAGTTACAAGTTCAATTTATGAACTTTTTAAGCAGTTATTTTCTATTTTTCGCATCAGGCAATTAAGTGCAAGCAAGTCTATAAACTTTGTGTTTTTTTTTTCTTTCACTTTACTTGGAAATTTAGCAAGTTTTTTAGGGCACTTAGGCAAAGTAGCTGGCCGTTTTATTGTTCTTGTAGTTAACGATGTGTTTCAATGTCGGTAAGAACGTAATTACTACATTATTAGGCACTTAAAAAGCACTCCTGGAATACTTTGTATATATTGCAACTAATTGTTAAAGTCATATAATCTTCACAAAACATTTTTTTAGTTTGTTATTATCATTTTTTATTTTTGTTCTTGTGATGTCAGTTGTTGAGGAGTAGGGGGTTCAATATTCCAGTATTCTTTCAGGAATCTGTTCTTTTTTTTAAAAAAAATATTATTTTTTATTATATGGCATTTTTGAATAAGCGGTTTTTCACTGCAAAGCATAAGAATCTGTAATACTTTAGTATTGCTATTCTAGTTTAAATTCTCTCTTAGGAGGCTAGGTAACTTGGCATTGTGTTATTGCTGAATCATCCTTTTGATTCATTCAGTCACTATCTCAACTTGTGTTTTTTTGTAATCGTTTTACTGTTTTTTAGTAGCAGATGACGAGCATTGGTTGGGCCAGGAAAGCTACAGATGCATGCAAAAATAATATTATCTTATGTTTTGTCATGCAACTCTGAGGAGGTTATGATATTTTAAATAAAAATTTTTGGTGGGCTTATTACTTGCATCTATGGCTTTGCAGAAACCCATTTCCAACTAGGTCTTTGTGGAAGTGAGAAAATGCAGAGTTTTGCTGGTCCTTGATAAAGCCAAGGTGGTACTAAGAACAAGTTACATATGAAGAAGCTCGGCATTCTTGACACTTTCTACATTCAGTTTGCTATTATTTTATCCTCTTTTCACTCATACCAGTCAGTATATGAGTTTTACTATGTTGTTTTTGGAATATTGGTTAACAAATTGCTTTTCTTCTGTCTCTTCTTAATAGTATATATATATATATATATATACTTAAGAGCAAAACTGAAGACTAAGGAAAAAATTTTAGAATTTAAAACGAAGGGTGCAAAATAACCTGAAAATCAAAACGCGCAACGCAGCAGTTTTGAAAATTCAGAATACACATTCTATAAAGAAGATACCTAAGCAAAAAAATACATATATAATTTTGACTCACACCTAATACAACATAGAAAAGGTTATGTATCTACCTGTGTGAGTAAAAGGAGAAAAGATAAAAAAATAAAATAAAACAACTGAATGTAGAAGGTGTCAAAATTATATATGTATTTTTTTGCTTAGGTATCTTCTTTATAGAATATATATATATATATATATATATATATATATATATATATTCTATTAAGAAGAGACTGAAGCAAAAAAAATTGTTTTAACTCATTCCAAGTTCAATATAGAAAAGGTTATGTATTGACCGGTGTGAGTAAAAAGAGAAACAAAGAAAAACTACTGAATGCAGAAAGTGTCGAGAATACTGAGCCTTGGCTTTATCAAGGACCAGCAAAAACTCTGCATTTTCTCACTTCCACAAAGACCTATTTGGAAATGGGTTTCTGCAAAGTCATGGATGCAAGTAATAAGCCCACCAAAAAAATTTTTAAGTATATATGTCATGACCTCCGCAGAGTTGTATGACCAAGCATTAGTTAACAATTTAGCTTGTAACCATAACCTTCCTGGCCCGACCCATGCTCTTCATCTGTTACTATTAAACAGAAAGATGATTATAGAAAACTCAAGTTGTAAGAGTGACATAATGAACCAGAAATAATGTTCAGTAATAACAAATTGCCTAGTTCGCCTGAGAGAGAATTTAAACCTGAATAGCAACACAAAAGTATTACAAGTTCTTAACATTGCAATAAAAAGGAAATATTATTTTTTTTATTTTAAAGCACAGATTCTTGAAAGAAAACTAGATTATAAAAACCCCTACTCCACTACTTCTGACAACACAAAAACGAGAATAAAATAAAGACAATAATAAACTAAAGAAATTCTTGGTGAAGGTTATGTGACATAAACAATTAGTTGCAATATGTACAAATATATATATATATATATATAAAAGGGGCTCTGACGACCGCCAATAGCGGTATAACTATACCATCGGGATTAGAGGAAATTCTATCCCACACTCACCAACCCGCTTGGCCAGCGTGGTGAGTTATGGCCAAACCCCTCCAAAATGACTCCACAACTTAAATCTTGGCCCTCAGTCTCCGGCAGCTGGAATGTACCTGGCCAAGGCAGCGGCCAGTGCGACATGAAGGCAGAGGGGGCTAAGAATCCCCGGAGGACCGGACTAGGCTGCCATCTGATGCTGACCTTGGCAACGTACAATGGACGCTCCCTATCTTCTGATTCAAGGCTTCTTGAATTGGAAGAGGAACTACAAAGGATCAAGTGGGACATCATCGGGCTAAGTGAGGTAAGGAGAAAAGAGAAGATCTCATTGAACTGAAAAGTGGACATCTCTTCTACTATCGTGGGACAGATACTGGCAGAACTAGTGGTGTTGGATTTATAATAAACAAGAAACTGAAGGATAAAGTTGTAGAAGTTGAAAGTTCCTCTGACAGAGCTGCACGGCTTGTTATCCAACTCTCGAAAAGATACCAGGCTCAGATCATTCAAACTTATGCACCCACCACAAGTCATCCTGAAGAAGAAATTGAAGAATTTTATGAGGAAATTTGTCATCTAAATAATAAAGGTAAGCAGCACTTGAAAATAATTATGGGAGATTTCAATGCAAAAATAGGGCAACGGCAACAGAATGAAACTTCAGTAGGTAAATTCGGTCACGGCAACAGAAACCAGCGTGGAAATACTCTCGTTGAGTTTGCAGAGGCAGAAGGGTTTTTCATCTTGAACTCCTTCTTCAAGAAAAAAGCCACACAGGAAATGGACATGGAGACATCCAAATGGGACGACAAGTGAAATTGATTTTATTATGTGTAACAAAAAATTCGTCATAGAAGACTGCAGTGTGCTAAACAAGTTCAACACAGGTAGTGACCATAGATTGGTGAGATGTAAGATGCACCTCAACACTAAACTTGAACGTGGCAAGCTCATAAGACAAACAAAATCTATTGACATAACCAACCTTAAAAAACACCATAATACCTTCAAGTTGGAACTGAAGAACAGGTTCTCTGTTTTAGAAGGCCTAACATCGGAAGAAGTGGACATCTCTGAAGTTAACAGAAAAGTAACCAAAGCTCTTATGGAAACAGCAACAAAATTAGCTGGGTCTAAGAACAAGTTGAATGTAAACAAATTATCAGGAAAAACGAAAATGTTGATGAAAAAAAGAAGAGAGATGAGGACAACTAAAGAAGATGTGACTTCCAAAGTGGAATATATAGAGCTATGCAAGACAGTACGAAAAAGTATCACTGAAGACGTAAGAAAATTCAACTGTGAACTAGTGAGGAAAGCAATTGAAAACAACCAAAGCCTAAAGATAGCAAAGGGACATCTCAGTAAGGGAAGAAAACAGATTATGGCATTGAGAAAAGAAGATGGTTCTGTAACAAGAAATAGAGGCGAAATTTTGACAAGAGTGAAAGATTTCTACTCCAAATTATATGAAAGGGATGATACATGCACTCCAGACATCATGAAAGATACCAGTACCAGAGTTCCTCCAGTCCTTCCAGCAGAAGTTGCACATGCAATCAAGAACATGAAGCGGGGAAAAGCTCCAGGAGAAGATGGAATTACTGTAGACATCATACAAGAAGCAAGTGGAGAAATCGAAACAGTACTCGCCCAAATTTTCACTCGATGCCTTAATGAAGGAAAGATTCCTGAGGATTGGAACACCGCTACAATGATCCTGCTACATAAGAAAGGTGACATTGAGGATCTCGGAAACTACAGACCTATCAGCCTCCTATCAGTAGTTTATAAAATCTTCACTAAAGTTCTTTCACACCGCTTGAAGGTAACACTGGACATGGCTCAACCGAGAGAACAAGCTGGATTCAGGAGTGGCTACAGCACAATAGATCATATCCATGTGCTGAGAGAACTAATTGAAAGAGCGAGGGAATATGAACTTCCATTGTGCATGGCTTTTATCGATTATGAAAAAGCCTTTGA
Source organism: Macrothele yani (assembly GCA_039090855.1). Classification (NCBI taxonomy): domain Eukaryota; kingdom Metazoa; phylum Arthropoda; class Arachnida; order Araneae; family Macrothelidae; genus Macrothele; species Macrothele yani. The sequence goes on from CM076990.1 coordinate 83,522,195, forward strand.
TTCGGTGAAACCATCAGCAGTTACAATGGCTCTGAAAACCTGCGGTATTGAAGATGCATACATTAATATTATTAATAACATCTATGAAAATGCAAGTGCAAAGATTCGGCTGTTTGAAAATACAACACACATAAAAATTGGAAAGGGAGTGAGACAAGATGACACCATATCTCCGAAACTCTTTAATGCCACATTGGAGGGTGTTTTTCAGTCACTGAGCTGGGAAAACAAGGGGATAAAGATTAATGGAGATTATCTAACCCACCTTCGTTTTGCTGATGACGTAGTCATTTTTGCAACTAGCCCATCAGAGCTGCAGAGTATGATCCAGAAACTTGCTGACAAGAGTAAAGAAGTGGGATTAAAAATGAACTTTCAGAAGACAAAAGTGATGTTCAATGCTTTTACAAGAAATGAAGATTTATCGATTGATGGAGAAAAGCTGGAGATAACAGACACGTACGTTTATCTTGGACAGCAGATATCAAGTGAGGGTCACATTGATGAAGAAATTAATCGGCGTACAAAACTTGCCTGGAGAGCTTTTGGAAGAAACAGCATAATTTTCAAGAGCAATATGCCATTATGTCTTAAAAGAAAAGTGTTTGATCAATGCATCCTTCCAGTGCTTACGTATGGTGCAGAGACGTGGACCTTAACTAAAAGAGACATACAAAGGCTGAAGACAACTCAAAGCAGCATGGAGAGGTGCATACTTGGTGTAACCAGGAGAGATAAGAAGAGGAACTCGTGGATCCGAAAAATGACAAGAGTGGAAGACATCATGATCAGAGTTAAATCCCTGAAATGGCAATGGGCTGGACATACTGCCAGAAGGACAGATCATCGATGGACAGCCGAAATTTTAGATTGGATTCCAAGGGACAGGAAAAGACCCAGAAGAAGACCACATGGGAGATGGGTGGATGAAATTCGAAAGTATGCAGGGGTGACATGGAGGAGACTGGCACAAGACAGACCGTTGTGGAGGAAACTTGGGGAGACCTTCGTCCAGCAGTGGATTGATAATGGTTGACATGATGATGATGATGATATAAGTTAGACAGATATGCATTACATAGATGAGACAATTGAAGTACGGGGCTTGGGGGGGGCTGAAGCCCCAAAGCCCCCTAAACCCCCTTTGGCCCGCCAGTGGTGGAATACTCTTACACACAAATTACCTTAATGGAATGAGTACCTTCAATATTATGATAACTGATGTTTAGAACAGTATCCTGAAATTAGTTTGGAAACTGTGTTTCGAGTAGAAGAGGGAAAAAAACCGTGAAAGGGAAAATTTTCGCTTAATTTCTTCATATTCTGATTAACGTATTCTTTCTACTGTTAATTCGCGAACTACAAACATGAGTTATAAACATACAATATTAATGAAAACCGTGACTTTGTTTCTTTCTTTTTATTGCCCGAATTGTCTTTTTAAAACTGCTGCATCTAGTAACCTCAGGTGCGAAGGAATAAATCCCTATTCCTTCTTCTACAGCTTTAAATAAGGTAGTGTGTGATCTTCTTCCACACATCGTGTGGAATTAATATGAATTCCTTCTCCTGCAGTGAACTATCTAGTGGACAAAGTTCACGATGAGATGAATTTGAAGCTGCCAGATTTATTCTGAAGAATGGTACGCATTCCATGTCCAATAAACTCTTTGTAGCTTTTCTTAAAACTGAAACAGCATGCATTACTGGATGTTGAAAACCTAAAGAAACAGAAGTGGCAATTTGCCAACAAATGGCGGAGCTGCGATATCAGGGCTGGTAAACAAAATCGAAATTCACATCTCGAAGCCTGCCAAGTTCCTAGTGGAATAAAAATCGCACTGCACGGAAAGGGAGAATGAAGGAAACTAGCTCCGATTGTTATCACAATACCTGTTCTCAAGCTATCAACACACAAAGAAACGAACACACACCCTACTACACGAGCTCAGTTCATTCGAAAAAGAAGGGAGAGAGTGAATTCTCGTATAACGAAAATCAAATTCAAATTAAATATCAAAACGCACAACTCTACAAAATCAACAGTTTCAACCAACGTTCTTATTTGCACGGTGGCATTTAAATAAAAACGAAGTAATACTTCCACATATGGATATTTACACTGCAGCCCTCATAAATGTGACTGTATAAATTATATGTACATGCTAGGAAGCGGTGTCTTGGTACGGTACATCAGGTACTGTGATTCTTTGATGCACTGACGACTAAACGGGCTGTAGTGTCGCGGGGATTACTAAAAAGATCAATATTCCATAACAATAGATCGGCCGGAATAGTACCTGGCGATAAGATTCCCTTCACTGCAAGGCACAGGTAATAAAAAAAAAAAAACTGCTCCGTTCCGAACAGGCTTTTTAATAAATCTTCGCAGTTAATGTTAAAGTAAATTAATGACAATTAAAAAAAAAATAGCTACGCAGATAATGAGCACAATTAATTGGAATCTTTGAATAAATGGATGCTTTCCACCATTTTTGTTTTTTGTTTGTTTGGAGGTTTAACGACCACCATGAGTAACTCAATAGGCTATAAGCAGTCGCCCGTCCCTATTTTAGGGTCACTGGTTCCAGGGAAGGGAGAAAGCCGGTGCTGTAAGACAAACACAACATCCAGAGTAAAAGCTCCGCAAGTAAATTTAAACACAACATCCAAAGTAAAAGCTCCGCAAGTAAATTTAAACACAACATCCAAAAGTAAAAGCTCCACAAGTAAATTTTGCAGAGCTGATTCAACTGGACAAAATTTCACTGGAAAATGAAATAATAACACTGCGGTGTGACATGTTTCTGAAAGCCAAATCTTCAGAAGATAATTTCTGGAATTTTGTTTCCAAAGAAAAGTACCCCAATGTGAGAAAATGTAGTGAACATTTAACATTCCTGCTTCGGGTCAACATATTTATGCGAATCAGCATTTTCTTACAACAAACAAAAAAGTAAACATCGCTCAAATTTGACGGATCAGCACACAGAAGATTGCTTGAGATCGGCGTTGTCCGATTATACTCCAGATTTTTTAACCTTGGCGGAAGAAATGAAGGCGCAAACTTGACATTAATTTTTTATTCACCATAAAAAATAAACGTGTGTAGATAACATTTAAATTTGTACTAAGGCCTATGTATAAATATCAAATAAAAATCATAAAATAATTCAAATAGTTTTATTTACCTCAGAAACATGCATAAAATCGATAAGTTCAACCTACAGGGCGACAACGGTATAGGTATAGTGGGAAGCGACAAATTTTGGAGGAAGAAATTTTAAATTGTGAAGTAGAGTAGATCATTTGGAGTCGAGGGGGAAAAAAGTAGATTTTAGTACAAATCAATTTGGCCACTCCTGCTATGGATGATAGCCCGTTAACGGTTCTACTGCAATTTTAGGCTTAGCAAGGCAAAATGATGCATTAGTCTGGTTCTTTCTTAAAACTAAAAGTTTTAAATCAGAGACACTGGAGCTGTTAGATTCCGAAATAAAACAACAAAAACAAAAAAAGGTCCTTACCTTCACCTTCCTTTATCATTTAGATTCCCTTCACTGCAAGACAGCAATGCATGATAAAGAGATACTATCATGCCCAAAGGAACGGACAATGGGGACATCGTCTCCCGGGCTGCAGAACAAAGAACGTTCCCAAAGGGGTGCGAAGGTGGGCTGCAGCCCACCCTGAAATTTCTCTTACTCACCGGACATTCCACCCAGTTCAATCTTCTTTTTACTTTAAAATCTGGACTTTGCCAAATAATAATAATAAGTCTTGTGTTTTTCGTACAGTAACTTTACGTATTTCCCCCTTGGAAGTGCGTTGTTTTCTTCTCCGTAGAAAAATTATCAAAATAGCTTCCCCAGGGCCATGAAAAAATTCAGCTGTTTTCCACTCTTTCAAATTCTTAATTTAGGCCTTTTTTCATGTTAGAATGGCCAGGAGCGAATGAGAAGAGTGGATAGGAATTCACTGGGGGAGGTAATTACTAATTGTTCTGATGTTTGTTTCTACTACTAATTAGAGGATTCCAACAAGGAAAGTGGAATCTAAAGCTACACCAGCGCTCTTAAACCTTCCCCGGGAGAGTGAGGGGCGCAGGTAATGGGTGACGACTGCTTTGGAAGACAGGAGTGTAATGCAAGGTCGCTGGCTTGAAGGAAAGAAGTTAAGAAGGGGAAAGGTATTGTGTCTACTTGTCACGATGTTGAAATTTGATTTAGCTAAACAAAAAGAACATTTTTCTTTAAAGAAGTTGTTTAAGTACAGTACTATTATCATAAGCAAAAATGCTAAATTTTGAAAAGTAATTAAGATAATGCATTCACTACAAGTTGAAGGCGACATTATACCAATACTTCCAACTTACACAAAAAAAAGTTGAAGGCGACATTATACCAATGTTTGTATCTTACACCACTAACCCACTAGTCATGTTATCTTTTTGATCTACTAGTCGCGTAACTAGTCAGTTCCAGGTGTGTGTGTCCAAGAGGGAATTGCAGGAACTGTCTACGCAGTAATCAGCAAAGTTTTCGCGGGTAGTGTATGCACCTATTTAGCAGCAGACGTTATACTTTTTCATTCAAACAGAAAAATCCAGGATCTTTCACAATAAACGAATACTGGATATTAAATTCCACGGCTTTTAACATGCCCATGCGAATTCTGTGTAAACAGCACCATTTCGAAGATGCGTTCCTCTTTAGAAACTCTTACTGACTGTTTTGGAGCCTTCAACGGCCCTCGTGACGTATTTTCTGAAGACCAACAATCGCTTTTTAACCGCGTACGTGCTGTGTGTTTCTGAAGTCACAGGCATTCCAATGAATATTCTAATGTCTTTATTCCAAGCGCCTACATCATATCAGAGCACACTTATCCTTCCAGTGCTTACATATGGAGCGGAGACATGGATCTTAACTAAAAGAAAGACTGCAGCCAACTGAAAGAAGTATGGAGAGACGCATGCTTGTAACCAGGAAAAACAACAAGAGAAACTCATGGATAAAGAAAATGACAAGAGTGGAAGACATTATGATCAGAGTAAAATCCCTGAAATGGCAATGGGGTGGAAATATTGCCAGAAGGACAGACCACTGATGGACAACCGAAATTTTAGACTGGATTCCAACGGACAGGAAAAGACCTAGAAGAAGACCACATGGAAGACGGGTGGATGAAATTCGAAAACATGCCGGAGTGACATGGAGGAGATTGGATCAAGACAGGAGACAGGACGTTGTGGAAGAAACTTGGAGAGATCTTCATCCAGCAGTGGATTGATATTGGTTGTTGTTGATGATGATGATATATGTATGCACATACACACAAACACACTGTATACACCGATGAGCCATTACATTATGACCACCCACAGGCTACAGAAATGAGTGCGCCTTGAGACCGAACGGTGGCGCAGGTGAAGTTCACAGAGTAGTAGTATAGGACTGGCTTTCGGTTAGTAGAGTGTTCGGAGTCAGAATAGGAAAAGCTACCGATTTATCGGAGTTTGATAAAGGACAAATTGTGAAGGCACGGCGTCTCAGAACTACGATCTCGAAAACGGCGCGATCTGTAGGTTGTTCACGTGCCGCTGAAGTGAGTACCCTATCAAAAGTGGAGCACAGATAGCCAAACGACGTAACGTCGTCCAGCCGTGCGTCGTCCGCAGCTCACTGATGCCAGAGAGGAGCGGAGACTGTCGCGCACTGTTCAAAGCAACCGCAGGGCCACAGTGCGACAAATCACCCGAAGCTACAACAGTAGTGATTAGGGCAATGTGTCACAGCACAGAGTTCATCGCAGCCTTCTGCGCATGGGCCTGCGTAGCAGAAGACCCAGCTGGGTCCCCATGCTCATTGCACGTCATCGCCAACAACGCATGAAATGGGCCCTAGATCATCGAGTTTGAACCGTGGATGATTAGAAGAAAATGGCCTGGTCAGACGAATCAAGATTCCTGATGCATCACGTAGACGGCCGAGCGCGGATACGCCGATTACCAACGGAGGTTATGGCACTTGGATGCACTGTTGTTTGGAAACAGGGCGGCGGTGTTATGCTGTGGGAAATGTTTTCTTGGGACACTTTAGGCCCCATTATCCCAAATAGCACAATCCCTGACATCTGTCAGGTATCTGAACATCGTTGCGGACCAAGTTCACTCCTTCATGGCAACTTCGTTCCCTTCTGTTCATGGCCATTTCCAACAGGATAATGCGCCATGCCACACTACCAGAAGCGCCAAGGAGTGGTTCGAGGAACATGTTGGTGACTTTATGGTAATGCCCTGGCTGCCAAACAATGTTCCCTCTAAGATGCGCGCGCGGGCACTACCGCGCAGCTACTTTACTTCCTCTGCGCAGTTAAAATATCTTCCGCGCAGTAAGCATCTTAAATTAAAATTTCCATATCCCTAATTTACTTTCATAAATCGAAAATCAATTACCTGCAAAAATAATAATAAGTAAATAAAATTCGGGCGCTCAAAACAAGACTTTTCTGAAATACCGATCGCATCTCATTGTCTTCTTCATTCTCAAAGGCTTCTAGCAAAGTGAGCAGATAGTGAAAGCGAGAATGCAGTTTAGTGATTTTCCCACGCCAAGAAAGAGGCAGATATTGAGTATTTTCTCAAAACAGCACATCAGCGCCAGCCAATCACAGCAAACCGTAACTAGGTTCACTGTACTTAGTTATACAACCCTGCTAATTGGCGGAGGAATTTCCAGAAGTAAGTTTGAACTTCTCACTTTTTATAAAATAAAAATTTTAATTAATGAAATGTGTTTAATATTTTTTTTTAATTTAAAACCAATAGCGGAAAGAACGGTGATAAAACTGGGGGGATTAGGAAAAATAAGGGTTTCAATCCAAGTTCTAACTCCTGCAATAGCAAGAGAAACAGAAAATAAAATTTTTTGCCCAAGTGGTTTCGATTCCTGCCCAGCTCATTGGGTTAATTAAGCGCGCATTGCCGGGACCGCTTAGAGGGAATATTGCCTCCAAATTCACCTGACATGAACCCAATCGAACATTTGTGGTTCGACTTGGAAAACCGGGTTCGCGCTAAATCAACACCACCCCAAAACGTACGGGAACTGGAGGACCTGCTGCTGACATTATGGAACCAGATACCCCAGGATACCTTTCGCCACCTCATCGAATCGATGCGTCGCCGAGTGGCCGCTGTTTTGCGGACTAAAGGGGAGTCTTACAGCTTATTAGGTAGGTGGTCATAATGTAATGGCCCATCGGTGTACATCCCTATACAAAGCAGCAGTACACAGTACAACCCCCCCCCCAACACACACACACGTATTAAGGAGGAGACACTCTGCTCTCCCCCTCTTTTTTTTTTATTTTATAGAAAAAGTGTCCCTGCTTTTCTGCTAGCAACAAAAATCTAACTCATCATACTTTGACTGCCCCTAAAAGTAAGTAGAAATACTCAACATTGTGCTACACGATTTAATTTTACACTTTTCTTTGTCATTTATACCTGAAAAATGCCATGACTCCCCAAAAGCATGATAATTTAAATGGGGGAGGGCACAAGAGTCATTTTTTTGACACATGGATCACTAGATAGAAACCACGTTTACGTCTCATATGGTCAGTGCATGGAGGAAGGCTTGGAATACCACCAGAAAACAAACAATTACTAAAAATGAAAGAATGTGTGCCCCAAAGCAAAATTCGTGACTTTTTCATGACCGTTTTCTGATTTCGTAACTTTCATGACCAGTACACACCGTGCATCAGCAGTGTTACCGCGTCCGCGGTAACAGCAGCATCAAAAGTTCGGTTAAGCATGTTCAAATGATAACAAAGATTCTTATCAAATATGGGTGACTTACTGGTTTTGGATAATTTTATGGCGTATAGAGCTGGTTTGGTCATGGAATAATACAAAGAGCATACAAATAAGATAAAACTGAAAGCTCAGATCACATCGCTGATGCCATTAAAGTGCACTATTAGGCTGAAAACGAGTTGCCTTCCTGCAAGTAACTGGCAGATCAACCTGAAAAGATTAGCTTCTGGAAACGTTTGCAGCCGAATTGATTAAAAAGTAGCTTAATTTGTCAAGTGCCTCAGTGCGAATGTGAAGTGAGACGGGGGTGTTGTTACTGCTATTCCATTCTGCCCTTTTGTTCTTTGCAACTCGCACGTCCAAATCACAGGCAAGCCACTGTCAGTCTTACAGGCTCATATGAGTTCTAAACTACGCACACACAAAATTCTTGAATTTTAAGAAAGAAAGAAGCATCATCCCATAACATAGAAAAAAAAAAAAAAAACGTTTGATGTCATGTCCTCTAAATCTTTGTACCCAAGTCCAGAGGAGACAAAGTAAAATAAAAATTTTGAAAAAAGGAAAATAAAGCGCTATGATGAAGAAACGCGTAACAAACCAAATTAATAACGAGGAATTATACACCAACTATGTAGAAAAGAGTATAACTAGCAATCCGAATTTTTTGGCGTAGAATAAAAATAAGTTTTCCGAGCTTTCGCACATCAACCAGATGGCTTTTTCAAGGAAGAGAGACAGAAACTGCAATTTGAATAATAGAAAGCTACAACAATTTGAACGCGGTGACTTATATACAGCATGCAAAATTGCAAAATCAACGTAATGCCTCTTGTCTTTAAATGAACATTACGTTGTATTTATTTATTGTCAAGTCAAGCCACCGTGTTCAAATTGTTAAAGCGTTCTATTATCCAATTTGCAGTTTCTGTCTTTCTTCTTTGAAAAAGCCATCTGGTTGATGTGCAAAAGCTTGGAAAACTGATTTTTATCCTACGCCAATAAAAATAAATTCGGATTGCTAGCATAGTTACACTATTTTTTACATAACAAACCACCATCACAGCAAAAATAGCCTTGCTTCATACTATGCATACGGTGCTTGATGAAGTTAGGCTCCAGAAGATAACCAAAGGCTAAGTAAGGTAAGAGAGCCAATTGTACACAAAGAAACACAAGTCATTTTGCGCTGGGGAAAAAAAGCGGAACTTGGCGGCCTCGAGGGCGGAATTGCTGTTGGCACGAAGTCAAGAACTAGCCAGCCACGATTCAGTCTCAGATGACACGTGGGCAGTGGACTTGTTATGGCGTGGGAAGATTTCCGCTTTGTTAGAATCACCATTTTAACGCATTTTCACGGAAGTCAGTCATATGTGACGCATACAGATACTTCAGAATGCGATCTGCTTTCCATTGAAGCAGTGGTCGAAATGGCACAAAACAGCAGCCGGGATGGTATATTGATGTTACTCAAAGGTCAAACCAAAGTACGTTATACAAAAAAAGAAGCACGCGAAGTAAAGATCACCCTCCCCCTCTTCTCAAAAACGCAGCTCCTGAAGTAATAATCATCCCCTTTCCACAGAATAGCATTTTTGTCGCTAATCTTTTTTTTTTAACTTTTCTTAATAACACACGACACACGTGTAATTTCTGCCTTGAATAGATGCCTAAAAACATGCAGGGAATTTTTAACAAAATAAAAATTTCAATAAAATATCTATAGGTATGTCTCGTCGTCTTATTTTTTCGTACTAACAAAAATCGAAGTATTGATCAGCTAATGTATAAAAATTACATTTATTTTCACCCTTATCTCTGATCTTACCTGTTGTTCACATTCTCCTTTATTGCTTCCCATTTTCTTTTTAGAAATCAGACTATTTTTTTCCCCACTTTTCTTTAAATCTTGTTCTAGTTTTAATTTCAGAAGTAACAGAAGAAACAAACTTCCTAATTTTCCATTTTAAATTATATTTTTATTTTATATTCTGGAGTCATAATGTTTTGATCCATCCATAATCACATAGCCCATTGTTTGTGTAAAATTTGAATTTTACACGAACAATGGGCTATGTGATGATTTCTAATAAAGGGTTAGATGGTTCCATGAAAGAAGGGAACCATGACAGATATGTCTTACATTCAGTGCTCTGCCCCACGCTCTCTATGCAGGATCTAGCAAATCTCTTAACTAATCGACTATGGGGAGAATACCCATAACTTACTTGATAATGAAAATACTCCTTTTCCCACTCCAACATCAGGATAAACATCGCTTCCTACATATCTTTCATATATTACTTTAAGTTTTACGGAAATTTTTGAAATGCTTCTTTTTACTCCAGTTGAAGTAGTTCGCAGCTGCCCTTAACAAATAAAATGATCAAGTTCCAGTTAATCACTTCAGTCTTAATATGCACCAAGAATATTTTACAGGAAGGATGGAGAAATAAATATACAGAGTATATGCCTCTGTATTTTCCTGCATACTGAGAAGTTCGATGACTCTATCACCCACCTGAGGACGGGAGTGTTACAGCTGCGTAACACGTAGAATTAAAGAAAAAAAAAAAAAAAGGAATGATAAATAAGAAACGATCAAACTAGTGACGTCACTCAGAAACTGCATATGAATAGGGGACGAGGAAGGCAAGTACGTAGCGTGACGGCTTGTCGTAAATGTGGGCGGCAAAACACCAGAAGCCTTTTAGAAATAATAGTGAGAAAGAGGAGCGCCACCTTCACCAAATTATTAAGAGGAGCGGGAGGCAGGCGTGAAGAGATCAGACGTGGGAGGGGCACGTCATAAGAAAAAAGGAGCAAAAAGATAAACTACAACGTTCGAAGTATATTTTAAAACGCATTGTAAATGTTTATCAATAAATGAACAAGGAAACAAATATTCTTTTGTCGAATATTAATATTTCAAAATATAAAATTCAGCCTGTGATTTATAAAAATATCCAGAGATTTCATTTCCAAACGTTTATAAAAAATATGAGAAATTAGGATGGTTACTCAAAAAAAAAAAAAAACGCGAAGCCTAAAAAATAAATAGATAAATAAAGGCGTAAAGATAATACGAGTATTTTTATTTATTTATTTTATTTTTGATAATTGTTTTAAACATTAAACTGGTAGTCAGCCACCGGGTACCACTCCTCAGGGAAAGACTTGCCCTGATAAGCGGAACCAGGTAGCTGACTACCAGGTTGTTTTCCTTAAAATTGTTGTTGTTGTACTTATTGATTGAGTGTGCTGAACTGATTGAATTATTTGTGGAGAGAGAGAGAGAGAGAGAGAGAGAGAGAGAGAGAGTTTTTATTTATTTTGTTATTTATGATTTTTTTTAAATAAATCGCTTTGGCCTCATAAGGTGGAACTTGGTCTATCTTATAAAGAATAATACATTTCTATAAAGAAAGAAATTAATTTTTGCAGTTAGCACAGCGCACGATAAATGGCATGGGGAAAAAAAATTCTCTATAGAAATATTTCACCTCACGCATTTCGAGAATGACATGAAAACAAAAACTTATTTAATTAAACAGGACGAAAAATATTGGGTAGGCACTGCCCCTCCAGTAACATTATGGAGAGGGCGAGTTTTACTTTGCTCCCCCCGTCCCCCCATAGTTGGCGCCTGTGGTGCGAACAGCTCTAAACAAGAAAGATGACACCGAATTTTCGGGTGTAATAAAGCACGTCTTTTGAATCCGTTTTGACGCAAATTAAATTTATCAAAGCTATTCAAAGTCAATGGAACCGGTATGGAAAACAATAGTATCTGACGGAAGAAAGAAGTTTTTCAATCGGGTCTTTAATCCCTCAGATATTGCTGTAAACGGAATCGTAAGCTTACGAACTCTTAGAAACAGAGTTACCGACAAAAATAAGATGTGACTTTACGTCCCTTGGTGGGAAACCATGCATTATTTTAGGAAAAAAGTATTCACAAAAGGTTTATTCATATGAGCGGTATCGGTCCAAGAAAAAAATTTTAGTCGAGTTTTCAGGAGCCCAGATTTTGCTACAAATACATCAGAAGTAGATATTAACACTTATGACCCCTGGTGGCCAAACAATTCTTTACCAAACATTAGAAATTACGTCAAAAATATTTTCCGTCAGGTCTTGTATGCGATACAGGAAGAATTTTTCAAATCGGAGTTTTAGGAGCAGAAAACGCAATTTACCATTGAGCGTCCTAGCGGAAAGTCTATTATTTACTTGAAAATTTTCAATTTATAGGAAAAACATTTCGCATCGGAAACACTATCCAACAAAGAAGGAATTTTTCAAATCGGACTTTTAGAAGAAGAGATATTGACAAAAATAAGATATACATCTACGCCCCTGGCGTAGAAACCATGCATTATTTCAAGAAGAAAATGTTCCTAAAATGTTTGTCGACATGAGTAGTATCGGTCCACAAAAGACTTTTTTCAATCGAGATTTTAGAAGCTCATATTTTGCTGCAAATACATCAGAAACGGAAATTAAGGCTTACGCCCCCTGGTGGCCAAATAATTTTTTACAAAAATTTGAAATTACGTGCATACGATTTCCCATCAGGAGCTGTATCCGGCGCAGAAAGAATTTTTCAGATCGGAGATTTAGAAGCAAAGATATAGTGGGAAACGCAATTTACCTTTACGCCCTCTAGCGGAAAGTCTACGAATTACTTGAAAATTTTGAAATTATATGAAAAACATGCGACACGGAAAACACTATCCAACAAAGAAGGAATTTTTCAAATCGGACTCCTAGAAGTCGAGATATTGACAAAAATAAGATATACATCTACGCCCCCTGGCGGAGAAACTGCGGAATATTTTTAGGAAGAAAATATTCCGAAAAGGTTTATCGATGTGAGTGGCATCAGTCCACGAAAGAATTTTTTCAATCGATATTTTAGAAGCTCAGATTTCATGGCAAATACATCAGAAGCGAAAATTAACACTTACGACCCCTGGTGGCCAAAGTATTCTTTACCAAAAATTCGAAATTATATACAAAGATTGTGCATCAGGAGATGTATCCGCTGAATTTTTTTTTTTTTTTCAAATCGGAGTTTTAGGAGAAGAGTTACAGGGAAAAATGCAATTTACTTTTACGCCCCCTAGCGGAAAATCTATGCGTAATTTGAAAAAGAAACTATATCCAAAATACTCTTCGACATAAATGGAATCGAAAGATAAAAGATTTTTTCAATCGGATGTTTAGAAGCAAATATGTGGAATAAAACGTACTTTTTAAATTCGACATCATCTGCATTTGCGCCCTCTAGCGGCGAAATTGCACATCGTAAAAAAAAAAAAAAAAAAAACGAAATGAAGGATCATCATTCGCATATTTCAAGCTTTTGAATGCAAATAGAATTTTTCAAATCGGACTAATAGTTGCAGATACCGTTGGTACAGACGGACAAACCGATAACATAAGCACGATCTTTTTTTACAAAAGACGTGCTAAAAAAGGGAGGGGAGGGTTCTGTTCTACCTCACAGATTAAAAATAGAATATTCAATGGGGCAGGAAGTACGTCAGCAACTAAATAAATAAAATACATATATATATTTCAAAATATAACTTTTACATACGAGAGGATCATGAGTTATATTTCTCTTAGAGTTATGTATGTATGTCCTTTATATTTTATGCTTCAGTATGTTTTGTCCGTTATGAAGACAAGGTAGGAAATTACGGTGTATTTGATATATTTCTGTGGTGTTATGTATAATTATACATCTATTGCTTTGTTACTTTAAAGGTTCGGGTAGGAAAGACAGATGACCATTAAATTTTGCAAGTCCAAATTCGGCTGCAACCACAATTTGTTTTAAATTAGGTATCCGGCTATCTCATGAAACCCGAACCAGATTGGCTCCGGACTCCTGGATGTCTTTCCCTGAAGAGTGGTTCGGGGATTCGGAGCCATTTGATAAGATATTTTATTTGGGTTTTTTCTTTCCTTATTAGTATCTTTATAAATTTCTGCTGTGTGATTTTTAGGTATCGTTTATCGTTCTTCTTGTTCTGCTTTAACTTTTGTGTGGTTTGGAGTTCATTTGCTCTCATGTACATGTTGAAGAGGTGTTGCTTGTGGTGATGTGTGTATATACTCGTGTGTGTATTTATTCAAAGAACAATTCTCCCTTCTAGTCAAATTAGTTAAAATAAATTCACTTGCTGCCTTACTGCGTTATGTAGCTAAGGAGCCAACTGGTTTAGAAGTTAACTTTACGCATCGAGGAACTGTGTTGGGTGCCAGGATGTTTATGCACGTGTACAAATTCTAGAGATCTAGTTCTCCAGAACCTGTAAATTACGGATGGATAACTGTTGCCACATTCACAAGTTTAAAATAGTCCTGAAAAGAAAAGTTCCGCGAAAAACGAAAAAAAAAAAAAAAAAAAAGAAAAATGAAATGGTTATGAAGGCTCGTCTTTAATTTGAAATGATGAACTACAGACATTGCACTAACAGACTTTTCATTTTAATATAAAGAAACAAACGTTTATAAATACAGTTATTTATAACTTAGCGTCTACGATAGTTCGCATGAAACTCTGGTCAAAACTTCCATGCGAAGCTACAGTAAAAACTGTGTAAGTTGGACACCTGCCGTTTTCCCTAAACACGTCCAACTTAGGGAGGTGACCAACATATACCGTATGATATAACATTTTTATATTTTTTTTTCAGGAAAGCATATATTAAAAGTCTATAACATGTGGAAAACAGATGGTTTGAATTAAACACTGTAACTACTATTACAAAATCACTGAACAATATAGCATAAAGAAGCACTGTGCACACAACGTAATTCACGCTTATAATTCCATACAATTTATATACTTACTGTATGTAAAGCGGAAATCAAGAAAACCGCATACATAAACTTTCTTCAACAACAATGACTATGCATAGTTTAGGGTGAATTGATGCAGTGATTATTTTTTACGCTTTCCAACCGTAGGTTGAAGAAACGTATATGCTCCAGTTTGCATGTCCGTCCGTCCGCACGATAACTGGAGTAAAAGTGGTTCGATTTCGATGAAATTTTAGTATGTGGTAGGGGACCACCTGGGGACGAACCCTATTGAAAATGGGACAAATGGGGTCAAAGGTCACGACGTAGGAGCGGGATCCTTCCATTGCCCTTATGCGTCATAACTTGCGTAAATATGGTTCGATTTCAATGAAAGTTTACTATGTGGTAGGGGACCACCTGGGGACGAACCCTATTGAAAATGGGACAAATGGGGGTCAAAGGTCACGATGTAGGAGCGGGATTATTCCATTGCCCTTATGCGTCATAACTTGCGTACATATGGTTCGATTTCAATGAAATTTTACTATGTGGTAGGGACCGCCTGGGGTCGAATCTTATTCAAAATGGGTGAAGTGGGGTGTCAGGACATAAGAGCAGGATGCATTCCATTGCCCTTATGCGTCATAACGTGCGTAAAAATGGTTCGATTTCGATGAAATTTCAGTATGTGGTAGGGGACCACCTGGGGACGAACCCTATTGAATGTGGACGAAATGGGGTCAAAGGTCAGGACATAGGATTGCGATCCATTCCATCGCTCTTATCCCATATTATTAAGGTGGACGTCAAGTAATTTTGCTTCCTATACTTCCAATGGAAAAACTTTTGTACACATTTCCTTCACAATTAATGTGTTCCCAAGGATGAAAATTTGAACATCGATTAAAATAACTTTATTATAACTTGGAATACTTAATATTTTCTAAAACATAACCATAATTATATTAAAAATCAATAACTTTTCCTTTGGTGGTGTTGAAACCAGAAAAAGCATGGCGCGACCTGTACTTTGATGACGTCAGTAGACAAACAAATGTTGGACTGCATAATTGTGGTTATGTTTTAGAAAATATTAAGTATTCCAAGTTATAAAATGAAGCTATTTTAATCGATGTTCAAATTTTCAACCTTGGGAACGCATTAATTGGGAAGAAAATACGTACCAAAATTTTTCCATTCCAAGTACAGGAAGCAAAATTACTTGACGTGCACCTTAAAGGAGCAATTCTTGTATGTATGTAAATTTTATTTTGAAAACGGCTCTAAGGATTTTGATGAAAGTCGTTAACCTACCGTTTTCTGGTACTAGAAATCGATTTAGCTTGATCTCGACTTTAAAAAAATTGTTTAGTGGGTTAAATAACCTCTCCGAATTACCAAGTTCGTAGTGTGGTGTCATGGTGTCGCCCCATTAGATGTTGGCGAGCGGTCATGCCATCTATCTCATTACGTCACGCGTTGTTTGTTGATCCTATTAAAGTTTTATGACGTCACACCTTGCTAGCAGATGGTCGCGATTCCCACCTGCCTCATTACGTCACGCGTTGTGTGCGTATGTTCGTCCGCACGATAACTCGCGTAAAAATCGTCCGATTTCGATGAAATTTTAGTATGTGGTAGGGGAACACCTGGGAAGGAACCCTATTGAAAGTGAACGAAATGGGGTCAAAGGTCAGGACATAAGAGCGGGATCTATTCCACTGCTCTTATGCATCATAACTAACGTAAAACAGGTTCGATTTCGATTAAATTTTAGTATGTGGTAGGAGACCACCTGGGGACAAACCCTATTGAAAATTGGTGAAATGGGGGTCAAAGGTCAGGTCATAGGAACGGAATCACTTCCACCGCCATTATGAGTCATAACTTACGTAAAAATGTTTCGATTTGGATGAAATGTTGGTATGTTGTAGGGACCTGTCTGGGGACGAATCCTATTGAAAATGGGCGAAATGAGGTAAAGTTTAGGACACAGGAGCGGGATCTATTCCATAGCACTTATGCATCATAACTTCCGTAAAATTGCTTTGATTGCGACAAAACTTTATCATGTTATTTCGGAGATATACTGAACCAGTTCTGCTGAATATCATCCAAATGGATCAAAGGTCAGGGCACAGGGGTGAAATTTATTCCACAGCCATTTTCCTCATAACTTGAGTAATAGCTTGAGTAATAATTTCTAGTATATTGGAAAGCGTATCATAATCAATGCATTGCATGATTTTACTAACTTGTTACAGTTTGGAGACGTACTCTGTCAGAAGAGTTTGCTCAACAATCTGGAATGAATGTGGGGAAAGTGGATAGGTTCCTAATAAGAGTGTCCTCTCCACAGTTGGGGGCAGTGTCCTCTCCACAGTTCGGGGCACAACTGAGAGATTATTCCTGGGGATAATCTCATTATCTATCAATAATGAAGGTCAGAAGGGGCAGGACATACACTAATGGGGTCTTCCAAATGCAGCTGTATACACTTAACTTCCTGTGCAGACAATTACTGAGCAGGTGCATTTTTTCATGCTTAATATACAAAAGCCAATTTCATGGTACTTGTCCAAGTTAGCATGTAAACAGCATCCAACTTCCAAGATACAGACAGAGGTGTCCAAGTTAGAGAATATTACACACATGTTAAAACATAGGAGTTTCTTCGGTTCCACCGAACTGCGCCCAACAGGACAGGTTTTACTGTATATAGTAGACGCTAAGTTATAAATAACTGCATTTATAAACGGTGAAGAACGTGGACAGATCGATGTCATCGTCTATTTGCATTATGTCCACGTCTTTCAATTTCTTCACCATTTCTTTCGCCCTTTGGATTTATCAGCTGTAATTGCGTAGCTTGCACCGTTGAATGCCACCAGGTGGCGACACGTCAGTTGCTGGGCCCATCAATATGGATTTGTGTAGTCAGATGCTGACTGATAAACCACGCATAGCGCTGTGAATTGTTGGCACTGTGGTGTAAAGGAACACACTCGGCTAGTTATCGAGAGTTCAGGGGTTCGATCCCAGCGGTGTCGGATGAACAATTTTTCAGTTGCTATGCGCTGGTCATAATAACGTGGACAGCGATGTCATCGTCTATTTTCATTTACAAACGTTGCTTCTTTATATTGAAAGGAAAAGCTCGTTTTTAAATCATACTAATTACAATTATCCGTTACAATCAAACCTTCGGTTATGCTTGATTTAAAAATTACTGACGGCAAAGAAGTTATAACTTATACGATTTCGGTTAACATGTCATTAAATAAGTAAATAAACAAGTAAAACAAAAAGAATTAAAAGAAATCTAACAAAAGTCCCTGTAATTCAAATGTACAAAACCCACTGCTGCACTTTTTCAATTTTTTTTTATCGAGCAGCTCAAGCCTTAGAGAATTTACAAAAATGAAAAGACAAGAAACATAACACTGAATTCTTGGGTGCAATGGACATGTCTTTTGGATGCTTTTTAACAGGAAAAGAATCTTCAAAGCAGTTAGTTTTTCTGAGAAAAAAAAAGAAGAAAAGAAAACGAAAATGCATTCACACCAGCAGAAACAATTGCATATTGTATTTTTTTTTATTTTTTTTTTTTTAGATATATCTGCTGCTGAAAGTCTGATTTGATAAATTCTCTTTGCAGCGGATAGCGCTCATGAAGATAAATACTTCGCATGTATTTTCCAATTTTTGATAACGCCCAATTTTGCCACTAGGGGGCATAAATGCATATTTTCATTTGTAACTGTATCTACGCTTCTAAAAACCCGAGACCGGAAAGTTCCTTTTTAGAAAAATACTGTTCACCATGTAAAACGTTTTATGAATTCTTCCTGCTCAAAAAAATGTACAGTTTTTCTGTTATGGGCATAAATGCATGTTTTCCTCGATATCCTTCTTCCAAAAGTTTGATCTAAAAAATTCTTTTTGCGTCGGAGATCATTTACAAAGGTGAACGGGTTGCATAAATTTTTAATATTTCGTGGTGCTTCACAGTTTTACCGCTAGGAAGCGTAAAATTGTACTTCTGTTTGCAACTGTACGAAGGGCTGGGGTTTTTTTTAAATTGACTGAAAAAAACGTAACGTAATTTTTCAGTTTATGCCAATCGTTGTAGGGCACATTGCGAACATTATCTACCTTATGTAATTCACAATTTTCCTGCTAGGGGCGTACATATATAAACCATTTCTTTGCTATTTTTGCTTCCAGAAGTCGTATTTGAAAAATTCATTTTCCACCGCACAATTATCACTATGAAGAATATTTTTGGTGTACTTTCTACTTTTTCATAATGCACAGTTGTGCCATAATGATGCATCAATGTATACGTATATGTTAATAGTTCTTTTAGCAAAAGTATGTATATCCGTTTCTAAAACTTGCAAAAAAATTTTCATGGTCGAGAAATCTTGATTATGAAGAACATTTTGTGCTCATTGTCTTTTTCAAGTAACTTGAAGTTTTCCCGTCACAGGACGTAGTTATATTAAGCTTTCCTCCACATCTCCTTTCAAATGTTCGATTTAAAGAAAAAAAAAACCCCCGTTCGGTCCTACGAGGTGCATTTTGCGTACAATTTGGGCTTTCTCATAATTCACATTTCTGCAAATATCGGGCATTATCGATTCCATGCTTCGTCGATTCTAGAAACCCAACTAAAAATATAATTTTTGTAACTGGTATTGCTCACTATGAGCAGTACGTACTGCGTACAATGAGTATTTCATAATAAAATCTAGTTTTTTTCCGCTGGGGGAAGTAAAGTCGTTTTTTTTATCTAGTTTTTTTTTTTTTTTTTACCTTTTCTGAAAATCTGCTTTGTAAAATTCTTCTTGTGTCGGAAAGGCTTTCATTAGGGAAAATAAACTTGTGCATGCTTGTTTGTTTGTGGGTTTAACGACCACCGGGAGCAACTCGATGGGTTATAAGCAGTCGCCCGTCCCTAACTTAGGGACACTGGTTCCATTCAAGGAAAAGGGACAGCCAGTGCGGTAAGACAAACACAACATCCATGCCTCACCGGAATTTGAACCCGGATCCATCTCGGATGAATGGTCAGAAGACGGAGCTTAGACCACTGTGCCACCGAGGCGGGTAAAACTTGTGCGTGGCACGGTTTTTTCATAATGCACAGTTCTGCAGCTAAGGGTCGGAAATACGGGCGATTGTGTATGAATATAACTGGGCAGAATTTAACTTTCAAAATGGCGCTAGCAAAGTTAAAGCGTATAAGTCTCGAATGAGGAAAATCCAGATTACTTTGGTTTGTGCAAAAATAATACTAAGGTAAATCAAAAAGTAAAGGCAATTAAAAAATTACGCGGTAACCGCAACGGATTGAAGCTGACAATACAACAAGCTCGCAATGGCTTATGAGTAGTATAAACACGCACAGCGCAGTGCTCTGCCGATAGTCTAGTGAAGCCAAGGTCAAGTAAACATAGACTCTCCGCTGTGGGATTGCACCATTGTTAAGGAGCACGACGTAGTGAACTTTGTTTTGGCAGAGGGAGTGAAACCTGCTGAAATTCACCGACGAATGTTGGCTCGGTAAGGAAGTGAAAACAGCATGACGCAAAGAAAAATTTATGACTGGGTAGAAAAGTTTAAAGCGGGAAAAACAAGTTTAACCGACGAAGCTCGATCAAATTTAGCCGGCCACCAACATCGCGCACATAACCCCAAATCGACAGAGCGAATGGCTTGAGAAAAGAAGATCGTCAGATTACGTTGCAAACTGTTGCTGCACATTTCATATCAGCTATGGATCCGCAGATGCCATACATAGTGCATGAAAACTTGGGGAACTGTAAAGTTTGCACAAGATGGGTACCCAAACAGCTTACTGATCTGCACAAGCAACAGGGCGTCGAGTTTGCGACCCCATTCTTGAAATGCTATGAAGAAGATGCGGGTGTTTAACACCGGAATTTCATCGACGACAACACATGGGTTCATCATTGTGAACCGGAAAGCAAAGGACTAAGCATGCAGTGAAAACACCCGTCTTTTCCAGTCAAAAAGAAATTTAATCGACAGCCCTCCGCCACGTAAATCATAATGACCTTCTTTTGGGACGTGACGGGCCATATTTTGGAGCATTTTCAGGAACACAGTCATACGTGACAAGTGCAATATACTGTACTATGCTTAGAGGGAAACTGAAATCTGCAATTCGCAGCAAAGATCATATGTAGAGGATTTTAGGAAGGGAGTGCCTGACCCCAGGTCTTAAATAACCCTTACAAATAGGAAGCTAGGAGATTTGGGGCTAGAGCGCCCGATAGGAAAGTGACACGGAAGCGAGGTAGGAAGACGCCCTTATTTATTACCGGGGCAACACGGCTTAACGTGCCCATCCGAAGCACGGCGGATATTTAGTGGTTCTAGGCTATTGCTAGCCTTTTTACCTGGCTCCCTTGCCACAATCACAGTGCACCGCACTGATTTCTTTAAGAACCTACAGTGGTGCTTCAATTTACTCAAACTAAAAACAAAATTATTCATGTTATCATACGTGTTTTTGTATTTCCTATTACTTCATTTATACTTTTCAATATATGTACAATATAATTGTATAATATTTGTATTTGCATGTTTTTTTTGTACAGAAATTGTATCTGTGATTTAATTGTGTGGTGAATGGTGTAGTGTGGCAAAGAAAATTAAAATAAAAAATAAAATAAATAAAAAAACTTTTTGATTCTCCCTCGTAATAAAAAGACACTCACTTGAAAATTATGTATGTTTATGTGCAACACGAAAAAAAAAACTGAAATTTTAATTAAATCGTTGGAATATACAATGCATTAATGAACATGGATGTAGGAATCACTTTCACGTTATAGATAGTTACACTGTATATAGCGAGTCAGCAACACTTATCTTCAGCTGCATCCATCAAGTTTCCTTAACTTATAGCTGGATGGGCGTTCATCGTTTTTTTTTTTTTTTTTTTTATTTATTGGAGGTTTAACGACCACCGTGAGCAACTCAATGGGCTATAAGCAGTCGCCCGTCCCTAATTTAGGGTCACTGGTTCCAGGGAAGGGAGAGAGCCAGTGCCGTAAGACAAACACAACATCCATGCCTGACCGGGATTCGAACCCGGACCCCTTATGGACGAATGATCATAGGCCAGCGCCTTAGACCACTGCGCCACCGGGGCTGCGCGTTCATCGTTAATACATCATTCACTGATATCACTCACACATTGACAGTTTACATAGCTAATCCGGGAAAAAATCACACACGCACACAACCGGGATTTCTTCCTTCTGTCGGGAGACGATTTCGGGGGGCAATTCTTTTTCGTAGTAGAGGTGCGTTCTCTATTCCCTAATGGCATGCGCTTGCTGCTGCAGAGGTGGCGAGAGAGTTGATGGCGGATGTCATGTGGAGATAACTGGTCATATTTCCCATTTGATGCGGAGAGACGTCTCAGTGCCAACAGGAAATGCACGTTTGTATCCTAAGTCATGAGCTCACCTCCAAAATACCGAATGAAATGCTTCTCCTGGAGCGCAGCAGTTTTACAACGAGCGCAGGTGCTTATTTTCATTTCCTGCCAAATTTCCATCTCAGAAAGTCAGGCTGAATATTGTCGTTTTGCTTTAACCCATCAGACATTTTATTTATTTATTTATTTATTTATTTATTTATTTATTTTTGCAAAAGACCGTGTTGCGTAAATTTCCTACTACCGTCAAACAATTTTCTGATACAGGCGCAAGCGGATATTTTTGTTTCCAACGATTTCTTTGCTTCTAAAAGACCAATTTAGAAAGATTTTGTTTATTCAAAAATCGGACTGCTTTCTCTATAACCAATATATTCTATGTCATAATAAATTCTTAGCTATCAGGTTTGACATGGCAATATATGTTTGACGACGATTACTTCGGTTTACAATACAACATAACTTTTGATTTCAAAGAGATGCTCATAACACCCAAGAATACTATAGCAATACAGACATTTCGATCATCGGGCCTGATAGTACGCAGCCGTGAGAGAAAGATATGGGCGGCGAGGGCGCAGCGGTGACCTCACACTTTCAACTGCGATGACGATAGGCTGTGCTTTGTTGCGCCTGCCAGTTTTGAAACTGTTGCGGCACCGTCCCGAAGATAAAGAACTATGCGCGGCTTCCAATATGGGTCGCTATATACCGCTGATACATGCTTTAAAGGAAGCATTATGTACATTCATTGCATAAAGAAACTGAAAAAGCACCTGTATTTTTCTGGTGTATTTTCGCTATCGAACATGACGGTGCAAAGAGGGATTTTTCACGGAAAGCGTTGTGGAGCATACTTTGAGAACCGCTGTCGTAAATAAACAAGTTAGAAAAATCATGCAATGCATTGATTATAATACGCTTTCCAACATACCAGAAATCATTACTCAAGTTATGAGGATAATGGCTGTGGAATAAATATCGGTCCTATGCCCTGACGTTTGATCCCATTTCGATTATATTTAACAGAACCGGTTCAGTATACCTCCGAAATAACAGGATAAAGTTTTGTCGTAATGGAAGCCTTTTTACGTAAGTTATGATGCAAAAGGGCTATGCAATAGATTCCGCTCCTGTGACCTAACCTTTGACCCCATTTCGCCCGTTTTCAATAGGATTCGTCCCCAGGCAGGCCCCTACAACATACTAACATTTCATCCAAATCGAAGAATTTTTACGTAAGTTATGGCGCATAATGGCGATGGAAGTAATTCCGGTCCTATGTCCTGACCTTTGACCCCATTTCCAATAGGGTTTGTCCCCAGGTGGTCCCCTACCACATACTAAAATTTCATCGAAATCGAACCTTTTTTACGTTAGTTATGACGCATAAGAGCAGTGGAATGGATCCGCTCCTATGTCCTAACCTTTGACCCCATTTCGTTCACTTTCAATAGGGTTCCTTCCCAGGTGATCCCCTTCCACATATTAAAAGTTCATCGAAATCGAACGATTTTTACGCGAGTTATAGTGCGGACGGACATACGCACACAACGCGTGACGTAATGAGGCAGATGGGAATCGCGACCATCTGCTCGCAAGAGTGTGACGTCATAAAACTTTAATTGGATACACACAATGCGTGACGTAATGAGACAGATGGCGTGACCGCGCGTCAACATCTCAAGTGCGAGATTGTGACGTCATAAGATCGTTCCCAGGTGGTCCTCTACCACATAATAAAATTTCATCGAAATCGAACCATTTTTACGCACGTTATGATGCATAAAGGCAATGGAATGCATTCCGCTCCTATGTCCTGACCTTTGACCCCACTTCACCCATTTTCAATAGGGTTTGTTCTTAGGTGGTCCCCTGCGATATACTAAAATTTCATCGACATCGAACCATATTTACGCAAGTTATGACGCATAAGGGCAATGGAATGGACCCCGCTCCTATGCCGTGACCTTTGACCACATTTCGTTCATTTTCATTAGGGTTCGTCCCCAGGTGGTCCCCTACCTCATACTAAAATTTCATCGAAATCGAATAATTTTTACGCTAGTTATCGTGCCGACAGACGGACGGACAAAGCTGGAGCATATACGCTTCTTCAACCTACGGTTGGAAAGCGTAAAAAAGGTCGAATATTTTCCAGGTACACAATTCACGTATATTCTGAGAAAATTTTATCTTCGCCGTATCACCTAGATAATCAACTCAAAAGTCATCCAGCTATATACACATATGATGGACGCTCAGAGGAATTTCTAAGCCAGGTAATAAGTTCAGCTTTCCCATCCTGTGTTTATACAAATTATCAAACAATAAAATATGAATATTTGATAACCTAGCTAGATTGTGTTTCAGTTTTACGGCAGAGTAATATCGTTCTTTAATGTGATACATGTTGATTCCGAAACAAAACAGGGGCCTTTTGAACAAAAATGTGTGGCTTCATCAAGATGCATGAGGCCTTCAAAAAATTCTTAACACGAGCCTGTAGATTTGAACTCGTTCCTACGAACTAGCTACGCCTAGTTTGAAAGCTTGTTCAAACTTGTCGTTGAGTCACGAATGGAATACGAGATTACACCATACAGTACAAATTTCGAAGATGTGAATCCGTTTTTTGGTGTAAATATGACAAGGACGGCAATTCAGATAATATCCGGAAACTTGAAAATTTTGTCGTCCTGGAGCGGGAATCGAACCCGCGTCTACCGGATAGCGCCCGAGTATGCTTCCGGATATTATCTGACTTACCATCCTTATCATATTTACGCCAAAAAAAAAAACGGATTCACATCTTCAAAATCTGTCGTTGAGTGTTACAAAGAAAGGCTGCATCACCATTTCTGTCTTCGTCAGCAGCGCATACAGTCTGCGAAATCTGTGTGCTGTTGCTACGGAGGCTACTAAAGACGGGGAAATATTTACGTTTCGACAAGGACGAAGCTTGGAGACGACGCGAAAAAAGCTCATGTCAATTTAACACAAGTATATGGGGATCACGGTTGTTCATACGGCACTGTTACAGAACGGATGCACAAATTCAGAGAAGAACGGCACTGCTTCGAAGACCTACCTCGCCCAGGAAGATGGAAGGAGACTGTGATCGTGAGAAACATCGCTGCTGTTCGTAGATGCACACATCATCGTTCAGGTAATAAGTTTAAATGTAGGTGTATATCGATTGGCAGTGTGGAAAACAATTATTCACTGACAAAGTTCCGCATGATCTGTGCTAAATGGGTATCCTACAAACTGACAGAACCGGAAAACAAATTAAAATAAAAGGCAAGAGCTCACTCTTGCAAGGAGATACTGGCAATGTTTGATATTAATTAACCCTAGCCCCAAACGGTTAACAGACATTGTCACAGGAGCGCTTTTTAACTCGGAGTGCCATCACGAAGAAAACTTTGCTTCATTGGACACTTCGATTCCTAGACCTCAATCCCATGGATCATATGTGAAATGAAATTAAACGGAAACATCAGATATCTGGATCAACCACCATCTAAGCCGCGTGAAATGAAAGAAGTAATTCGACATGCATGGGCAAAAGCACTGCTTAAAATTGCCCCACTCACAAGGTGTCGGCGGATCGACATGCAAATTGGTAGGTGAGCAGAGGCATATAGGATATAAAAATCATTCGAGTATGCAACCAATTACGAGAGATTAAAAAAAAAAAAAAAAAAAGAAAGAGAACACTTGCCGCCGAAGTCATGTCATGTCTCATGCTCCAGGTGGTACAGAACAAAGCGACGCAGTGTTCAGTGTTGCTACGGCATATCCGTGGAGACCTTGTGGCTAAAATTATCATCACCAGATGGAGGCGTTTGAGTTAGCGGTAGGCCTCCGTGAAGCTGGTTGGTAGAGATTCGCAGAATCGCGGCCCATGTGTACACTACCGGGATGCCAAAACAGTTGGAAGTTGTTTTGGCATCCCGGTACACATGGGCACCGCCACTCTTTCTATGAACCTTGCGCCGTGGTGGCACCAGTGAAGTCAGGAGGACGTTAACACGCATCGATCGGCGTATTCGTCACCAGGCAAATGCGAAGCCATACGCTAGAGCAAAGTCCATTCGACGTGTTTGAGGGTTTGATTTTTTTAATTTGAATATGACTAAGGTCATTCCGGCCATGACCCGGACGGAGAACCAAATATTGGAGGAGGCAGGTATGCACTCCTGGAAGCCATTACGTCGAGTGCTACTGACCGTAAGACATCGCTGAGCTCGGCAGGAATAGTGTAGTATACAGCTGCGTGTAGACAGGAAT
This sequence comes from Macrothele yani, assembly GCA_039090855.1. Classification (NCBI taxonomy): domain Eukaryota; kingdom Metazoa; phylum Arthropoda; class Arachnida; order Araneae; family Macrothelidae; genus Macrothele; species Macrothele yani. The sequence goes on from CM076990.1 coordinate 83,548,612, forward strand.
GGCACCATGTCGTATTCAGCGATAACTACCGATTCTGTCTCGGTACCGTCAATCGTCGAGTCCACGTCTAACGGCGACGTGGCCCACAGGGAGCATCCGGCTGTTGTCCTTGAGCAGCAGACTGCTTGCCAACTAGGTTCGTATGGATGTTATTAGTTACGATAGCTGGTCGTTTTTGATAGGCTTAACGGCCACGTTGACAACCCGGTGGTACGTGGATGACGTTTTGCAGTCCGTGCTGCTGTCATTTCTACTGGTTTTCCGGATTCTTCAGCTAGATAACGCACGGCCAGACACAGCTAACATCTTCCGAGTGTGCCTACAAGGGGTTTGTATGCTTCCATGGGACCTATCACCAATAAAGGATGTATGGGATCTCATTGGGTAATATTCGCAAACCTCTCTCCCCGGCCGCTCTGGAATGTCTCTGAATTATGAGACCACGTAAACGTTGCGAGGTCAGAGATATCCCAATGAGATCGATGTGTTCAGCGATGAGTCCCGAGTCCGATTGCTGGCACAACGCCGTGCAGCTCCGCGAGTCTGTGAGTCACCATGTTGCACAACATGGTGGGTCACACACGGTTGACTACTGTCACGTGATCCTGTCGAACTGACATACTGCCTTGGAAATTAAATCATGAATTATCCATCTCATATTCTACGTCTCTGATGATTTTCGGCTTATTTTGTTCACTCTGGGCCAATTCTAATGCCGAGCATTGTATATCACTGGTAGGTTACCAAAACTTAGCCGAACCAATGCCGAGGTGAAGTGCTGCTGTTTTGAATGCCAAAAGTGGTTCAAAGCATTATTAGGCAGGTTGTTCTAATAAATTGGAAACGTACACACACGTGTGTGTATGTACGAGCATATTTCATTTTTATTTGTCTGGGTAAGGTTATCACAAGAATATCTTATCTGAATTAAAAGTACAGTTCCATCATGAAACCATACGACAGATGAGATATAAATGTATTAGTGATATACTTCATTAAAACAATTAACAAAGTTTATCCAATAGTAAATGACGCAATTATGTTTTAATTTGAATATAAAGACATTGTTTCGCATTAAAATTGACGATACGGAGTTTGCTAGGCATATCATTTTTTACCCTCTAAACAAAAACACATGTTAAAAAACCGGGTTTCCCCTACCTTAAAAATTACTAGATCCGCCACTAATCCGCGATGGAAATTCGTTTAGCGAGTTTTAATATATTTTGTTCAAATCTCACATCACGGAGCTGAGAAAAAAATTTATCACCATAAGGATCACAACCTCGTATTTCCTATTCACATTACAAAATTTAGAACTTTTAAACTTAGCGTAACTTCATTACGAAATAGTGCATTTCGTAATTTAGCTTTGCCAGCTTATTCGGAAAATAATGTCTGAAATAGCAAAATTTGCGCTCATAAAATAAACGAACATAGAAGAATTCCACCGCTATTTCTTTGAAGCTCGGTGTTTTTCTTGGTCGACCCTTCTGATAACCTTTCTTTTCGAGAATGAAAGTCGATCCACGAGTGACATCGACCAATATTTGTCGATAAAACTTTCAGGGATAAGAAGTTTAATTTGCGCAGTGGTTGGTTGATTCGTTGGGTCGCCTGCGATGTTTCTCCGGATATTCAAGTTCCGGTTCTTCTACTATTTCCCAACTGTTCCTCAACAATTTTTCGCACAAGCCACGGAAATCAATACTTCGATCACGTTCCATTTTCTTACAGATTCAGCATTTGTCCAGGAACACCACAAAGCACGAGGCAAACTTTAAAAGACTTTCATTCGGTGCAAAATGAACATCCTATTCACAAAGATCAAAAACCGGATTTATTTTACATTTCTCTCCATTGTCGGAAAAATCAGCTTTACTTGCAATAACTTTGCTGTTGTGCAAAAAAGCTTATATATAATATCTCTCCCCCTCCTCCACTAAACTTTTCATCACCACCAACAGGATGAAAAAAAATCAGGAAAAGGTTACTTACTTTCCTCCTGGACACAGGAAATTAATTTTCCAAAGAAAGCAATATTCACATGCTTCCAGAGTACTTACGGTTTTGAATTGTTTCATTCATCAGATATAATGTAGTGGCAAGCAGTCCAGGAAGAGCAATAATAAGTCATTCACATTAAATCATATCTTGTGATCATCATCTGTGAAATACACTGAAGTGAAAAAAAAAAAACAAACAAAAAAACTGGGATACCTCTCTAATACCGCGTTGGTCCTCCTCGCGATCGGATGACGGCAGCAATACAATGGGGAATGAACTCCACGAGATCTCTGTGGTCCTGTGGAGACAGTGCATACCATGCTTCCTGAAGAGCGTCCCACAATTCCGTAATATTCGCCGGTGGAGGATTCCTAGTATTGACGGCACGTTGAACAGAATCCCAAATGTGTTCGGTGGCGTTTAAATCCGTTGAATGAGGGAAGCCAAGTCAGGATGCCAAATTCCGTGGAATGTTCCTCCAGCAGTAATCGGGCTACTGTGAACATGTGCGGTGGCGCATTGTCGTGTTGAAACCGCTGAAAACACCCCAAAACTTAACAGAGCTACCATGGGTCTGCACTGTCCCTTGTAGACATGCGGGATCCATTTCCTCGTGGGTGTTGTCGCTACACCCGGAGTCGGTCACCTGCCTGAAACAGTTGGCATTGCAATTCGTTGGACCAGGCTGCACGTTTTCAGTCATCTCGCGTTAAATGGCGGTTTCAACATTTAACGCGAGATGACTGAAAGCCCAGGCGAGGCACACTGTTTTACGTCGTCGAGTCAGCTTTGGCACCCGTGTGTGGTGGGCCGTCGGCTCCAAAAACTCCTTAGAACACAGGGAACGTTGCACTGTCCAAACGCTGATGATACGACTGGAATTGTGCTGTGATTTGATGCAATGTTACACGTCGGGCGGACGTTACGATACGTACCAGACGCCGCTGTCCACGATCGTCCAGAGCTTTTCTACGGCCACGTCGGCCTCGCATTCTGGATTTCCCCCTTGAGTCCAGGTACACACTTGAAATTGTTGACCGTGTAAATCAAAATTTCGTGGTAATTTCCGAGATAGAGTGACCCTTCTCCCGGGCGCTGACAATCATATCACGTTCGAAATCGTTTAAATCCTGATAAGCAGCTATCTGAACTGCGAGTGCTACTACTTGAGCTTGTGGAGATATCATCACCATCATCATCAATCCACTGCTGGATGAAGGTCTCCCCAAATTTCTTCCACAATTGTCTGTCTTGGACTTGTCTCCTCCATGTCACTCCAGCATACTTTCCAATTTCATCCTTTCATCTCCCATGGGGTCTTCTTCTGGGTCTTTTCCTGTCCCTCGGAATCCAGTCTTTTTTCGGTTGCCCATTCTTCTGGCAACATGCCCAGCATATTGCCATTTCAGTGATTTCACTCTGGTCGTGATGTCGTCCACTCCTGTCATTTTCCTTATCCACAAGTTCCTCCTCTTATCTTTCCTGGTTACACCAAGCATGCATCTCTCCATGGTTGTTTGAGTTGTCTGCAGTCTTTGTATGCCATTTTTAGTTAAAGTCCATGTCTCTGCTCCATACGTAAGCACTGGCAGGACGCATTGATTCAACACTTTTCTTTTAAGACATAATGGCATACTACTCTTAAAAATTGTACTGTTTCTTCCAAACGCTCTCCATCCAAGCTTTATACGCCGATTAATTTCTTCATCAATGTGACCCTCACTCGATACCAGCTGCCCAAGATAAATGTAGGAATCGGTTGTCTCAAGCTTTTCTCCATCAATCGATAAATCTTCGTTTCTTGTAAATGCATTGTACATCACTTTTGTCTTCTGAAAGTTCCTTTTTAATCACACTTCTTTACTGTTGTCAGCAAGTTCTCTGCAACTCTCAAGGGGTAGTTGCAAAAATGACTACGTCATCAGCAAAACGAAGGTGAGTTAAGTAATCTCCATAATATGCCTCTATATATACGACGTTTCCGGACGATACCATTTAAATGGGTGTGGTGGCATGTAATGGAAATGGTAGCGCCCTTCCCAAATTTGTGGCACCTCAGTGTATATTGTTTTTATAAGTTCAAAAATATTTTTCGAATTTCCAAATATATGCTTAAAAAAAGAAAAAGAAAGAAAGGAAGAAAAGAAAAACAGTCCTCCAAAAGAAGTACCAATAATTCACGACGTTTCTTTTCCGCAATGAAACTTACAATTAGCGTGTATGTTCATTTGGGAGGTTTCACGACCTCCATGAGAAACCCTGAGAAATGTAAGCAGTCGTCTGTCTCAAATTTGAGGTCAGTGGCTGCAGGGAAGGAACAGAGCCAGAGCCAATCCGGGTCCATTTTGGACGAATGGTTAGAAGCCAGCACTCGGCAACCGGGCTGTAATTAAGTTAATTAATGAACATTTGTAAATAGTTCGTTATCTACGGTCAGGATGAACAAACTTGTTAGTCACAGGATCAAGCTCGGGTGAGGAGGATCCACTCTCAGTGGCTGATGAGTCATCAGCTAATTCCAAACAGGAGCTACAACATACAACTGAAAATGTTTCACACGCTTTTATAGGATTGGTGCCTACTTTATATTACGCATCTGCGAGACATTTATCCAGTACACGAAAAATTCTTTAAAAATTTGAATGATATTTGAAGGACGACTGTGGCGCCAGACCTATTTTTTGACAACGGGGGAAAGAGATCAGGACACATAATTTTGGTCAGATCATAAAACTTATTGTGCTGTTGTGAAATAGAGCGTAGAACATGCTACAGATAAAAAAGATTATATCGATAAAATCAAAATTAATATAAAATTTGAGTTTTATATTTATAGTATACGGTGTTTTTACATAAAAATTTTTTTACTCATATTGTAAACGATATTAAACTGCTTTGATTTGAACACCTCCAGAGTATACTCTCCAGGTCACCCTAAGAATGTACTGTTGTTAAAGGCGGGGGGAAGCCTTATCACAGCCTCTCCGTGGAACGCAAAACAGGATCAATCCGCATTACAGTGCACTCCTGCCGTTTCCTTTCCGTCAAGCAATTACTCTCGCACTGAACCCCCACCCACCCACACGTCACACAAGCAGTGGGGATTGTGAATAGAAGTGTGGTGTGGCACGAACTTCTTCCGCTACTGCCCGTTTAAGCAACCTTCCCCTCGAGTTTTCTCGATTGTCAACTTATTGTCTCTGTGCTTTGAATGTTGAGAGAGAGGTCTTCCACCCCTCTTTCCCCCTCTCCCAGTTACTTCCCAGCTGGACAGTAGCGGTCGAAAGTGCGAGGCTCTTGTTTTAGCAACTTCTCATATGAAATTTATTTCTAAAAACGCTCTGACTTTTGGAAAATTTGTTTTAGACAGCAATTTTGTTCGATAAAACTGCTGAACAAACAAAAATGAATTCTGAACAAATAATTCTGCTGCTTTTCGCTCTAAACGTTAGGGACAAATTTTCGTAGAGGAGGTAGCTGTTCGGTAACTTAAATAGATACAACTCTTAGATTGACTCGGAGTATGGTGTGAATTCCACAAGAACTGTAGCCCTTAGGTTATGCATGCTATAACCTAGTACACAGATATATCTAATTTCTTTCTTACATCCCCTCCCTCGGTCCATTTTATTTCTTTAAAGAAAGACTGATTTTATTATGCTTAAATGGAATATAAAACGTATACAGATGTATCAAATTCCTCTCTCACATCCCCTTCCCCGGTCCATTTTATTTCTTTAAAGAAAGACTGATTTTATTATGGTTAAATGAAATATAAAACGTTCCTGCTCTTATAAAAAACCAATACCGTTAAGGAATTTCAGGAAAACTGTTCATAATAAAGATGGAACTTTTTTAAACGTTTTTTTTTTCCTCAGTGTGGACAAACGAAACGAGGCGAGGTTAACCAGCGTCTCAGAAATGGCATTTAAAATTCAGTATTCCAGATTGTTAATAATTAAAAAGGGAGATTAATATTTAGTTTTATTCGAAAGAATTTTAAATGGCAGGAAACAAAAATTCACATACTTTTTCAATTTCCGATAACAAACATAATTAGAAAAAAGAAAGTGAGGGGGCAAATGTGATGTTTCGCCCCAGCATGCAAATGAGCATGCAGCTGTTCCCCTCTGCCTCCGCGCTTCGGACGCCACTGAACGACGAAGTTCGGAAACAGTGATTTGAATAAAGTGTGGACACACGAAAGAGATAAACAACCCACGAGCAACTTAGTTAAGGATTTTGTAAATATCATGCGGGAGCGGATCAATAAAAGGCGTATACAGAATCGAAAGTACGCTCGCAACGGGCAGAAAAACAGCCAGCGTCACAAAGCTTTGGCCACAAGCCAATGAAGAAAATAAAAATAGGTCATTCTCCTTCCAAGGAAACAGTAAAACTAAAACGACCGTTTTACAACAATAAACGATTCGCGTGGAGGCATTCGTTTAAAGCACTACAAAAGGAAACAAAAAACGACCAACTACCACTGAACATTTACGGTAACAGAAGCAGGGACATGGTTTGGGTTAGGGACTACACTACCCAGATGCGTGCGCAAACAACGGTACTACATCAGTGTGGTGAGTATATTTCTTCTACGCGTTTTTCTCCGCATCGTATTTGTTTTAAATACGAAAAAGTTAAAAACACCCGTCCTGCTGTTTCTTCGTATTAATTTCCAAAACCAGTCATAAATGGGGGGTGGGGGGGGCGTACATACACAAAGCGAATTAAGTAAATGGAATTAGTAAACAGAGACTACATACATAGTGTTCTTCTTTCACGGTTTCTTTTGTATTAGCTGTCGTTTTACATAATCAAAACTGCCCACACTTCAGTCCCATTTGCCAAAGACACTGAAGCAAACAATAAATAACCCACACACATGCACAGCACAGGCTAAAAACACATAAAAAACGCGCTTCTGAAGGAGCATCCTGGAAATTTGTTTGCACAGTGGTTGGGATGAGATCATAACACAGTCATAATTTTTTATTACACCGACTCAAACAATCGTACGTAACGACAGCGTGTGATTTAAATAGGCTTGGTCAAGAGTCACTTGCGAAGCTCAGGAAATGCTTACCGGAAATGTGAAGCTCAGCAGAACTGGGATGATAGACACCTTCCACGAAGTTTATTAAAAAAAAAACACTTACGCAGTTCTGTTCTTGAAAACTCCCATCTGAACATTTGCACGGGACGTTACAAAGCAATTTCGCCTACCCGATGTTCAATCGTAGGAAGATGTTTCACAGCAGGCCACGTCTAGGATAAGGCCGGAAGTTAACGAAATTACGTTTGTCATGCAGATCGGCCTTTTCCCTTCGTAACTGGTGGACCCACGCTTAAGTCCACAGTAAGGAAATCAAATTCAAGAATTGCAACAAAACTGCAGTGGTAATTTGCTGTACTTATTATTTATTTCTATTAGAACCGTATATGTCTACCTACGGAAAATGATCGTAAATACTCGTGTACAGGCCGAAAAGCTTTGGAAAATGTTTTCTAAAGAGAGGAGTCCTGTGCTTATACGTAAATCAGGTTTTAAAAAAGTACGTATTAGTAATGCAAAGGGCGGCTACACATTTTCCCCATTATGTTTCCTAGTGAAATGCACGTTTTTCATTTCTCTCTCTCTCTCTCTCTCTCTTACACCCATCTTGTTAAACTAATCAACGGAGCAAACATTTCCTCCACCCCTATCCCCTTATTTTACCAAGCTTAAGATCGGTATACCCGCCGCCGTTCGTGTCAGTTAAAGTTGTTTTTACGGCAGACAATACTGATTATGAGCTTTTATCGCTTAAAAAAAAAAGACAGGAAAATGCATCGTTTTTTATTGTTATGAATAGAAGACACTAGCGAATGGAAAAAACATGTACTTTAAGTGAGATTTAATTTTAAAAATCGGTACTGTCTCTGCCCAGTTTGCTGCGCAAACAATTTTACGAGTTACAAAAAATGGCGTCAACTCTAACGCCCACAGAGTAAGCACCGACTTTGAACTTTTATTTCTCCCATAAATAAAGGAAAGGTGATTTATGTAGAACAAAGAGACTACAAGGAATGGGAAAACATAAATTTCAGTACGAAATTTCATTGAAAGAATGAAGACATCACTTCTGCATTTGTTAATTCTTCAATAAATGTCATGATTTCTGAACTCTTGAAATTCGACTTTTTATAAGGCTTATTAAGGCTTTTTACGACGGTGCCCCCCCCTCTTTTTTTTTTTACCGATTTTTAGCTGTGAAACTCGGGTGTGGGCCTGTACGCGAACAGGTTTATAGGCGGAATTTTCCAATATTTTTATACTTGGAAAAATATTATATATAACATATGTTGATATCGTATTTTCCGCAAACACTTCCGCAAATCGTCGCAATAATAAAAATTGGACTGCTACGCTCGATTTCGCGTATTTCAATTCCATGACTGAAAAAACTACGAAGATCCATGAAGTTTGTATGTTCTAGGTAAGTCATGGTTTGAGAAGTGGTTCAGTATTATACTGAATATGATAATTCAAACAGATGCGTTATAATAACCACACAGCGTAACTCTCTGTGGATCACAAAAAAAAAAAAAAAATACTTTAATTGTAATCATATGAAGTACTGCGTAACTGAAAAAAGACAAAAAAGAAAGCTGGCACCGAAGTCTCAAGTGAAATAAGCATGTGTTTTGAATCCTTCATAACCTTAATTTTTTAAAGCAGATTTTCAGGAAAGGAGAAAATGCGAACGCATTTACGACCCCAGTGGATAAACTGTGCATTATTTAAAGCATACAATGCACGCAGTGCTCTTCGTAGTGAATGGAATTCTTCACAGTTGCTAACATTTTTTGTTCAAACGAATTTGTATAATCGACAAAACATCCACGTATACAGAAACAGCTACTTACGCCGCAGAAATGTTCGTTATGAAAAACCATAAATTGTATATAAAATATTCTTCATAGCCAACCATAGCCGATGCAAGAGGCATTTTTTCAAATCGAATAATTACAATACTGTAGATATGGAGAAAAACGTGGTATTACTTAACGCCGTCTAGCAGGAAAGTTGTGCGTTACTCGAAGGAGAAAATGGGCGCGAAGTGTTTCTTCATAGTTTTGAAGGGTAATCTTATATACACTAGCTACCAACAAGTAATTGGACACCTGCGATAGCAAAGGAAAACGAAGTTTATTTACCTTCAATAGTTGGTGGAGCCTCCACGAGCGGCGATTACAGCTGCGACCCTCCGGGGAATACTCTCAACCAGGCGTTGTACGACGGCTAGCGGTATTTTCTTCCACTCGGCTTGGAGAACACAGGTCAGTTCCTTCACCGATTTCGGACGGTGGGGGCACCCCTTAAGTCGACGCTCCACCTCGTCCCAGAGGTGCTCGATAGGGTTAAGGTCCGAGCTCTGCGCAGGCCAGTCCATTCGATTAACCCCATTGTCACCATACCAAGCCATGGTGGAACTCGCAACATGACAGGTGGCATTGTCATCTTGAAAGTAACATGGGTCCACCCCGTAAAACTGCCACAACGTAGGAAGCGCATGGTCATCCAAAATGGTGCAGTAGGTCTCGGCGTTGAGTCTACCAGGAATTGCGACCAAGGGTCCCGTGTCATACCAGGAAAAACACCCCCATAGCATAATTCCACCGCCGCTGAACTTCACAGTTGGCACAATACATTCCAGCAGGAGGCGTTCTCCAGGCAGACGCCAAACCCAGACCCTGCTATCCAAACGGTAGAGGGTGATCCTTGCTTGATTCGTCGCTCCAGAGAACCTGTTTCCACTGTTTAACAGTCCACTGTCGACGTTCTTTGTACCACGTTAGCAGAGCAGCGCTATTGGACTTGGTGATCAAAGGCTTATGTGTTGCAGCACTCGTGAGCGAGCGCGCACCTTTTCCCTGTATTGGGAATTGAGAAGTAATCGGAGAAGCGAAAAAGAAATGGGATTTAAAAAAATTAATCAAATGAATGGGAGAGATTTTGGGGAGCTGGTGTAAGAATTAATAAAATTAGGATTTTATAAACTTCACGCTCTTCAGACGCTCTGCAATTCGCAATTTAATTTCCGCCTTAGATTTTCTTCCGTGGATTCGCGCCTAGGTAGGTCGGGAAAGTACCGCTCTTCCCCCCCCCCCCTCCTCTCTCTCTCTCCGAGTCGAAGGGCTTCCAGTCGGCCGCTTGCTGTGGCATGGGACCGCGGGGCATCCTTTCCCTAACTGCTACGAGCCAGCAATATTGGGTAAGGTGAAGTAATTCTACAAGAGATGGCGGGTACACATTTTATTGGAGCTCGGCGCCGGTCGTCTTGAGAATTGATGCACCAAGTCTGGTAGAAAAGAATAGCTTGACGCCAGGCAAAGGAAAACCCATAGCAGTTATATGATAGGAAAATTTACGACCCCGGAGATCCGCGGGCACACAATTTCCTAGAATTCAGGGGCGGACACAGATTTTGGACGGGGCGAAGGATGGCAAGTCAGAGAAATGGCGGGAAACCCAGAGCAAATCAGATCGAGAAATGATAATTGTTTGACCAATCTGTAAATTGGTGGGAGGATCCGGGAAGAACAAAATTTTCGTAGGACAGGAAGAGGAGGGGAGAAAGAAAAATAAGAGAGAGAGATAGCATGGTGAAGAAAGTTGAGGAAGAACTACCGATACGAGGAACGAGCATGTGCCCAACAGGGAGAGATGTTCTACATTAACGAACAAAGTGGACTCTGAAATCATGACGGTGATATAAAAGATCCAGGACGGCAGGCTATGTACAAATAAGGAATCTGCATGAAAACTTCGGGAAGAGGAGAATGAAACGCCAGCCCTTATCGTGGGATAGAAGGTAGGACATTTCCGACCTTAACGGTTTCCTCTTGTTTATATAATTAGTATGTTGAACCGAAAGTTAAAGAAGAGCATAGTAGACTAAGTCAAGGTTGAAAATAAAACCAGCTCTAAATTAATGCTGATAAAAGTAGGGCAGAAATAGAAGAAATGAAATGGTTGAATAAAGTAAATACATTGATCAGAGCAGGAAATTGTGTAGGATTGGAATCATTTTAAGTAAATTATGTTTCGAAATATTTCAGATTTATATTAAATTAAAATAAGAAATTAAAGTTAACCTTTAAATATATAATTTTGATAAAAGGGTCTTCAAGCATATTCATATGACTGATTGTATTTTTCTAATTTTCAAGCCTTCATCAGGCAAAATAAACATATTTTATTTTCACGTTATTATGAGTCGGCTAAATTTCATTTGAGTGTACAATTTTGTAAAGTAAAAATGTTAATCACGATTGAGAGTTGGATGTGTGAGTAAATGATTTGGAATGAATGTTCAGAAAAGTCTTCCAGTGCAATACTGAGTAACTTACACATCAGTGCTAGTAAACAAATCAAAATTTGTAAGTTAACGAATTATTCAAAGAGAAATGAAAAGCTAGACGATTACTTTTAAACATTGCGGCACTCAGCTGACCCCGATACACGGAACGTCGGCTGGGTGAAACACAACGCCCATCCTCGAATAGCGAGCCTGTGTTTTCTCTAATAATGGGAAAACATAGTTTTTGAAATTCGAGTGATTACCCTTAATGCTAATAGTTATCGCCAGTGCACACACCAGCAGGCATTGGATTGGTTGGCATGTGGGCGGCAGCACGTCCGTGATAACCGAGCAGATGGGCTTCCTTACGAATGGTTATCATCGAAAGAACACTCCCGGATGCCTGTTGAAACTCCTCGCGGATGTGGCCTATCGATTTGGTGCGGTTCTTCTAAATTTCTCTGGCCAGCACCCGTCGGTCTCTAACTCCCAGTTTTGTGGGTCTGTCGGGTCGGGGCACATTCCGACAGTCACCTCTCATCTTCCACTTGCCAATCACGTAGGCCACTGTCGATTTTGGGTAATTCAACTCGCTGGATATGTCACGTATGGATAGGCCATTTATGTGATACCCGACGATTACACCTTTCTCGAAATCAGAGAGCTCCGAACTGCGTGGCACACGATATTTAACGGCGGCGGCCGTGACGTGTATCAGGACCGCATATCGTCGATTGCAGGGGTGTCCAATTACTTGTTGGTAGATAGTGTATATGTAGCAGAATTGTGAATTATGAAAAAGAAGAAAATATGAGGAAAGAAATATTTTTTCCTATGCGATGGATAAGGATTCGGAGGGTAAGTAAGCTGTCGATGCACGAGCCATGAGGATTCAATTGCAGATAAAAGGCGAACTTTATATACAATTAAAAACATTAGCTACAATAGGTTAAAATGATACATGCAAGATCTTTCTGGCTTGCCTCGCGCCCATCATCAAGCAAAACACAGACAGCACCGCGCCGACATACCACTAAATACAAGGGGACGAACTCCCAGATGCATAAATTGTTACGTAATATGTAATGTTCGGGAGGCATAATATACATATGTGCATAAGACACTATTCGTTAGTGGTTACAGGTTTAGCTTTAGCAGGGTTATATACATTTTTCACATAAGACCTCCACGGGTCTGGCGATAGTTAAATAATTTTTTTTATTTTGCGCATGGGCTACTATAGGTTTTCTTGGATTTGTGGAAGATGAGTCGTGTGAGTTGGGCCAGGTATGTCATGAGTGTTTTGCTAAATTCTTAATTTTTACCTTTCCGTGGCTTAGAAGGTGTTTTTGATTTGTGGGGTCATTTGCCCGAAATACATTTATGACATAGCAGAAACCCATATTCAACTTGTCTTTGTAGAGATTAGTTAATGCTGGTCCTTGATAAAGCCAAAGCTCAGCATTATCAATACTTTCTGCATTCTTGCATGTTTTTCCCTGCTCGTTTGCATTAGTGTTTTTTCCTTTTTCCTTCTATTTTTTTTTTTTTTTTTTTTTTTTTTGCTCCTGTTGAAATTGCTTTTTCTTGTAGTGAGTGTTATTTCTGAGAATTTTTCTCTGCTGCTTCTGCGGCGTTTGGGTTTTCAGGTTAAAATAAATTTACTGGAATATCACAGGAATATCTTTTTCATTCATGAACTTTCGCCCGCTGAACTTGGTGATTCCGCGAATAGTAATATTTACCCGGGAAATACCGGATACCCCTGATATATGTATATAAAAAACAACAAAAATCAAACGGAAAAACTAAAAATAATGTGTGCCTAAAGACTCTACAGAGAATGAAATTCAAATTCAATGAAGAAATGAAATACATTATTAGGTACGGTTCAAGCCGTTAAAAATTAATCGCTTTCATTTGATTTGTACAAAATTTAGACAGTGAATTATCACCAAATTCTCCCGAGCAACTACGGGCATTTCAGCTAGTTTTTAATAAAATTAGTAAAACCTGAAGAGGTGCACACCCGTAGAGCAAACATGACACACTGCCACCAGCACCAGTAGCACGCACTGATTAAAGGAAAATTTTGTGAATAGGAGAAGGATCTGAAAGGAAGTGTTTTCCTGGATTATGGTTGAAAGGAAGTAAGGACACGCACAGTACCTGTAATTCCCTTCCTTCAAGCCAGCGACTTTGTCTTGCGCTCATCTCTTAAAAAGCAGTCGCCGGCCACGTCCTGTTCACACACTTCCACGAAACAGGCTGAAGATCGCTAGTATAGCTTTAGACTCCACTTTCGGTGTTGGAGTGTTCTACTTAGTAGCACAAACAAACAGCAGAGCAATTAGTAATGTCTTCATTCGGTGAATCCCTAGCAACCCTCCCAATTTGCCCCTGGCCTTACTAACATTAAAAAAAAAAAAAAAAAAAAAAAAAAAAAGCTTAAACTAAAGACTTGGAAGAGTGGAGGACAGTTGAATTTTCATGGCGCTTCGGATGCTATTTTAATAACCTTTCTACGGAGAAATAAGCAACGTACTTGTTAGGGAAAAATACATAGGGCCACACGACAAAAAACACTAGACCTATTATAACTTGGTAAAGTACAGATTGTATTTTAAAGTAAAAAAAGAAATTGAAAAATTGAACATCTTGAACTGGGTGGGCAAGAAAAATTTCAGGGTGGGCTACTCCGTACACCTTTGGCGACGTCTCTGACTGTGTTGTGCATGTTGAGAATTTAGCATAACCTTCCCCTCGCAAAATCATCAACGATAATGAATTCATTTACTAATAATCGATATATCTTACAGTTTTGTGTTATTTTTAACTTAATCATATTAATATACGAAGGTCTGAATCTGTGTTTTCGGCGACGGAAAAAGTGCATCGCGGCAAAATGATATTTTTCGACGGAGCTTTCTCAGACATGCGTTAGCTTATTACGGTGAACAAATGTTTAGCATAAAGGCATAAATTAGGCGTCGTATGTTTGGTGCTTTTTATGTTAATCAGTTCGAGTAAACGTCTAAACGAAATTTTGATTGTAAAAATTAGGAAATGTCAAACATTTCAATTGACTACCGCATTATTTACGCTTTCCGACCATAGGATGAAGAAGCGCATATGCTCCAGCTTTGTCCGTGTGTCTATCCGTCCGCACGATAACTCGCATAAAAATGGTTCGATTTCGATGAAATTTTAGTATATGGTAGGGAACTACCTGGGGACGAACCCTATTGGAAATGGGCGAAATGCGGTCAAAGGTCAAGACATAGGGGCGGGATCCATTCCATTGCCATTATGCGTCATAACTTGCGTAAAAATGGTTCGATTTCGATGAAATTTTAGCATGTGGTAGGGGACCGCCTGCGGAAGAACCCTATTAAAAATGGGCGAAATGGGGTCAAAGGTCAGGACATAGCGGGATCCATTCCATTACCCTTATGCGTCATAACTTAAGTAAAAATGCTTCGATTGAGACAAAGCTTTATCATGTTGTTCCGGAGGTATACTTAACCGGTTCTGTTGAATATCATCGAAATGGGGTCAAAGGTCAAGGCATAGGAGCGATATTTATTCTACAGCCATTATCCTCATAACTTGAGTAATGATTTCTGTATGTTGGAAAGCGTATCATAATCAATGCATTGCATGATTTTACTAACTTGTTCAAATTAAGCGCTGCAGTTCATACGCTCGGAAGAGTTCGATTTTGCGAAGGTACAACCCATAAACTGATACGTAGAAAAAATATTCTCAAGCTTAATGTATACCTGTCTGATTACCTAAGATCATCAGACATCAATAAACTTACTTGATTTTCAAACATAAATAAACATGTACCATTGCGAATATTATTTAACAAATAATCACTACTTTTTTCGTTATTGACTGATTCACATGATGAAATTTTAAGATACAAAGCGAAAAACTCGATAATAGGCAGTCCCATCCTCACAACGCAATGTGATGTTTTGATTTCATTCGTCTCATTAACACGGCGGCAGAGGCTGTGAATTTTCAATAGCTTCATTTTGATCACACGAGGAGAATCGGCGGCCATTTACTCTATCAATTCTAAACTCCTTGGGACACCATTCTTACAAGATCATTTGTGTAGCCTTCAGCAAGTGAGCAGGCGCGTCAGCAATTTAAAGCTTGTAATTTTATCTGAAATCGAAGAACTACTAACCACCTCCTTTAAACTTTTTGAATCATTCCTTTTATGGATTTCCAAGGTACTTCACAAATGTTTTTCTCATAGGTAATAAAATAATAGCTCAATATCGGTGAAAAACGAGTAAATGCGAAATATTTTATTACATATGTAGCACTAACGGCCGAAGTTTAACTATAAAATTCTTTTTCCAACACTCTGAATTTTAAACATCACTGGAACCCCTTTATGTTGCTGTATATTGTATTGGAATACAGTATTTTTACAGTACTTAACCAGCAAATAAAGTGTGCATTAGAAAAGGAAAATTTAATCTGAAACCAGGGGTGATTGTGAGGTAAAACAAAAATCCCGGAAACTCTGAGCTCAGTGCCAATATATATAACTAAAACAACAAGACATTTTGTAAAATCAGAGCCAAAAACAGGAGAGAAAAAAAAGCTTTGGCTTTATCAGACAGACAGGCAGCTAGAGAGATAGATAGATAGATAGACAAACAGATAGATATTATTTTTATATTACGCACGTATTTAAGTAGCTACACAACAAATAGGTACTAGTGTGTGTTCAGTCGCATCTTTACTAGTACCAAATTTTCTTTCAGTGTGCTAGAAATCTGTCAGATATTGAATTTTTGAAGTCATATTTCGCCCTTCTCATTTATATATTAATTGAGGAGTCTATTGAGATCAGTTCTGCTGGAAGCCTACAGTTGTTTCCATTTAATTTCTAAATGTATCTCACTGGAATAGCTGAATCTAATAAAACCTAATCATTTGATGTAGATGCACCTTCCAAAATGATTAAAAAGCCTTCCTTTCAGCATCCTGTTATCTTGAGAACTTGCTTGATAACAAAATAAACTCTCAAGATGTCACAAATCGTCTACATTCACCTTCCGCACGGAAATGCGGTGTTTTCAATTAAATACTGTAATTCCGAAAGAAAATGGAACTCGAAAGGAATTTTTATTTATAATTTCGTAGCATTTTAAAAAATGGAATGACTGAGGAATCTCAAATTCTTCTAAAACTTAAACGCCCGGATTTCCAGGTTCAGAATGTTACAAAGCCCCGGAATTACGGGCTACAAACAGGTCTGTGAAACGTAAGCAGCCGTGATTTACATTACTCCGATACAACGAACGTATATCGATCTCACCACGGGTTTGGGATATCGATAGAACTTACTGCAGTTCTATCGATATCGTGTACCCGAGGTGACAGATGAACCCGAAGTCAAAATGAAAAATTTTGTTTTTTTATTTTTCACAAGAAAAATATCTTCATATTTTGTGACTTCAGTTCCCCTTCTTTAAAAACTAAATGTATGACATCACGTATACGTAAATCGAATAGAAGAACAGCCACATTATAATTCAGAAACAAGCTAATCAAGTACAAGGGAAAATGCAAACGTGTGAAATGAACACATGCACGTTTGACAATTACTGAGCTCATCCATCGCAGTGCATGCAAATTTGATTGTTTTGCAAGGAAAGTTACGGAAGTGATTCCCTGTATATGCATTAATTAACAAGTGATTGAGACGAAGGTACTATGACAGCGAAAAAAGCAGCTTCAACCATCTGAAGAATGTTAGCGTGACTCTCTTCTACATAGAAAAAGTGTTCTGTTGTTTGCCAGAAAAGCAAGTGTGATATCACGGATGTCTCTGGTGTATCTGTGCACGCCTTCTAAACAATAAAGTAGCATATATTTCACACAGAAACCTAGAAATCCGAAATTCCATGACAACACAACGAAGAAATAGAGTTGTAGAATTTACCCTCACGGTGACGGTAAGTTCTACATGCGCGATAAAGTACGAAAGCATCGGGCATGCCTGTTGCTAATGACAACAAAAAGAATTTTTGGCAAGCGATTTTTACGAACATATATACAGGGTGTCAGAAAAAGAATGGATCCGTTTCAAACACGTAATAAGGTAATAAAAAAAATTTGGAGAATACAGTTTTCACCATATGAACAAGCAAATTTAAAGCACTTCAGCAGGAGTACTGTTCGTCGCTCTTACAATGTCCATCCGGTATTCAAATTACCGAAAACCGTTGATACTTACAAAGCGTGATGCCTTTTGCAGAAAGGAAAATGCTGTCTTTCAAGTCTTGTACAGATGTAACTAGTGTGTGTGGTATACTTGGCCCTTTGTACACCCCCACAAAAAGAAATCCATGGATGTTAAAAGTCAGGGCGACGTTAAAGGCCATGGACAGGAACCACGAGTTCAGATCCATTTCCAGGAACAAGTTATTGCCGGACCGTTACACTCCCGTACTCCAGCAGCATGGTGCGCCATCTTGCAGGAATATAGCCACCGGATTCAGTTCTTGAATTTGAGAAACAGCATGCACTTCCACAGCATGTCAAGACAGACGATGCTGGTGATGGTGTTTTTCTAAAAGAGAAGGAACTAACCACTCCACTATGTTATGGCCCATAAGACATTCACCTTCCAGCAAAAACAGCGTTACTGGGCCAGCACTCAAGCGAGCAGTGGCTCAGCACTATGTTGCCGCTGTCCAACAGTCAATAAAATGTCCCGGCGGCCACCAGCAATTCAGGCTAGCAGCTGGCCAACAGTTGGCACCTCATTAGTTGTCATATGCCAGAACAGGGCAGTCAGTTATCCATCACAGGCAGTGGCTGCCACAAGCGGCCCTGCAAGCACGTGCCATAAATGATGGCTAGCCTAATGTGGTCCGCTAGTTTCCCGGCAGGGGAAGTCGGCAATCATGTGACGTAACTGATGGCTTGCCGAGTCTTATCCGCCAATTTCCCAGTAGTAGCCATTAAAAAAAAAGTTAACCGCGGTTTCCAAAATGCACACAGTGTGAAGAAACAAGACCGTCGCACACTGCCAGATTTCTTCAACTATTCAGCCCATTACATACTTACGTTACGATAAGGAGGGTCCCCGCCATACATAGATACGATCTTTCGCACAAAATCACCAGACATAGATTTTGAGACGGATAATACACAATTTAATTTCCATCAGTTTGACAGGCTACGAGACAGGATCACTTGACAGCAATCAATACGTTGTAAGATTACCATGTTGCATAACGCAGTGAGACGCACAATGTGGCATGAAATGATAGTGTCCTGGGATATCTGGGACTAAGCGACGTTTTACCAGTTCCCGTAATTCAACGGCATTCTGAAGCGGCACAGGAAAGGCTTGCAAGTGTCATCGAACATCTATGAAATCTCGTCCAATGAGGTTTCATAGATGCTCGATGGGTGATAGGTCCAACGATTTCGCTGGCTATGGAGGTATGTCGACCCCTTGTAGGCACGCATGGAAGATATTAGCTGTGTATGGCTGAGTGTTACCTTGCAGGAAAATGTATTCCTCGACACCACTCCTAAATGACAACAACCGGGCTGCAAAATTTCATTCATGTGTCGCCAGGAGGTTACCCGGCTAGTTATGCCTATCACAGGTGACCTGCTATCGTAACTAATCGCACCCCATACGAGGATGCCTGGTTGGCGAGCAATGTGCCGCTCGCGGATAACAGCTGGATCCTCTCTGTGCGCACGGCGTCGCCAGACGCGGACTCGACGGTCTGGATTCATCGCTGAACACGATAGTGGACAATTCCTGTAGCACACAGCTCTGCAATACCTCTCCAGCAGAGCTTGGCGATGTCCTACGGTCAACGGTAGTCCACGCGATGACTATCAGAAGTGCAAACGTTTATTCTCCAATTTTCGGTTCACTGTCTCAGTGGTGATGGAGATAGCCACAGTCGCCGCTCCAGCCTGTCAAATGATCTCTGCAGGATCTTGTGGCACCGTAATTACGTGGCGATTATTACGCCGATCGATAAGTGCTGACGTTCCGGTCCCACTATGGAGACTGGCGGTGCTTTCTTGCACCCATTGTTGCCAACAATGTGCGACCGTTCTGGGATCCCGGTGCACATGGGCCGCGATTCAGAGAATCGACCAAGCAGATTCACAGAAACCTAAGATCCTTTCCATCTCAATCGCGTCCAGCTGGCGATAGGTTTGGCAACGAGGCATCCTCGGCTTTTGGATAATCCGTAGCAATCCTCGACACTCCTTAGCTTTGTTCCGTATGACCTGGAGCACGGGCTACGACATGGTTTTGGAGACACATGTCTGCTCTTTTATCTCTCTAACATCTCATGCGATTGGCTGTACACTCGGATGATTTGTATATCTCATATGACTTCACACACGCACACCAAGTTGCATGCCCAAACGCCGACTCCTTCTGGGTGCGGCAATTTCAATGTCCAGCAGGTATTATCTACCAATTGGTTTATCATAAGAAAGAATGTAGCGAAGTTTCATGGTCATTGGAGGGGTAACGGGAAACTGCTCATCAGTAGAGTGGAAAAGAACACCACAAACTGAGCTCCTAGTATACCAGACAAGCATTCTGGGGTCAATATACGATAACGAACATCTTGCCTTGCATTGGAATGGACGTCAACATCATATTGCTGTGTCAAGACAAAGCTTCGAGTCAAACTTTAGATATCTTCAACGGCTGGTGGAGGACACCGAAATCTGAACTGTATGATTTCCAGGCGTGAGGAATCCCTCTTCATCCACAGAATTTTGAACATTTACTTTCTCGAAACGGGCTCTGGGTAAACGTCAACCGTAGACTGCTGATGGAATATGGAAAGTTGGTAAAAAGGGACAGAACGAACCTAACAAGTAATTAGCAGAAGACTAAATGTACGTAATATTCTACTGATATCTGAAAACGGCACAATGCAACGTAATCAGTCGAAGTTGTGAGATAATCTTCCCAAGCATTTAGTCCGTTTTCTTCCGTTATAAAGGGAAGGAAAATTACAGAATGCAGCAAGATGTCCAATTTCGAAGCACGATACCATGGAAGAAATTAAACAAATTGCTTTGATGTCTTAAATGCTTGGGACAAATGTCATTAGTGGATACTGTCTTCTACGAAAAGAAACATCCAGACAAACAGCAATGCACCTTTCAACCGCAGCACGAAAGAAATATTCTGAATGTTTCGGAATTCAACTATTCGACGCTTACGCGACAAAGAAAATGCTCGTTCCTAACCTACGGCACTTGTTCAGGAGAAAGGGTGAAGCAGTTTCCGGGTAGATAGTTGACTAGATGTACGAGGTGCCAGACCTTAAACCATTCAACTTCCATTTGTATATCGAATTTTTTCAGTTTTTCCGAAAACAGTGCGTTTCAAGCGCGGCCACTAGCTTGAAACACACTATTTTCAGAAACTTTTTTATAACCGCAATTGAATGGTTTACTAATCTCCTTACTTTGGTTGGTTGATTGGCGTTTATTAGCGAAAAGACCTCAAGGGACAAAAGGGTGCCAAGTCCCACAGTTCACAACAATGACGAAAACATCAAAAGATAACTACACTGGTGTGCAAAAATTAAGGACGAGACGCTTTTTCGAATGTAACGCCGTGCAGAAGTGCTCCACATCGACTTAAATCATACCATAAGATCCCCAAGATGTAAGAATATGGGACAAGTATGCAAAACCATCCAAACAAGGAATCCAAAGGATACAAAGGCACTTTATTGAAAAGGTAGCTTCGAGCACAATTGGACAGAAGACAGAAACGTCCATGTGACAGGCGGCTGCCAAGAAAAATCCAGTCTTCAGTAGGGGATATGATCACCCCTGACTGCGTTGCAGGATTTACAACGTCTGTCCATGCTGAGGACGAGGTCGTCAAGGAGCTGCTGAGGCATCGCGGTCCATTCCTCTTGTAGCGCCAATCGCAGCTGCGAACCGTTGATGGCGGCTGGGGACGTGATGCCAAGCGTCTCCCGAGAAGGTCCCACACGCGTTCGATTGGATTTAGGTCCAGGGACATTGCTGGCCAATCCATGCGTTGAATATCTTCACTCTGCGACAGACACTGTACGATAAGGTGTAGCGTTGTCGTCCATGAGGAGGAACTCAGGACCCACAGCACCTCTAAACAGACGCACGTGAGGCAGGAGAACCTCGGTACAATAGCGGACACTAGTGACTGAACCTCCTTGGAAGATGTGGAGGTCAGTACGGCTACCAAGCATGATACCGCCTCAAACGAGAACTCTGCCACCGCCAAACCGGTCCCTTCGATGATGTTGGAGGTGTGATTGCGTGTTCCCTGCTCTCTCCAGATGTTTATACGTCCAGAATCGCTCGTCAGACTAAATCAGCTCTCATCCGTAAAGAAAACTCGACCCCATTGCTGATGTGTCCAGTTCTTGTGTTCCTGGCACCACAGAAACCGCCGTCTCCGATGAGCAGGCGTTAATGGCCCACACCGTACTGGTCGTTGTGCAAATAGACCACCTTTGTGCAGCCTCCTGGCCACAGTAAAACGCGATAACGGACGTCCAGTTGTCTGTTGCATGTGCCTTGCGATTTCTCCCGCAGTCTGCCGTCTGTCTCTTCTCGCCTGTAGGACAATATACCGGTCGTCCGCCGCCGTGGTTGCTCGTGGACACCCACTGCTAAACTCTCGGACAGCTGTTCCCGTCGTTTGAAATGCTCTCCAAGCTCATGAAACGATGCTTTGAGCGATCCCGAACTCCTCGGCCACACTAGTCACACTTCGACCTTCCAACTTCCCAATGACGCGACCTCGGGTAAAGTCATCCAGATGTCGTCTACTGGATTGCCTGTTGGCCATATCACACGGTGGCAGCAACTCGACGTCGTTCGAACTGACGTACACCGTGCAATAGCTTTCACCGAATTGCTCTGAGCGTACACCGCCCGTGTGCTTTATACCCTTCCCACACTCCCCTCCCCACGTCATGCTGCATATATGCGCATGCCCTACCGTACTGGACCCCAGTCTATCTCCTGAGTGGTCTTTCGGTCCGTTCTGCCTGCTCGTTCAGCTGTTATGCTAATTTCTCCTCTTCGTCCTTAATTTTTGCACACCAGTGTGTAGAAGGCTGCTTTGGTCACTTCGCGCACCACCAGCGGGCTTGCTTTCAAGTTTTAAAGTTACCAGAGTAAAGCTGGCAGGAATTTCCTTTTCTATGAGCTTAAAACTGTAATCAGATTTTCAATATCACTGCGAAGGATCAGCAATTTCCCATAATTTTTTTTAAGGATGGATGGTTTTTTTTGGTTGAAGGTTCAACGATCATCGTGAGCAACTCAATGGACTATAAGCAGTCGCCCGTCTCTAATTTAGGGCCACTGGTTCCAGGGAAGGGAGAGAACCAGTGCCGTAAGACAAACACAACGTCCATGCCTCACCGGGATTCGAACCCGGACCCTTCACGGGCGAATGGCCATAGACCAGCGCTTAGACCACTGCGCCACCGGGGCGGCAAGGATGGATGGAGTCGCCAGTTGCTAATTTAGAGCAACTGGTTTCAGGGAAAAGGCAGAACCACAGTCGTAGGACAAACACACCACTAATGCTTCCTTTGGCACGCCAACTATCCCTAACTCGGATAATTCGCTAGGACCCCGCGCCTCTGACCACACAACCACCGGAGTGGCAGAGAACGTTTTAGCCATGACATCAAAAGCTTCGCCGTGTGCTACTCATAAATATGGCGACACGAACTTCGCGGATTAGTCAATAGATGAAAATGTAGTCGAAATTTTGGAAATTGAAAAAACCAAAACCAAAAAACAAACCCTTCATGAAGCAAAGAAAGCATGTCGAGGTGTTGAACTTCAGTTCCCTAGAAATTGTATCTGCAGGTTATGAAAGCCTAAAATTCATCAAATAAAACCATAAATGATGCAATGCCACATTATCCACCTCAGTGGGCCTGGGCTAGAGTCCCAGGTGAGGCATGCTTTTTTGTTTGTTTGTTTCAGAACTTAATAACCACCATGCGCATTCGCGCGATCCTAATTCTGAGCTATTGGTTTTAGGGAAAGGGCAGAGTCAACGTCATCAGACAAGCATAACACTTACGCCTGATCAAGGAGTCGAACCTGGGTCCACCTCGGACGAATGATCATAAGCTAGCACGTAAGACCACACGGTCATCAAGACGGCGGAGACTGCTTGTAGTCCTTACAATCGCTCGTGGTGTTGGTTAAACTAAGAAAAAAAATGCAGTTATACAGTTGACGCAGCATAAGTAAAAGAAAAAGGTTAGTTTTCTGCGTATAAAGCACGTGAATAGCTCTTAAATATACTACAGAAAATTAAACAAAATGAAACAGGTTACTTTAGGATGTGCTCAATTCCTTGTTACACCTAAAAAAAAAATATTATCCAGTGGATAATTCTGCGGCTAGGGAATAATGAGCACCGAAGTTGTGTCCACTTCACAACAAAAGTCCCGTTGTGGTTTAAGTGTGGATGGTGGCAGTCACGTGACAAAAACTGGGCACATCTTAACATGTGTCAGATATCATTACAACGACGAGAAAAATAACCTTTTTTGAAAAACTGCTGTTGACTGACTTCATTGACATAACGCCAAATCCAGCAAATATTTACCAAGCAATAAAAAACAACGTTTACCGATCCATAACTTGTCAACAATGAAATAATATGTTGCGCTCTTACGAAGAGCCAACAAATTTGAAAGGGATACCGAGAAAAGCAATCCAAGGGCAATCAATAGCGGCAGCATCAAAATACACTCTCTTATTACATTATGTAACACTCAGCCAACGAAAAATACGATATGTCATTCAATTACAACCACACCCAACGGCTAACATTTATTTCATTCACGTGATCTGCGTCTTTGTGTTCCCACAGTAAAGGAAGAAACCGAAATGGCATCGAACAAAAAACTTATAAAGATTAAAATCTCACAAGTTACACATGATGTTGCTCTCTCTCTCTCTCTCTCTCTGTCGCTCATTTACATACACATATATTATTACATACACTGGCTGGCAACTGAATTAGGGTCATCATATTTCTACTACGGAGACGCATGGGCGCTCATTTCAGGAGGGGGGGCAAACGGAAATCGTTACTACAAATAACATACACGAACATTACAGGTGAAATTCCACTGTTACTTCTTGTTGTGCAAACCGCTTTTAACACACACACACATCACATATACACTGGTTTCCATAACTTCAGAAAAAATCAGGATAACTACAAAAACTAGGCGAAATTTCATGAAAATCGGTGAAAAGATGCATTAAGTTGTAAATTATAAGTTAGGCAAAAAACAAATCACGAACACTTTATTTAATATCAGAAAAATGGACTATACAGGAACATGTCAAAAAATAGGGAACAGGAACTCAATGGGGAAGTTGCTTCAATATGATGTGTGGTCACCTCTAACAGCAATACCACAGCGATGTTCCATGCTCATTATGGTGTCAATTAACTCAATAGGCAGTAATGCCCATTGTCCCTGTAAATCAATAGTAAGCCCCTGTAGGGTATCGGGAGGCAGATTAAGGGTAGCAACACATCTCCCCAGAGCATCGCAAAGATGTTCAATGAGATTTAGGTCCGGAGATCGAGCTGACCATTCTATACGGACAATGGTTTCCTCCTCAAGGCATTTCTCCATGAGGCGTGCTCTGTGTGGTTTCGCATTATCGTCCTGTAGGAGGAACGTTTCGCCTATTGCATCTGCATAGGGCGTACATATGGATGTAGGATATCATCTCTATATCTCTATGTAGTCAGGTTACCACGTGGCAGGACAAAGAGATTTGTTCGACCACCTAAATAGATGACAGCCCAAACACACACACACACACACACACACTACCTCTACTATAATATAACGATCTCTTTCACGGATATTATTGGGATGATAGCGGGTTCGTAGCTCCCTTCAGATCAAACAACGTCTGGAATAGCTCTCTAAACTGTATCTCGATTCGTCGGTGAAGAGGACAGACCTCCATTGACTCTCACTCTAGCTGACATGCATGCGTGCCCAACTCAACCCCCCTGATTGCTAATCATCGAGCATACAGACCTCTTTCACGAAGCCGCCTGCGTACAGTTAAAGCTGATATCAACCATCCAGTACCGGCACCAAGGGCAGATTTGAGCTGGGTTGGTGTTGAGGTCCTCTGTCTTCGTGCGGTTAAATGCAAATAAACGGCAGTTGTCGTTCTAGGCCTTCCTTGGCTGTTCTTACGGCTGACCCCAAAAATTTGCGCGCTCCTATATTCACGCAGTTTAAAAACTCACGCAATATTGCATATTGCGGGGCTTCGGTTAGGTCGCATCGAGTTCAACTTTCCCATGAAAATTGTTACTGAACGCTTTACACTGATTGTGAGAGTTTCTTCCCATAAGTACCTAAGCATATGAGAAGATGATTTTGGTTAAATAGCCACACAGACTATAGACCACCATTGCGAAAATTTAGAAACGGAAATGGATTTTATATCTTACTGACTGATAAATTACAATTAATATCCAGTAGATGTCTTTAAAAGAGAAGTCAGAAAATATAGCAAAGTAATTACGTTAAAGCTGCTAGTACTAAAACCGAATGGACACTATAGCCTCGTGCCCAGTACATCATTAGGAGGCCTATATCACTCCACGCCACGCCTGTGTTTGATTGCATTTCACAACATGAGGGTTACACAAGGTATTCACTGCTGTCACGTGAACATGTTTTGTAGTCTTGAAAATCGTCCAAATACTGTCTGCACGTATTTGGAAGATTTTCTCCATTTCTCTCACCCTTTGAATTTATTAGCTATAATTAAATAGCTTGTGCGGTTCAGCCCCACCAGATGGAGACGTCTCAGTTGCTGAGCCCATCCCTACGGATTTGTTAAGTCAGACGCTGAAAGATCTGGGGCACGATCCCAGCGGTGTCCGGATAACAATTTTTCGGTTGCTAAGTGTTAATTAAAGAAAAACGTGGATAGAGCGATGACTTTGTCTATTCACATTGTCTCCACATATTTGGAAGATTTTCACTATCATATTCTATGTTTCAGGAAAATTTCGGCTCTCTCTCTCTGGGTGAAGCAATTTCAATGTCGAGCACACTGTAAAGAATAAGTGGTGTGAATTCACGAAAAATTTCTGAAAATAACGTGTAGCAAAATTGCTGGTAAGTGTCCGTTTTTTAACGGAATTTCTTTTTCTAAAAGGGCCCGTTTTTTTTTTTTTTTTTTTTTTCCAACTTCTGTATTTTCAACTTTTCCGTAGTAAGTAATTCCGTTTATTTCAGGAAGTCCGTTTCAAATTTTTCCGTATTCAGACAGAAATTTTGCAAAATCCAACATGCTGAAAATTTTAGTCTTCACGCGAGGGAATCCTTTAGCGGCGGGAATCGAGCCCGGGCCATTTGGGTTGAAGCCGCGCGTCTTCACCACTGAACCAGAAAGTCACAGGAATTAGAATAACCATACTTTTGTTATATAACCATTTGAATAACCATACTTTTTTTTTAACGGTGCGATCGAAAAATCCTTTCTTGGCCTAATACCCTTGACTATGAAGAACTATTAGCACAAATATAGTAGTGGCCAAAATTGTGGACACTTTTTGAAAATTTCGTGTTTTGAAACTTTGCAGGCTTGTAGCAAATGTTATGTTTCATTAAATGCTAATGTTTATACATCAATTGAAAGAATTTAATGCTGAACTCAATACAAAAAACATAATTCAAATGTCTGCAGTACAAAAAAAGTGATGTTTACTTTAGCCTAAAAAACAAAAATAAGTGTGATTCAGTTAAGAAGCGGACTGGACTGTCAGTGCAAACCCTACTGGCTAATGACGGTCCTTGTTCTGGGGACCAATCAAATGGCAGTAGTTGCGATACATCATGTGTCAAGTTGAAGAAAGTCAGTTTTGCTGTTTGTTCTGCAGAAGAAAGAAGGTTATCGGTGTAGGTGAAGCGCAATTTCAGATTGTGTGCACACTTTTAGTATTTTTTGAAATTTAAGTGCAGATAATAAATACAGCAATGGCACCAAAGAAAACAGTTGATTGGACACCCATGAAAGAAGCAGGATTGTTGTATTACGTGAATCGGAGTCTTTCCTATGCTGAAATTGCAAAGCAAGTAGGTGGGACAGTGACGACATCTGGAATACGAAAGTTGTGTTTACGTTATTAGAAAACAAAGTCACTGAAAACCAAGTGCACAAAATCAGTTGATGATAGAAGAATAAAAAGGCTGTCTCAAGGACAGCAGAATTTCATGTGAGGCCATCAGAAGTGAACTGGGTGCACCTGGTGTTTCTGTCAGTTCAAGAACGATAAGGAGAAGACTATCAGATATGGGACTAAGAGGTAGGATTCCGGGGAAAAAGCCATATCTGAATCTACAGCAGCGCAGGAAACGACCTCCGTGGGCAAAAACCCTATTGAATGTACAGAAAATCAGTGGAAGCAAGTTATGTGGAATGAAGAAAGTAATATATCCTAATTTGGTAGTGATGGGCGAAAATATGCGAGACGTCGAGTGGGAGAAGACTGCATGGAGGAAAATGCAAAGCACCCAACAAGCGTTATGATTTGGGCATTTATGGCAACAAATGGTGTTGGCTCCCTTCATGCAATCAACAGCACGTTGAACGCAAGAAAATAAATTGACACCATTCTGGAACCAAAACCGGTACCTCTTCCATCAGAGATCTCTTTCCCAACAATACACCATTTCTTTTCCAGCAGGATTCAGCTCCCTGCCACACAGCATAAATATGCAGACAGTGATTCACAGCAAAGGGCATTCCATTGTTGACTTGGCCAGGAAACAGCACTGAACTGAACCCGATAGAAAATGTGTAGTACCGTTTGAAAATCCTTGTGCGAATGAAACATGCATCATATAAAAAGCAATTAATTGAGGCTATAATTGCTTCCTGGGACAACGTAATAGCAAAGGCAAAGCTTCAAACACTTGTTGGTTCAATGAGACGTCGCTGTGCTACTGTTTTAAACGATAAAGGCTACCCTACTAAATACTGATTGCAATCGCAAGTATCTGATATCATTTTTTGATTGTTGCACAGATTTATCATGATTGCAGTATTCGCAGCATTTCTTTTGTACTGCAGGTATTTGAATTCTGGTTTTTGTGCTGAATTCAGCATTAAATTCCTTTTCAATTGATATAGAAACATTTGCGTTTCGTGAAACTTAACATTTCCTATAAGCCTGCAAATTAAAAAAAAACATAAAATTTTCAAAAAGTGTCCACAATTTTGGCCACAATTATATATATTTCCTTTGTCAAATGACGTAGTTTTCCCACAGAGAAAGTACAGTTAGTTATATGTTTGCTGCGATATCTATGCTTCTAATAGTTCGGTTTGAAAATTCTTATTATGAGTTAGTTATTTTTCAGGGGTTAATTGTTAAGCAAATTTTAATCTCCTCTGAATGGTTAAGCAAAATTTTGTTAGGTAGGTTTCCAGCAATTTTGTTTACGTTTTTATCAGGCTTTTCACTTTTATTCATTTGGGACATTCTGGGCTCACCGTCTATATTTTCCTTTTCCTCGTGCATAGAGCCATGAGCCAGCGCCTCCCTTGAGCCCGCTTCGTTCAAATTTTATTGTTTGTTATTCATTTGTTTTGTTTTTTCATTAACAACACGAGGGTTGGAAGGAGACATCAGATTTTCTCTATTTTATTGTAAAGTTCATCATTTAGGGATCATTTTCAACAAAGAGAAACATTTAGTATACATTTTCTGACTTTTTATAACGCACGGTTCGGCCGCAAGTACATACAGGGGTTGGACAGAATAATGTGAACACCACTCTCAGAAGCGTGACTTTCAATGCAGCTGCGTACGTCGCAACACGCAAAGGTATTCACCACTTTTTGGTTGTAACAGTTTTGTTTGGAACCTCAAGGTCCTGTTTAAGTGCATTTAAAGTGTCTTGTTGCAAAATTTCTTTCAGGGTGATGACCAAATGAGTGACCTAACGGACTTCGAAAGAGTGCTAATTGTTGGTGGCCGGCTAGTAGATGCCTCCGTGACAACAGTCGCCAGAGTAGTGGGGGTATCGAGAACTACTGTATCTAGCGTCATGACAGCATACCGTGTTCGTCGCAAAACCTCGTCTACGAAACACAAGAGCGGCCAGAAAACGACCTTGATTGATAGAGACAGGAGAACATTAAAAATAATAGTTACCCGTAATAAGACCACGGCGCCGAAAATTAGTGCGGAGTTCAATTCGCATCTCCAGACCCCAGTGTCAACGAAAACTGTGCGCAGGGAACTGCATAAACAAGATACTCATGGCAGATCTGCTACTACAAAACCTCTGGTGACCCAGGTGAATGTACAACTGCGACGGCAGAGGTGTCAAGAGCATACAACGTGGACTGCCGATGTATGGAAGCGTGTAATGTGGTTGGATGAATCTACATTCAAACTATTTTCTACCGGAGGACGTGTTTACGCGTAGAGAATACCATCACAAGCGTACAACCCAGACTGTCTGCTCCCAACAGTGCAGCATGGTGATGGTTCTGTCATGCTCTGAGCGGTCATATCGTGGTTTTCAGCAGGTCTCCTGATCACCTTTCAGCAGGACGGATGACTGGCAGGGCGTATGAAACCATTTTGGCTGACCAATGCCTGGGCCATTGGCATTGTGTCCTCCAGTATTGTGTCCTGCAGGAGATGCCATCTATCAAGACGATAACGTCCCAATTCACAAAGCTCAGAGTGTCCAGTCATGGTTTGAGGAACATGAGGATGAGCTTTCACACCTTCTTTGGCCTCCCCAATCACCAGACTTAAACGTCATCGAGCCACTGTGGTCTGTGTTGGAAAACAGAGTAAGATCCCGTTATCCTCCTCGTACATCTCTTAAGCACCTGGAACACTTTCTGCATGAAGAATGGTGTAACATCCCACTAACCACCATCCAGGATTTGCATGCGTCAAAGGTGGTCCCACAACCTATTTGGTAGGTAAAACCTTTTTTTCCTAGGTGTTCACATTATTCTGTCGAATCCCTGTATTCGTAATCGAAAATGCATTTTCGATTTCAAATATTCTGTTGAAAATATTCTTTCTGTATGGGTACCATTTTCTGTGAAAAACAATGTGCATATTGTGTATTTTAAGCAATGCTCGGTGTTTTCGCTAGAGTATGTACATGCATTTCATTTTTTCCTGAATTATGTTTTCCAATAAAAACCGATTTGAAATATTCATTTTCTGTCGGGGATTTGTGCGAAAACTGGAGTTTTCTGTACCAACGACAACGAGCTACCAAAGGAAATGCAGAACACAAATTCACCGTTAAAAACCTCTAAAGAATTCACAAAAGTTTCTAAGATGTAACTTCATAAAGTACAATAACTCTAATTAACGTGCTGCTGAGAACTAGAACTACTTACTTTTTGTTATGATCAGCGGAGAACAGAGAGAGGGAGGAAAAAGGGGGGGGGGGTGGAAATAAAAAGAAGGAAGGCTCGCGTGAGGGGGATTTGGAGGATAGCGGATATTTAATGAATAACCGTCTTGCTTTAAAGGACACAAAAATCATTAGGTTCCAGCATTTTATTGTCGAACAGATGTCATACTTACACAAACACATCGCATTTAATCATCATCATCAAAGTACAGTAGAACCTCGTTTATACGTTTCTCACTTAAATGTTTTCCATTTATACGTAAAATGTCGCCGATCCAAAAAATTCTGAATTGCCCTTAATGTTAAATTTCCCCGTTTCCTTTGTACGTTTTCTTTTTAATTATACGTTAATTTTAATAGGTCCCTTGAAAAGCGTACAAACGAGGTTCCACTGTATGTGCTCCAGTGAGCTAATGCCTGAAAGAACAACGCGGTTTTCCCGATTTCCATGCGATGAAATCGTCAATGCTGTTTCGGAGATCCTAAAGTTTGCAGAACCACTGAGCGACCAGGAAGAGTTTAATGGCCTACCAAGAAGTGTATAGCATCAAGCGAAACACGTGGAAATCTGATGGGGCTATGTCTGGGGAGTATCCCAGCCGCAGGGTGGTTTCATGGATCGCCGCAGTTACATGGAATCTTGTGTTATCATGTAACAAAATTACCTTCCTACACCTATGTCCCGAAAATAATAGTCTCCGTTGCAGTTTCTCGTTCAAAAGCAGTAGTTAACGACTATACTGTTCCGCAGTTAAAGTTACACCTGGTGACAAGAGCCGGAGCCGCCAGGATTCCTCCTCCTAGGAGGAGCACAAGCCATCGAGCTTATATTAGATGGAAACACCACTGACTCTGCCGCCATAGGCAACCCCCCCCCCTAGGTCACAGCTAATCGTTGGCGTGACGTCACATACAGGCAAAAAGGAACTAAATTATACAGTTGATAAAACAATAAGCTTGTGTATAATAATTGATAAAGATTATTCAATTCGCCAT
This sequence comes from Macrothele yani, assembly GCA_039090855.1. Lineage (NCBI taxonomy): Eukaryota > Metazoa > Arthropoda > Arachnida > Araneae > Macrothelidae > Macrothele > Macrothele yani. The sequence continues at coordinate 83,580,488 of CM076990.1, forward strand.
TTTATCAGTCTACACGCCTAGAAGCTTCTGTCCCATTGGTTGCTTCTTGTCTGCGGCTGCGTCTTGCCTGGATGTGACGTCACTTGCAGCACTTATGGCGGTCAGTGCTGCGTGGATAGGAGTGGTGTCTTCACCTAACATAAACTCGATGGCCCCAACGGCTCGGCAAGAGCCCGTGATACACCATACCTTGCACAGTAGCACACACACACTATAAACTTGGAGCGCTACCCTTTCCTGGCATCGCAAAGCTTTTTAAAATTTTCCAATAAAAAAACTTCTAAATTTTTGATTCACAAACTGCGAACGAGAACTGAAAAATCAGCACTATTTTCATGGCATTTAATTGTCCGCTTTTCGAGAGAACCAACATGATGCTTTTTAAATATCACATTTGAATAAAGTCTTTCAAAAAAAGTTTGATCCCTTCTATTCAGAAGGGTTAAGTAAAACAAATTTCCAGCTTAGAAGTTACTTGTTTTTATTTATGGCCCAATCGAGGTATGTATATACTTCGCTCTGTCACAGACACACGGACTTCCAAGTCTACCCCATAAGGTGACTTTTCTTGCTCCCGATTATTAATGATGCCAGAAAATACACTGTAAAAAATAAGTGGAGTGAATTTATGGAAAATTTCTGAAAATAACGTGCAGCAAAGTTGCCGGTAGGTGTCCGTGTTTTTCAGAAATGCACGTTTATTTTAATTTCCGTATTTTCATAGATTTTCCGTAGTCAGAAATTCCGTTTATTTCAGAAAAATCCATTTCAGGTTTTTTCCGTATTTAACAATTACCCAGATAATCCTTCCCCCACAGTCAGGATCGAACCCCTGCCGTTTGGGTCAACAGATAACGCACACCTTTAACCACTGAGCTACAAATGTTCGGAAATTCGAGTCACGTACATAGTAAAACAAATTGCGCGACGATTAAAATTTTTGTCTTGTCATTATTTTTTGTCTTTTGGGAGTGGTTTAGTCGTTTTATTTTCTGTTGGAGCTTATTATTTTTCTGAATAGGTTTGTAATAATTTGTTTTTCTGTAGGAGGACTTTTCACAAATTAAGCGTTTTTTATCGTGATGTTTCGAAGTAACAAAATGCTTAGGAACTTGATTTTTTTAAAATGACAATGACTGTCAGTTATCTTTAAGAAAGGTGAAATGTACTTTTTTAAAGCATTACTTCACACACACAAACTCCGAAATATAAAATTTACTCTTGATAGCTATAATAGCTTTTGCCGTAAGTTGTACAAAGACTGACACATAAGACATTGTATAACCATCTGTACAATAAGTACCCGATTTCTTACAGTGCATGCAACCGTCGATTAATTCTCGCTTAATTGTATAGCCAGTTCTGTGCTCGAGTGGACTGCATATTCGTCCCGAAGAGCTTGCAAATCTACGCTCTGCCGCCGGAACCACCACTTCTGAAATTCACAAACTACTCACGAAACGTGCTTACATCTACAGCTCTCTCGTAGTATGCTGAACAAATGCATTCTCGTGCTTCTGCAGCACTTTTACCGAAATTAAACATGAATAACAACACTGACGAATATCAGTCTTGGTTGCCATGTCCTAGCTCAACTAACCGTACGTGGGGACTGTCAGCCAACACGTGTCATTCGACGCAGCACTGTCGCCTTATTCCTTATAGAATGTAGTGCTGACAAAAACACAGCAGTTTCTCTTTTACCGCCGGCTCCGTGGAGCGCTGAAAACGTGCGCATAGACCTAATAAATGAAAGAGTAATAGATCAAGTGCGTTGGTAATCACTACACTTCAACGGCAATATAACATCAGGCATCCCGGTGCAAACGGGAGTGAAGAAGCTAAGTAGTATTTCCATATTCCTCGAAGTTTTGGTATTAGTTATTAGGTTATTATTTTACTTGGCTATCAAAGCGAACGGCTTGCGTCGTCTCGACACCAAGTAGAGTTCTCCAAAAACATCATAGATGGCTTTTCTGGTTTTCATTTTGAGCATGTCTTTTTTTTTTTTTTTTTTTTTTTGAAGGGGAGCATGCCTACGTTAACACTATATCAATCGATAAACACGTTACCTCTGCACCTATCAGTACAATTTGAAGATTCTGCGCTGAGAAACCTAAACTGTGAGAAAGATTACTTTTGCTCTTTGGCCTTTTTCTAACGCATAACTTTGCCTCAAGGGAGCGTAAACGCAGATAGGATCGAATATAAAATACATTAAACACGATATCTCCGCAATAGTACGATTTGAAAGATTCTTTCTGCACCGAGAAACCTAAACTGTGAGAAAGATGACTTGTGTTTTGTTCTTTTTCTAATGCATAACTTTGTCGCAAGGGAGCGTAAATACAGACTGATAAAACGCCATCTCTCATCCAATCATCTATGATCTTCACAGTGAAGAAATAAAAACCGTTCTCTGTTAATCTCAATGCCAGATTGGTTTTCTATGGGCTACGAAATATTGGGTGCCATCAAAAGAAAATATTGCGTTACGCTCACTAAATTCGCAAACGAGAAAGCGGACATGGCTGCGGGATATCAGAAATTAAAATTCATGAACCTTTGAAGGATGCATATATTGGACAGCTTGAGGACGTGATGAAATTGATACGAATAATACCTGCTCAAATCTAGACAATAGCTTCTAGCGGAAAACAATACCGAACAAGAATTACAAAGTAGTAAAGAACAAGATGACCATGAAAATCTCATTCCTTCACTTCACTTGTCACCAAGATGGGAGAGTGTAAGTGATGGTGATATCTAGAAGTGCAGAGAAAAACATGAACAAGAATACTCTGAAACCGCTATTTCTGAACAGGACGACGAAGCAGCAGAAGATCCAACACTCGCAAAGGTGGGTGGTGTAAATCGCAAAGCGATGACAGACTGAAAGTGCTTTAGAAAGACAAAGTGCGATTGTGACATTCGAAAGAAGAGGCCTGAACTACAAAGTGAAGAATGAAATAGATGAAAGGCCAATGAAGAGACCTAACTTTTATTTTATATTTTGAAAGGTAAAAATTTACAATACAAAAAGACACTTTTTATTGATCAAGAGTCACACCTGTAATTATAACTAACTTGTTATTGTACTAATCATCAACCATTCTAAATCCACTGATGGATGGTCTTCCCAAGCATCTTTCACAACTCTCTGTCTTGGGCAGTTCTCTTCCACGTCACATCGGCGTGCTTTCGAATTTAATCCATCCATCTTCGACGTAATCTTCTTCTGTATTTCTTTTTCAGAGTTTCACAAGCAACTCAGAGAGCCATAAGCAGTTGCACGCCCTTAAATTAGGGCCACTAGTTAGAGGGAAAGGACAGAGCTACAGCCATCAAACAAGCACACCACAAATACCTCATCCGGGACTCGAACAGATGCAAATCTTGAACATATGGTCAAAAGCCTGCGCCTCAGACTAGTCAGCCACCCGGTTTAGTTGTCTAATGGCGGTCAGTTCTTTTAGCAATATATCCAGCCCACTACCACCTGAGGGTCTTTAATCATGACGGCATTCATTTTCCTGATCCATGGGTTCCTTTTTTTCCATCATTCTCGATGACACCAAGCATGCACACTGAGTTAGCTTTTCATTAGGAACACCACCCGTTTTACATATTCGGAGCAATACCGACGTACCACGTGATATCAACGTCACGTGCGGCTACTATAAATTGCGCGCACCTATCCTCTGTTCGTAATCAGTAAACGTTTGCCAGTAATGGGGAAACGAGACGACGTAAGCAATTTTGACCGCGGCCAGATAGTTGGAGCCCGGAGGGCAAGTGCCAGCATTTCGGAAACAGTCGCACTCGTTGGCTGCTCTCGTACTAGTGTATCAAGGGTTACCAGGACTGGATTAACCGTGCACAGACATAGAGCAGAAGGGCTCACATTGGTCGGTCACGCGCGGTTAATCCTAGAGGTGAGGGTCGGGTGTGACGACTGGTCACCCAGTTCACCCACCAGTACAACAGCGGTGCAATTCGACTTATTTCTACATGCACTAAGCGTCATATCTAACTTCACCTGGGGTTCCACAGCCGGATACCAACGAGGGTACCCATGATGTCGCCCAGTCATCGCAAAAAGCTTCTCGCATGGGTCACAGAACATCGGCAATGGACCCTCGACAGATGGAATAAGGTCGTCTGGAGTTCTGCTGCATCATGCTGATGGACGGGTTCACATATGGCATAAACAGCATGAAGCCCTATCCCCTGGTTGCACAGTTAGGGTTCAACAGGCTGGTGAAGGTGGTGTTCTGGTCTGGGGAGATTTTTTCTGGCAAGCTCTACGTTCATTGGTAATCATCCCACAAACACTGAATGGTGGACGCTACAGGGACCTGTTACGGACCATCTCCATCCATATCCGCAAGAGGTTCACCTGGACCAAAGTGCAATATTTCAACAGGACAATGCACCGTGTTATCGGGCTCGTATAACCATTGAGTGATTGGAGGTCACAACGAATTCACCACATTGCCTTAGCCCCCCAAATTCTCCTGACTGTAACCCAATTGAACATTTTTGGGATATGCTAGAACTGGGTGCAAGAACTGCTGACCCTCCTCCATGGAATGAGCGTGAACTGATGGAACTGCTGCAGTAGATATGGGTCAAGTTACACATGGAGGATTTCAACACCTTGTAGAATTTGTTCCTAGGCGTCTGCAAGCATTGACTGCACAGGAAGATTGACCAATGTGTTATTAGGTAGGTGCTCCTAATGCAAATCTAACTCAGTATATATATATATATCCATGCTTCTTTGAGTTAGCTGCAGCCATGTTATGTCTTTTTAAGTTAAAGTCCATTTAATTTTATTAACATACACTTATAAATATATGCATTGTTTTATAAATCCAATTCAGAAGTTATCACATACTCCTTTTACTAATTATCCAAAAAAATCATTTTATCTTCCACCAAGAATCCATTATATGAAACAATTCAAAATGTAGTGAGAATTATCACTACACTCTAAATAAAAAGGAGTTGATAATGTAGTTAGAGAAATCCAAGTTGGACACCAAATCCTAGAGTAACAGGCACTCTGTTTACAGATTCTAAGTTAACCCAGAATGACAAAAACTGAAAGTGTAAAATTAGTTACTAATAACAGTAATAGCAGGCTAAAAGTTAAAGAAATTTCTTTCTTTTTTCATTAAAAAGAAAAACACAAGACATTGTGAGTTAATAGATAATCAGAAACTAATTTTACAATAGTATATTAGGGCTGTATTTAGTGACTGATTAGGCTTAGCATCTAGTGGTAGTTCAGATTTCAAGGATGAGTATCATTGACAAGACAGGTGAAAACAGATGGTGCCTTGATTGAGTTTAAAATGGAAATCAATGTAGAAAAATCTGATGAAATTCCCATGACTGGGATCAGCTGCTAATGGCCACTTTACCAGGACTTTCAATTGGCAGGAATGGAAGTTCTGAACTATAAAATCACTACGGCTGTGATGGGGAAAAGAAAAATCTAAATGAAAAGAAAAGCAGCTGGTAATTTAGTGTTATTGTCAGGATGGTGTTTAAAGTTGAGTACTTCCCATTGGGTTTTCAAGGACTATAAACAGTTGCCTTTCCTTAACTTCAATTATCAGATGATGTAGTGTTCTGGCTACCCAAGAGCATAACTGCTGAATTTTCATACCTCTAACAAGTCAATGAAAGACCAGCAATATTATGAATAAGATTATCATAAATTCCTTTTGTCAGAAGCATTCAGTGCACACTAATAAAATGTTCACAACGTAAAAATGGATGCTACAACAAAATCTGAGTTCTATATAAAATAATTTCCTGTTTATCATATAGATTTATGGAGTTTCTCTGAATGCACTGAATTCACAAAAAAAAAAAAAACTCAGTTGTACTTTTTATAAAGTTTGCAAAAGGCTCTTAGTTTAAAATTACAAGCACAGAAAAACATTTACATATTTTTTTCAGAAAATAAACATATTCAAATGTGATGTTTCTATGGTGCTCTTAATGGATAATTTTTTTCCTAAAATATTTTTTTCACGCTTTCTAAAACATAATATATCCCAAATATTTTAAACATTGCCTCAGATAAAACATCATCATCAAAAAGTTATGCATTTAAATTACAGCAAAGGTATAAAACTGAGTTTGCTAAAATTTCATCACAACCCCTGGCAAAATCATTTTACAAATGTGAACTCTATAAACTTACCCATGTCTGCTATAATGAGTAATAAAAAATACTAAACTAATAAAAGTTCGAGTTGGAGAAGACTGCAACAGTGTTTCATTTCTTACTAGCTTTTCCCCCGCAGTCCGCAGAGCATCTGCGCTCTAGTGTCTTTATTACGAAATATGTCTTAGGAACTTATCAGAAATGCCGTTATGTTCACATTTGTGAATCAAATATAAATTGGTTAAACAAATTATAAAATTGGTGAAGATATGATTTAACCCACCGCTTGGTCCCATTTTGAAAATCGCCAATTTGGTGTGTTTCTGCAGAGAGTCTTCCTACCTAAGAACTCCACTCTTCTTGTTTAGAGATACAAGAGTAAATTTCACAAAATGAAGTTCAAAGATTTATATTTTAGAAATTAGCAAGATGTTTTAACAAAATATAACATTCATCAAGCACTGTTTGTGTGTCTATTCAGAACACTTTATTTTGATTATTATTATTAATCAAAAACTTCTTTATACACACAATTGAAAATTTCTGAATTTGGGGACACAACAGTGACAGAGTCAAATGATCTCACTCTAGATAGACCTACGTACAATAGTCCATGGCTAAAAACTGGTTTTGATAAAGCTAGACAGATTTTTTTAAAAGTTTGGCCTTGTGATTTGTTTATAGTCATTGAAAAAGCCAAGTGAATGGGGACCTGTTTACGTTTAAACTTGAAAGGCATATTTGTGTCTCAAGGAATGAGTGGTATTCGAGGTATGAGAAAAGTTTCAGTAGTATTGGTATCAATCTGCCTTGATTCAATAATATTATGCTGCAAATTGGTTACTATAAGCCTTGTACCATTGCACAGACCTTTAGATGGTACTAAATTTCTAAGCAACATGATAACAGCGCCTGGTTTTAATTTCAGTTTGTGAGGTGGCATTCCAGTTGGTGTCAAAGTGTCAGTGAGAATGGCTCGTCCTTTAAGTTGTTGAGGTGTGACTGTGGTAAAATCTATGTCACTGTATAATTGTTGAACTGGATCTTGTATTTGTGGATAGCATATTGGAGGTAACTTAACTGTTTCACCAGTCTTTCAATCACCAACATCTAAAAGCCAATTTGCAAACTCTCTCTCGGTATCAAGAGCACGCATATTTTCTGTAAGGCTCATAATGTGAAATTCAGACCAAAGATAGTGTTTTTTTAAACAGCTGGCAACTGTCAGTGATCGTGAACCTCTCAAGATTACCGGCAATACTTGACAGAAATCTCCACCAAGTAAGATTATTTTTTCACTAAATGGTTCAGAACATTTTGTAACATCTTTGAGAAATGAATCGACAGCTAAAAAGGCATGCACATGCATCATTGGCGCCTCATCCCAAAGAATAAGTTTTGTATCCAACAAAAATTTTGTTTCTGGTGTATTTGGTTTTAAAGTACAGGTTGAAGTCGCATTCAAAATGAAAGGTATTTTGAAAGCTGAGTGAGCGGTCCTCCCTCCTCTTAACAAAGTAGCTGCTCTTCCGGTTGAAGCTACACAGGAGTAGCTTGATCACCTCTTCCTCTGATTGTATGCAATAAGGTTGAGTATACAAAAGTTTTCCCTGTTACTGCAGGACCATCTAAGAAAATATGTTTCGGTGTCTCTTTTTTATTTCCATATATTACATCTAGTATTGTTTCAACAACTAATCGCTGTTCAGTATTAAGCTTTTCAGTGTTTATGCGGGCTTTAGTATGCTCTTCTAAAACATCAAAGGAAGACATAGATATGATCTGTTGGTAAATCTAAAACTGGAAGTTTGAGTGTTTTCAGATTCAAACCATAAGGTTTGAGTAGGTCATTAATTTCTGCAAGTGCATACTGTGGTCTTGTCTCTTTGGAATATCTGTGTACCAAAGTCCTCACAAATAGCATCTTTACGATGAGTCCTAAGTTCAGGAATGTTTTCTACTTCTCCAAATCCACAAATTTTCACAAATAGTATTCATAGATAGATTGGCATTCATATCTGGGCTGCTTCACGTAGTGTATCATGCCAGTGTTGATCTCCTTCAAGAAGTCCAAGCTCTCTGCAGGCTGGTTGCAAAGTGCTACATACTATCCCATTAACAGTCTTTAGATCATCGAAAGTGAGTGCACCCAATTTTCGTACCAACAACATTTGCAGGTAGTATCTTTCACTGTCCTGGATACTAATCACTGGCATTCTCCCAATCACTTGCTGTCCTCCTCGTTGTCGTCTTTTCCATGTTGTTCTACACTTATCAAAAACACAGTACTGTGGGATATCGATGTAATTGTAAATATGGGCTTGTTCATCAATTTTATTGAGTTTGAACCATGCCGTCAATGTTGTATATTTTGTAGAAGCCCGTGCAGTAGCTTGATCTTCTTGACCATCTTGATAAACAATTTGTTGTTCTGGCAAATGAACTGCTAATCTTACAATAAAAGGGATTTTTCAGACATGCTGAATTCATTCATTCGCCACATTGCTTCAAGAGCACTAACATATCTGCCATGAAGGAAAGTTAATATCTCATCATGATCTACAGTACTATTTTCCTTTTGAAGTCTAACAGATGCAGCACCATGTCCTTTATATAAGTATTTATATAGGTGTTTAACACTCTTTACAGATGCACAAACTTCAACATTGATATAAGTGTTGAATTTCTTTAATAGTAAGGGATTATGGGGCACAATCCATCAATTATTATCAATGTCATGCCGACCTGATTTCACAGGATCCATGGATCGTCTTCTATAGATAGGGTATCCATTAACATTTTTTTCTGTTGCTTCTCTGAACTCCTTTGGAAATTGGTTGCAACATATTCCATCTTTCATGCATGATGAATTTTGATTTAAAGCACCACAGGGGCCATGGATCATGCATTTTGTGACAATTTCAAATAGCCTTGGATTGACATCAATGCTTGGTAATTCTGCACTTACATATTTGTCAATATCATCTTTTGTATGTATCTTTGTACTTGAATCTAATGTTAGTAAATGTGAGCATAAGGTAAACCTTGCTTTTGAAATTCAATTACATAAATACTGTATATGCAATGACAACTCCAAATATATTGCACTTTAAGATATCATCTAATAACTCTGATAATTTCATTTTAAAAATTTGGACAATAATGTCTGGTCTATTTTCAAGTCTTTGAGGGCATTGCATTGCATTCAAAATTTCAGGTCATGCAGGATTGCAAGTAAATGTAATAAACAGATTTCCTGACAATAGCCATTGCATCCTGATAATTTTGCTGCATGTATCTTGGGCTTCCTTGAAAAGCAGAGGGCAATATTATTAGCTAGCCTGCTCATAAATTTTCATTTTGTACACGGGACTCTATTGCATCTAAAAGTTTTACTGCAATTTTGGGATATTTTCTTCCAAGAGTTTCAAAAGTAACATTTCAAAATGGGGAAAGCTTGGTTCTCAAATTGTTTTCTTAATTACACCTATTTTGCTTTTATTATTACATAGATGCATTATACCTGTTTGTTAAGCACTCAAATGATCTGCAAATTCCACCAAACATAAATAAAATTCTAGAGAATGTAATCATTTACAAAGATGTAGCACACATGCTAATACAGCTAAAAGAGGTTAGTAGAGTGCTAGACATTTTCCAGGCTGAACAAATAAACATTTTTGAGGCAGTGGAACTGTGGGAAGAACTTATGGAAAATGCAGATCTTAAACCATATACACCAGTGATAAAAAAAAAAAAAAAAAAAAAAAGATGGATCAAGCACTTCAGCTTTGCCATTACTTGGCAAACTTAATGAATCCAAAATACCAGGGAAAGAGAATGAGCCCTGAGCAAGAACAAATTGCTGATAACTGGGTGTTAGAAAAGAAACCTGAATGGATAATTTTTTGTAATGGGTTTTAAAATATGTGACACAAAGTACTATCCAAAGTCTATGTTTGTAAATGATGTTGTGCAAAACTTCAGTGCTGCCAAATGATGGCAGCTGATGGAGCGACAGACAAGAGTGACCAAAGCTGAAACCTTGAAAAGATTTCTGCTCCTACATGTCAAGTCTATATGGTTGCTCAGCCAGTTCATCTGCAGTAGAAATGATATTTTCTATTTGTGGACCAGTCTAGTCAAAACTTTGCAATTGCTTAGGTGTTGATAAAGCACAGAAACTTGTCAAGATCCAGAAATATTAAAAAAAATAAAACCTAGTAAATTTGTTACAAAAAATATTGAAATTTGTAGTTTTACTCAAATTTAATTAAACATCTCAGAAATGTTTGATGAGGGTTTAGAGTTTGATCAAATACTAGTTTATAGATTGCAGTGAATGGTGTGTAAAGTATCTTAGCCTTTGTGTAGATTTAAATAAAATTCTTTCAACAGACTACGTAAAAAGGAGATTTTTGTTAACCAATGGGTAAGTTGCATGGATTTTTCATTAATAATATTTAATCATTTGAAATCTCAATGAAAGGATATAAAAACCAAACAGACCCCCCCCCCCAACCCCAATAAAACCCCAAAAAGCCAAAAATGCCCAATAAAACCCACCCGGGTTTTGTTTTCTTTGAAAAAGCCTGGGGGTTTTTCAACCCTGACTGCTGAAGAGGAAATTTAAATTTAAGATTAAAAATGCAATGTAACCAGCAAAGGTCAGACAAAATCATAAACAATGGAAACAAGTCTTCACAAAACATCAGCAATTATCAAAGCTGGTAGATGTGAAACCTCCCCCACCTTGGGATTTGTGACAAAAATGAAACACTTGTTTTCAAAGGCACATTATGCCATGTTACTTTAAGTAATCATTTTCCCCCATTTTTAAAATTTTATTTCTGTTTTATTCTTAAACATCAGCTCTTACATCTGACAGTGCAAACATTTCATTTGCTTTTTACTACCACACGAAAGTGTAAAGTGTTAAAACTAGAACTTGCTTCTCTCATTTTGATGGATTTTCATTGCAGACATGAGTCAACATTTTTGTCTTCCACATCTGTTACTTTTTTCATTGTGTTTGTATTTTTGCAGAATACTGTCAACTTCATGAAAATCAACATTGGAAGCAGTCACTTTCTTCATCCTCTCAATCCTCTCAACGACTGAAGCTTCAATCTCAGTAGCAGTTTCACCTACTCCAGTGTTACAACTGCCATCTCTTTGACATTTTTTTTTTACCCAGTTCAATCATTATTCAATAAATAACATTATTTATATATGTTTCTTTTCATAAATTGCACTTTTGTGATTTACTTGAATTCTCCAGAGGATTTTATCAAATCTGCAACACTCATCACTAAAACACTAAAAAACCTTATGCAAACATTATGTGCTTTGACTTTAGTGATAGCTCACATGTATTACTACAGTCATTTCACAGCAGCATGTGTGCTTTTGATGTTTCAAAGTAATCTTCATATTCTCTAGCCTAGTAAACATTAAACAACATGAATCATAAAATCAAAGGTGATTGCATTTCATGATTGCCAAAGCAACACCTGTACAGCAGTGCTGAGAAAGGTTGACCCCAAACCAAAAGACAAGCTTGAACTCGGCTCAAGCAGACTCAGGCTGCATAATACTTACTATATTTTGGGCTCAGGCTCTGAATTTGTTCATTTTTTTTTTTTACTATGATTTCATGTGATTTAGCATATGAGTCTCTAGTTACACTTCCAAGTTGGCAAAAGAAATCCTTCTACAACGAGGTCTGGGAGGGGAACAGGGACTGGAGAAAACTATTTGTTCTGGGTTTGGGAAGTAAATGCCATTTGCCATGCACAGGGCTCAACAAATCCCAGTGCCAGATTGCCCAGGCATCTAGAAAACTGACACTGGCACCCAAATTTTCTTTTACTTCAGATATCACAATTTGCAGTAAATAACTGTAATTTTTGTCATATCCACGAATTATCTGTTAAAAAGTTATTAATCCCAATTTCGGTTCTGCGGATAATACACTGGTAATGGGTAAAAAACCCCAAAAAACAACATTTCTTTGGCATTTTAAAAATCCACATAGTAATTATCCAGAGAGGTAGTGTTATTGGAAAAGCACCAAAAATGCAGTAACAGAAAAAATGGTACACCATTTTACGAAGATAAAGGACCGCAAAGAGATTGAAAAAATATATATATAAAGTAACTTTTTAAAAATTAAAATACAAAACATATATTAAAATACATATATATATGTACTTTTTTTACTTGCGAGCATTCTGACAGAAAATATGAGACAATGAATGTAGTACTATTTGTGCTTGTGGAAGCCGACGTGCTATGAGAAGCCCGCAAAGCTATTCCATGGCACATAATCATTTTGCGAATCACATACATTAGTTTTGCTGAGCTAATTGTATTAATTATGGTTTTTGTTCGCTATTCAGTTGAAACATATTCAGAAAAGAGACAAATACTACAGATTGCCGCATTTTCTACGGCTTTTTAGGTCTAAATAATGAACTACAAATAATGCTGTAAAAGCCAGGGATTTTAGTTCTTTATTTATTTGTAACAAAAGAGGAATACTTCAAAATGACAGTTTCTTTTTTAATATAACTATCGCTTCTCTCTTACCTCTTTGGACTTCTGGGTCGGTCCTCCTGTGAATTGCGGCTTTTCTGTCGGAAATTATAGTTCACATCAACATGACAGGTGTGGATTATAAATTTACAATGATCTTTTTTCTTCTGAATTTCATTATCTGCAGACATGCCACTGAGGATTACACGAAGTAAAAAATAGTTTACCTCAGAATTTCATGATCTACGGACACCCCCGCGAATTATGTGCCAGATTTGTTTTTTAATTCAACATTCTGTGAATTACATGCTGCAGTGGATCTTATGAAGGAATTTTTTCCTGAATTTTATGGTCTGTGGTTTATACAAAGGAAAATACAGTACTTCGAATAAATATGAACAAAATTTGACTTTCACAAATTGTGTTTTAATAACTTCAAAATCTATAATTTTAATTTTTTGAGAACAGCAACTATCATAGAAGAATGGTAAAAGAAAATCATGGAGCAAATTGGAACTTTATTCTGCAAAAAGTGGTTATGGTAAAAAAAATTTGACAACAAATATACTTTATCCTTTTTTGTTCCGGCATCATTAGCACACTTTATGTTCATGCAGTATTCATTTAAATTTGACTTTGTTTCACCTGGCTACTAAATTCTGAGAGCTAGCTCCTAGTTCGGGAACATATTTGTAGAGCCCTGGCCATGCATCAGTGGACTTCTGTGCAGAAGGAAAAGTTTCTTCAAGAACTGTAGATACCACGCTGTCAAAATGTTGTTTCCTCTTTCAATGTGGAAACTCCCTGCTTAATTTATTAAGCAACATACACTATATTGACAAAAGTCACCAGGCACCGCTTCAAAAGTAAATGAACAGATCTGCTGTATTGTTAAGATGTGCGGTACAGCTGCAAACGGTATAAAAACAAGCCTGCAGCTGACCGCGATAATATCACTGTGAGGTTGGATGAAAATGTAATGGCGGAAGAGAACTGACTTTGAGAAAGGAAAGATTGTTGGGTGTTATTTTAGTGGGTTGTCCATAAGAGAAACAGAGAGGCATTAAAACATACCCAAGTCAACTGTTTTGGATGTACTGAATAAGTGGAAGACACATGGCGTGCCTGAAGCAGCAAAACGTACTGGCAGGCAAAAGAAAATGAGTGATAGAGGATGTTGAAGCCTCAGAAGAGTCGTTACAGCTAATCGACGGAGTACTGCACAAGACCTCAGTGTACAGATGAGTAAAAATGCTGGAAGCTCGGTATGTACACGTACCATTCCCAGAGAACTGCATTCCATGGGTTACTGTGGTGGTGCGGCTGCTCATAAGCCTTTCATCTTCACTCGGAATGCTACTTGTCATTTAGCATGGTGTAAAGAACATTTATCGTGGGCCGTAGATCAATGGAAACAGGTCCTATGGACTGACGAATCCAGATACACGATCGGCCAGTCTGATGGGCGTGTGTGGGTATGTCGGCAGCCGGATTAATGCTATTTACTACAGAGTACTGTTCCTACAGTCAGGTTTGCAGCTGGTAGTGTACTCTTGTGGGGGTACTTTTTAAGGTGTGGTCCCAGCCCATTGGTTATCATGGATAAACCTGTTAACCAGCATGTCTACCTTGATATTCTGGACAATTATGCCCTACCAACTAAGTGGCAATACTATGGAACCAAGCCTTGTTGGTACCAGCAGGATAATACACCGAGCCATAAAGCAAGGACTGTTATGGCGTGGTTTGACGATAATTCTATATCATGTGTGGACTGGCCAGCAGAGCCCTGATCTTAATCCCATAGAGCATGTATGGGATGAAATGGTACAAGCAAAGTGATCTTAATCCCGTAGATCACGTATGGGATGAATCATACAGATGAATATAAGCCCTGATCTTAATCCCATAGAGCACATATGGAATGAATCTTAATCCCATAGGGCATGTATAGGATTAATCTTAATCCCATAGAGTACATATGGGGTGAAGTGGTACAAGCAAATTCAGTTTGCTTTGCTTGAATATTCTATAGTGTTCACCCTAGGCCATTTCAGCAGGACACAGCACCCTGCCCTTTTTTGACATGTTAAAATCTGCCCTGCCCTATTTTTGGATGGTAAAAATGCCAGCTTCCCTCCCCCAATTTTTACCCTGCCCTTAATCTTGTATTGCCCTTGCATTTCTGCGACTTGCCAGGCCCACGATTGCAGAGTCAGTCACAAATGCACCTGTGTAAATGTCTTGCTCGAAGACAATACCCACAAACCTTACGATTAATGTGATCATGTGAAAATAGCAACCTTTTTTTTTTTTTTTTTTTTCGTTTGTGTATTTAACGACCACCATGAGCAACTCAAAGGGCTATAAGCAGTCGCCCGTCCTTAATTTAGGGACCCTGGTTTCAAGAAAAGATCAAATTAGTGGTTACCACTAGCTGTGTGGCTACTGGATAAAACAAATGGCTGGTAGAAAAAGTTGCTTTACTCGCCAAGCTCGAAAAGTTGCCTTTCACGACAGTCTGGTGGTCAAATTATTTTTTCATTACTAAAGAATTTATTTGCATTTTTCAAAACCCTCCTCCTATAAGTTAGCAAGATCATTTTCTATCATCCAACTCACACGTGGGGAAAAACAATTCTCTGCTCAGTAAATAAGTGGGTGCAATCTACTTTTTAGATTCACTTTTCGAGAAAGGGAGGCGGTTGTTTTCCACACTGAAGTTTGGGCAGGAAACAACAACAATGGACATCTGAGCTTCAGCTGGAACTCTGACGTCACAAACCGACATCAGCAGCTCACATTTTATTAAGTTTTTCCGAAAATACATGATTTCCCATTGATTAGTCACTTCCTGCTATCAACAGACAAAAAAGAGCAATCATTACTTTTGTTAAGAAAAGAATTGAAGTTAAAATGGGAACTTTAGCTTTTCATTGCTGTCTTTCGTTCCCTGTTGAGTCACATTTCTTTTGCACGGCGTGCACGCAGTAGCGGTTTTGGAACATTAATTTTGATTTAAACAAAAAATATTTTTGCTCTGCTCTTAACATAGCAAAAAAAAAAAAAAAAAGGTACTATGGATTGAGAAAACATGCTTTAAGCGAAATCAAATGTAAAAAATTGATACTGCATTGCACACTTTGCTGTGGTAAAATTTTTACGAGTCATGGAAATGGCAGGTTCCATCATGGACAGATTAAGTAACAATTTTAAAATTGAATTTGGCTTTAAAAAAGAGAGAGGACACAATGTTTACTATAATGATTAGTTGGTTTTGAAGTGACTGACATTAGAAATAGGAAAACATGCATTTTGTTATAAAAAATTCTTCTAATATTGAATCTATCTTTTTCACTAATCTCAAGATATTAAGAATGAGGAATATGATCAGAAAAACATAAAAAATAAGAATATAATCACAAAGAGAAATGAGGGGGGGGGGGGATACACGCAGCTTGGTAAAAACAATTCGAAATTCTGAAAATCATGGTACATTATCATCCGTGCGTAAAACAATTTTCGGACTGTAATAAAATTGAATAGGAGTTTGTTTCTGTGAAGCAGTGAATAGTTAACAAGAAATGGCTAATTTCATGGTTTTACCTCGGTTACCAGTGAATTCAACTAAATTTAGAAAATAAGGGCAATTTGTTGGCCATCAAATTAAATGCTGAATTTTTTCCCTTTTAAGCAGCAAAACACTGGATAGAAGCAAGAACAATCATTTTTCTTATTTCAATCATCTGGTTAAAATAAATTATTTTCAAATTTCACTGTATGTTTTCATGTATTTAATAATCAATTGATTAGAAATATGGTAAAAAGCATTTACTTTTACTTTTTATCCATGAATAGGCAACTAAAAAAATCGTTACATTCTTCAGCTAATGGGAAAAGTAGATCTGATTCTTATGGAGTAAATGAATGTTGTTAACGAAACCATTTCAATAAAATGAAGTTATTTTAAATTTACATTCTTTGATTTTCATGCAAAAATATATTAAATAGAAAAAAATATATATATATATTACAAAAACCATAGAGCTTGTAATTGAAATATTCTTACTTTACCACTGTGTGTAATGGTATGTTTCGGATGAGAACAGGGTCAGAGGTTTACTCCGGGAGGGGGAGCAGGGGTCTAAAACTATGATCTCACGCATACATAATATTGCCGGTTTTGAAATAACTGTGCCCTTTTTTTTCAGATCTTGCAAAGTTTTGCCCGCATAATGTGCCCTTTCTCAGCAAATTACCCTGCCCTTTTCAATTTCTAGGATGAACACTAATTCTATGAATAATGATTTATGAACATGGGTTATATTTAATTAATTATCATTAATTAAGTTCATTCTTTTGAACAAGAGCTGTTTTCCATAGCTCTGGTTCTGAAGTAATGAACTTTTAAATTAAATTTAAATATTAATTTCAATATTTTTAAAGGAAAGTTTTGGCTAATAAAGTCAGTGACTTCTATGAAAAAGAGATATTTTTCAGAATTAAAATCTACAAAAAGAATGAAAATAAGAAATACCACTTTTCTTATCTTGAGTTCTACAACATATCAATTCCTTCACCACTTTAACAAATAGCCTTTGTTGTTCCTTATGTTCTGTTCTGTGCATTGGACTGCTCCATTTTCACCATTAAGTTACTAAAGTTACTTCACAAAAAGAACCACACACAAAAAAAAAACAAAAAAAAAAAAAAACTTGTCCTTTTAAAATACTACCAAAATTTATGAAGGTTCTTTTAAATTCATTTCATTTTTCTGGCTTTGTATATATTTTTTTTCTCTTCACAAACAATGATATTTTTTTCTTGAGAATACATTGATTTTAATTTTTTTCCCCAGTTCTTTTAAATAAAAATTATCAAAAATTTTGGGGTAAAGGTGTAGTTTGCATCACATTTTTTTTTATTTCAGTACAAAGAATTTAAAAAGTAAAACATTAAAAAATTGTTTTTATAATATTTTTCCTTAGGTAATGAATTTTACTCAAGATGCAGCCAGTAGCCTGATTTTCGAGCAATATTAATGCTGAGGTGCTTCATGTTTACAGTTAATATTTATAGGGATTATGTAACTTTGCCTTTTAGAATGTAACAGTTTTTTAAAATTCTTGAAGTTTCCTTTTTGTACAGTTATCCATCTACAAACTGTTATGAGAAATGGCTATAAGTTTTTAAAAGAACAAATAAATACATTCAACAATTTCAGTTACTGATAGCAGTGGCCTTCACATCTAAATTTTGCAGTGTTACTTCTTCTGGGTTTTGTCGTGTGTGTACCCCACACAATTTTATTTTCCCCATTAAATTCTGTGCATTTACACCATAAAGAATTAATGTTCTACATTTTTTTTACTTTTGCAGTTTTAAATGATTCTCCAAAATTCTGAAATTACTTAAGAATTTAAAAATGAAAAAAGTACAGTCTTTTAAAAGTTTTTAAGAATTTACAGAGTTGAGGACAAATTAACAAGATGTGACAACAGTAAAACAACAGCAATGATTAGCTCCACAACATTTGTTGAAATGGTCCTTGTGAAGAGGTAACATAGGTTTATGTGCCACAAGGCTTTTATGTTTTGGATCAATTCCTCACCATATAAATTTTCTTATAATTAAATTTCAGTGGATTTTTAAGACAATGCGTTTAGTTTTCTTAGTTAACAAATTTATTACTACCCCTTTTCAATATTAATAAAGCTGAAATACAACACCTCTTGGTCCAAAAAAAGAACATCGTCTTGGTCTAAAGAACACGAGTGTAAAATTTCCTACCACTCAAAAGGGCTCAATTTTGACCGGTAGTTAGTAGCAAATTACTAGCAAGAAAATGCATTTTGCTAGTGATAAAAAGTGGTTCTAGCAAAAGTTACTACTGGAAATTTTTTTAACGTTTTAGTGTGAACTGTAAAGCGCCACACATTGCACGTGTGGAATATTTTAGACACATACAAAAAGGAACAACTGCTTTCTGGAAACGAATGTTTCTTGAAAAGTACAAACATTATAAAAACATTTTGGCACTAGTAGAAATATCCAGTATATTTCCCTCATCAACTTCTGCATATGAGGTTGGTTTCAGTTTCATGAAGAGAATCCAGGATGATTGGAAGGGCAGTTTTAACTTACCAACATTGAATGCTCTCATGAGTATTGAGGTTGAAGGTCCATCCGAAGACAAGTTTGACCCCAGGCCTGCTGTTTTAAAGTTGTATGAGGAAAAGACCCGAAACCGAAATCATAAACCATACGGAAAATAACTTAAGATTTTGAATAATGTTCTTGAATTTTGTGAATAAAGTTAAATATTTTTTATTATTTTTTAATATTTGCATTCGAATTAAATTGTTAGAATTAATCTGTCAGGTCATGAAAAGGTGAGTTACATCTAAATATTTGTAATCTTTTCAGCATTACAAATGTGATGGTTGCAGGGGTGAAATCAAAATTTGTCATAATTGACTAATAGAGGGGGACATGTTAAAGTTTCTTTTGTATAATGTTAATGAACTTTCCCTAGTAGATAATGCAATTTGCTAGTAAAAAAATAAGGCCACTAGCAAGTGTTGCTACTGCTAAAAAAAAAAAATGAAATCAAGGCCTGCACTTAAACAAAATGACTATCATTCAGCATCCAAAGAAAGAAAAACTTGTGAAGTAAGTTAACATACATTGCCAACAATGGATCAGCAGAACAGGAAAATATGCTCCTATTTCAATAATGAAGCAAAAAAGAAAGAAATGCTGACACTCGTATTTGTCCCATCAAAAATATGTTGGTTGAAACAATTTAAAATTACTTTTTTGCAATTATGGAAATTTTTATAAAAAAATTGTATTAAACATGATGTTAAACTTCTCTCATTAAAGATGCTTGTGCAAATTTAGTTACTGCAATAATCCAAAATGAACAATTTTTAATGTTTTGTCTTTTTCCTGCTGTGTGTGTGCACATTATTAATTAAGAAAGATTAACAATGGACTGAACTAGTCTGCAAGTAATTTCCAACTGACCTACCACTCTTAATG
Organism: Macrothele yani; assembly: GCA_039090855.1. Taxonomy (NCBI): domain Eukaryota; kingdom Metazoa; phylum Arthropoda; class Arachnida; order Araneae; family Macrothelidae; genus Macrothele; species Macrothele yani. The sequence continues at coordinate 83,600,253 of CM076990.1, forward strand.
GCCCTTCTTAATGGTCAAACCTGTTCCATAATCTGCTACAAGAAATAAATTATCACTGAGGTTTGTGTTCAAGGGCTTTCATCATACATACACACAAGCACAACACCCACCCCCTCCACCACCCCCCTTTTTTTTTTTTTTTTTTTTTTTGGCTGGAATGAGAGGTACCAATATACATTCAAACAGTAAGGATACTTATAAAGAATACCACTTTCATTCATTTACTGGGATACTTTAACTCACATTTAAAACTTTTAAAAAGTATGTGTCATTCACATGCAACATATATGATTTATTATAAACAGTATACATTACACATTTTATTACAACAATAAATTGCCTTATGCTTAAGTTCCAAATGCACAATTTTCAGCTTTCAGAATATTTTTTGATATCATACCCTTTTCAATTCTTGTTTTACAAAAGTTTATTTATTACCTTTCATTTTTAAGGCAAGGAAAACTTCAATTTCTATTATTATATTAGGTATTTACACATCCACAAATAGTCACCCCACTCCTAGCCTATTTCTTTGATTAAAGTGGATTACAATAAAATGTAATCTACTTTAATCAAAGAAATAGGCTAGGAGTGGGGTGACACTGTTATAATGGCAACGGTCACGACCCATGCGACGTTTGACTTATACCCATAATGCATTGTTGCACTAATATATAAAGGAGTACTACATTGCCTCTGTTCCACCTGATGATGGGGTAAATGTTACCCCAAAAGTACTAGTGGGGTATTTTAACTGTAAATATCTTTCATATTTTAATTAAATATCGTACATAGACAGTGAGTTTTCTCATTTCATTTGACGAGTTGTGCGAAGTCATCCTTTTATTGTTACGATTGTTCACCGCTTCTAATCGTATTTCTTTGAGAATTTCAAAGCCAGGCAATGTGGAGCGTGGCTTTGCAGGGGTTCCAGTCAACACGAATCAAACTCGCCAAGGAATGCACTCATTTGGGATTCCTGACTAGTTGCAAAGACGTGAATGTGATATCGAGTTATCTTAACATCCGTACAGCTCCTTTCTCGTGGCGTGACAACTGTATACTTCGCAATGCTGAGAAGAAGCGACTAATAACTGCCATTAGAAGTAAGAGATCGTTTATTGATTTCCTCAGTAGAAAGTGCTACATATCGTATGCAGAACTGTCGGGTTGTGAACATCCAATTATTTTGGACCGTGCACTTAATATGTTACTTCAACTTTGATTGAAAACTCTGTCAAATCATTGGTTAACACCCACATACATAAACTTCGTCGTAATAGATAAATTCGCAGCCATAGACATCGTGAAAGTGAGGACTTACAATCTAATATTGTTAATCAACAATTGTGAATTAAATTAAATACAGAGTCGAGCTTTAGAGAGAGGAACCAAATTTGCATATCCGAGGCACAAAGTTAACGTCTTTCAGACAGTCCCACAAGTAGAGCATATTATCAAAAACTTACCTGAAGCCGAGCATGATGTTACACGCTTACATATTGATAGACTACTACGAAGAGACAAACCACAGCAACAACCTAAACTAACATTAATATATAATGAAGAAAAACAGCAGCTAGCAGAGCTTAGAAATAATAATGAAATTTCAATTTTGGCAGCGGACAAGACTCGTCAGACGGTCATACTGGATAGCTCATGCTACAGGGATAAAATGCTTGAAGCCATATCTTTTATTCCACACAAAGTAGTTGAGCATGAACCAGCAAAAGCAACATGTGCAGCATTAACTCATTTGAAGAATTCTTATAACTACCCTGAAGGTTTTCCTAAAGCTTTTATTCCCCCACCTGGTTGTCGTGTGCCCGATATCTTTGGGCGTGTTAAACTACATAAAGAGGAGCTACCTATTAGACCTTTGGTCGCGGGCTATGTTAGCCCTACCAGACCGCTTGAAAAAGCTCTTGCCCTATATTTGGCTAAGTTAGCAGTGAGCTCCCCATATTCTATTAAAAGCTCCACTAGGGCAATAGAAAGGATCAGAATGATTCAGCCACATACTGGCCCTTTCATTTTAGCCTCACTAGATGTAGTTTCACTGTACCCTAATGTACCTGTGGACGCCACTCATCGTATTATAGAGGCCAAACTTGCTGAAATCAATGTTCCCACCATTGAAATCTCAGCTATTATGAACGCACTTCGTTTAGTCAAACGGCGTTCGTATTTCAAATTTCTTGACAGAATCTACTTACAAACCGAGTGTTCCCCTATGGGATCCCCACTTTCCGCAGTTTTAGCAGAAATTCTGCTACAATACATCGAGAACAAAGTTCTCAATGAATTCTCTTTAGTTCCCAGTTTATACCTTAGGTACGTCGACGACACCCTTGTGTTCTGGCATCACTCTAAGGATGATTTAAAACAATTCGCCGACGCACTATTATCAGTATTTCCTTCTATCGGGCTCACGATAGAACTTGAATCTAATTTCTCTCTGCCTTTTTTGGATTTTCGTTTATTTCGTGTCTATCGAAAGCCTACTGATTGTAATTCAGCCTTATCCCGTTTAACTCTTCACATCCAACTCCACAAAAATTTTCTGCTATCAATTTCCTTTTTTGAAAGAGCCTTCATACATTCTTCAAATGATAATCATTTCCAGTCTGAGATACAGTTCATTTTTAAATTAGCGGGTAAACATGGATACCCCAGGATGATGATTAATAGATTATGCACTAGAATATCAAGTGAACGAACTATTAATCTGAAGCCAGACACAAAGCCTAATAAACGATTCGTAGGAGCATTGGACCAGCACCCCCATATCAATAACACACTATCTCGTATCTGTTCAAAACACAATATACAATTTGGCACCCGCTCGAAGAACCTCCTATCATCAGTTCAAAAGGATCGAGCAAAAACAGATATTATGAACAAATAGGGTGTGTATAACATTCCACTGCTGGACCCCTCAACAGGAGAACATGTTAACAACTATGTGGGCTCGACAAGAAGAAGTTTGGGTATCCGTGTCCAGGAACACAAATACAATATCCGAACCAACAGCAATAACACAGCTTTATCAAGGAATGTGGTAAGCAGCATTCTACAACCAGACTGGGAAAACATCAGACTACTGGACACTCCAGCATATATACATTCGCTGCATTTTGTTGAAAGTATGTACATCGAAGCTTTAGGGGATAAATGCTGCAATGACTACTTGCCTGTGGACATATCAAGAATTTGGAAAGAACATATTACAAACCTGAACTTTAAATTCTAGTAATATATATTTACGAATTCCAAGAATATATAAATTGATCATAACTTTGTATTTATAACGCATCCTTGTTTTTGATATGCTAAACTAATAACTTGTGAAATTATACTCTTCACACTGTTATAATGGCAATGGTCACGACCCATGCGACGTTTGACTTATACCCATAATGCATTGTTGCACTAATATATAAAGGAGTACTACATTGCCTCTGTTCCACCTGATGATGGGGTAAATGTTACCCCGAAAGTACTAGTGGGGTATTTTAACTGTAAATATCTTTCGTATTTTAATTAAATATCGTACATAGACGGTGAGTTTTCTCATTTCATATGACGAGTTGTGCGAAGTCATCCTTTAATTGTAATAAAATGTTAGATTACCAAACAACAAAATATCAGAATTTAATCAAAATGGTCACACTTTCAGTTCATTTAAACTGGGCAGTACTTGATTAAAAAGGAGATGAATTGATGCTCATTTATGAGATCCCATTCTGTTCATTTATTAAAGTGTGGTTAAATCTTACGCAAACCAAGCTAATCTTATTTGTATTAGTCTTTCTTCTTTATAGGCAGAATATAATAATATTATAAGTATTGTAAGAGCACATAATTCCATTCTTACTTTAAAACAAATACAGTGGAACCTTGCTTAGACACAGAATTCGCCAAAATGCGTAATTGTGCATCTAGTATGCATCAAAATTTTACCTATGCGTAAAAGTACATGTAGAGAAACGCTTAAAAATATGCAACGAGATATTTTGTTTTTCAAAAACAGAAGTAAACGAAATAAAGATTTTCTCCATAATTGTAATTTTGTTGCGTGTTGCCTCTGTCCAGTATTGTTGTTATATATCATTTTATTCCATAATATTAGTATTTCAGTTTGAAAATAGAAGGAAAATTTCCGAAAACGGAAATTCAACGGCGCAAACATTCTACTGTAATCTTCAGGCATGAGAGTGCCACTGCTTCAAGAAATTTCTTCTTTTTCGTCATAATTTTGGTAATCCTCAAGATCGATGCATAACTGAACTGAAATTTTGGGCCAATTGGTAGAGGTGGAGGATGTTTTCCGCCTGAAACTTTCGAAAATGGAAGTTAGATACAGTGAAGATTTCTCCCGTAAGCGTAATTTTATTTTTCATGCGACATTTCCTGTCTGTATTGTTGTTAAATATCACTTTATTTCATAAATATTTGTACTTCAACTTGAAAATGGAGGGAAAGTAGCAAAGATTTCTCCTGCAACTGTAATATCCCCCCAACCATGTTCCGAACATGTATTCTGAGTTCTTAAATATCCCCCCCCCCCCCAAAAAAAAAGGTTTGCATTTCAGCTTGATAAAGGTAGGGAGGGGGGTGCGAAAACGAAAGTGATGAAGCTGCAAAATTTGTAAGAATTGATGCATGGTGTTCAAAAGTATTCATAATCTCAAAGTTACACAATTTATCTTTTATAAAAAACAGTGTAAGCTATCATGCATTCATGGTCTTCAGACTGAAAGTTTTTCCAGCATGTTGGATAAAATTGTCATCCAAGGGCATAAAAAGAAGTAAAAAAAAGCGATAATAAAAAAATGGGAAGGGAAACAAAGATATCAGCAAAATGAAAATTTAAGCACTGGATGCTGTGCTGCTGCAGAGTCAACAAACGACAAATGTGGCTGTGAAACTTGCTGAGAAGGTCTCGTATTTTTAGATGTCTATAAGAATCTCAAAAGTGCAATGTATTCACTTATTGAACACATTGCTGTTGCATGTTGCCATTACAAAACATGATAAATTTAATGTTATTGTTTTAAAATACGAATATTATGTTTATTATTAAAACAAGAAACAAACTGGATCCAAATTCTAAATACATTGACTAGTAGTGAAATATTGTTTAATATGAAAAAATCTGGATTGATTTTTCATAATTGCCCAGCATTTTTGTAAGTTTTTTTATTCCATCTGTTAATTTTTCTAAAATACTCCCCACTTTTAAGAATTACTCCCTAAATTTTTTCAAAGTAGTAAAAATACTCCTTTAAAATTTTTTTTCGGCAAACTGGTTATAAAGTTTCCACTTTTATACAGAATTCTGTGCAAGTCCCGATATTTCACCATAGTTTCCACCACTTTTCAATTTGGTCATATGTAATTCATTTTTCTGCCTTTTGTGATTGCATACTAAAATCTGAATTTCTGATTATCAAAAACACATGGTTCTTTTGATTCTTTTATACATAATCTGGGATGTTACAACTTTGAGAGAATCAGGACATTACTGTGTACCTTCTTGGTGTAGCCAAAGTTGAACCTTGATCCCATCAAAGAAGGGTATGTTGAATGAAAAATTGGTTTCACATTTCATGGCACACACATATGCCCTATTTAAAAACTGATAAATCTCTAGGATGCAATTTCATGTCTCCACCATTTGGTGATGGTGTAGAATATATTATCAATATTCAACATTCCAGTTTCAAATGGACACACCCACAATCCCAGAAAAAAAGATGTGTTGCATATTGAAGCACTGGTTTCGTATTCTCAGTCGTGAGGATTTCACATAATCTACAATAAGGATTTTTATAGTAAAGAGCTGTTGAAAGAGAAGTTTGATTTTCATAGGCTTTAGGATTTTTGCAATGCAATAAAGTATATTAAAATTTGTAACTTTTTTTTTTTTTTATGTTCACCAATTCGACTTTAAATAAATCTTTCAGCTACTTAGCGAGATATTGAATTTACTGAGCAAACTAGAAACTTTGGTTTGGTACAGTAATGTTAATTCAAATCTCGTTTGATCCTTTTTGACAAGTAAAATTTAATGAAATCCCTGGATTTAACGAGTGAGAAAAACTAAGGCGATCAAACAAGAAAAAAGGAAGAAAACCAAACAAAATTCCATATTTAACGAGGCAGAGAAAATCTACTGCACACTGTCCTGGAACAGAAGTGGTGGCATACAAAACAAAATTGCAACAGTGCATGGGAATTCTGATGTGCTAGTGGGAAAATGTTGAAATAAAATCAATGGGGAAGGAATACATCAAATGCTCAACATGCAACTTGTGCAAGAGACATTTCCTACCACCCACTCCAAGTGGCTATGGCTTGAGTATATTGCATCAGCAAAGTTGAAAACAGGCCATCTACTTCTAGGTAAAATGAGGATGGATAGGAATCATATGCAAGTGGATTTTGGGGGACAACTGAAAAGATGGATAGGAGAGTAACGGAAAGGAGATGTCACTGGAGTGGAAATAGGAGATAACAATCCAGGAGTTGCTGCCATTTCTCTTTTCACCCTCCAAGTGAGTGTTGAATTAGGAAGATCGGTGCTGCTTTTGCTTTAAATTGTTAATTCATTAAACTGTGGTCAGGCTCACGTGGCCCTCAAGTTGAATATACTTGAGAGGTTTCACTAATTACCTATAATTCTAATGTAGTTAACTAAATCTTTCAAGTATATCCAAAAGGATATATAACATAAACATATTGCATATTTTTACAGTTTTTACAGGTGGGAATTTTCAACCAAAAACGGATTTAGCACGCAACTGGATTTAACAACGGTTTCAGCTAGTCCCAAGCTCATCGGTATAGCAGGTTTGAGCATGTGTGTGTGTGTGTGTGTGTGTGTTAAGCATACATTTGAGCATGAGAGCACACATGAGAGATCATAATTCTGATGAAACTTCAAACACATTATAAGCAATGAAATTGTTAGTTTGAATAACATACCACTCAAAGGAAGCATAGTTTCTTTTTATTGTGTACATGAATTCTATGTAAAAGTAAAAACTAGGTACAATATCTAGAATTATCAGGGCAGACACCCTTAAATACTGATAAAAAAAAAAACTCAACTGATTCATGTAGTGAGAATACAGGCTGCTTCTGCCAACATATGTTGTGAATATTCTTTTGTTTTGTGTTCACCAAGACACCCATACAGATAATCTTTCAGAGGACAGACACACTAATTTTTAAGAATTTTAAATAACTCAGTGCATCTTTCATGTTGCTCAGTAAATAAATATTGACAATAGTGGAAATAACATTTTACATGTCTTTACTCATGAAACTTCACTGAAAATATGTTAAGCATGTTCCACAGGAAAGCTCATCTGGTTTGCTTACACACTGGTTATTGTATATGACATTTATTATTCATAGCTGTGCCCCTATCTCTAAACAAGAAGTGGGCTGTGATACAACTAACTGGCAGAAGGTCAAAATTAACATAATCTGCAAGGCTAAACCTGAAAACTGCTTGCTTTTTCTTAAAACTGCATTAATAAGGCTTGCTAAGCCTAACAGAGAGACCAATGTGATGACAAACAATGGAATGATTCCAACTCACTTAAAACATAAACTATATGATAGTTTTGTGACCTTTTGCTAGTTATATCACAGCTGCATCTCCTCCTCCCCTCTCCTCATTAGGAGAGATGCAGTTGTTATCTATGATATCCAGTGTAAACAAACTGGATGTTGGTTTTTCTGCAGAGCATGCTCAATATATTTTTAAATAAGTTTCAAAGGCAAAAAAACAAAAACAAAAGAAAAACAATTATGTAAAACACAATTTCTACTATCAGAAATTTTTAGTCAAGCAGCAAAATGAAGTACATTAATGCCAAATGACAAAATGGATACACTGTGTTACTTAGAATTAATAAAAATCAGTGCATCTATCTTCTAAAAGATTACAAACACAAAAGGATGATAATTGGGCATGCTTTAAAATGAATCATTTCATGCCTCTGCGTGCACATTTTATTCTATGTTTCTTATCTCACCTAATTTGTATTCCCTTAATTTTTATTCATTTAGGTGTTTTTATGTTTTCGCATATTGACTGTCTTTGAGAAAGTAACAGAAGGATGTGAACACCCAACTTATGAAAAATGCGTTACATTCATGCAATCCTTTGCCTATTTTGATAATTTAATTAAATTGTATATGTCTTGCACATAATGTATGAATTTTCTGCTTCTTAAAAAAAATGGTATTAAAAAAAATGCTTCTTAAAAAAATGGTACCTTTTCCCAGTTAACTTTTCTTAACGAGTTTTAAAACTTCTGTGCACATCCAGAACAGTATTATAAGACCACATACAATATCCCTTTTCTCTGCTTTCTCCAATAAATTACTGCTTTTAAAAGCACCTGGAAGCCACTACACAAAAAAATAGAATATTTCATGTAACTCAACAGTCCAAGCTCTGATCAACAGCTTTGTATATCTCCTTGACAAGATAATAATCTCTTCCCTAGTTTCATTTACATTTTTTTCCTTTATTTATTAATGTTTTTTCAGATTTTATGGTATACAATTATTAATATATTTGGGTTTCTATGTATGCTTTTCTATGCATTCCTCTCACTTGCTTCATTATCAATATCAATTTACATTCCACACTTTTTGCTGTATTCACTCAGAAAATCATTTTAATTACAAATATACCTTTATTTATTACTTTGAGCTATGAATACACAACCTGATATAATTTTGTTAATAATTTTATTTTGCTAAGGATAAGTTCATTCATTTAGAAATGTGCACCATAGTGTTTTAAAGAAATTTGACATTATATTTTTTCTGTCTGGATACATTGCTGATTGAAGTTAAGATAGAAGATTAAATTGCCACATGCATTTAGTATTTTTCCTCCTCTTTGTAGTTGATATCTTATGTGCTAGGTCTTTGACTCTTACATATTAATAATTCAGTTTATATTAATTTAACTCTATTTTGCAGGCCAGCCCATTAATGCCAATACGTAGAATATGACCGTAGCTTTTCTGTCTTAATTAGCAACCTGATGTTATCTCTTCTAGATTCAAATGCATCTGATCATTATCATTGAACTCTTTACAAGATTTATTCAGCTGAATTTTCTATTTTTACATCTATTTTGATTACACACATTGAAATATAAACTCTGTGATCAATATCTTTCAATATACATATCTATTAACACAATTTCAAGCTCTGCAGTTAAATGCATTTTTGGTTCACATTTTTCTTTCTAAACTGCAAATGTAAAATATAAAATGTACTAGTTTAGCATTAGTCTTGAATTTAAACCTACATTGTTGATTTTTGTTCTCTACTTGTTAATAGGATGTCATCAGTGTTCATGAACAAGAGATTAGCATTAGCCAAAGAGAAACAACATACCCTGAGTGTCACTTAATAGCTCTGAACTGCATGTATCTTCAAGAATTCAAAAAAAAAAAAAATCAGGAAAGAAAAGAGAGAGAATGAAAAAGAAGTATTTGGTTTCTACATACAGTTTTTTTTTTTTTTCTATATGGTAACTGAATGGCTATTTCCTGCAAATTCTTAGGGACAGATTTAAGAAACACTGCACCTAAACTGGTATTAAAGCACCATGCACAAGATTCTCCAGGGAAGAGACAAAAAAGATGTGCATATAAAACAGCTACAAAAGGGCAAAAGTTGGTGACTGATAAGAATCAGAATGTGAACAGTAAAAATTGCACAAACACAAAAATAATGATGGTACTATTGCCAGGGGTCTTACTACCGATCGCATTCTTCGCAATTTGCGAAAAAGAAATAATTTTGGCGATGGAAAAAAAGTTTTGGCGATTATTTTTTTGTAACTGTTATAACACATTGGAGAAAAAAAATTTTAATTTGACGAATAAGTTCTTGAAGAAAATGGTAGTTTCAACAAAGAATCTACTGAATTAATCGCAGTCTCCATTCATGAAATTAAAAGATTACGAAAACAACAGAATAAAAAAAAAAAATTAAAAGCACAGATAGATTTTAACTGACGGATCAAGCAAATGTTATGAGATCACAGAAACAAACAAACAATCAAATAAGTTTTCCCTCTATTCTATTGGTTAACTGTCCTGCTCCCAGTTCCGATGATAGAAAGAGGGGAATGGGGAGGGGGTGTCTTTGGTTTCAACGCTGTTTGCTGCCGGCAATCTTATATCGTGGTGAGAGAAATACAGCATGCTGGAAACTCTTTTGGCCGGCTTGACAAGAGGACTCCCAAGAGGTGTGTGGTGTAGAAGGCAGGAATGATGAGTTGTTGGGGCCATGCTACTCGATTTGCAGCACGAAAGACCGAACGGGTAGGTGGCAACAGAACCACACTGTTATTCCTGTGTGCTAAAATGACGAACAGGAGCCTTGATTACGGCCCGTCTAAAAATCAGATTTTGGGCTGGCAGCAAATCATATGCATGCACTTTCTGGCTTTCAGCTACAATAAACTATAATAATATGAATTCAAAAAAATTTAGCGTGCTGCCGGTATATTTAACACAGTAATCAACAGACTGGATAAATCATGTGTAAATACAAAAACAATCCACATTTAAAGTGGATAAATCATGTGTAAATACAAAAACAATCCACATTTAAAGAACAGACCTGAAAAATGCAGCACAAAGGAGCATCAAGCTGAAAATCATAATTGAGTATAAACTTCTAGAAGTGGAACCACTCATTTTTTTTTTTTTAAATATCTTGTGTACACATTTGTTTGCATTTGACTTCGTTTCTCTATTGAAATAAACATTTCTGATAGCAGAAATAACCTTTCATGAATTTTTTTATTCATAAAACTTTGTTTAAAATACAAAGTCAAGTATGCTGAATCTTCAGGAAAGCATACGGTTTGTTTACCTACTTGGTATCATAGACAACAGTTACGTAAAAAGCTGCGCTCCTCTTAATACGGGCGCCCAGTTGTGATATAAACTGGTTAACTGGTAGGAGGTTGGAAAACCAATGTAATTTGCTGAGCAAAACCTAGGAAACTGTCTGTACTTTCTTAAACATGCATTATCTTATTATCACTCGCAAATTCTGACACAGCAACCAATGCGATAATAAGCAATGGAATAAGTCCAAATCTACTGAAAATAAGAATGCCATACATCCTCGTTTTGGGTTTTTTTTTTCAGACATCTATTGTGGTGTCCTGAAGAATTTGGGACACCAAATGTCCTGGTTTTGGAGAAATAAAATATAACCTAGTGAGAGCACAAAATGCGATTTGAACTTCACACAGAAAGGTTGTCTTACTTAGCAGCAGTAGGTAACATCAGGTGTGTCAGCTAACCGCATGTCAAGTATGATATTTTGATGTTAGCCATTAGGGAAAACTCTGCTGTTTTAGGTCAGAGGCCACATTTATTTATCACACTATTAAAACATGATCATGGTTTCCAGCACCTATAAATTGTACTTAATCCATTTTGCAGAAAATCCTCAACAAAAATTTCACCAGTGCAAAAACAAAATGCAAGGGCACTGTCAATGTCTAAGCACCAAATGCAAAAGATAAAGTAGTGGAAGACCTAAAGAAATTAAATATTTCTGTTTGCTATACCTATTATTGCCAGGTTACCCCCCCTCGATAAAGGCATTGCAACAGAAATGTTAGAATTTTCAAGTTTCCCTGGAGAAATGTCTGATCTCCCTGAACACATTTCAGAACATGCTTAAAACCTCCTATTGCTGATAAAAACAACAGACATTTCAGTAGATACCAGCACCAACTTGGTGGCTTAAAAAAATAAGGAAATAATATTCTTACTAAACTTTAAGAAAAGCTAAAAAGAAGAATAATTAGGTTTAGGCTGTGCAGCACACACTGCTGTTGATATCTTACCCCAACAAACGTTCAGTTGATTCAAAGAAAAATCTTCAAACATTTTCACCAGTTCAGAGTCAGAACAGAAATCTTTAAATCATCTTGTGGAAACTGAGTATGAAACTGTTTACAGATATTACAAGACAATGGCTGTCACTGGAACCAGTTCTGAATTGGTTCATTGGCCTGTATGATGATGGACTCATTTCTGGAGGAAAAGATGAATGCCTGAATATACTTTCTATGAGTTTTTTGGCAACAGAAAGCCTTTCACCTTTCTTCTGTTTTTGAAAAGTAAACTTAAAATGCTTTCTGAAGACATTTGGAAGATTGAACATGAAAAGGCCACAACTTTTGAAATTAAAAAAGAAACTGATCTTATCACGAAAATCACATTGTGGCAGACAGATGTTTTTACACAATGGTGTTAAAACAGAAATTAAAATCCTTCATGAAGGTTTGATGACTGGAGAATTATTCAAAAAGCATGTCTCAAATGTTCATGCTATTGCAGTTCAGTACATTCAAGAATGGCCATCATATTTATTTAATGTAGTTGCAAAATTGAATGGCTTTCACAGAAAGCATCTTTTTGTTGAAAAAATATCACAGTCTGCCCTGAAAAAATAGAGACCATCTTGCCAAACATGAACATACATGAAGAAACTCTATTTGTGATGATTGCAATCACCTCAAAATGTTTGCAATTGGAAGTAAAATAACTGAGTCAAAAAACGATAAATCCAAATCAAAGATTGTTGAAAAGAAATCTTTACACGTCTTAAGAAGAAAAAAAGTCACATATACTGCAAATAGAGCTGCTTGTTAGTTTTTGTCTGACTTTGCCAGGATCTAATGTTTCACCAGGATGTATTTTTTTCTAGTGATTTCATTATAGACTGATGAGAGAAACAAACTTCAGTTAGATAGCAGTTACCCCAGTTCTGATCTTTAAAACATATTTCAGGGGTATCATGTTTAAAGTTTCTTGATGTTGCATCAAAGGACCAAGAACTTTTACAAAAAATGTGTTCTTCTTGCAAATTTGGATATACTGCTACTATCAGCAGTGGAGGAAGAAAACATCTGTTTGAGGAGAGCCATCAGCCAGCTACAAATAGGATAAGTACAAGAGATACAGGAATTTGGATGCACTATGAGGTGAACAAGAAGAATAAGAATTAAAAAGAAATTATGTTAACTGTCAATTTTTAGTAGCCCTCATATACTGATTATTTTTTATTCTTTGTATATGTATATTATATGTGCTCTAACAAATAAATGGAAAGAGAAAACATCAGCCGGATACAGTATCGAGTGTCATGGTTTGTGCTGTTTTTTGTTTTAAAATTTTAAGGAATATCCTGGTTTTTGGTTTAAAAAATGTGGCATTCCTAGTCAAAAAGCAGAATATATTATGAGGTGATTGCAATCATCAACTCACTGCTGCCACTCACTGCTCCCATTTGCCTGGGATCGATAACAACTGCCACCTATGATACTCAAATGCAAACACACTGGGTGTTGGCTTTCCTGTAGACCATGCTCAACATCTTTTTTTAATGCAATTTAATGAAAACTAAAAACATGACATGTTATTTTCACTATTGCAAATATTTACTCAAGAAGCAAAAATGAAGTAAAATACCAAAATCAATGCAGTGGGTTACTGAGAATAGGTAAAAGTGAGTGTGTCAGTATTAAAAGATTGACCACTACTGGATCAAACTCAGGGCTTATATTTTATATTTATAATAAAATTAAGAATATAAAGTAAAAAATAAATTAAGAAGTACTCAACACTGCATTCAAAAGCATTATTTGTGAATTAATTTAGAAGGCTACTCAAAAGCATTTTTTGTGAATTAATTTAGAAGGCTACTCAAAAGCATTTTTTGTGAATTAATTTAGGAGGCTACTATATTGTAAAATACACTGCTGTCCAAAACTTAAGCATGAGGTACATTTTGAACAGTCAAAATCGAAAAAAAAAGGGGGGGGGGGTAGTGGTATTGATGGTAACAGCAACAGTAAATCACACATAAAAAATCATGAGCAATATGTAAAAGAGATCGAAACAGAACAAAATGTTACGAAGGATGGTACAGGTTCAGCTGTCATCCAGTGACACCCTTCTATCAGCACTGCATAAACAAACTACCGGACAAAGTCCTTAGTAGGCGATATGTCCACATTGCATTGCAATGCATGTTTGGTACTGGTGTGTCATGCTTAGCATCAAGTGGTTTAGGAGCTCTTGGTGTAAATTGTCCCACTCCTGATGGGGGATTCCTTTGCACAACACATCTTCTCAAAGCGTCAACATGCATATTCAATTAGATTGAGATCAGAACAGTGCTTTAGCCACTCTATCCAACAGTATCCTCACTAGTTAATGCTTCATCCACCACTGCTGTGTAGTAAGGATGGGTGTTACTGTCCACAAGAATGAAATCTGCACCCACAGTAACACGGAACAGAAGAATGTGGTGAAGTGTCACACCATTGCCATACAACCTGTAGTTTGGTACATGCATTGATCAAAACAGCATTTAGGCTGGATTTTTTTTTCTTCTAGCAATCTGGCTATTCTGTCAGCAAAAGTTGTATCAAAATGCTATGTAGTTAGCCAAATCTACAGTTCTAGTTTTTGCTATATTTACTTATAAAAATACAAGCACAATACATTGGCTAAATAACATTTCGTGCTTTAAATATAATTCAAGAATAAAAATAAATAGGCTTTTACACTTCTAATTTTAATAAAAATATATTTGCTGATCCATGCAGTTTGGAAAATATATATAAAAAGACCAGGACTGAGCTAAGCCACAACCGATGACACACTGACCGACCAGACCAGTCGACCCGAACCCAAATGGCACATGCTGCGGCGGCGGTGAACTGCCAAAGAAACAAACTGTTGGAAGATGCTGCGGGTATATGTGTGCCCGATACATCAAAGTAATAAGTAACTCGAGAAAAATAAACAGAACACTTTCCCACGATTTGTTCACTCCTTGCAGAACTATCACGTGTGCGCCGCGCAACACCACCCAGAGAAAAACATCTGTGACCTACTTTTGTGACAGATTGTAAACACTCTTCTTCTGCACTTCTCCATGTGAAGGAAAGTCCTGCATATTAGAAGTGAACAGAATGACAAATATCGTTTCAACAAGCCCAGAAAATGGAGCTTAGTTTCTCACAACATACTATGTGTTAAAATAGAATCATGGTTATATTATATTGCGTCATCAGTCATATTATTATCCTTCAACTATTAATGTAGTGTCATCTTGTGTGTATAAAGTGGATTATCCTTTCATCAGGTGAGTTCTTATTTGTACATTGTATTTGCTCAATCATTCTGCCAAAGAAAGTGCATTTTTCTTTTTCATCTAATCAAGACTATTCTTGTTTTTCCCTATTGCACTATTGAGGAAGACGGGAACGCTCAATCGCATTGACTCCCGCTTACACAAACAAAACGCCTCATTCTTTATCCATCAAAGTAACATGCTTGCAAAAGTGCTCTTGAGGCTCACCAGTATTTTTTTTGCAAGGTTGGTAGGGCAAAGTCGCGATGACGGAACAAAGAACTGACGGGGATAAAAAAACAAAAAAAAAACGAGCAAAGCCGGGATGGACATGATGGCAGAAAAAGTATAAGTATAACGGGGATGAAAAGCACAATGCAAGGGTAGGCAGGATGATGAAAGCAAAAATGACAGGAAACACTCGCTTTTTTCAGTGGGAACTTTTTGTCACAAAATCACTGTCTTTATCACACTTTGGCAAAAATGCAAGCAACAGCTTAAACACTGGATCACGAAACCTACCCACACTATAATATGATGATGAGACTGCCATATCTATCCTGTTGAATGATGTCCGAGGCATCAAACACAGTTCCATGTTTCCCCAGATCAACTGCCTCTTAGAATCTGATGAAAGACTGAAGTGGCTTTCATATGTGAGCATTAGCTTAGCCCACTGATTATGAAGACCAGTCAACATGAGGCATACACCACTGATGGCAGGCTGCACAATGTACCCTGGATAATAGTATACAGCTTACAGATTTCTGAACAAGCAGAGAGAGTCCCTACTGCATTTAGACATCTTAACAAGGGTTGGCACAAAATTTGCATACCTGTGCTTCCTTGAAGGCAATTAGCCAAATGGCCCACAGTACTTTTCTGACTATTTTTTGCCATTATGACCAGGTAATGGTCATGCTACTGATTCGTACAGTGAGGATGACCTCTAGCAAAACATCTGGCAACAGTTTGTCTCCTGAACATTGACCAAAGCTGCAACACTATGCTGTATGTTTACTTTAACAACTCTGGTGACATCAGTCACAGTTCGGACTTTGAGCTTGCCGATAATTCCGTCTAGGGTAAAGTCATCTATATGTGTATCCTTTTGCTACCTCAGACACAGTTTCTCACTCCATCGCTGAAATACGTGAAACACAGAATGGCTGCCCCAGTGGTCTAAGCACCGGCTTCTGACCATTCGTCTGAGAAGGGTCTCAGTTCGACTTCTGGTAAGGTATGGATGTTATGTTTATCTTATATCAGTGGCTCCCTCCCTTTCTGGAACCAGTGACCCTAAATTAGGGATGGGTGACTGCTTATAGCCCACTGAATTGCTCACTGTGGTCATTATACCTTCACCCCCCCCCCAGAATGAACTCACATGAAACATGACTTGGCCTCTTTCCTATGACTTTTGGCAGCTGCCATAAAAAATTTGTATAGGGGCTGTGTGTCATGGAATGTCTTCACACATCATGCTGCACTTGTGTGTGCCTGTGTGCTACCAAGTTCCTTGGACCCTCACAGAGCTCTGTAATTGTCAGATTTCATGTTTGCCCTCAAATTTGGACAGCAGTGTATAAAACACAGTTGATGCCAGACAGATTTAAGTATTAAGTAATGAATTTATAATAAAATTAAGAATATAGTAAAAAAAAAAATTAAGAAGTACTCAACACTGCACTCAAAAGCATTATTTGTGAACAGATTTTATAGCAGAGAAAAAAAGGAATTTGCAATATGGCATGATCAGGGCTTGACAGATACGTTCTAGATCTAAGGGCCAGCTTCCAAAATTTGGGCACCAGATGAAATGGAGTCAATGACGCATGAACAAAAACATGTTTGGTTATGACGCTGGAACGAAAAGTGGTAAACCATATTTGTTGTCAATTTTTTTTTTCTTTTACCTAAACTGCTTATTGCAAAATAGCTCCAATTTGCTTCATAATTTTCTTTTTCCATTCTTTCAGTAGATGATCTCAAAAAAATTAAAATTTTAGATTTTTATTTTATTAAAATACTATTTGCGGATGTTATATTTTGTACATATTAATTCAAAGTACCATATTTTTTTTCTTCGTATAACCTGTAGATCACAAAATTCAGAAAAAAATTCCTTCATGAGATCTGCAATGGTGTATAATCCAAAGGTCATGGTAAAAAAAAATTCAAAGTATAATCTGCAGTGGCATTTGATGCATAGATCGTGAAATTCTGAGAAAAACAATATTTTCCTTCACATAATCTGTGGCATGCCTCAGACCATGATATTTGGAAAAAAAAAAAAAAAAAAGACAATCTATACCTGCCAACATTGGCAAGGGCCTTGTTAGTAGTAACTAGTATTATTGTGTGGCATACATAAACACTTTTTACAAAATGATCAATCTCTGTGTAAAAAAATAAATATGGGCCCTAACAAAACATTAAAACAAACAAGGTCTAATGAAACAAACTTAACACATGTGAAACACAAAGCTGATTCCCGGCGAGGGCATGATTGTGAGATTTAAGTTTGAAATTTCCGCCAGTAAAAATCGGTAAGATGCGTTCAGAAATCCACAATACTTGACAGACAAGAAATTCAAGCAAGTGAATGCACAGTACATGAACCCCCACTTACCATATGATCATACTGCCTCTGAAATTGCAGTTCAAGACAAAATTAGACCAAAGAAGGAAAAAATAAAAAATGTTACCGTATTTTTGGTACTTTTCCAATAACACCACCTCTGCTATAAAACGCAGCACCGGTTTACTTTCCAATAACAAAAGCTCTCCTTTTAAAACGCAGAACCGTTTTTTTTTTCTCTTTATTATTATTTTTTTTAATCCGTATATCCGCAGTACCTAAATTTAAAACGTTTTAATAGATAATCTATGGATTATATACAACAGAAATTTCGGTATTTACTGCAAATTACGAAATCTTAAGTAAGAAGAAAATTGGGTGCCACAGTACCAATTTTAGGCACTTGAATTTGTTGAGCCCTGGTCATGATCCTAACTGAAAGATCACAAATACCTGAGCGAAAATATGAGGGTTGTGCCGGAAGTAATGCAAAAGTGTGCATAACTTTTTTATTAACTGACAGATGTCGTTCAAATTGCACATGTTGGTAGAGTAACTCTTTTGCTATACAAAGGTACTACTCAACATAGCCTCCATTGCAAGCAATGCATTTGCACCATTGTTGCACCTAACTCTCGAATGCTCTTTGAAGAGATTTAAGTGTGGACTGTTGTACGAGGGCTTAAAATTCAAATTTGAAGTGGAAGGGAGTCTCCCACTTGTGTTTGTAAATGAAAGGGATTGAAAATTTCAGGTGGGGAGTTTTGAATATGTGACTTAATAATATTAAAAGACTCTGGGAAAACAGTAGTAATTTTTCAAACAATATAAGCTATACTTGATCTTTAAAACAAACAGGTGAATCAGATCAAAAAATTTACTACATTCAATCTAATACAAATTACCATGATTCCTTTTACAAAACTAGAGTTGTGCGTTTTGCACAACATTGATATCATAAAATTGCACCTGACGTACACTATCTACCAACAAGTAATTGGACACCCCTGCAATCAATGATATCTGCGGTCCTGATACACGTCACAGCCGCCGCAGTTAAATGTCGTGGGGGAAACAACAACGCAACCAGTCGCATGCAAGATGCCACGCAGTTTGGAGCTCTCTAATTTCGAGAAAGGTGTAATCGTCGGGTATGACAGAAATGGCCGATCCATACGTGACATATCCAGCGAGTTGAAGTACCCAAAATTGACAGTGGCCTACGTGATTGGCAAGTGGAAGATGAGAGGTGACTGTCGGAATGTGCCCCGACCCGGCCGACCTACAAAACTGGGAGTTAGAGACCGACGGGTGCCGGCCGGAGAAATTCAGAAGAACCGCACCAAATCGATGGGTCACATCCACGAGGAGCTTCAACAGGCATCCGGGAGTGTTCTTTCGATGAATACCATCCATAAGGAAGCCCATCTGCTTGGTTATCATAGACATGCTGCCGCCCAGAAGCCTTTGATCACCAAGTCCAATAGCGCTGCTCGGCTAACGTGGTGCAAAGAACGTCGGCAGTGGACCGTTAAACAGTGGAAACAGGTTCTCTGGAGCGATGAATCAAGGTTCATTCTCTACCGTTCGGATGGCAGAGTCTGCCTGGAGAACGCCTCCTGCCGGAATGTATTGTGCCAACTGTGAAGTTCGGCGGCGGTGGAATTATGCTATGGGGGTGTTTCTCCTGGTATAGCACAAGACCCTTGGTCGCAATTCCTGGTAGACTCAACGCCGAGACCTACTGCACCATTTTGGATGACAATGCGTTTCTTACGTTGTGGCAGTTTTACGGGGTGGACCCATGTTACTTTCAGGATGACAATGCCACCTGTCATGTTGCGAGGTCCACCATGGCTTGGTATGATAACAATGGGGTTAATCGAATGTACTGGCCTGCGTAGAGCCTGGACCCTTAACCCTATCGAGCTCCTCTGGGACGAGTTGGAGTGTCGACTTAAGGGGTGCCCCCACCGTCCGAAATCGGTGAAGGAACTGACCTATCTTCTCCAAGCCGAGTGGAAGAAAATACCGCTAGCGGTCGTACAACGCCTGGTTGAGCGTATGCCCCGGAGGGTCGCAGCTGTAATCGCCGCTCGTGGAGGCTCCACCAACTATTGAAGGTGAATAAACTTTGTTTTCCTTTGCTACCACAGGTGTCCAATTACTTGTTGGTAGATAGTGTATATATGCCTGTCTTTCATTCCTTGCCACAGTTAGCAAGCTTTAATCAGCTGTTGTTTTATTTCTGAGGGTTTATCTGACCCAATTTCAGAAATATGCATTAAGATTTTTTTTTTGTTGTTGCTCAGTGAATCTCTAAATTTTGACTGAATTCTGTTTTGTGTGGTAAAGCCACGTTCACATGGTACATTTGTTAAATGCAACACAAGACTTACTTGCAAAAGAAACTTTTGATACTAATGGAAATGTGTGCACATGGTTGCTTATAAAACTATTAGAAAATTTGGACATTGGCACATATATTCTTCATTTTTTACAGCTATGTTTGAATAGTGGATATTACATAACTGAATCTTCATTATTTTCGAGAAAAACAAAACAAAACTGGTCTGCCAGGCTTTTGAAAGACTACCAAAACTTGCATGTGTGTATTGCTTCACAGATTCAGATTCTACACATTCAAACTTCAAAACGAGTTCCATTGTGGCAGAAAAAAATCTGCAGTCTATCTCAATCACAAAAGATATATCTTCACTGGACATTGTGATGTGCAAGTTTAGCATTACAAGGGTCAATTAATTTATTATTTTGGAACAAGTTTCCCTTCCACTCTGAAAAAGAAAAATATCTTCTTGAATACTATGCATGAGATGTTTAAATTTCACATAACTGAGACTTGGTTGATTCTGATATAAGCATCCAGTTTTTCCCTTTGCAACTATTTATGGAGGGAAAATAACATTTAACAATAATTCACGACAGTATTCAAGCTGAAACACAATCAGTTATCAAACAAAATTATATTTTACAATAATACTGAGCCGAAGGAATATCACGAGAAAAAAATTACGATTACAGATTAAATCTGCAGTTCGTCTAATTTCCGTTTTCGAAAGTTTTGAAAAACGAAATTCTGTCCCCTGCGGGTCATCTCCGTAAACATTCTGTAGCCTTCTGTGGATGCTGGACAGCCTGCATCCTTCCTTCATCAAGAACTCAATGACGGCATGTTGCTTCTGCTTGGAATCCATCATTTACCTGCAATGAAGAAGAAGAGTTACTATAGAGGAAGAGTTACTCTACTAACATGTGTAATTTGAATGACATCTGTCAGTTAATAAAAAAGTTATGCCCACTTTTGCATTACTTTTGGTACAACCCTCATAATACAAGAATAATATATAGCACTTAAAACACAGTTTATCGTTGCAGCAGACCTTTGCCATAATACAGAATTAAGTTGTTTTCTTGGAAGTAGATACCACACAGCCACAAGAAGTGGTGTAATGAGAATTAACTTTATATTCGTATAAAGACAATTTATAATTATCTAATAAAAACTCTGCATGACTTGTAATATCATAAGTGCTTATACATACTTTACTTTGTTTAGAGTTTATAGTTGTGCAAATGTAGGACTTAGTTGAAGAATTCAGACTTACTTTTATGATTCTCTAGGTTATTTAGTCACCTCCAAATGTTTCTGTTCTGTTGATGAATATTTTTTATTTTCTGTTTCAGGGGTTAATGACCACCAAGAGCATTTCGTTGGGCTATAAGCAGTTACCTATCCATAATTTAGGGCCACTGGTTCTAGGGAAGGGAGAGAACCAATGCCATAAAACAAACAGACCACCTATGCCTCATCAAGGACTCAGAAATGGTCCCACCTTGGACCATCCATCAGAAGCCAGCACTTAAACCACTGTGCCACCACAGAGTGGCTTGATGACAATTAACATTTTTTTTTTTTTTGTATCTCAGAAGTATAATCTAGCAATAGGGGATTACAAGGATGACCCTATTTTTTTCTTTTTTGTTAGACATTGACAGCACTTTGTAATTCTATGATTAACAAACAGAAAGGCTGGGTATAACTGCTTGAGTAGCAGCACCTACTCAGACTTTCTCGAGTCAGTCCGTCAGTCCTGACGGTGGGTTGATGTGCAACCCGAAAATTTGACAAAAAAATGAAAATGAAGTCATCATACATGAGACTGCCCAAGGAACAAAAAAGCTGAACTTTTAATCGGACGAAAAAAATCAGAACATGCGAAAAGAAAGTGTGAATATAAAGCAGCACGAGTAAGATGGAATTGTTCACTGTATTCACAATATAAAATTACTGAATTCAGAACAAAATAAAGGGATTTTAAAAGACACTGCTTGAAACATTTTTTTTTTTTTTTTTTTGGTACTTGCTAGAACTTCAGCTCAATTTTCGTCTTTTGTTGCTTTCTTCTCAGCAAGTTCCATGGCCATATTTGTCTTTTGTTGACTCTGCAGCTGCACAGCAATCTTTGCTTAGTTTTTCTTTTTGTTGATATCATTCCCTTCCTATTTCTTCACCACTTTTCTTTCCCACTCCTCTTTTATTCTCTCAGATGACAATTTATCCATCATGCTGAAAGAACTTTCAACCTCAGGACCATGAACGCATGATATAAAAGCTTTCGCTACTTCAGATAAATGGTGTGACTTTTGGAATATGAATACTTTTGAACACCATGGATGAATTCTAACAAATTTCCGTCACTTCCGTTTTTTAGAAAATTTTCCATCCCTTATCAAGTTTAAGTGTTGTTAAGCGTTACTTTCCCCCATAAATGATGAGGGGGAAATTTCCCCTCCCTTATCATTTATGGGGGAAAGTAACGCTTAAAAACAACAACACTGGATAGTGAGAACATTGCAGGAAGAAAAAAAAAAAAGCGATTTCGGAAGAACTCTTCGCTCCGACCGACTTCCGTTTTCGGAAACTTCCTCCATTTTTAGGTTGAAATGCAGTATTTGTGGAATAAAAGGATATTTATGAACAATGCTGGGCAGAAGGAACATCGTGAGAAAAAAAAGGATTGCAGGAGAAATTTTCACTGCATTTAACTTCAGTTTTCAAATGTTTCGAAAGAAGGAATCCCGTCGTCAACCGAAAAACGAACCCCCCCCTCCAAAATTCTGTTCAGTTGTGCATAGATCTCGAGACTGCCCAAAATGATAACGGAAATGGCAGAATTCTTCGAATCCACGGAAGAATCTCATGCCTAAAGACTAAAGGGAAATCTTCGCACCGTCTTAACTTCCGTTTTTGGAAATCGTTGCCCACAGTTTCATGCTAAAGTACAAACATTTATGCAATAAAATGATATTTAATAACAATACTGGGAACAGGCAACATCGCGAAAAAAAAAATATGATTACGGGAAACATCGCCACTCTGTTTAATTTCAGTTTATGAAAGTTTTGAAAGATGAAATACCATCCCTAGACGAAAAACGACCCCTCCCCCCATTTCTCTTTAGTTCTGCATGGATCTCGAGAATGACCCAAATGATGGGGGGGGGCGGAATTCTGCGAATACGCGGAAGAACCTCATGCATGAGTAATCCTAGTAATCCCCATATTACTAAATTATATTTCTAAGATATCTCATCACTAGAATTTTGCCATGACTTCATTAATACACAATTTCTTTTGATTGAAGGCAAACACTTTGAGAACTGGATTTTACAATTGATAAAGGACCAAATGTAAAATACACATGGAAATGGCAAAATAACTTAGAGATCAGGTGCAGAGCACTTCAGAATCAGGCAAAAAATAAAATTCTTCACATGAAAACTGTTTGTACCCATCATATTTGACAAATATTCCTATAATCACCTAACATATAGTAAATATATTGTGATTTATAATGACTTAACACACAGTATACATTTTACAATGGCATATACATACTACATACAATTACCTAACATGCAATATATAGAAAGTACATTTTATAAATATTAAATATACAGTGATTTTACTACTACAGGCTCGAGACTCTCAGCAATGGGAAAAAATGGAAAGGGGGATGAGAAAAGAGAAAAAAAAGACTAATGACAAGGAACAGCAGAAATCCATATAATATGACACCGATGGGATCCGCGCAATTTCCTGTTGGATGGCACATAGGTCAGGCAGTGTTCGCGGTACACCTGATCTTTCAGACAGCCCCGAAGAAGAAGTTGAGGAGCACTAAATCGGGGCTATACGGATGCCAAGAAAGACCGGCTGAAAAATGTTGGTGGAATTGTATGGCGATGATCCATGGGCCATACTGCTGTTGAAGCAAATCAAGAACAGCATTTGTGGAGGGTGGTGGTGCTCCATCCTGTTGAAATGTGCGGTTGTGAATCCAGTTTTTCTGGACTGCAGCGGATTGTGAATCCAATTTTTCCGTCCGCGTTGTTCTTCTCTTCATCGCCAAGCTTGCCACGTCATCTGTGACACTGCCAGTTCATTCGAATTTTGCTACCAATTTCATCAGGTATGCACTGGATGGCTTATGACGATTCTTAAACGCTGCACCCCACTTTCGTAACATCTTTGTGGAGTTTCCGCCCACCACATACCAATTTGTCATTAAGAAAACTCTTTCTTCCGTGGTATATTGCTGCAAGTTCGAAATCGTTTGTCCATCGTCTCACTACTGCCTCACCAAAGCCTGTGGTTTGCTGATCGACATCTCGGACTTACAGCGCCATCTCGTTATTCTTTAATGATTTATTCCACAGGAAAGTTGTCACTACCCAGTGAAACACCCGGTATTTATTTTACATAAAAGCAGATAATAAAGTTCATCAGTGTGCAGCTAGCCACATTTGGCATATGTCACATGGGTTGACAACCCCTGTTCTAAATCATTGCATAGGTCATCCTAAGAAGCTGAAGTGCCATACTTCAAATGCTGAGCTGCACTAGAAGTGAAACTTGAACCTTATAAGGAGTCTTAATCAAGGATTTCTTATGCCAGACCATAAAAGTCCATTTTCATTTTTGTGCAAGTTTTTAACAATTGCTGGTAAGAAACACAATTTATTCTGGATGTCAAATGGACTACCACATATGCATCATTTTGTTTGTTTTGAGGTTTAACAACTGCAGTGAACAACTTGGTTGGCTATAAGCAGCTGTCTGCCTATTCACTAAGTTAGGGCCGCTGGTTTGCTGGAAGTGAGTGCCAGTGACAGGGTAGATCTCTCATTAGAGACAAAACACACAATCCATGCCTCATGCGAGCCCAGTTGTATGAAAGGTCTGAAGCCAGCGTTCAAACCACCGAACCAGCAGGGTAGTTATGCATCATTTAAAAAGTACTTATTGGAGGTTGGACCAAACATAACACATGCATCCTGGCAACAAACATATCCATACACAATTGATGAGGAAGCAATGTGTTTACTGAAGAATGTGGAGCAGAATGATCACAACCATTTTCAGACTGAAATGTAACTGGAGGTTCATCTCACAAATCTGCTGAATGATAAGAATCTAACTATCAGCTTTTCTCACATCAGTGTTCTCCCCAGAGCATTTTCACTAGGTGCCCACCCAGCTAATGTTCTCTACCACGAAGCTAAATTTCCTTTAATGAACATTTTCACAATGCACATAATAATGAGTGGAAAATTTATTGCCACATACATCATTATTATTGATGAAAGCTGTGCCGAATATGATTTATTAGTTAGTACTAATTTTTTATCATTTATGTATAACTTTCTAAGTTGCTTATCATGTTATGTTACATTAATGCCTACCACACCGCTAAAGATGTTTACTAAGTACAATAATGGTAAGCAAAACATCTTTGTTTTGTTTTCTTAAATTGGGGAAGGGGTCATTAAAAGTACCACCCTACTAAAATTTCTTGCCAACCAGCTGTAAAAAAATCAAGCGGGAACATTACACATAATGGAATAAATTGATATATTACATGCGAGTATGAAGAAAATTGAAAGCTTTTGTTTTTCTTTGAGATTGCATCTCAAAAATTTCGACTATGAAGATTCCCAGATATTCACAAGACTTCTTTCTGTGGGTCCCCACTCAACGAGAAACTCTGCCATAAATCTATATGATTCTGTAACATTGAACGCGTTAATATAAGCTGTAACACTAAACAGAAAAATATTAGAGGTCTTGTAAAAATTTGTGTATTACAGCTATACTTCTTCAACAAAAAGCGCTAATTAATTGTAAGAATGGGATTTTTTGTTACACCTCGAACATACAGTTTTCGATATATTTTACGGTCAGAAGAAAAAAACAAAACTTTCTTGCACTTACTTTAAATTTAGTAGTCCATTACATTTTGCAGTAAATCTGATAGCATTTCGTTCATGAAAATTGGTCTGCCAATATCATAATACTTCGGAGCAGTGTTATCGCATACTGAAAGATAAGATCAGAGAGATAAGAAAAA
This sequence comes from Macrothele yani, assembly GCA_039090855.1. Lineage (NCBI taxonomy): Eukaryota > Metazoa > Arthropoda > Arachnida > Araneae > Macrothelidae > Macrothele > Macrothele yani. The sequence continues at coordinate 83,626,484 of CM076990.1, forward strand.
AAGCCTTACCTGTGATTTTAATTAACTGATAAACATGAAAAGAAGCGTATTTATTATTTTCCTCTAATTTGCTCAGCAATAATCCTATAAATTTGCTAAAACTGGCTTAAGATCTATTGAAAGAAGTAATTTTTTCATCAGTTTCTTTCATTTCCGTCATTCTGTAAACACTGCAAGGTCATGGTTGCCCGTGTAACAAGCATCGCTCTGTCACTTATTTTCACTACCGTTAAGCAATATCAACAAAACGGTAATTTACTTGATGTCATCAATATCCATGCTACACTGCCATTCTCAACCTCTCACATTTAATAGCTTGACTTGACATAATATTAGCGTCAATTATATTGTGTCGACTGGTCGGATTCGCTGTCTAACAACCAATCACTTTGTCTCACATACATGTTTGGTTGGTACAAAATTATCTTCTCGCCATCAGGAAATTTGTTTCGGCGAAAACGTAGCATAGGATTCGTGAAGAATCCCTTCGGCTACAAGGCTCCACTAGCGTCTCAACTTTTTGGTTCCCTTCTTCTACTTCTCCCTTTTCGCCTTGACAACAAAGATTTGATGATATTTTCAGTGTAGGAGAAATTTCCGTTCTTATTTTAAAGCCATTGGTTCATGGGAAGGGAGAGAAGCAGTGCCAAACGCAACAGCTATGAAAATCCAGATATTCTAGCTCATACACATGAGTATGAAAAGGAAGAAGCATACAGCTTAAGTGCACTCTAAAGGCATGCTGCGGTGAAAAAAGAACGTGTACAATAGCCACTCATTCAATGAGTATCAGGGGTTTATGGAATGTGGCCAGTGGAGGCTTAAATTTAAGGGATTGAGCACAGCATCGATTTTGGGGTGGCCATCACTTTGCCAGCCCTCTTTGAAAAATAACTTCTTTTGTTGCCACATACTCTACCCCTCAACCCTATTTTCACCTTTTCATGCAAATGTATGAGAATGTACTGTAATAACAAACAAACTCGACCAGGCCCGCAGCCAGACAAAGAAGTTGGGAATGGCGGCTGATGATTGAGGTTGGGAAAGAATATAAAGGAGGTCGGGCAAAAGATATTTAGGAGGTGGAGAAAAGATATGAATCAGGTCGGGCACTGTTGGACTGTAGTGTGAGTTTCTAAGGCGGGCAAAAGGAAACTCAGGTCGGGCGCGCCCCTCCCCTGGCTCAGAGGCGTAACTAGGCATTTCTGCGCCCGGGACAGACCCCAAATATTGCGCCCATTTGTCTTTCTATTAAACTGTGATTGTTCTACAGATTTTCGCAATTGCTTCAGAGTTAGGGTCTTCGGTACTATTAATACATCAAGGAGACGGAATGTAGCTGGCACTCGTGGCTTGCTGCCACAGTATTGGCTGAATAGCCCCCAGAGAATCTTCAACAATATGAACGACATCCTTATCTTTCCAACCAACTAAATAAAAACCTCGGGCTATGTTGTTGTCAACAGACGCCGTGGTTCTCCTTTAGTTGGACGGCTTACAGAACTGCGCCTTTATATCCCAGCAAAAACACAAGTGCTGGGAAACTGCTGGCCACCAGCTGGCAGTGATGGGTCACTGCTGGCTGAAATCTGCCGCTCACGGCCCGGTAGTGGTCCGTTGGTGGCAGCGCTATCAGTTGGCGAGCCATTGATGGCCCTGCAGCATCGCCGTGTATTGTGGGCCTCCAAGCAAGTGCCACTAGTGGCCCGTTGCTGGCAACCAATGCAACCCCCAACAGCAGGTGGAAGCATCGGGACTGCGCATGCGCAGAAGCAACACTTGTTGTGTCTCTCATGGTACCAGTTAGTTGAAGACGACGCTATCGCCATCGTGTTATTTTAGTGGATGTTAAGAAAAAAATCCATATGTGGAGAGGCGAATTAATTTCCTAATGAAATTTTGCGTCGACGAAGATATCAGATTAAGCCGTGAAATACTAGATTACAGCCATGAAATACACCCACTCCATTCCCATGAATAACATTTCATGGAATGGAGTGGATGAATAACAAAAAAAAAATTTGAAACCGCTAGAAACACATATCCTGGAAAACCATTAAAATAGCGTTTGTTGGAAAAAAAAAGAATTATACGCGTACAAAATTTATTTATTATTTGAAAGAAAAAAAGCAACGCTATGTGGTGTACTCATCCATGGGTTGAATACACAAGACTGGGAGGAATTCGCTTCTAAAAATAACGAGAAGTAAAATAAAATATATTTTACTCTTTAAAACAAATGTAGCTTCGGACAACGGAAAGGAAAGACACAACGTTAAAAATGTAACAGAATGTGACATGAACCCGGGTAAATATATATTTATTCAACAATCTCTTTTCAAGACGGCTGGGACAGTACAAAACTTTGGAAAGCGACTCTAAGTATGTACACGCCATGAAAATAAGTGAAGTTCCCTTAACGTAAAAAAAAACAAAAAAAAATATCGTTACGTTGAAAAAATTAATTTATCAATTATATGAAACTGACTTTTATGAGAAATACTTCGCAATATTATAAAATGAAAGAGGGAAGCATTCGATTACTAATTGCATACCAAACAGATAGCTTCCAGCACGTGCTCAAGCGTTGTGAATTAGTCCGGTTGGTAGCGAGCGCGGCTTCCACGTAAACGGCTCAGGATCGAATCTAGTCAGACGCAAACGGCGTTTTTCCGGTCTGTCGAGAAAGTTTCCCCAGCGCAGTGCGTTGGAGTTTCGTAAGGGAAGAAAAAATTGTCGCGTTAGGAAACTGCAGGGTTATCCTTGCTTATTATTATTATGGCTAATACTGGGAAATTGGCGGACAAGATTCGGCAAGCCACCAGTTACGTCACGTGGTTGCTGGCTGCCACTAACGGCCCATTAGCGGACCACATTAGGCTAGCCATCATTTCTGGCACGTGATTGCTGGGCCACTGAAGGGCCACTTGTGGCAGCTACAGCCTGTGATGGACCACTGATGGCCCTGTTGTGGCATATGACAACTGATGGGGTGCCAACTGTTGGCCAGCTGTTGGCCTGAACTGCTGGCCCTTCTGTTGGCCGCCCGGACATTTTATTGACGGTTCGGCAGCGGCAACATAGTGCTGGGCCAGCAAGACTGTTTTTGCTGGGATCTGAATGTGAATAACAAGCATCCAGCTGAACACTTTGAGAAGGAGGAAATTCAGATTTTAAGTGTACCGGAAACTGGTGCAAAAGCTTCAATGCAATCACTGATTCTGGCGCCCTCTCTTGAGATGCGCCTGAGACAGCCGCCCCGCCTGTCCCGCCCTAATTACGCCTCTGCCTGGCTCAGGCCCTGGACTTGCGACATCGATATTTCAACAGCAACACACAAATTGGTTACCTCCCCCACCCAACATTATGTGAATATTTCCACGGTGATGTCTTTGTGTGAGGTTTGTTGCCGCCATAATTTAAAATCACTGATTGGAAAGCTACTTTTTGAAAGTAGCTAGCTGCTGCTACGAATGGATATCGCTAACTTCGAAATTAGGGTGGGCTAGTATTATTTTTGCTGGTGCCAGTTTGGTAGCAATTTTATGTACACAACACTGAAAGAAAGAATTTGTTTTCCTTTTTCTACAGGCTGCAAAGGTATTCATGCGATACCCCCTTCCCTCCTCCCCCCCTCTCTCTCTCTGTCTCTCTCTCTCTCTCTCTCCTGGATTCATACTCATTAATTTCGAAGCGTCTTGAAGTTTTTGTACTTTTTGGAATACAAAAGAATCTAAAGTTTGGAGTAATTTTTTTTTTTTTTTTTGGCAATTTTCCGTCCATCCATTTTTATTAAAATTAGTAAAACCTAAAGAGTTACATACTCGTATAACAAACATGGCACACTGCCACCAGCACCACTCCCTGATTAAAACTAAATTTTATGCTAGCTCTTGAAGCAAATGCATTCGTGGATTACGGTTGAGTGGAAATAGGAGTACACAAACAATACTTTTCTCCCCCCTTAACTCCTTTCTTTCAAGCAAGCAGCCTTTTTTCGCTCAGCTCTTCCAAAGCAGTTGTCAGCCACGTCCTGCCCCCTAATTGCTCCAGGGCAGGCCACGGTGTATGATAGCCAGGTGCAGGGGCGGATTGGGACGACTAAACCAGGCTGGGAATTTTAGTCTTGCAGTTCACTCTGACAATACACATATACATACAGGGTTATACTTCCCTCATGAAAAAAATTCTGTTACGTCGTGGATGAAGTAGAGCTGTTGAAAAATGCTTCGTAAAACAAATTCATTTATGAACAAATTTTAACGGTGGAACAATTTTAAAAATCCTTTCGTGATTGAATGTAACTTCAAACCAAACTCAAAACGGGGTGTTGTGCCATAATATTAATTTCCTTTAAAGAAATTATTTTGACAAGGACAAAATCGAGTCTCTCGAAGACTTCGTTTCCAGCTAAATCACTATGAAGATCATTCTGAATGTTAAAATATGCACATGCAACACAACAATTTACCTACACAATTAATTTTCATCTTTATTTGTCTTCTGATCTCCTACTGCGCAATTGTATTGGTATTTCCTCCTTGAGTAGAGGCCTTTTCCAAGTCTACCCATTATTTTGACCCCTGAGTTAGTACTGGTAAACTGCTGTTTCTTTTAAGATATACATACCAGTGGCGGCTTTTCAGGTGAAGTAGGTGAGGAAAAATGCTAGGCTTTTGAAAACGCATTTTAACGAAAACGTTCGTTTAAATAGACTTTTCCTGCAGACAGTGATTGATGCAGTATTAGTATATACTGCATGTAAGGGTCGCCCGTAATCGAACTGTCAAATATGAATTTATGTACTTTTAATATTGTGATGAACACGTGCGGACGGACGTTTCATTCCGCCATTTTGTTGTTTCAGATAAGAACTGATAATTTTCACCACCCACGTGGTACGATTTTAATCCTATGGGGGATTAAGAGAGGGGTGCATGAACACTTGGGGCATCTGACCTTGAGGAGTCAGCTGCTCGAGTGCTTCTGTTAAACAAGTTGTCATACTGCTTTTGTATACGTGCAAGGTTGTAATCCCCTGCGGGTATCCGACGACATTCCTGAGTTCAGGTATTTCACGTGCTCACCGGGAAAACCAGTTTTTCTTGCGCATGCGTGATAGAGGACAGAAAGGGCGAGGAGGATTAAGTGAGACAGTTGAGCTTCGGTCGTCAAGGAGAGAGGGTCCTGGTTTGGACACCAGTTTCTGACGGAAGGACTGCGGTTATCGCAGACGTGCAGCGTGGTGAACGGGAAGGAGGATTCCTTCGTCCACCGGGTATCGCGGAAAGGTAGCACGGGAACCTGAGTGGAAAGTCATCGGAAACCCGTGAAGCAAATGTTATCGGAATAATAAAGTCTTGTTGTTGTTTTTATTTCCGTGTACTGGACTGAGTTTGTCGAGGTAATTATTCTTCTACACAAGGACGCCTTCAGCCGCCTTGATAGCCAGATTGTATAGTAAAGGCGAGGCGGTAGCTCGCTATACGGCGGGAAACAAAAGGTATTATCTAAGAATTGATATGTCTGGCCCTACAGCCAGATAAAGTGGCGCAGTCGACAGGATCAGCCTGAAAGCGAGCTCATGAATGACGTGAATGGCGACACGTGTGAAGAAGGAACAACGGACTTTTTGTGAAACTTCCAGTGACCGAATGACAGAACTCTGACGACGTACCGACCGGAAGAAAGAGACACCAGCGTGCTAGCCGAGATAAGGCATCCATCGTGTCGACCGAGACAAAGACAGTGTGCACCTCAGCGTACGGAAATCCCAAGCCGGACGAGGACTTACAAGCAAGACAAGAGAAGAAGCAGAAGGGGGCCTGAGTGCTCCGGTAACGTACCACATTTTTTTTTCTGAGATTATTTCTGTGTCTTTGCCTGTGCATTTGGTATAATTTAGGGTTAAGAGTAGAAGTTCTCATCATGGTACTAGAAAGGAAAGGGAAAGCTAAGAATTAGATATTCTCAGAGTAAAGCATTGTAAAGTAAAATTTTGTAACAGTTAATTTTATGTCAGTTGCTAGAGAATGCGAAGTGTCAAAATATTTTCATTAAGTAATAAGTGTGTTTAGATAAGTCGAGATTTCATGTTTACGATTTAAGAAATTTGAAGCTAAAATAGCGTAGTGATTTTTTTTTACGTGTAGCGAAAGAGGCAGAAGGAATATAAGTATTCTGAGTAAAACAAGATAATAGATGTTCGGGTAATGCATGAAGGTAGAGATAGGTTAGAAACAAAACAAGAAGCAAATTAACCTTCGATGATTTAATGCGGAAGTTTGCATGATTTCTTTTCTTATTTCTTTGCATGAGTGTATTTTTTGAATGTGTATTGTAGTGTATTATCATGACTGAGCTTTTGGAAGGGAAAGTTGAGGATAATTTAGACGCGGACAACGAAGAGAATAGTATTCTTAACGATTCAGAATTAGATTCTAGTAAAGAAGTAAGCATTAATATGGAAGACAAGAAAAATAATCCAGCTAGAATGGAATGGGAACTTCAATTTAAAATGCTTGAGATGGAAGAGAGAAAGGCTGAGAGGGAACAAAGAATGCTAGAATTACAATTAGCGGATAGGAAAGAAGAAAGGAAATTTGAGTTAAGAAAATTAGAATTAATTAATGAGAAAGAGAAGGAGTCTATTAAAGGTAAAAATGAGGGTAAGTTGGCCGACTACATGAGAATCTTAGAAAGAACTTTACCCAGAAGTCCCAGTAAGCCGGAAGAAATTCTGGACTTCTTTGATTCGTTAGAAAGGGCATTTGTATTACACTCAGTACCGGAAGAAATGAAAGGTCGTTTGGTGATAGCCTTATTCAATTCAGAATGTGTGAACCACTTATTTCGTCGTTTGACTATAGAGCAGTACGATAAGTACGAAATAGTTAAGGAGGCAATTTTGATGGAATGCCATTTGACTCCGGATATTTATTTGAGACAATTTGAGGAGATTAGTAAGAACAAAGGGGAAAGCTACTTGCAGTTAGCGGGACGTATTAAGAGGACCCTAACATACTACATCAACAGTAGTGAAGTGAAAGAATTCGATCAGTTGGTCAATTTGTTGGTATGCGACAAATTCAAAACTTTGTTGTCCCCAGAACTGAAGGCCTACATTCTTCAAAGAGGTTCCGTAGGGAAGTTAGTTCCTTCGACAGAATTAGGAGAACTTTGTGATTTATACGAAAGTCACGTGGGAGCTATGGGAATAGAAGAAGAAAGATACAAACCCAGTCATACCTCGGGAACGTATTTCAAAGGAGGTCAATCAGAAGCCGGGAAGAAGGGAAGTTTTCCGACAGGCGGAAACCAATGGAAAGGAAAGTTTTCCGGGACAGATCAGAGCATCGGGCATAAGCCAGGTTACTCAGCGGCGAGGCCTATCGTAGGAAATTCCAGATGTGGAGTAGTGGGGCACCGTAAAGCAAACTGTAACCAGAAGGCATCCCAGAGTACTCCCAGCTCTTACTTTCAGAATTGGAGGAAATACCCCCAAATAAGGTAAACAGAGTAGCGATGGGACAAAAGGGAGCCGAAGATGTTTCAGAGAGAAGGATAGAGGTCAGCGATGATAAAAGAATGACGGCTAAGGTAGATAGAGTTTTAGGCCAGGAAGGAAGTCAGAACGAGGTAATAGAAATTCCGGTAGGAGAAGTGAAGAGGGTTAAGTCGGAATGCGGAAAGAGCACCGAAATCCTTATTGACTCAGGCGCGGGGGTGAGTTGTGTAAGAGGAGGGTTACTTGGCGAAGAGCTGTTGGAACCCAAGGGTAGAATAATTTTAAGAGGCTTCGATGGTAGTAAGGGAGAGTTTGTTATTAAACAATTGAATCTCCGATTAGATGAAGAGGGATTAGAAACAGGAGAATCGCCAGAAAGTTTTTGCGAAGTGATGTGTGCAATTGTTCCTAATCTGGTGAACAGGGTAATTATAGCAACGGAGGATTACCAGCGCATGAAAAGTTTAAGGGAAGCTACTCCGATGTGGGCAACCTCGTGTGAAAAGGCGTTAGAATTAGGGAATAGGTCGGATGTGCATCCAGAAACTGAGACTGGCGAAGCGCTAAGCGAAGAGGAGGATATTCTAGGAATGGAAAGCCCGGCGATCACAGATATTTCAGCGGAGGAGGAGCAAGCGCGCTTGGTAGGTAAAGCGTGGCTTGAAGGGCAAAATAGCCCCAGGATATTAGCGCTCAGTGCTGGAGGCGGCGAGGAGAATCAGCGAGGGCAACAGCAGGTCGACCAATCAGGAGAGGCAAAGAGAGCTATCGAGGGAACAGGAGATAGCGTTACTGATTTGGATACGAGTGAAACTCAGGAGAGTTCAGACAGACGCTTGTTTACAGAGCAACAAAAGAGGTGTATGACGTTAGCAGCCGCTAGGAATGAGGCGGAAAATGGCAGAGGTGGTTATCTCTATACGGATGGAATGTTGTATCATCGGGAGCCAGTGTTGGGACAGGTTACGCTACAGTTGGTAGTTCCTGAAGAGCGGAGGGCGCAAGTGTTAAAGCTGGCACACGATTCGGTTTTTGGCGCGCATTTAGGCCACAAGAAGACCCTAGAGCGGATTAGATATTCTTTCTACTGGCCTACCTTGAGGAAAGATGTGCGTAGATATTGTGATGTATGCGAAGCGTGTCAGTTGAGACGTCCCATCACGAAGGCAGACAGGGTTCCGATTGAGGCAGTTAGGAGACCCCCAGACCTTTTCAGGTTGTTAATGTGGACTTAATCGGACCGATTGAACCACCGTCGAGCAAGGGTCACCGGTGGATATTAGTGATGGTAGATCAGCATACTAGGTGGCCGGAAGCCGTATGTCTGACTTCATTGAATGCCCGGAGCACGTGCGACGCACTACTGGAAATTTTTCAGCGCACAGGGATTCCGGAGGTAGTAGCGATGGACCGGGGCACAAATTTTGTGTCGGGGTTGACACAAGAGATCCTAAGGCGTCTAGGGTCGACTCCTAGGTTCTCCGTCCCGGGAAATCCCGCCTCGAACGGTCTTGTCGAGCGATTCAACAGAGTTTTGAAAGGAATGCTGCATCATGTGATAAGGGAGGAGCCTCGGCAGTGGCATAAGGCTTTGCCATATTTATTATGGGCCTATAGAGAGGTTCCCAATGTTACAACGGGCGCGGCCCCGTTTCAGTTGCTATACGGGTGAGAGCCCATTGGTCCGCTGGCCATTCTGAAGAAAAATTGGGCGGGGAATGTAGGCTGCCCGTTGGCATATCAGTATCAGCGGAGCAGTACCTGCAGCAAATGAAGGAGCGCATGGAGAAGGCGGCTCAGCAAGTGGAGGAGGTGGCGGTGGAACAGCAGCGACGGTATGCGTCGTATTATAACCGTCGGCTGCGACAGAGGTCCTTTCAAGTGGGAGACCAGGTGATAGCCCTGATCCCGGACTCCAAGAACAAGGTGTATGCTAGGTGGACCGGCCCAGTACACATAACTGAGAAACGGGGGTCCAATAGCTATGTAGTTGAACTAGGAAACGGGTAGTTTCGGCATGTACACGTGGGGAAGCTAAGAGAGTTTAAGCCCCGGATCAGTGTAGTCGGAGTGATTTTTGAGACCGATGAGGAGTTCGGCAAAATTAAGGAGGCTCCGGTGAGGAAAACGGAGGAAGCAAAAGAACCTGAGGAAATCAGGATAGATAGGGAGAGGATAACTCGGGAGCAACTTAGGGAGTTACAGGAGCTGGTGAACAGCTCGAAGAAGTTCTTTTCGGGAGAAGTGGGAGAGACGTCAGTGGGGAAGCACGCAATTACACTCAAGCCGGAAAGCGTACTTCGTACCCAGCACAGGTACAAGGTGCCACAATCGATGCAGAGAGCAGTGGAGAGCCAGATCCAGGAGTTGGGGGATCGTGGGATGATTGAAGAATCAAAAGAAGAGTATAGTCATCCGGTAGTATGTGTGGCTAAGAAAAATGGAGAGGTTCGGATGTGTGTAGATTACAGAATGTTAAATTCTCACACTGTTCCGGACGCATTTCCGATGTCTCATATCCCAGATTTGTTGGCGAAGGTGGGGGCAGCCCGGTATATTACTACGCTTGATATGTTAAAGGGGTACTATCAAATCCCAATGGACCCCGACAGTAGAAAGTATACCACTTTTGCAACGCATAAGGGGCTCTATCAATGGAAAGTAATGCCCTTTGGGTTATCAGGAGCGGCGGCTACTTTTCAGAGAGCCATGAATAAGGTTTTGACCCCGCACCAAGACTATGCGATAGCGTACCTGGACGACGTGGCTATTTTTTCTGGCTCATGGAAGGAGCATTTGAAACATTTGAAAGGAGTAATTAAAAGTTTGGAGGCGGCAGGCTTTACGGGAAATTTGAACAAATGCTGTTTCGCCCGTACGGAGGTGAATTACTTAGGGCACGTGGTCGGCTCGGGTCATCACCGGCCGGACCCCGAGAAATTACAGGCCATCAGGGACCTTTTGCCCCCTCAGACACAAAAGGAAATACGTAGCTTTTTGGGATTATGTGGGTATTACCGTGATTACGTACCTAACTTCGCAAAGATAGCTAAACCTTTAACAGATTGCACAGGAAAAAGGGCGGCAGATAGGGTAGTTTGGTCGGAAAAGTTGGAGGAATCATTCAGGACTCTGAAGGAAAATTTGTGTAAGGCACCGGTATTAAACACCCCGGATTTCAGTAAGCATTTTATCTTACACACGGATGCGAGTTCCTTTGCGGTGGCATGTTGTTTGAGTCAGAGGGATGAGGAAGGCAACATTAGGCCAGTGGCCTATGCTAGCAAAAAATTAAATGGGACACAAGCCAGATGGGCGGCAAGCCATCAGGAGGCGTACGCCATAGTATGGGGTTTGCAAAGGTTTGAAGGGTGGATTTTCGGTAACCGGGTCGAAGTTATGTCCGATCACAACCCCCTTACTTTTCTCACCCGTTCCGCATCGCAAAGTTCAAAATTACAGCGTTGGAGTTTGGCTATTTCCCAATTTAATTTATCCATATCTCATGTCGCGGGCAAACTAATTCCTCACGCCGATGCGTTGTCAAGACTCAGTTTTAAAGAGTAGGGCAGCGCCATGGTGAGAATGTTTTACGGCACAGGTGGAGAACCACAGAAGGTCTCAGGGTGGTACAAGTGTTACATAACGTGCGAGAAGTGAAAAAGTGTATTATGTTGTGTCACCCAAGATCTGCAGTCAAGGAAGAGACTGACTCAAGAATACGGCAAAAGACCGTATCTCTCGTTCATTTGGTGGGGGCCTGTAAGGGTCGCCCGTAATCGAACTGTCAAATATGAATTTATGTACTTTTAATATTGTGATGAACACGTGCGGACGGACGTTTCATTCCGCCATTTTGTTGTTTCAGATAAGAACTGATAATTTTCACCACCCACGTGGTACGATTTTAATCCTATGGGGGATTAAGAGAGGGGTGCATGAACACTTGGGGCATCTGACCTTGAGGAGTCAGCTGCTCGAGTGCTTCTGTTAAACAAGTTGTCATACTGCTTTTGTATACGTGCAAGGTTGTAATCCCCTGCGGGTATCCGACGACATTCCTGAGTTCAGGTATTTCACGTGCTCACCGGGAAAACCAGTTTTTCTTGCGCATGCGTGATAGAGGACAGAAAGGGCGAGGAGGATTAAGTGAGACAGTTGAGCTTCGGTCGTCAAGGAGAGAGGGTCCTGGTTTGGACACCAGTTTCTGACGGAAGGACTGCGGTTATCGCAGACGTGCAGCGTGGTGAACGGGAAGGAGGATTCCTTCGTCCACCGGGTATCGCGGAAAGGTAGCACGGGAACCTGAGTGGAAAGTCATCGGAAACCCGTGAAGCAAATGTTATCGGAATAATAAAGTCTTGTTGTTGTTTTTATTTCCGTGTACTGGACTGAGTTTGTCGAGGTAATTATTCTTCTACACAAGGACGCCTTCAGCCGCCTTGATAGCCAGATTGTATAGTAAAGGCGAGGCGGTAGCTCGCTATACGGCGGGAAACAAAAGGTATTATCTAAGAATTGATATGTCTGGCCCTACACTGCATTTGAGAAAACAAGAACTAGCATTCCATGGCCATGACGAAAGCATGGGCTCGATAAATCGTGGAAATTTCATTGAATTACTTTCATTGTTGATATGAAGAAGTTCTTTAGAAATTGAAAATCAATACGAAAGGATAAAAAACTATTCAAAATGAATTAATTGAATGTATTTCTGCATGTATAAATGATCACGTCAAAAATTAAATAATTTTTGATTGTTGATTCGGAAGGTGTATTGATTGAGGAATTTTTGGGTTTCCATGATGTGAATGAAGATGGAACGTCAGGAGCTTTATAGAAAATGCTACACAAAATTTTGGAACAGTCTGATTACCAACACAAATAAATAGGACAATGTTACGATGGGGCAAGTATAATGTCTGGACACTCAAATGGGCTACAGAAAAAAAAAGTCAAGGATAAAGCTTCTCAAGCTGTTTTTGTTCATTGCTTAGTTCATCGTTTGAATTTTTTTATTACACCAGAGTTTTTCTAAAATTTCTAAGTGTCGAATGCTTTTTGCAAGATTCAGTGGAATTGCTTCGTTTGTTCACCATTCTTCGAAGCGGTCTTATACACTTATATCAACAACCGCAAGATGATTGATTGATTGATTGAGGTTTAACGACCACCGTGAGCAACTCAATGGGCTATAAGCAGTCGCCCGTCCCTAATTTTGGATCACTGGTTCCAGGGAAGGAAGAGAGCCAGCGCCGTAAGACAAACACAACATCGATGCCTCACCGGGATTCGAACCCGGACCCCGTTCGGACGAATGATCAGAGGCCATCGCTTAGAGCACTGCGCCACCGGGGCGGCAAAACTGCAAGATGCAGACCAACCATAGCAGAAACTCGATGGTCCTCCACTTCGAAATTAGTAAGCGTAGTTGTTGAAGATTGGAATAAATTGAAAGAAGTGTTCGGATTTCTTACGAATAGCGAATAATCAGACAAAAATTCAATTCATCTTGCCAAGGGGTTTTTGAATGATATTAACACTTTCGAATTTACATTTTTGGCTCCACCAATCTATTATTCGAACTTTTGAAGAAAAAATAACTAAACATAAACTACTGTGTAACTCAAATTAAAAAACAAAAACAAAAACTCGTGAAATTTCGAGCCATAAAAGGAACGATGAGTTATTTGAAGCACAGTTTGGAAAAAGCTAGCAAAATCACAGAAATAAGCACGGGAATATGCTGCTCTTACACAGGAAACAATTTTTCAAAATTATAAACAATTGTATTTTAAAATTTTGGACCACATTCTTATGGAAATGGATATAAGATTTCAAGACTGTAAGAAACTTCAATTTGTCTGACTTGCTGACACAACCGAATTCGAAAAATTTAATGCATGCTTTCCCTCTCGCGCTCTTGAAAATCTACA